>JBAMAV010001400.1:1200000-1848222 GCA_037043315.1 Amiota communis | reverse complement strand
GATCCAAGATGGCGGAAACAAAATCGAAAAGTTGATCTGAGATCATTAAATTGAGCTGTAAGGGGTTTTTGAGGTCGCTGATTACAAATTTGATGTTGGTTTTTAATATAGAGGTTATAATCATCACATGGGAGTTTTTTGTGTTGCTATCAGTGCCAGTCTCGTCCAAGTTTGAGAAAGGTGGTCCTTAAAACCTCGAAAATTAAAAAAGCTATTAATGAAAGTGCAGCGAAGGTAAGATTAGATCATATTCCACCTAATGTACGAAAGACTTAAATTTATAAGTGATGAGTACTTTTTTACCCCAGATTCGTGTTCAGCGCACAAAAATACATAGGAAACCATTCCCATATCAAAAAAGAAAAATCCATGTAGACCTGTGTTATTGTTAACAATAAATAAAATAAAAATAATAACAATTATTATTAATTTTATATATAAAAATCGAAAATATAAACTTATGCGACATTTGGATAGCCCATTTGAAAACTTAATATTTTGTTATAACTTTGAGATATGTACGACTATTTTTGCTTTAAGTAAAAATCGGCCCCATAACTATTATTTTCGGTCCCTGAATTTTTTACAAGATCAAGCCTTTGTTTGACAATTTGATGTACAGGGTTGCCCATATTCGACGGACCTATGTTTTTTTTTATTACATCAAAGAAAAACACAATTTTTTTGATGTTGACGATAATAATCATTTTATTTGGTTCAAGTAGATTTGTTGACATCACTTTTTGAATATGATATCTCTCAAATTGGCCGCCTTGAGCCTGTACGGCGTATTGTGTCCATTTTGCAGCATTTTCCATAGTTTTAGCTTACATTTCGGCTGCAATAGCGGCTATTTCCTCACGGATGTTGTTCTTAAGCTCTTCTATGGTCTTTGGCTTATTAATATAAACCTTTGATTTTAAATATCTCCACAAGAAGAAGTCAGGTGGCGTTAAGTCCGACGAACGCGGTGGCCAGTCAAAATCGCTATTTTTCGACATCAAACGACGAGGAAACAATTTCTTAAAAAAATCGATTGTGGTGCGAGCTGTGTGTGGTGGAGCACCGTCTTGTTGAAAACAGAACTGCCTCATTTTGCTTGTTTACCGTCCCATTCAATAAGAAATGAGCCTCATCGGACATGATGATTTTGTTCCAAAATTGCTCGTCATTTCAACAATTTGGGAGCGCTCGCGTGGCGTGTACTGTTCCATGGTAAAAATCTGCTTGGACTGACGCTTCCAACGCGGTATGTCATTAAGCGATCTGACGTCTCTGTCAAAAGATACAGGGTTGCCAGATGGGTCCGTCGAATATGGGCAACCCGTTACATTTACATTCTGGCAATGGTCGCTTCGACAGTTGCTGTAGATACAGTATACCATATTTTATCTTATAGCTTAAAAATGTGCTGTAGTAGTGTTTGGTCAGCATTATGACATTTTGTAGTGCAAATGTATTAATAATATTTTTTTTTTTGTCGCACAGTGTTCTTAGTTATCGATTCTAACTATTTCTTACTAACAATTGTAGTCATATATTGACATTTATTATTTATTTAAAATATCACCATCTAAAGGTAGTAAAAATGGATTCATTATTTTTAATTTATTTTATATTTTATATTTTCCTTCTGATGAGAAGATTTTTATTTATCAATGTATGGAATACTCCAATATTTAAGAAAGATTTTTTTTTTTTTAAAAAGTTAATTGGAGAAACTTAAAGTGTGGCTATTTTTTATTTTAAATTTCTTATTTTTTTTATTATTTTTTCTCTAATAAGTTTTACTTACGTTTTTTTGATTCAAATCTTTTAATGAAAGAAAATTAATTTCACAAATTTATTTCTTTACTAGCTTGTAAGCAATCTTTAATGAGGAATTAATTTTTTTTTCTTTATTAGAAATATTCATAACTGTTTTTAACTGTAACTTTTACGAATGGGTTTAGTTTTTTACTTTTCTCTGTCTCTCGTGGAAGTAAAATTACCCCAAAACGGGATGCTTTTCTCTGCTGTGCAAATAATATTAAAAAGGTTTTAATTATTTGTTATTTTTTCTTTCTGATGCGAAGATTCATTTGTACATTTATATATTGTCGTTGCACTCCAATATTAAAGAAAAGTTTTTTTTTTATTACTTGAAGTTCAAAATTCATTAGTTTTTTATTATTTCTTGTTTTTTTCTGTATCTTTTCTTATGCAATATTTTTAATTTTTTAATAACAATAATATTTCTATCATTGCTTTAATAATTGTGTCTTATAAATATTATTTATTATTTACATTCGAAATACGATACAATATAATTTGAAAAATAGAAATTCTAAATAAATTTTATTTAAAATCCGTATCGAGAGCAATAACTTTTCAATTTGGTTCTCTCGCAAATCTGTATATATCTATATATGTATATATAAAATCATAAGCCTTTTTCTGTCTGTGCAGGCTAATCTCAGCAACGGATTTACCTATTGAAAAGGTTTGATGTATCGAAGCAAGCTTCGTGTAACATTTAGCATTTATTTTATCGAAATCGATCGATTAAATCAAAAGATATTCATATTTTTAATTCTGTTGCCTAATTTTTGGCTGAATTTTGAATGTTTTCCTCTTTTGCAGTACAGCAACATGAAACAAAATACACGCAATTAAAAAGATATTTCGTATTACCCACGCGTATGCAGTCGTGGGCACAGCTAATATGTACATAATATAATTCAATCGAACCGTTGTTGAATTTTTCTATGACTGAATATGTTTTATAGACTTTAATATGGTTGACAAAACTCAAGATTACTCAAAATTCTAAGTTGACTACATAACTAAAATAGCATTCGTTATTTCCTTAACATGCTAAAATTTACAGTTAAGATCATTTTGAATTGCTTTAACGGCAAGTTACTTATTAAATGATTAATAATAACATTGGGTCATATAAAAAGTCTCCACGGATTTTGCCACTAGATGATGTTGCTGTCCATAGATCTGGCAACACTTATCTGAATGTGTTCGAAAGGTGACATTTCAGGCTACATGTTTTGTGAAGATAGCTGTGTAATTCGTTGCTCGTGTTAAAAGTTATACTGATTGGAATATGAGTAAAATATCTGAAGAAATACGCTATGTGATGCATTTTTACTATAAAAAAGGGAAAAACGCTGCAAAAACATGCCAAAAAATAGGTGCAGTTTACGGTAATAATGCTGTGAGCGAACGCCAGACTCAGGACTGGCTTACTCGATTCTATACCTCAAGCAAGACCGACAAGGAAGCTGTCAGAAGGAAGCGGAGACAGGCTACTCAAAGAAGCTATATGTTTGGGTACCACATGAACTAACTCAAAGAAATTTAATTGACCGAATAACCATCAGTGAAATGCTGCTGAAACTTAACGAAATGGGACCATTTTTGAAGCGAATTTTCCTTTATTTCTTCCTAAATTCTAAATTGATAAAGTATGGAGGAGTTCTTCAAAAATTTGAAACCTTATAATGATGCTTATTATGAAAGATTGAAGAAAGCAAACAACGCCGATGATAACAATCCAGAGGCGACGACGTCACCGCAAAATTGTTTACATCATACGTTTCGGGGTGTACCCTTCCACGAGGACCGTGAAGCAGAAGCAAGAAAAAAGCGACAGGAGGCCTTAGCTTCTGCCGAAAGGATAATGAAAGAGCAACGATTTAAATATCGACAGCTGGAAGCAGAGAGATTTTGTAAGGAACATTTGCACTTCACCAATTTCCGTATACCAGTCTATGAAAGTGATGAGGACCATACAGATCGTTTAACATTTGAAAGTATCAAGTATTATGAAAAGTGTGCAAGAAATGAACCAAAAAACAAATCTCATACTGCTTCTGCTAAACTTTGTTCTGTTGAGGATGAAAAACAACGAGAACAAAATTCGCAACCAACACAACACAACATGATGTTCCAAGGAGTAGATTTATCATCATCAGATGATGATGGGGAATTTCTAAAATCAGAGTCAGAGGAATTTGATAGAAATGATTTATTGGGAATTAAAAAGAATAAAATGAGTAATACATAAGTATGTACATCAAATGGTTTTCATTTGTTCTCATGTACATAAGTACATACATTGACTTATCACACCTTGGAACCTATATACATATTTGTCAAGAATTTCCATTTTATACAGAAATATTTGAAATTTTATCAGTTCGAATACCATTCGTATGGGAATCTCTAAGCAATCGAACAACACCACAATAATCACTTCTTTTCCAATTTATAAAGCTGCCAACTTTCTGCTAAATAATCTTGTTCATTAATTTTAGCTTCTTTTCTTTAAAATTTAGCTATTGAGCATATGTTTATAATAAAATACTGCACTTGAAAAAAAAAAAAAAATATATTAGAAGAAAAAAATCTCTCTGCTTTAATTGTTCATTTATGGAATCAATTCAAATTATGTTTCATGAAGAGTTGGCAACACTGGTCACTGATCTCTGTTCCTTTGTGCCTTTTTAAGTGCTATTAAATATTTTTTTTAACAAGAAAAAGGCATTCTTATTTGTTGTGCCGAATGAAAGAAAGTGTTAGAAGTTACAAAAATATTAACCAAATTTAGTAAAAAAAAAAAAAAAAACAGTACAAATAAATGCAATCGATGCAACTTCATTGTTCATCGCCGTTCATGTTTAGAAAGATTCACCATATCAGGTGAAGAGGACTGGTCAGCCCAAAGCCCAGACCTCAATCCAAGCGAAAATCTGGTGTCATTGAAGAAGGGGAGGCTTCCAAAAAGTTATCACACCTATTACTATGTCCATGTGTGTACGCATGAGCATGAAAAAGGTCAACTCTAATATCCACTATCCTACACATCTTAATCATTTTATAGAATCAATAGGGATGTATATAAAGAGATAATCAAATTAACTCATTGTGTCAAATACAGAAAAGCATTGAATGAATCGAAGTTGAAGTTAGTGAGCAACAATAAATAAACAAGACTTTATAAATCAGAGATGGGACACTAAAACACACACTAAAAAGTAAACGACAAACAGCACAAACAATTGCATATATCTAACATAATTTGAAATTTTCACGAATATCGATTGTAACCAGTATATCAAGTCATATCAAGCAAACGGTCACGAAGATAGAGTGAACGCTTTGAAATACATCACAAACGCAGTTGAATCGACAAGGTCTGATTTCAGTATCTTCACAATATTCAACGGAGCATGAATACACACATCCATTCAACTACAAGTCCACTATAAACAACTTATTATTCAATCTTAAGCTTTGAAATGTTTCTGGAAATTGAATTAAATAAATCAAATCTTGAGTGGCAAAATCGAGCATTAAAAATTGAAAAAATAATTTGACTTAATGCATACCTTACCAGCGGCTACGGATAAAACGCACAAGCTAGTTGCAGTTTTCAAAACGCAATCAATGACTCTACAACAATGTTCTAACCAACGACAATATGTGTTTAAATTCCGAACCTGGATGTTTTTATCGAAATTTTCCATGACAGAAAAGGCAGAAGATTTTTTTAGTGAATTAAATGAGTGTTGAACCGAGCGAACATCATTTTTAGCGCACAATAATAAATAAGCTATACATGATACTTAGTAGCTAATGATCTTCAAAGTTATACATATGTCTGTCACTCTTATGCTCTAATAAGAATCATATGCCAGAGAGAGGCTTATATAACTAACATAGAAATAAGTATATATATCCAAAAGAAAAGGTCAAAAGTCTTCGTTGTTTTATGTTACCAAGAAACCAAACTACATCCTTCACTCGAATAATTTAGAATCTTTTTATTAAGAAGAAACTTTTGTAACAAATTTAAGACTATTTTCCAAAAGCCAATCATACAAATTCTGTAATAAATGTAACTAAATGTTTTACAATAGTTTATCAAGAAATGTTATAAATAGTCTCTTAGAAGTTTTATTTTGTTTAGATACATGACGCGTCATTTCGACGAATAAAAATTGATGAATGAATAATTTAAGCAAAGTAAATTATTTTATGATAATCGAAAAGTATGCAATTGTCTATGAAAATGTAAACTTAGATCATCAAATTTTTAATACACTGAAATTTATGGCACAGAAGAGACACATTAAATTACTTATTGTGTTTCATTTACTATGTATTTATGTATGTATTAATAAATATATTAACCTTAGTCCGCAGTCAGTAGTACAATAATTTGATTAGAACAACCGTATTCCAATAGATTTTAATCAATAGAAAGCAATAACAAATTATATTGTGTCCTCCTTCTTTCTAATGAATAAAATGTTATAAATAAAACTAACTTTTGAGACCACTAAATCCGCAAATAGATTTTGAACACTCATCACAATAATAACTACTATTGGTAACTTTACTACTTGTTGGTCATAAGTAGTTCATTGAACTAAAAGCACCGCAGCATCGATATATTATTGTACTATACAATACAATAGAAGGATAATGGGGAATGTTTTTGCCAAAGAAGTTAAGTATAAACATAAAGACTGAAATCATGGGCAAGTAAATAAAATTCAGTAAGTTATAATAAAGAAGTTTGTTAAAAGCAATTACCAAGAAATAATAAAGTTTGATAAACTTCTTGCTAAGCGACGTGAACTACATTAATTCATAGCGTTGGTTGGACAATTCTTGGGAAGAAAAGTCAATAACATTCAGTGATAAACTAGTAAGATAGTCTGACAGACCAACCGACAGACTGACTGACTGACCGATAGAATCAGGGGGAACATAGTAAGTAAGTAAGTACATGCATAGATTAATAATTAATGCAAATATTATGCTGATTTTGTTGATAAAGCATTATTATTATTATTATGAGAATTGCTGCATAACCAATGTCCTTTCACTCATATCACATGTTTGTATAGCTTAATATCAATAAAGCTGGTCTTCGATGTTTTAATATGATTTATTATTGCCGGGTCAATAGTAAATGAGACCAGAACACACATTAAATATTGTATATACATGGTCTTTATACATTCATATATCTAAATTAAATACGCACAATGAAACAGAAAAATGAGCATGAAGGATGAAGGATGAAAGATTAAGGTGCAGAGTTACAATTTTGACCCCAAGTCAGCTTGGAAGAAATATGATGGAAAAAGAAAAATATTGCTCCCACACGATGAGGATGTTATGTTATTGTAGTATGTTTGTTGTATGTATGTATCTGGATTCTGTATTTCACCTATGCATGCCCCATTAAATCTTCTCGGCGACACATTCAATGAGCCTCATAACATGCGCCCTAATACCTTTTTGTGTGTACATGGACATGGACAAGAAGAACAAGGACGATAGCAAACAAAACTTGAAGCTTGAATCCAAAATCCAAAATCCCAAACCGAATGTTTAGCACAACGATTTGTTGTTCTGTTGTTCTGTTGTTGTCGCTATATAACATTGTCGTGGTGGTCGTCATATTGAGCAAACAACCGCTTGGCACTAATATCCTTTTGTTTATAAATGTCCTAATGGAGGGAAAATTATTTTTCTTACCATCAAACCCCTCAGTAATTCACTCGTAGAATGATGACCAAAAACAAACTAATGCCGCATGCATGCATGGCTATGAAAGTGACCAAGAGGCCAAGCCCAGCCGAGCCAAGCCGGGATGCCATGTCGCTGTTCGAGTGATAAATTGATTGGAGCGCATGTAAGAAGAGAAAAGAGAAAATAAGAAAAGTGGAAAGAGTTCGACCAAGTAAGAGAGGTAGAGAGAGTAAAGAGGCACGCTTCTATGCATTCAAGTTGTCCGTGTCGACGCACGCCAATTGCCCTTCGGTCGCTTGCTCGTTGGTGTCAACCGTTGGCTTGTCGAGTCGTGGCTATTTATCCATTTTATGGTTAAGGTTAACACAGCAGTAGGAGAAGCAGCATCATCACGCCAGAAAGAGGATAGGACAAAGAAATAACAACAACAACATCACAACAGTGGTCAAAGGATAATAGTCTCTTGGAGAGTGTTTGCTTCAGCCAGCGCCGCTATATCTCGAATGTCACTTTATGTTTGTTTTTGGCTGTGAGAGTGTCTCTGTCTCTGAAGCAGAGTCAGCGAAGCACGGTCAAAATGTTTGCTCAAGATCAAATTGCAGTTTGTTCTTGTTATTCTTAGGTCGTCTGAAGCTACTATAGGGGAGATGATGGCATTGGTTTTGGATTGTATTTTGTTTGCTGATATATTTGATATCACAGCAACAAGAATAACGACGCGTCAGCCTTACACTGTACGAAATAAATGTATCTCATAAAGAATGGACATCATCAGCAGCAACAGAAGAACTGAAAGAAAAAAGTATTGTACAAATAAAAGAGATTGATTTCAAAATCATTGCCATCACCAAAATTCATTTCATGGTCTTGAACAAATATTTAATTTTATTCTTTTGAAGATGTTATGTCTCTAAGTAAAAGATTCAAATGAGATCAAAAGGAATAATAAATAGTAATAAGCTAAGCCATGAACTTTGTAATAAATATTTTTTTTTAATGTTAAGAACATTGATCCAATCATTTCTACTGTAGTATATAAAATCTGTATGCTTCGGATGTGATTTGCCTGATTATTCTTTGGAACAGCATCAGGTTACATTTCTGTTTGCATTGTGAAATTCAAATCTTCAAGTAAAGTGTCCTCGGAAGTACGTCATTATTTAATAATTGATATTGTTAAAAGAAGCAGTGATTGGCATTGTTTATGGAAATTTATAAAAGGAAGGGATGAAAAATATGAATGGAACTGTCACGTTAACTTTCCTTGACTGTCTGAAGGTAAATAAAAATGTAGCAGATTTTGGTAGATAGTTCTAATTCTTTGTTGTGTTATTGTCGTTCTTTTTATCGGTTGTCAATTGGCCTATATCTATGACCGATGCTGTGATACAATTACGAACTCCAAGTACCTCTAGACTTTAAGCTAGAGATGGCTGTATTTGTTGAAGATATCGTTACAGATTATAAATATGCTTGATCACTTCTTAGTAATGTTAGACATAGGACTCAAAAAAATCATATTTATTCTGCTTCATCAGTATCTATTCCATTGTCATGTAATATGTTGTGACATTGCTTCAATTGTTTGTTAATCAGAACAGCCTGTAGTCAGAGAATGTTAAGTATTTATGTTTTGTCATTATAATGTACTTATGTAACCTATTTGTTTGCTTCAGATGAATTTCGTGCCTTGACAATGTCTTACAAGTTTAATGTAGTGTTAGAAAAGCAAGACTATACTATTTAACAATGACTTACTATTTAACAGTGACTAATATAACAATTATTAAACTATTTATTTGGTTAGATTATCCGATCCTTAAGCTCATGTGGATGGAGCCTCGTCAGTCTTCTTTTCGCAGGGTTCTGTTTTGCATTATTTGGTTTTGCGTTTGACCTGGCTTACTGACGGTGTACCACATAACTGGTTGCCATATAACAATGTAGGAGCAATTACTGTTTTGAACATCAGCACTTTGTTTCTCAAGCTGAGTTTGCTTGTACTTTTTATTAGCTTACTTTGTGGGCTTTCTTGATGTGTTCTGACCAAGTAAATTTCCCATCTAGCTGCATGCCTAGGAAATTATTATGTCGTTTGGTCGGAATGAATCTCGATCAACTATGTGCCATCGTTTGAACCAGTCCTCTAAAGTATTTAAATATTCCTGCAGAATACCAGTGGCTTCAGAGGAACATTTGAAAGAGGCCATAATTGCAGTGCATATGTGGCTATCAGTAGATCTCGATTATTCGGTGGTGGATTGTCACTTGTGTACAGCAATGAAACGAGTACGCTGCTTTGGGGTAACCCTCGAATAGTAAACATCACGTCTTTAATTGTCACCAAGAAGGCATTGTTCTCGAGAAAGGACTCCAGAATTACGTAGAACGGAGCTGGACAGAATAAATATGAAATGACATTCTTTAATTATATTTTAACAATAGCTAAGAATGCCTTATATAAAATGCCAATATACTTTCTATTGTATGAATTCTTGATTGATTATGTTTTTTATATGAGTTACTTTAACATGTTCTTTAAAATTTCTTTAGTAAAAAACGAAACTTTCTTGATATAAGAAAGGGTTATATTTCTAAAGTTACTCAATCTCAAGTCACACAATTTATGATAATCTTATCAAAAACAAAAATCAAGTTATGTGATTTATTAATGACTTGATGTCAAATTTCTTGACAAATCTTGTTTGTATGATGGGTAAGGTTCAAATGACTTTATTTAGATTATTTACAGTTTGCAAGGATTCTGAAATATAATAAATATATATATTTTTTTTTACTGAAACCAAGAGAATATTTAATACATTTTTTTTTACTGTGTAATAAGACATAAGTATATAAAAACATATATACCATTTTTTATTGCTTTTTTTTGTTGGTTGTTATTGTTGTCATTTAATGTCCTTCTAAATTATAATAAATGTCATTATGTATTTTGTTGCAAATGTGTGTTGGCCTGCTGTCATTTATTGGTATATTAGGAAATTAATTTATGTATATTCGCTTTTTAAGGTAATTATACACTTCACAATAGTGTTATTTGGGTATTATCACTTTGGTTCGATGCTTGTAGCGCTTAGAACCTTGCGTCGGCGACCTCAAATAAAGAACAAAAGAGAACTATTAAAATAGGCAATTCACAACGAACAAAAGCAATAAATTTTGAAGCTACTTTTGTTTTAAAGGAACAGCTGTTTTTTGTTGAGATTTTACACACACGTTGAAATTTAAGCGCACGTTGACAAAATTAAAACTGAAAATTTGGGAAAAATACATTATTTAGAATATTTTGCAGTACATGCACATAGCTCCAACAGCTCCCTTTTCCATTCCTATTACTTATTTTATAAAAATTATAAAATAAAATTAACAATTTGTATGTAACTTAAAAAATGTTATGTACCATCATCAGCTGTTTAATGATGACAATGACAAAAAATTCCCAAAAACTTGGAAACACCAGCATAAAACTGGACAGCAGCTTTCCAGCCATGGTTACCTTAAACTTAGCTATTTCTTTGTAAGTTGAAATACATAAAAATTAATCATAATATCCGTGAAATTTTAAGCTCCTTGTTGCTTACAAAAACAGCAGCTTTCTTTTTGTTGTGAAAAGTTTATAACTCGGACACAAATAATCTAAAAAAGGCTCAACAAAGAATTCTAAAGACGATTCTTCAATCTGCCATTTTATAATTCCATAGATTAGCAAACGTTTATTATGGTCTATTCAATACGAAAACCACAATTATTACACTTAAAATGACTGATTTAAAATAACTCCCCATTCCGTTTAAAAAAAAAAAATTGATGATATGGTATGACACATTGGTATTGAAAACATAGCAAACAAAATATTGAAAAAGCTGAATGGAAATTAAAATTTTAACAAAAAATAGATATGCTTTAAAATTACAAAAAGTTTATAACTCGGACACAAATAATCTAAAAAAGGCTCAACAAAGAATTCTGAAGACGATTCTTCAATCTGCCATTTTATATTTCCATAGATTAGCAAACGCTTATTATGGTCTATTCAATACGAAAACCACAATTATTACACCTAAAATGTCTGATAAAAAACAACTCCCCATTCCGTTTAAAAAAAAAATATAGATGATATGGTATGACACATTGGTATTGAAAACATAGCAAACAAAATATTGAAAAAGCTGAATGGAAATTAAAATTTTAACAAAAAATAGATATGCTTTAAAATTACAAAAAGTTTATAACTCGGACACAAATAATCTAAAAAAGGCTCAACAAAGAATTCTGAAGACGATTCTTCAAACTGCCATTTTATATTTCCATAGATTAGCAAACGCTTATTATGGTCTATTCAATACGAAAACCACAATTATTACACCTAAAATGTCTGATAAAAATAACTCCCCATTCCGTTTAAAAAAAAAAAAATAGATAATATGGTATGACACATTGGTATTGAAAACATAGCAAACAAAATATTGAAAAAGCTGAATGGAAATTAAAATTTTAACAAAAAATAGATATACATTACAAAAAGTTTATAACTCGGACACAAATAATCTAAAAAAGGCTCAACAAAGAATTCTGAAGACGATTCTTCAATCTGCCATTTTATATTTCCATAGATTAGCAAACGCTTATTATGGTCTATTCAATACGAAAACCACAATTATTACACCTAAAATGTCTGATAAAAATAACTCCCCATTCCGTTTAAAAAAAAAAAATAGATGATATGGTATGACACATTGGTATTGAAAACATAGCAAACAAAATATTGAAAAAACTGAATGGAAATTAAAATTTTAACAAAAAATAGATGTGCTTTAAAATTACAAAATTGCTATCAAAGAAAAGCAAAACGATAATAATTATAAATAAATGGCAAATACCATAAGTAAAGTCGACGGCGTGATGATAATGTATAATCACAAGTCATTGAAGAGACTAACAAAATAAGACTAAATAAATAGAAATAAGAATACTTTTACTATTGAAGAAACTGCAGGAAGTGAAGACTGCTCCGAAATAAGTACTTTGGCAAAATAAAATATGATCATACCAACTTGGCATTGTTTCAACTAAAAAACAATGCCATAATAATATAAAAAATTAGAACAGTTTTTTAAAAAACAAATAATAATAAAAAAATAGAAAAAATAATTTTGACTGACATCTGATATTCAGAAAATAAAATAAAAATAATTTCATTTAAAATAAGTGTATATTAATAATAATATGTGATAATACAAGTCCAGAAGGAAAAAATAAATAATAATAATTAAAAAATAAAAAACAAAATGTAAAAATAAACTGAAAATTAGATTGAAATTTACACATTTCATGCCTTTAGATCAAAAGGTTTTAAATCTCTTTTAAACATTATTATTTATATGCCTTTTCTTTGTGAGATTTATTGAGGAAATACATAATATAAAATTTAATCATGAATGAAACTATTGTTCTCCGATATGTCATTTTGTATTTCTACAGATTAGCAAAAGCTTTACATATACTAGATCAAATGATTAATTGTGAAAAACATATTGGTCAAAACTAATTAAAAAGCTCATCCCATGGGTTTTTTTTTTTTCCCTATGTATTGCCTACAGGATTTACATATCGATCGAATGGTTTATTAATATAATACAGGGTGGAGCAATAGAACGTGCATATTGCGTCATCTTTTTGCGCGGGAGGTGGGAGCCTACCGTGGTTAGGTAGTGCCACTTGTTGAGTTTTAGTAGCCATGAGTCATTTCAACGGGAAGCGTCGCGCTTTTTTTGTTCGCACGATTTACGAGAACGGTCATTCATACATCTCTACAAGGCGACTGTATTGTTCTGAGTATGGATTAACACACATTAATGAAGCTCCGAGCGCAAATTTAATTAAAATATGTATAAAGCGATTTGAAGAGACCGGATCCACGTTTAAACCACCAGCAAAAGGTCGGTCAAGAACGTCTAGGACCACAGACAATATTGAGAGGCTAAAAGAGTCAGTACGAAAAAATCAGCAAGTGCAATCAGCAATCGGAAGCGATCGGCGGCTTTAAATTTGTCGCGACGAAGTTTACAGCGATTTTTGAAATTGGATCTTAAACTGCATCCTTATAAGCTCTAGTTAACATAGGAATTAAAGGAGTCCGACTTCGAAGCAAAGTTGGGAGACATATGTTTCCTGCAAGACTAATTTCCAAAAGAGGTGATATCCCTTGGCCCCCACGTAGATCTGACTTGACGCCTCTTGACTTTTTTTTGTGGAGATACCTCAAACATAAAGTCTACATGAACAATCCGAGGAACATCAGTCAACTAAAGGAAAATATCCGTGGAGAAATAGCAACAATCATCCCAGATTTATTGACAAGAGTTTTCACAAATCTGCGGTCGTGTTTAGAGGAGTGCGTTTCCAAGAGAGGGCCGTAATTTAGATGATGTTAATTTTAAAAAATTAACTTCACTTTGTATTTAATTTTTAGCCTATACTTAATAAATGCACGTTCTATTGCGCCACCCTGTAGTTTACAAAAGTGGTAATGAAAGATATGATAATAAAATATTTAAAAAACTAAACATCATGGTACACCTGAACAATTGAATAGAGTTGTCCACCACATTCTATGTGCATTTGAAACAAAAATATATTGCTCTGATATGTTCTTGGATGTCATGCAAGCCTTCCATAGGATATGGATAGAGGGACTACTGCACAAACTGATAAGGCTTCTTCCAGGTAAAGAATATCTCCTGCTCAAGAGCTAATTGACGGATAGAGCTTTCCTCGTGAGAGTTCGTGATGCAGACTCTGGCATAAGGCGCATTAAGGCTGATTCAGCGCAGGGCAGTGTTCTTGCTCCAGTTTTTTACTCTTTACATACGGCGGACATGCTGATGCCGGAAAATGATAATTTGTTCGCGAACTCCACTTCCCCTATTGAAGCAGCGGAAATTACTCAAAGCTATTTACATTGGTTTGAAACATGGGCCAAGCGATGGAACATTGGTATAAATCCCCTTAAATCTGCTAACTCCAAGTACACATTGAGGCGTGGCGCTTGTCCAGGTTTTTCGTATGACTCTAGAATCATTCCTCATGTGGATCATATTCGATACCTAGGTCTGAACCTGGGTAAGCGCCTTATTTGGCGCACTCATGTGAAGATAGTCACTGCATGCTGCTATCAAAAGATGAAGAAATTGGAATGGCTACTGCGAAAGAAAAGTAAACCGTCACTAAACGACAAGTTGATGATTTATAAACAAGTTGTGGACACAGTTTGGCGATACGGCATTCAAATATGGGGAACTGTACCACCATACATCATCAAAAAGTTGCAAGCAACTCAAAACGGAGCCCTACGACGTATAACTGATGCACCAAGGTATGTTAGAAACTAAACACCATACTAAGCCGTGACCTTAAGATGACTACGGTGATTGAGGAAATAAATTTTTCAGCAGCCGATACAATGATCGTTTGCTGAAGCACCCCAATCCTCTAGCAAAAATTTAAACTTTAGTATTCCAAGAAATCCAAGGTTGATATGCCACAACTGATTAAAGTTGGCGAGTCTATAGATTTCCTGGAAATGAACACCTATTATGTTTAAAAAAAAAAAATAGATGATATGGTTTTAATGATGACTCTTGAAAACATAGCAAACAAAATATTAAAAAAATCTAAATGGAAATTTAAACAAAAAATAAATATCCAATAAAATTACAAAATTAATGTCAAAGAAAAGCAAAAAGAAAATAATTATAAAAAATATTGCAAATACCATGAGTAAAGTCGACGGCGTGATGATAATGTATAATCACAGGACATTGAAGAGACAAATAAAATAAGACTAAATAAATAGAAATAAGAATACTTACGCTATCAGCTCGAAGCGAATCTGCTGAAAACGCATACCGACCCGTATAATTATTCTTGGAAAATGAAATATGATCTACCAACTTGGCATTGTTTCAACTAATAAAACAATCCCATAATAATATAAAAAATTAGAACAGTTTTTTAAAAAACAAAAATTAATAAAAAAATAGGAAAAACAATTTAGACTGACATCTGGTATTCAGAAAATAAAATAAAAATATTTTCATTTAAAATAAGTGTATAATAATATTTATTTTAAATAATAAATACTAGTTCACAAGGAAAAAATATTTAATAATAATAAAAAAAAACCAAAATGAAAATCAATGGTAAAAAATAAAATAAACGGAAAATTAGATTGAAGTATACCAAAATTTTTGCCTTTAGATCAAAAGATTTTAAATCTCTATTTAATGTTAATTAATTTGTTCGCATTAATAGTCTATTTCCATCGAATTTTAATAAAAAGAAAAAACTGCGAAATAAACTAGAGAGACAGTAGACCGCATTCTAAAAGAAGCATTTATTTTTTAAAGTGCTAATACAGTAATTTCTTTATTAGCAGTGTTGTTTGGGAAAACTTTATAACACAGCTTCACACAAACAATCAGCGTACAACAATATAACAGAAGTGAGAGGAATACAAACCTTCCTTTTCTACCATTCTATTACATTCACAACATCAGCTGTTGGAAAGCAGTTCAGACCTATTCTTACCAAAACCACTAAACCAATATAAGTGAAATTGTACACATCTTGCGAAGAATACCTTTGAATTGGTATTTTTTTTTTGTCAAAATCGGTACAGTGACTGCCGTCGACTTGTAAAATATGATCAATATGGACTTGCACTGGTGACCAAAAGCAGAAGCAAGGCAAATTAAAAAATTATAAAACGACGACTGCAGCACAGTGGTCGCTGCCATATGCCAAAAATTAAAAATCAAAGTCAAAGTTTTGGAGTTAAAATCAACTACACTGTCTCTTATATGTGGAAACTTCTCAAATGTAAATTAGTATTGTTTTATTTCTAAAGATACTTTCTATAAATAGAATCAAAAGTGATAACAAGTGTTCAATCGTTCAGTGAAGTATCAGCAGCTTAATTGTGTGATTCATTTTTGAACATTAATAACTTTTAAGAAAGTCTTCAAATTTAAATTGGAAAAATGGATATTAAACATGAAGGATTTAGTTTCCGTTTTACAATATTTCTTAATTGTGACGTACTTTTTAGAAAATCCAATTGTTTCAATATACTTTATTTTGTGTTTTTTGTATTTATTTTAAAATTTAACTTAAAGTTTAAGTTGTGTTCCCTTAATGATTTTATTTTCTAATTCACGTTTAGCTGCCGAGATGTGCCGAGCGTCATGTAATCTTCCAGACTGTAAGCGCTTGTACTAAAACCGCTGGGCAAACACAGTAATGCAAAAGAGGACAGACTTTTACAAAAAGATGTCTTCGGAAGTAGCTAAGACTTTGGGTTGATACCCTTATACTCGTACATATGTTTTTTTGTATATTTTCTCCATGCCTAGATAAAAAAATGTGGCAAATTAGCGCTCAACAAATTGCGTATAAATTTTTTTGTCAATTATTTTTGTTATTGAAAGTGGGTGGTGTGGGGTGGGTGTAGAGGTGACAAACTACCCCCAATATCTTATTAAATACTTCTTGTCATATATATTAACAAATTCCGTTTAAATTTTTTTTTTTAATATTTTTCGTATAGAAAGTGGGTGCTGGGGTGGGCGTAGAAAGTTCGAACCACCCCCATTTTTTTCATTCAATAGTTTTCTCATTTATACAAAGACGTAAGCAAAGTTTCAGGTTGATATCTTTACCGGAAGTATTTTTGGCCGCTCTCTCCATACAAGTCCGACCACTGTGTGCTGGTATGATTATGTCCATGATCATTTTCTGCTGTTGCTTCGACTGCGACTTTAGTTATTTTTCAGAAGCAGAAGCAAAAGTAAAAGCAGTGTCAGAAACACTGCCAAGGACACCACAAAATTCAAAAAAACTTGAGCGATTTATCGAGTTAATACTGAATTCATAGTCTTTAACTAAAACAAAATTGCAAAGAGAATCCACAATTACTAAGTTCACTCACTGAAGAAATAACGGAATTGAACATCAATAATAACAAACATAAAAATAATAATAAATTTGTATACAATATATATTTATAATATTAAATACTTTGCACAAACGACAAACTGACTCTAAAAATTCAGACTTAGAAAAGCCTAACAAAAGTGATCAGAGAAATCAAGTAAATAAGTAGTCATAAAAAGAATCAATACTTCAATAGTACCTTAATAGAAAAAGTTATGTGAAAATGAAAATGTATATATTATTATTTATATTATTGTGAAAACCATCGTTATCACAGTTCCTCCGAGACCCTGGTATTTATCAGGAATTACAAGATTTTATTTAGAGATAAATCTGCAATTTCAACTGGTTCCAAGTACTGGTTTCTAAGGTGGCGTAATCTGGTCTAGATAAGGCCCCCTCTGCGACATGTACGTGCTCTGCTGACTCCTTTTCTTCATTATACCATATTCTACACAGATCACTACGACTGATCCGCATGTTATGTAAATGTTTCATTTCTCTGCAATGTACTATCAAGAAACCTGAGACTATCCGATTCCCTATCCGTGTTGTTTCACATAAGAAGTAAATATAAAATATGCGGGACCTGTAGGAAAAAACAACGTGAACACTTATTAAAATATATATTCTATTCCAGCGCAATCCGTTTCGGTGGCAGTTGTGTTTTGCACTTTCATGGAGAAGGTATTTATGCTATTTATTTTGTTTATATTGATACTCATCACTAGATGGTACTGTAGAGATCGCCTTGTGCACCGTTGAACCGTTAAAGCTTTATAGCAGAAACACCCGAACAAAGAAGCGAGCGACTTGATACCAATCAATCACGTTACACTCATTCCAGAGAAAGAACCGATTAAATGTTGGCGTCATACAATTATAAGAAGAACAATGACTACAAACATCACGCGCTAACATCGAGGGCGTAGTAACGCTAGTAAATTGTATTTTCTTAAATAATGTATAAAATGAAGAATATTACATTAAGTTTGGTAGGTGATAATAGTAGTATGTCAAACATGTGTGTATAATGATACTTCTTATGTGAAAAAATGGAGATTCTATAGTACTTCACTTTTTTTTCTTTAATTTGAACAGACACTTTTCGTAGAGAAATCTTCTAGTTAAACGTCACAAAAATTAGTTTCAATATATAATACAATACAATTTTCGTAATACATTTATAGATATAAGAATTTTACTTATTATTTTATTAGAGAAGAAACTAATCATTTTGTTCTAACTAATATGTACACTAGTAAATTTCGAATTAAATTGTTTTTAAATTGTTGCACTTTTTCACCTTTACTTTTTAGTGATTGTAACAAAACCAGAATTTCTTTGATATTCTATTTTTAATGCATTGCGAATCATTTTGATAGGCATTCAAGCGACTTATGTCAGGTACGATGAGATGTAAGACTTTGTTGGTTTCATTAATCATAATAATGGTCGCTTCAAATTTACCTATTTTTGGCAAAGTTTCAAAATTTAGACAGTATGTTTATTGATCCAGGATTGTAATACGTCCATTATTGGTGGAACTTCAAAATTTCGAAATGTTTTAGTAATCCATTTATTGCCACATAGATATTGATTTCATAAACAATCTTTTTTGCAACATTAGGGACCTTCGAATCGTTGGCAATTAACATGTACGAATCACATGTACAATAATGCTCTGTGAACAGTCACGCTCCTTGGGAATTGGTCGGAACAGTGACTGACATGAAGGGCAACTGTATGCCATTGGAAGTTTCAAATCATCATGACCCAATTCTATAATATGTTTCAGTGTTATACGTATGTATATCAAATGGCGAGGTGAAACGATCTTGATTTTGCTGCAAAGCAGTGACATATTGTGGATACTTTTCACGAAACCATGCCGGTACCCAGATGAATAACATTGGTAGACGTTCTTCGATAAATCCGTCCGATAAATCACGAAATGTACCAAAACGAGCACCATGATCACTAAAAAATATAACAATCGCTTGCTCAAAGAGCCTTAAGATTTCATAATGCTTCAAATAATCGAGAAACATATCATGTGACATGGTGAATGCGCCGAAATTATCGCGGTCCGTGATACTACTACACCATTTCATTGATAATAAAATGCTTTACTAACTGAGCACAATAGTCGAGAACATAGCTGATGCTGAGACGACGTCCCAAGCAATACTTGACGTCGAAATGCATGGCATAATCCATGGCATACTCAATAATCACAAAAAGGGGCCTTAAATAATAATCAACAGGGGGCCATAAGAATCCTGGCTTCTCCAAGTTAAATGTATTAAGAGTACTTAGATCCTCGGCATAGGCTGTCTTGTAACCAAATTTCTTGAAAAAAAAACAGACAAATAGCAATTTATGAAAACAACCAGGCTTATCCGAATTGCAAATAGTATTCGTCACATCATTGTCTGTATACGCCGTAAGGACAGCTAATAAATTGGGATAGGTATTATCAGCGATCTTATTGTAGCCCTGCATTTCAAACCAACCAGTTTTTCATTCGTGACATTGCGTCAAGACCAATCATTATTACACTCGGTTTGCGTGTTTCAATCATGGTTTTTAGTTTTTGCTTTAATCTTAGTCTTATCAGTGACATTAGGCATTTGCACAAAAGCAAATGCATCTGCTTGTATTATTCTTCTAGATTTGGAAAAAGCCACTTGTAGACTGTGCACTGTTCTGGGGATTAGTATATCTTGATTGAAATATATTCTGCTACCAAAACTACTACTATCAATTACCTAAGGCCCTGGCAGCCATGGCTACCTCTAATTAATGTTAACTAATAGTTTAAACTCATTGTTAGCATTATATAAATAAATAAATAAATTACCTAATTGTATAGTGTCTTTAATCATTGTCTATTATATAATTACGTACACCTATCATCGGCATTATCCCCTGTGCTGCGTACGATTTCATTAGATTAACAACGAAATGTGATTTTTTCTGTACTGACAAATACAATACAGTTCTGTATTGATACATGGCGTTGAATCAGAAATTGTGCTCAATGAACGTCCCAAAATTTACAAACAGCAAGCCATCCTAGATGTTTCTTTATTTATTGCGACATTATATGTTAAACCATGGCTTCAGTTTACCATGAGTAGTTGATCACAAAATCAAGAATTGTCCTTTTTGTATGACGAAATTGTTTTCTTGGCTATTTTTGACGAGGACCCAACGAAAATAAAAATGGTTTCCAACTTGGAACGTAAACAAAAGTTAGATCTTGGAAAGAGGTATATTTTATCTAAAGAACTTATTGCATATTTTGCTCAATAAACTCAAAATTATAAATATTTTAAAGGTCAGTAAATTAAATACACATAACTTAAAGCTTTCTTTTATTTTTATTTAACTTCTTAACTTGATCTTTTTATATCCATCCAGTTAGTGTCCCTAAATAGTGTATTATTCTTTAATTTGGACACACAATTTTTATAGAGAAATCTTCAATATTCTCGATACTGAAAGATATTTGGTTATATAGTCAACTAATTCTGATTTTTTATGTAAGTTAGCATCCACTTCTCTACACCTGGCTAGAGGTACTGCGGCAGCATTGAAAATAAGTGGTACTGCAGTTCCGCTTGACAGTAAGCGCTACTTCGGCAGCGTAGTAGTCGCTGCTTATATTGTTTTATGATTGCGTGATTGGCTAGTGAAATACTACTTAGTCTGAGCAAGCACAACATGCTCTAGCTTCCTTCTCTAATTCCCTGCCAGTAGTTTGTAATATCCCAGGAATTAAATGCACATAGTGCAGCCATCTAGAATGATAATTGCTGAAAATTCAGATTCATTAGTTAAATTCCAAATAACCTATGCACATAGTGTAGTCTCCGGAATTTAATTTCTTATTTTGTACCTCAAATTAAGACCTTTAATCTACCATAAACTATGGTATATTTGACTTAATTAGAGAAAATATAACAAATTAAAATAATAAATTAAATTAATAAATACATATGATTTCGGTTGATAGCCTGATCCAACAATTTATTTGAGCATGTCGATAAATTGTGTATTATTCCATTATTTGATTTCATAATTTCTATAGAAAAATCTTCTTTTTGTGGACCACATAACATTTAATTGTTGACCTATGCTAATGTCAAATGATTTTGAAAGCGTTAAACCGGAAGTTAGTTCATAAATCCACGCCTAGGCAAAGAACGATAAAACTAACTGGCGATAAAACGGAAACACATGCTTTCAGCCATTTTATGCCTTTTATCGTCGTCATCACAATTTGGTAACCGAAACAATAAGAAATGAGAGAAACTAAATTCAAAAGGTGGACAACATAAATAAAATTTCGTACGCCCTTTTGTGATTTTGATAAATTAGCCAAACTCAAGTTTTGTTGCCAAGAATAAAAATAATCAAGGAGAAGAAAAATGAAAATGAGAGAAGAAAAAAATTACTTAATAAAATAAGTAAAAAGGTCATGTTTGTATTTCACGCGGCGCATGTTAAATGAAAATAATTTCTTGGGCTATACACGCCCATACCACACCCAAGAATTTCCCACGGGGCAGGTTTCTAATTGCTGAACATTTTTGTTTCTTTTACTTTTGCTCTTCTCTGTTCTGTTCATGCAATGCGATTATGCAAATTTCTATTTGCACTTCCATTTATTAAACTCACCGCCAGAAGGTCATTCAACTCATGGACGAAACTCGCTCACTCACTCACTAGACTCTTTGATTTTTTTGTGGCTTCTAATCAGTTGGCATGCTGAGGTGTATTCAACAACAACAAATACAAAATTATAATGGAATTTCCTTAACTTAAAAGAATGTTGGTTGGATACTTAACCCATGTCAGCATTTTTAATGTGAACCACACGCGTCCGAAGTCATCGGGCGCACTTAAGTTGCAGGAAAAATCACGACTTTAACTAAAGAAAAATTCCATTAAACAGAAAAGAAAATATGCAAAGTTTATTCAAATACTCATACTACTTACTACTGCTACTACACTACTAATACTTACTACAAACCAAAGAACTACAACTACCACTACCAGTGCCACGACTTTGTAGAGCGTGCCACGAATTAAAAAAAGGATAGAAAAGAAAAACAGAAAATCAGAAAAGAAAAGTGTAGAACTAAGGAGATGATGATGGTAGTATATGAGAAATGAATTCCTACAAGAAACAGGATTTTCAGATGCAAACAGAGCTTTGCATTTATATTAGCTGAGCAAGAGAAAATACGAAAAATAAGTTTTCCAAAAGAAACAAGTGTGGAATAAAGAAAGCTAGGGGCGGGGACAAGTATTGGCAAGTATAACTAAAGGATAATGCAAGGTACAATACTCGTACACGTTTGTACAATAACAAATATAAGAAATTTGGCATATAGTATAATATATTTTAAAGCAGTTGTTTTGTTTCTAGATGCACTTTAGAAACAGATTTCTTCTTTTGTATCTTTTCTTTTTCCTTTTCTTTTTTTAATTTTGTACATTTTTATCTTAGAATAAATTGTATTTTGAAACTTCTGTAGATAAAGATAAATAAATATGTACTTACCTGGTTATGTTTATGCACAATCATATCTTTAAATATGTTTCAATAATGCAAACTTATGCAAACTTTTGGATTTCATTTCAAATACAAGATGCACTATTTAGATAGGAAAATTTTAACTACATACTAGATATTGAATTAACAATTGTGTACTTAAATTCCCATTTGATATTAGTCAATTGCATGAATAGAAACTTATTGGTGAGTGAGTGTAAAAACTATTGTATTGGTTGGGTATTAGTTAAATGGCCTTTATATACGCAGAAAAATAGCTAAATTGTGTAAATCACCTTTTTCTTTATAAAAGGTCGTTACAACCAATACATTTGAATGCCTTTGAAACTGCTGATTGTAACGGCTGATATCTAAATTAATTTCATCAAGTACTGCAGTTAACTTAAAATTTCTATGCAGAGTAGTATTGCGGACAATCCATGTCGCTCCAGTGATTTGTATTAAAGTGTTGCTCTCCTTATTTCCAAATTTATATGGTGAAGGACCCAGTAAGGGCCACTCTCTAAATGAGTTTTTGTTACACAAGGAAAGTGTCACATATTCACATCAGGAGAAACGAATAAGCAGAGTTAGAATGCGGTACCGAACTTGATCCACCTTCAAATGATCTCTGAGCCTTATGTGATATCTGAACAAAAGACTAAGCTACAATTGGAAGATTTGTTCGAATTGATGGCGATAGATGGATTTATTGCTTTGCCGCTTCTATGGCAAATCATGGTTAAACAGGTGTCACCAGCAAGTGGTTGGGATCATGTTCAGTAAATAAGTAGTGTATACTAGAGGTCTGCATAATGGCAAAAAAACTACGTTTGAATCAACAATGTTCAATATATAGAATGCGACGCCGAAAAAATACGAGTGAATTTGTGCTCTGACATCAGACTCAGTCGCATAACATTCACACAAAGATGCATGAATTGAATGAGTGAGAATAAAAGGTTGTTTTCGAATTTATTCGAGTGCCTTTATTTTTTTTGCATAACAACAAAGGGTTGATGTTGTTTTGCTGTGCGTAAGGAAAAGAAGAAAGAAAACAACAAAAACAACATATGTAGTACGCATATACATACACACAACCACTTACATACGTCTGCGTCTTATTCTCCGCTCATTTCCTTGTACGATCGCGCGCTTCACTCAAATCAAACTAAAATTCGAATTAATTCGGATGTGTTCGGCTATGCTAACTCATTTCACAGAATGCAGACGACATTCGAACTGAAAACACAGTCATCTTCATTCATTTCGTGCCTCGCTCTCACTCAATTCAATTCAATTCGAGTTCATTCTTTGGACTTCAGTTGTGAGCGAAGCCACGCAGCTGTCTAGTGTATACAACACTAGTGGCTTTTGGTATTCAGTCCTGACCTGCCTCATTGATAAATGGTGAAGCAGACTTATTGATCTATAGTAATCTTTACAAATGCTGTTTAATGTTAGGTTAGGTTAGGTTAGGTTAGGTTAGGTTTGCTTGGCTGATCAAGAGATCTCACATAGACCAATAATGGTCCTTTGTGTTGCCAAGAAGAAGTATGGAGACTCTTTAAATGCTGTTTTTTATGCACTTTTTTGCGAGCTTTAATAAATTGCTACTTTTCTGATCCGCGATACTTTCCAAGGAGAGGAAAGATATAGATCCGAGATAGCTAAAGCGTGATCTGTTGAGAGCTGGACATTGGCAAAGTAGGTGTTCTAGAGTTCCCCTAGCATTTACCTCGTGGCATGATGTACATGCATCACTCTGTATCAAGCCCAATTTGGCTGCGTGGGAAGGTGTTAAACAGTGTCCCGTGAGTATTCCGACTAATAACTTGCAATCCTCTCTTGGGAGAGCTAAGATGTAGTTGGTAGTCTTATTATTAACAGAGCGAAGCATGATTTTTGCGGTTCTGCAAGAGAGTGTGCCATTCCACATTCTCTTCGCCTCCTGAATCGTTGCTTCGTCTATTTCTGTTTTTAACGTGGACAGAGAGGGACGTAAGTATGACGCACTTACCTCAGCTTGGCTAGCGCCAGCTTTAGCGAGTGCGTCTGCTTCTTCGTTCCCTTCAATTCCTTTATGTCCCGGTACCCAAAAGATGGTGACTCGTCTGTCCAAACAGAGTTCGTCGGTTTTGGTTCTACATTGTTGAACACAGTACGATTTCGTCATCACCGCCGCTATTGCCTTTATGGCTGCTTGGCTGTCGATGAATATGTTTATTTGGGAGTTTAGAGGAGTTAGCTCGGCTGCTAATTCTGCAGCTTTTGTAGCCGCATAAATCTCAGCCTGAAACACGCTGCAGTCAAGCTCTGAGCAGAATACTGCAGCCCCCACTCCCTCTGCCATTTTAGATCCGTCTGTAAACAGGTTGCAAGTATGACCGCCAAACTGGAGTCCCCTTTGCCACCCATTATGTTCTATTACTACACTAGGCCCTCCATTGAAGTTGGCCTGGGGAATAACATAGTCAGAGCTATTGTTTAAACCTTCATGTATCTTACTGTGACCATAAGGCCTCTGTATCAACTGTCCTGTTACCTTTAGTCTTAGCGCAGACTTCTTTGCAGTGTTCTTCGCTGCCAAGCCTATAGGTTGAAGGTCGAGTATTCTATCAAGTGCTGTTGTAGGGGTGGTGCGCATTGCAACTGTTTAATGTTGGCAGTAATAGAAAATAACTTAAATGAATTTCTTCTTCTTACGTACTTTCTATAGTTAATAAGTAGCGGGCGCCCGAGCTTTGCTCGTTGTTCAATACTTTCAGTGGCCTTACGTTGCGTAGCACGCCGTCGCTGTTTTTCTATGCGTTGTTCCTAGATAAATTTGCTATGCATCTTACTTTTGCAGCACGTACCCGTCGAATTGAAGGCAACGTTTCTTGACTCGTTCAATTTCAAGAATCTTTATTGGGAAGATTTTGTTCGATTTTCTCTTGAAATAAGTTAAAGTTAATCATTTTTATACAATTACACGTAAAAGTGAATAACTTTTTGAAAGCGCTTTCAACACGCGAATTTTTAAAGACGGTTTGAAATCTTTGACAATGCTCTCCAATTCAACTGTTCCCATAAAAATAATTTATGCATAGTTGCCTTGTGGTATAGTTGGTTTGCTTGTTTTCTTAAGGTAGGCATTGACCATACAAATATTTGCGCAAATGTTACGAAAAGAGAGAGAGCGCAAGCCATTTGTGTCGTTGATGGCATTGTTTGTGAGCTTGTGCAAATGTTTGACGTAAATCAAAACGTTTTGACGATTACAACGACAACTATTTGTGCAAATGCAAATATTGGTTGGCAACGATACAAATTATTTGCGCAAATATTTGTATTTGTATTTAATGATATTTTTTAGTACATGTATGGCAACTCTGCACTCTCTCTCTCTCTCTTGCACACTTTGTTTTGGATTTTCTAAATTTTCACCTCAGTTATAAGATATACTTTTTCCGAAATACATAATTTATATATTTACAAGAATTGTTCTTTTAAATACAATATACTATAAGATTTATTTTATAATATTGACATTACACTCCTTAACTTCCAATGAATAAGTTATATTGCACTTTATACAAATGAGCTGAATAGCTTTGTTAAAGATTCAGTTTCATCACTTTGATATCTCTCCAATCAAATATCATATCATACATCTAATTTCCTTGCCCTTAATCATTAGATGTCTTTTTCAACAGCATTCGATTTGAGAATGTATTTCTTTGTTGCACTTCGTAAATTGTGGAATCTTGTAGTTATAATCAATTCTTTATTATATTTCAATTGTTTAGCATGTTTCGAGATATTGCTGTTACTTGATCTATTGACAAAGTAATTAAATAAATAAACGAACTTACATCCATTTTTTTTGTTCTATTTCTTATGACACTTTCAAAACTAAATTTTTATTAAATGTATTAAATTTTCCTATTTGTTAAATATATTATAAGTACATCAATATAGTAATATTGAATTAACAACTATAAGAATGAGTTGAATATTCCAAACAATTATTACAATTTATCAATTAGTTTTTCTTTAAAAATCATAATTCAAATTCTTAAGTTTCATTATACAATAAATAACCTCAAGAAAAAATGTAGTCATTAATAAAAGTCATGAATGAAAAATGAAAGATTTCAAGCGACCAAAGGAATAAAAATGGTAAATTAACATTTAATCCTTGAAAGAAGATTCTGTTTTATAATAAAAATATCATAAAAATCTATCAATGGAATTAATGGTTTTCTTTTTGTAATTTATGTTTTATTTGGATTGAATTTATTTAAAAATGCTAGTGAAATAAAAAGAAAATATGATACAGAAACTAAGTATTTATAAGCCAAGAAATATATAAATGTTAATAGAAATACGAGTGATAGAAATATATAGAAATATGCATAAAATATTATTATTTTACAATATTTTGTAGCATGTAAAATACAAAAATTTTGATTGACTAAATTGTGATGAATTGGGTGAGATTCGTTTGAGTTTTTGACCTTTTATTTTGTTAAAATATCAATTTTCTATTTTACAATATTATTTTGGTATTAGTTTCATTTCAATATAATCATATAATTTATAAAACAAACAATATAATGTATCTAATGATTATATCATTACCACAAACAAAAAACAAACACACAACTGAATCAGGAATTTTTGAAAAAAATAAAATAAAATAAACAAAATTTATCACTCTGCGCCATACATAAATTTATTCGCTGATAATTTTCAATCATTGCCGATTCATATTTGATAAAATTTTGGTTGCGGTCTTTCGTTGCAGTGGACCTTATTTGATCTCTGGTTCGCGACAGTGAGTTTTGCTTATAGTGCAGTATATAATTTGAATATTGGATATTTTTAAACATAATTTTCTGATTTATTTATGCGACTCGCGCTTAATTAAAATTTAAGCAGACAAATTTGTTTATGTTTCTCTCATTCATTTCCTCTTAGTTTCATATAACTCGTACTTGTACTACATTGATGATGTATGTTTTTCTATGAATGCATTAGATTTCATGTCTGGCAAAATTGTTGTCATTCGCAATATATTGTAGAATGTCGACAACACAATGAATAAGCAACAACGTAATGAATAAGGTATGGAAGTCTGATTACAAAATACAATAAAATGAAAAACACTAAAAACACTTCATTAAATTCTGAAATGAGTGAATATGTACGACGTATTATTAGATTTAAGCTGATTTTCAATGGTTGAATGAATTATACAGAAATCAGTTTAAATATTTCCATATGTAATTTGTATTTTATAATTTATATAATTTGCTTTATTTGAATAAATTTAAATTTATTGATTAATAAAAATATTTAATATTTTAATTCGAAAGAAAAATGATATTTAACAATATTTTAACTATTTGCACTCCGAGCTCATAGTGAATGAGCAGTTGTAATAGCTACTCATGGACTTAATGAATAGTTTTCAACTAACGAGCCAAAACACGTCCAAGCAAAACAGCTGTCAAAAATTAACTAAACAGTCAAAATGACCGAACTTGTCAACATAAGTGGGGGACATGCGTGCCAACATAGCGGCACAAAAATCGGATATACGTAGCCCGCTTAAATTCAATATTCGCGATACTTTTTGAACAAGCCTCGTACATCAAAAACTCAGACCAACATTTTCACGCAAAAAATATTACGATACTACTCGCCCCGATTTTATTTTAAAAACGTTATGATATGTTGGCCGTTATGTTCTTAAATCTCCTACTGTCTTGTGAGAAACTTTGTTCACTAAACTTCTTATACTTTTAATGTGAGAAACTTGTCATGGTGTTATTTGATGTGGTCTTCAATGGAATGCTAAAGACTTAACATATTAAGGAGATTAAATGAGCGAGATGCTAAAGGCGATATGGAATGCGATATCAAATAAAAGAATTCTATCTAATAACACTGCCACCTATTTGTTTCTATAAAAACAGTTTAGTTCAAAATCTACACACTCTGCGCAGTTTCTACAGACCGCTTTGAAGGGAGGAAATACAAGTGTTGACGGTTAGATTGCCTCTGCTGGTTTCAGAGTCCACCCACGCTATCATCATTCGAATTCTATTCTTGTGAAGTGTATGAGCTTCGAGCTCTTCTTCAGTTAGTAGATAGCCCAGAGTATCCGGGCAACCTTACCTGCTGTATGCTTGCTAACAACTTCACTTACAAAGTTGCAAGTATCAGTTTAATTTCTTTCTAGCAATTTTGTCCGCCATCGCGTTACCTTAAAAACCAGATTTGCCAGGTACCAAGATAAACGTTATATAGTGGTGCTAAACTTAGTTACGGTTTTTTTTGTTTGTTGTGAGATGTCATAGCCTCAATACTTAATACCTATATGTCACTATAAATTGATAGGGGCCTGCCTTTATATCTTTAGAAATTAAGGTATATAAACACCAGTCTTTTAAGTCTTAGAGTCTATTAGTATTAAATATTCGTTTCGGAAACATTTTCTTCCTTTTTATAGCTTGACAGAGTAATGAAACACCTACATAACATGCGAATCAGTTGCAGCGATCTAGGTTGACTATGAGGAGTCAGCAGAGCACGTGTTATGTTACTGCGAGGCTAAACCGTCACCTTGGAAACTAGTACTTGGAACCAGTTGATATGGCAAATCTGTCTCCGAAAAGAATCTTGGATTTCCTAGTGAATATCAGAATCTCAGAGGAACTGTGATTACGGAGTTTGTCACAATAGGCCTACTTGTGGCCGCAGTGACGAGGTGTACTGGCAACCGCCCTTTCTCTAATCTAATCTAATAGCTTGACAGTTATAAAATATTGACCCATGACATAAGTTGAGTGTTCAATCCATATCTTAATGTTAATAATCTTCTATAATGTAATAATTTCATATACTTGTGTGTCGTTAATAATTGATTCCTTAACCAAATATTGCTAACAAAGAGAAATATGTTAGGAAAATCCCATTAACACATCGAAAAATTTAAAAACATCTCTTCGCTGGAAGACTTCTATGTCTCATTCTAAAGCTTTTAATACAAGAATACGTAAAATTGTATATCAAAGAAGAAAATAACCCATGCTGAAATTTATTATTGCATTCTGACTTATGATTGTGTACAGAAAGTTTCCACATCACTCTAACGCTAAGTTGAACCAACCATTGTATTTGTATTTAACAAACACAATACGATTTTGATGTTTAGCTTTTGTTAAGGCCTAAAGGTTTAACAACACTTCAACACCCTCGACATATTTTTATTTTCCAAACTCATACACTTTTTATTATTCCTTCGGCTGTCGGAGTTGTGGATTGAATTCTACTAGCAGCATAAAAATATTATAATTCATGTGCATCGCGGCATCATTTTCTTACTTGTAATATTTGTTATGAAAATTTCTTTTGTCAAAGATCACAAATGATTTTTGCGCGCCTTAACAAGCGACTACAAAGGAGTTTCAAACTCTCCAACATTCGGGAGAGAGAAGCTTCATTTTTAAATTGTTTGAGTTTTCATTTTTATTGCGTTTTTAAGAAAAGGAAAATTTATGTCTTTTGTGATTTTCATCAACAATATTTTACTGTTGTTATCTTGAATGCTGATGGTATTGAAAAGAGTACGGGGAAGACAATGAACATAAAATTGTGGAGAGGGGAAGCAAAGCTGTCAAAATATTTGACATATTAACAATTTAGCAAGCACAATTAAGCGCACTCCGAGAATATAAAAATCAATGCGAAACAACTAATTACTTGGAAAATGTAATGTACAGAGAAGATTGGATGGAGAGGATTCGGCATAAGGATTGAGGGCTGTTGCAATGCCAGTCATGCTAGGTTTATTCAATGCTCCAGAACTTGGCTGAGTTGTTATTATTGTTGTACTGATTGTTGATGGCTTTTGTTTGTCGAGAAATGTAACGAGCCAACACCAAGGCAGTCATGCATGCAGGCCACCAAAGCGTTCATCTCCAACCATTCTTACTCCTTCAACATCTCATCTTTACACTTCACTACAAGCCAATCCTTGTATAGTAATGCAAGTAATACAGTACAGTGCTTTGTTTTAGTTATTATAAAATACAAGGCTATAAGGATTCAAAGTATTGTATATTGTGTGTGTGCAGTTATTCTTCTCTGGCATTTCTCTAAATGTTGCAACCAATGATGATGCTGATGATGATGGTAATAGTGGTGATGATAATGATGATGTCCTGCATTATCCTTGTACACACTCAAGCTTGCTCTGGCACGTCCTCAGATCACAAAACTAATACTCTGTTGGCAGCAGCTGCTCCTTCCATATACAAGAATAGTATACTGTATCTGCATTCAATGGAATTGAGACAGGAGCAGGAGCTGTTGTAGTAGCAGGAGTAGTTTTGAGCCAAACACTCACTTTGATAATTTTTCATTTTCTTGTGACATCTCTATGTTCTTTTCATGTTTCCTCATATGCTGCTTTCTATACAGAATGTACTATATACCATGCACTCATCCTAGGGTGTGAAGTCCTTATAGTATGAGGCACATACTACACTCTACACATATCATATAAGATTTATAACTAAAGAAATGAAGTTGTTGAAACTCTCTATCTCACTCTCTCGAAGTTGAAAAGAAATAAAAACTGAAATAAAAACTTGCAATGTGGATGGATTTTCTTTTAACTTTGAGTAGCTTTTTATATACTTGTATCACAGACAAAACTAAATAAGAAAATCTCCCTTTCTTAGTTATAAATTAATTAATTTTTTTTAAACTCCAACATAGTAAATCCATTATAAAATATTTATTTTACAGTTTTTTACAATTTTACTGTATCTTTTTCATCTTTATTTTGTTTTACTTATTGAGTCAAGTGTGGTAAAGTTTAGTTATATACACTTATGTATTTTTGTTTTGTGCAGTTCAACCATAAATGAAGTTTTCATTGAGAATGTGAAAAGCATAAATAATTATGATGCACTTCATTATTTTATTAGTATTGCAACATTTTTGAAATTCATCATAACATAGTTAAAGCATTCACTTTAATAGGTCAAAAGAAAGGATTAACAAATATTATATTTATTAAGTAATTATAATTTTGTGGTAATGATAACTCAAATAATTTAAAATTATCTTTTACATATACACATACAAAGCTATACTCATTTTAAGATAGAGTAATATAGTTGAACCTTAATTGTTAGATAACATGAAAGTGATTTTTAGATTGTGACAATGGATAAAACATAAATACCGTACTTCTGTCCAAAATCGCATTATCAGTCAGTGAATAAATAATAGGCAACGAAAGCCATCTGCTACCAACAACTTTAATGTTTTCTGTAAGGTTTTGTACTTATAATTTCGGAGTATTCTATGCATTAACTAGTTTGATAAGATAAAAAGGTATAACATGCCACTGTTGATCCATTTAAAGCAGTGGTTCTTGAACTTTTAATCATAAGGACCATTTGACAAAATATCTGCCTTGCCATCAATAGTAAATTTCAATTGGTGATAATATTCTGTGTGAATAAGGTGGTGGTGACTGCTTGGCATTTACCTGCTATTCATTGCTTAGCTAAAGAAAAAGCGAAGAGCTCAAACACATGCTCCTCGCTTTGAGTCGCAAAAGCAACTGAAATAATAAACTAAGGGTTTTTTATATATTCATAAGTAAAACACGCATAAAATTGTTCAAAGCGAATAGTATTTTGATTTTTTGTAACGAAAATTTTACATTAATTAAATGAGATTTTTGTGACTGCATACTCTTTATTAACTTCTGGCTTAGTGCTACTCAAAGCCAAATGCATTGCCATCCAACCGATTTCGGTGCTTCCTTTTAATTATCAGAAGCGCCGAGAACCGATGTCGATGAAAACAGAGTTATATAACGTGTACGAGTATCAATTTCTGGACAATTTGAGAAAGAAGTTGCCTTTTCGTATGTATTTTGCAAGTTATTGTCGTGTTGCATTTCAATTACTTCTTCTTGAATTTTATCAGTCATCTCACAAACATTGACAATGAAAGTATTGCGATCAGTTGCTTGTGCCTTGTAAATTCAAATTTCCTAATTCTTACAGTTGACGGTTGAATTTATTTAGCGCGAAAAAGTCTATCAAATAAGCAAAATGAAATTTGGACACACACAATTGATGAAGAAACTCTTTGTTCTTCTTGTTAATTAAGAATATTTGTACTGCTTCTCTCAGTTCGAATCACCTCAATGGGATGTTTCTGCACTTCCGATTTGATAAGCACAGTTTCATGTTCAGAGTTTATATCAGAGCATAATTGTTTGTTTGTTCTATTGCGCTTTACTTGTAGCCATCGTTGTGTAGACTACTTGTAGCATATTTAACATTTTTGGAAAGGCTTCACGGTCCATTTCTGGTGTTTCCAGGGACCACCGATTAAAGATAGAACTAGAAGTGTAGAATCGAGATTATGTTGTTCCATAAAGTAGAACTTTGCACCAAAAAGTTATTATTAAGATTATTATTAGTTAGTTGTTCAAAATAAATGCCTTTGAACCTTTTCTTCGCATTTTTGTAGGACACAAATATAAAAATTAAATTGTCAAAAGATTAGAATACAGGTGACATGCTTTCAAGACACAGAAAGCATATTGTCATTCTTGAAGAAGGTAAATTGAAGATTTAAACAGAAATTTAAACAGAATATGGTGGCTTAAATAAACTTAGCACATGAAACTTGTATTCCTTTGGTTTGGAAAATATTTTATAAATCTAAGTATAATCTTAAAACTATCAGTCTAATAAATTCTAATGTGCCTTGCTTTAAGATCAAATAGTAATTGGTGATTGCATTAGAATTTTTGTTACATTTTAATAGAGTAATTTTTATGCAAGTCAAAAACGGTCTATGGTATATCAAATTTTATGTTTCTCCCGCCGCCATATAGTTGAAAATATCACAAATGCTTTTTTATGTTTGCATAATTTGAACTTTATTGAGCGATAAAACTCCCAAAAAGCCAATGACTGACAATGCTTACGATATTTTTACTACCGATTGTTGCCAATATAAACAAAACATAATATTCACAAATTGATTTCTCATGTTCGATGTACAATTATGTGGCCATGAATCACGAGCACTCATCAGAACGTGGGAGCAACTGCTAGGCAAGATGCCACAAAACAGTATGAGTATCTCACGGTAGTGCAAACCAAAGAACAAACGAACGATGCCTGCCAAAATAAACATTGCCATAAAATTGAAGAAAGAAAGAAAACCAGAACTTTGAATTGAAATCAGTATCAGAATCGAAATCGGAATCGAAGTCTTAGTGTCTGGGTGTGTTGGCAAAAGCAAACGCGCAAATGAATTAAATTAAGCAACGATAAATTTTAATTTCCAAACTATGTAAACTTGTGGCACTGGCACTGGCAGTTGGCCAGGCAATCTGGACAATATCAACAAAATGCCACTGCCAATGGTGATAACTATGACAATGACGACTCTGTCTGTCTGTATCTATGGGTGAAGCAAATACTGGATGACAATGACAACGATAACAATGATAGTAATAATGATGATGATGATAATAATGATTTTGATAATAATAATGATGATGACAGCAGTAACTGGTGTTGCTAATGACAGTAACGTAGTGCAACATTGCCAGACTCCCAGGAGTTGGTTTGGTTTTTGGGCGCCATCTTGGTATCTGTGCCAATTAAACATTAATTTATATTCACAAGTGTTTTTTGGTCACTTTTTATGACTTCGAGAATTCTTAATCAATTAAATTTATAAACGAAATTTATGTGATTTTATTGATTGTGCAATATAAACAATTTTCATTGCTTTAATGACAAATGCTGGATCTTGTAACTTACACTTAGACACATTGGCGCTATTATTTTGGAAAGTACATCACTGCAGGAGACATGTGTAGATAGATGACACAAAGACATCTGCATAGAATGCAATCATGAATAATAATCCAAACATAAATTAGAGTTAAGTGTGATGCTTGCACTACTATGTAAAGGTTTCCATAATCCGATTCTGACCTGACATGAAGGCAACTCAACTACATTAAGAAAACATCAAGATACGTTTGACTTTGACTACTATTTTTTCGGTTAACCAAAATTACCACAAATCCAATGTATTTGTGCATCTATTAATAGTTGAGATAACAAAAGGAATAACATTGATTTAAAACAAGACAAAAGAAAATTCTTGCCTAGCAAAAATGCATAAATTAACTCAAATGTTTTAAGAAATATTGAAATATAATTTGGATTGTTTAATGTGATATTTTGGAAGCCTTAAACGCAACCTATTGAAATTTAATTTCGTTAGTAAATTAACTTATTGCAAATTTTAATAATCAGAACAGAAAATAAGAAATGATCACCACTGAAGCCAGAACCAATCTTCATGTTGTTAAGCCAAGAGAATAAAGCATCTCGCTTACACAGTATGGAACTTAGTATTGACTAAAAATATCCGTTCCTGCCTTGGGAATGGGTAATGAGGAAATTGTGTAGGGCGCAGAATGTTTTTTTATTAATTGAACTTTGTCAGCATATAAATTCATTTTTGCATTTGCAATATTCGGAATCTTTTTGTGAGAATGCCAAAAGCATGCATATTTTTGATTGTTTGGCAGTTGTTGCAAATGCATACGGCTTCGATATGTGTTTCTGTTCCTGTTACATAGGGTAACTTTCGTCCGATCCCATTTATCTTGTCTGGTGGGAAGTTTATATGTATTTGAGTTCTTTATTACTATTCTAGGAAAATGTCTCCATCATTCACTCGTCCATTGCTTTCAACATCTATATAAACGACAGTTAGTGTCTACCAGTGCTAGTAGAACAATGTTGTGGCTTCCTTTATAATTATAGTAAGAAGTACCCTCCTTACGGGGAGCCCTAAAAGCTATGTGCTTCCCGCTAATCGCACCCAAGCATAGACGAAAATACCATTTAACTAAAAAGTTCTCAGTGATCCATTCCCATTCTGTAATGAAGAAAATGTAATTGGTTTTCTTTCTTTGCCGAAGAAATATGAGCCGAAGACATCATGAGATAAGATAGATGACGTTAAAGATCTGGTTGTGAAGTGGAATGTAAATCTAAACCAACAATACAAATGGCTGGGAAATCGGTTTGTATCCAAAGTGAACAACATTAGGAGTCTTGCGATTTAAAGCAAGAACGCCTCAGCAATCTAAACAGTCTTGGGAGCGGGTGTCAATGAAGGTATGGCATTGGCACATCGCATAGAATTGATACCATCAACATTAGTATGATGAATGGTGATTCATCTGCTCTTCTTTGGACTCATTGGCATCGACACCGTTAATCGAAAATGTGGAGGTGTTCAATTAAACGTGAATAATCAAATAATAGAAGTTAAACTTATTTAAAATATACCTTAGCATGAATCGTTTGAGAATTATAGTGCCTTAAACGAAAACTGCTGACTTCAACACCAAAATGTGTTTGACTGCATTTAGACTAACGTCATATAATCGTCGATTCTTCTCTGATGATTTTGGTTTATGTTTAGACAAACGTTACGCTTGAAATTCAAATTTTTGCTAATTCCTATTCACAGCTTCCCCTCAATGCCTCGCTTCTCTTACCAACAAAAAAAGTTTTAGCTGTCGCTGAGCCTATAGTCTAAGAACAAATAAAAATGCTCTCTATTTTGCACTCTTATTTTCTGCGCTGCGTGATAAGCAGTCTATGACCGGTATTACATTGATGTGTACAGCAACGCAGCTGATCTTCCGTTCTTCTTTGTGCTCGAAAGCTAGCTATTATATTTATGTGCGAGCTGACAAGGAAATTTTTTTCACATTCCGCGCTATATATTTTTCATTTCGCATGCATTTGCATGTATCCTCACTCTACGCAAGCCAAAAAATTTTGAAAAAACACACACACGAAAGACGCGAAAGAAGATAACAAAAAACATCGGCAGAGCACGATCCAAGCATTTCGTTGAAATTCGGCATAGTGCACTACGACTGAGCGACTCACGCACTTCCTTCACCAACACGCGAAAACTTCAAGAGAGAGTTCTGTTTGCACGCATATAAGAGTAATACCGCACATATTGTTCTCAATTCATAATTTGTTTAATTGTTTGTTCTTAATTCGAGTTTACTTGGTCTCAAATTTTAGTTTAAGTGCAAATCTTACTTACTTCAAGAATATTTATCCCAAATGCAACTGAATTTAGTGTATTCTATATGCAACAACAATCGGTGCTGATCTAAGACCGGTGGTGGACAACTTTTCTATAATTTGTATTTCATAGATATGATTAACATATTGTTTCTATGTTTAAGCAGATTGTGGTGATATAATGATAAAAGTATTGTTTAAAAATTAAGTCTCTTGGATAAAGTATACTGATGATGTAAACTAAATTAAATACAGACATTATTCACCATTGAATTAAGATTTGTTGTAAGCTTATGTTGTCAATTGACAGCCATCGGTTCAAGGAAGAATTGATTTTATGTTAATTGGTTTAAGGACCTCATTAATATTGTGTTTTCAATATTGAATATACTGAAATGAAAATCTTAAATAGTAAACAAAAATAATATTAGTGGGGTTTTCAATAACTGAAAGATGTGAATCAAACATTTATTTTTTCCATTAATATATCTTATTACAATTTACATCCTTATATACACATTATGAAATCAAGTTTATTATTTCTTTTGCTCTTTGCTATGAGGTTAAATACCAAAAAGAAAAAAGATTTTCTTTCCACTTTTTTTTTTGATATAACAAAACCTCAATCTCAATAGCTAAGAAGAACACGTGGCACTTTTGATTTTGGTTTAAATTTGAAAAATAAAATAAACAACATAATGAAAAACCACAAAATAACGTGAAATTTAATATGCGCACCCAAGTGGGTTGCTCCATGCCACATTGATTCTAAGGGTTTAACAGATGTAAGAGCTAACAAAGAAGGGCGGACAGTACAGCGACAGGACAACGAAAGCTAAATGTAGCGGTTAACGAGGGACAAAAGTTAAAAGCTTTGTGTGCAGGCATAATTAGAAAGTCATTAAAAAATATTAGAATTTTTTTGTTTTTTGTTTTGATGGCGGCGGCTCCTTTCTTAACATTCCCTCATCTCATTGTTGTAGTATTTGCCGACAACAAACACGATTAAAACTCGTTAAAAATTAAAATTGTATTTCATTAAAAAAGAATGTTAAAACAAAAAGAGAAATTTGTTAAAACAAGAACAAAAAAAAAAAAAATAAAAATAATCATTGGTTTTGATTTACCAAAAAACCTTTGAATACTTTAACACAGATACTCATGTTTTTTGATATTACAAATAAATAACAAAGAAAGTATAACAAAATTTTTGGTTAAAGTTTGCTTTGACAGTGACTCATGAGTTCTGAATGCCAACAAAAAACCAAATCCAAATACAAATGCAAATGCAAGACTCAGCGTGAATTCCAACTGAGTTGATTCTGAGTATCTCGAACATCTGAGTATAGTATTGTGCATTTGACAATAATACTATTTTGTGAATAATGTCCTTGCAGTGAAGCGAATGAGTTCAAGTGAGGCAAAAGAAAGGCTTGTCAAAGCAGCAGTAGCAGCAGTAGTTAGAATTATGCGAAGATATGTTAGTTTTATGCCTGCACTTGACATTAAAATTCATTTATCTCTTCTATCAAAAGACGAAGCCTTGACGTTGCTTCACTCTATTAACCTTACACAGATGCATGGGAGGTCTCAAGGATATGCAATGCGCATCTGTGAATATCCTTCTCTGTTCAGTTTTATGTAGTTTCATGTTAATTAAAGTCATAGAAATATTCAACAATTTAAGGCAGATTAATGCTTATTCATTTATTGAACAATTTGTGTATTTTCGTTGATAAAATTTTTAAATTCTATTAAGTATTTTGTTTTCATAAAAACATGACAAATTTACACTAATTAAATAGTAACTAATGAATAGAAAATTATGAGTAACAATTTTAATAAAAAGAATGTGTTAACATCTTAAAAATTGAAGACTTAATAAGAGAAGTCTGAACAAGTGTAAATCTTAGTTTGAGATTACATTAGAATTGTTTAAATTGGAGGTAGAGCGGGATCTAATTCACCTCATCCATGCGCCCTCTACTTGGCCTTTTCTAACAACCCCTATCTTCTGAGATTCATCAATAATTCCAAGATTTTGCAATGTTATTTGAAATATATGAACCTAAGGAATATACCCTTATTAGTTTAGGTCCTCATTTGTATTTTTGGGGTCATTGTATATATGCCACACGCAATTGAGAATCTAGGAGGCAAAAATGAAAACCCCAGTGTAAGTAGTGTGAGGATACTTCATCGATCAAAAAGTTGTTCCCCTAGTTAGAATATAGGGTCCCATAACGAAGTAAGGTCCAATACGCATTTTTTAACGTCTTTGTTAAAGCATTTTTGATTGAATGCAGGTAACCTTGGTTTTTTTTTTATTATCTCACCTATTGTATTTTTCGCTATAATGTCTTTGTGGATCTTTTGTTAATAATCTAAGGAATACCTGGAATTTTTTTTCTTTAATTTTCTATTGAGCCGTTTGCTTCCCACAAACCAAAATATGTAAAAGTCACGATTTTTACACATTTTTCTTTGCCACTGCGCTACCCACTGCTTGCGCTCTATCTCGAGAACGATTTACTGTACAAACAAATTTCATATACCAGATTTGTAGAAAATTTTATGATCTACAACTATTGTAAAAACATTAATTGTCATTTAAAGCATAGGAAACAAGATATTTGCAAAAAACCAGTACACCACACAGACCTAGACTTTTGAGGTCATATATAAAATACTAAAAGAAACATGTATACAAATTTCCACCTTATTTGATTGGACTAGTAAGTTTTTTCTTTAAAATTTAAGGCATTGAATGTGTAATTAAACCATCCCTTTAAAGAGTCTTTAACAATATTTTTACCCAGAATTATAGGGCAGTTGATTTCAATTTCCGTAATACCAGATTTTGAGAAATAACAGACCCTGTCAATGATGAACTCCGTTGCAGGGGGACTTCTCAATCTAAAGAAGAGAGTCTCGAAGTTTGAACCAAAGCATAGCCAAAGATACTTCAATAGATGCACCCGCCGACTCAAGAAGAATTACTTTCTTCTTTTCTGTTTACAGTAAAATAACACAAAATGTACTAAATTTCTTAATATTTTAAGGACCTGGTGAGCTTACTACCTGTGACCATCACGAAAGAGATATTTTTCTATATATTAGCTAAAGATTCAGACATGAAAAACTAGAAGAAACACAATACTATCTTTTGAACTAAACTGCAATCTTTTCAGACTACCAATACCTTCTTCAAGGTTAATATTAGTGTCCTAAGCTGATTTAGCTTTGATGTCATGCCTAATGGAGAAGGAGACATGTCCAACTTGTAATCAAATTTATGCATGTTAACACAGGAAGTCTTTTGAAAAAATGTTACAATATTATAATTTCAACTATAATAAATTAAGCTTATTCTTAAATTAATTAAATTATTCAAAAACAAAATTCATAATAAATTTTGAAAATTAAATGATATATTATTTTACTACACGGTAATTAAATGTTGTTTTTTTGTTTTGGTTTTGTTCACCTATTACAATAGAATAATTTATGTAAATCTAATAAAGAAGCGCTTTTTGTACGTTCAACAGAAATATAATAGGTAATCATAATCATAATTACAATCATAGCAATAATTAGAATAATTATTTTTTTATCATAACCACAAGAAAAAAGAAAACAAATTAAATTTAGTTTTTACAATATAATAATTTATATACAATTTTAATAAATTTTCAATAAATTGGTTATTTGTTTATTTGCCTGCTGTAAATTGCTTTTGAAAGGAAATTATTATATTTCTGACATTCATTAATTAATTACACTAATCAAATCGAATTGGATCGAACAATGGACGGTAGCTGGACACTGAAATAAGTGTCAGGCAACTAAGTAATTTGACTAAGCCTACCTACCTACCTAGTACATAGTACAATATCATTATCAATACAAGCAATCATGCTTTGAGCATCTTCTATTAGGCATTTCAGCAGCAACCATTGCCCCAGCAACCACACCAAGGTATTTTGCCAGCGGTATGCGAAGAAGTTATGGAGATCTTACGGCGAGTGGAACGATTACTGAAACTTGTAGAAGACTCCCGCGATGAAGCAAAACTATTTGAATTGCGATCTGAAAATGAGGCAATTGTCTCGTGGTTACTATCCTGACGCGAATGATGACTGTGATGTGGATTGTTGGCACTGGCGAGCGATGAACTATGCTGATGAGTGTGGTGACTATGGTGATGATGATGACCACCACCAGCACTGCCACCAGCACTTGTGTTACTAATGCGATGAGCACTGTGCACTGTACCTTCGGAATGCCGGCGAGAGCATTTTGTGCGGCTAACAGTCGCTGTCACTGGTGTCAGATCACTGGAATCCTTGCGATGATGTATTGATGAGTTGCTATGCTGGTGCTGATGATGATGCTGCTGTTGTTGTTGTTGTTGATTAGCTATAGCAGCATCATTTGAGGTTGCTTGTATGAGTCGCCTCGAGGAATGTGGTGAACTTGGCGTGCTGTGGCTAATTTGTCGGACATTTTGTAGTGCCGGATTTGCCAAGGCAGCAGCAGCCGAATTGAGATCAACGCAACTGACAGTCGTTGTAGGCGCTTGATTATGAACCACAGCAGCTTCATTTGCTCCACCAACCATGGATATATGGCATACCTAATAGGGTAATTAAATAAGTTTAATTTCTATTTGATCAAAATCACTTCATACTTACTTCATCGGATTTACTTTCGATACAGCTGCCAGTGCCACCTATTAAAGCTTCACGTTCAGCTGGATCAGCACGCGTGTAATCTACATCTAAGGAACGCGTTAAATATGTAGGAGCAGACCTATAGATGGCACGTTTCGCTGCCGCCGAAGCGATCGCTTTGTACAGGTGACTCTTATTTGGGCTTAGACCATGCTCAGGAGAGGGCGTGGGTGTAAACATACGTACCGGCGGTAAAGGAGGTGGCTCCTTTGGTGCTTCTTTCGGAGGAGTACGTGGTTTTGGTCCATTAGGACTAGCTATAACTTGCGATGGTGGCAGGGGTGGACGACCTTGCTTCTGATTCGTTGTTGCTGCTTGATTTAGTTGATCAAACCCTATATAACTGCACTTCTCTGGAAATGGCGCCATTGGATCAGGTATGTGCGGTGATGGACTTTCTGTAGTTTCACGTGTAGACTGTCCACCATTACTTTTGCCATTTGTGCTAGTTGAGGGCACCTTTGTTGCTGTTACCTGTGTTTGCGATGTACGAGCAATTGGTGAAGAATTTTGCGATGTCTTCGTTATTGTTGAAGAGCTTCCTGTAGCTGTTCCTTCTGAAGGTTGTGCATTGCCATCATAGTTAAGATAAAGATTCATTTCAGATCGAAAGGGTTTCTTTGTTTTGTCATCACCTTGTGTTTGTGTTTCCGGTTTCACAGATGCAGGGCTTCGGGCTGATTGATCAAGATTATCACGTGAACGACCCTTGTCCAATTGTATGGCAAGTATATCGGTTGATATCGTCTCGATGTCATTTAAAATTGTTTCTAGATTTACTGAATCGGTCTGAAATAATTACAATAAATTTTATTAAAATAGCTTATGAGTACCTTATAGTTAGTACAACCACACATTTAACGTTACAATATTTAAGGATTCCAAAGTTAATATATAAGTATAAAGAATGATATTAAATGATGATTAATCATGTGCTTGCTTCAGATGATACAATGCGACACATAATATTTTTAAAGAATTTTCAATGCCTAATTTGATTGTAAGAATCTCAATTTAACAATTGATAAAGCTTAGGTACAAGTAATTAAAGAGATTTTTATCTTTTCAGCGATCTATAAGATTTATTATTATTAATTAAATGAGGAGTAGATTATCAAGAATGTAAACCTCCTCTGCAACTATTTTTACACCGTTTTAAATTGCTCCATATCCCTAATAATTCTACTTATAAGATTTTGATAATTTTATATATTTTTTTTATCCTTCTGTCGCGGTACATATACCTCATAGAATCATTTGTAGGAGATCCCATAAAATAAATAACACAGTGTCAAGAGAACATAATACCGCCACTGTTTCCCAACATGTATGAGTTCGAAACACGCTTTGGAACAAAAGGTAACGATAACGGATCTATCAAAAGCGAGCAATTGACTTTGACAAACGCAAACGACCGGACGCGTTATATACGACGGCAATCATATATCTGAGATTTAAATAATATAAGTAAATTACACAACAAACATCTACAGATTTATAATGAGTTTTTTCCAAGTCACTTTGTCCGCTGCGCCTTCACCCTGACAATTTAATAATTCATCCTGACAATAGTGAAAAGATTCGATAACAACAAACAATTCTGTCACTTCTATTTTTCCCATAACTATTTAAGTAATACCTATTGATATTACTTATCAGATTTTCTGGAGAGAAACCCAGGCAGGCCTGTGTTATTTATACATATCCCAAAACTTAAAACTTCTTAATATATGACACTCAGCTGGAGTATGAAACATATTCTATTTTATTGATCAAATGAGATCAAACTAAACTTGGTATAAGTTACTTATCACTTAATGCACACCAACTATAAAATTAATGAGTTAAGTTTTGAAATTTATATGTGTAAATTATAAATTATAAGTAGCGCATGTAAAAATTGTGTTAGAGCGACACGAGTGGGCAAAATGTCTATTGTGAGACAGCACAGTGTAAAAGACTGAATAGAATTAGCTTGGCTCAAATGCTGCATCATTCGAAAATTTTGTGCTTATTTCAAAAAGTGCCGTCAATGACTTGAAAAAATGCATTGAACAAAATGACAAAGATTTACAAAACGAGCAGTTAAGAATACATGAGATCATGTTCTTGACTGAATCCTTTAAGAAATTGGTAAAACGAGGAATGACCTTACAAGCAAAATTGATAGTCTTCAGCAAATTAGCAACACAAGCTAAACGATGTTTTATTGAAAAATCGAGATGTATATTTCTTTGAAAATTGCCATCTGTAGAAGTAGAACGTTTATAATCAATTTATAGGTACATTTTTTCAGATAGACGTCAATCACTTGTAAAATCAATCTAACTACATATTTTATAAACGATGATGCAGGTAATGAGAATTAATGCTTATTTTTAGAATTTTTGTGTATTTTCTCATGTTCGTTTTAATTTTTTAAATTTTTTTTTACGGACAATATTTGTGTTTTTTCTAACAATTTCGCAACAATTTTTACAGACATAATTTTGAATAATTTGGAAGTATTTTTTAAGTAATATTTTTGTTTCAAGTAATGAATAATTCTTGCATGTGTTTTTGTATAGCTTACAGGTGTTTTATGAGTATATGCACATGATATTAGTATTTAGTGGATAATTGATAGACTTTTGAATGAATAAATGTGATTGTGTTGATTAGATTATGTTATGATTGAATGAGAGAATTTTATAAATCATAAAATTTTAGTTGTGATGGAAGGATATCAAATTTCAAGGTAGATCTGTTGTTCAATTTTTAAAAAAATAATTTTACCAATTATTATTTCAAGTGTTCATTGATTGATTGATAGAAATTAAAAAATAATCAATTAAAGAAATGATATATTGAATTGAGTTGAGTTGAGGTTTTTTGATATAATTTTAGCCAATTACAAAATGAAATGAATCAAATTAAATAATTGAGAATTATTAGTGAAATTTTGGTCTTTAATTGGTTTGGTGGTGATCAACAGATCTCACCTGAGCCTGGCTATTATCCAAAGCATTTGATTTGGAATTTGTTATTTCATCGGAATCAAGTGTTGTTGATATTGTTGGTGAGTGAATTAATATTGTTGGTGTTGTTGGTTTAGTGATAGTTGTTGCTGCTGTTACTGTTGCTGTTGTTAATGTTGTTTGAGGATTATTCATTGCTGTTGCTGTTGATGTTGCAGTGGCTGTGTTTGTTATTGTTTTTTGCTTTACTAATGTTTTAGTTGGAGTTGCTGTTGTTGCTGGCATTATTGTTGATGTTGCAATTGTTGTTTTAGTTGTGTTGGTTGTGGCAGTCATCAATGGCTTAGTCAAAGCTATAGCTGAGATACAACTGTTACTACAACATTTTTGTGCGGTAGCATAAATGGGCTCGGCGGGTTTAGTATAAAATTGACTAGAATGTTCTACACAATGCTTCAAAGCATATGGTGTAGGTAGCGATTGCGGTTCTTGCAGCTGTTGTTGTGGCAGAGGTACAAGGGCCGGAGCCGATATTGATAATGAATTATTTTTGGCAGCAGCAATAGAAATTGCGGAAGCAAGAGCAGCACTATAAAGATCAACAACGCTACCAGCACCACTAAGACCCAGACCGACAGTAGCAGCAACATTGACAACAGTCTTGTGTAGGGCACATTGTTGATGCTGCTGTTGCTGTTGTTGATGAAAATGTTGTTGCTTCTGGTATTGTTGATGTTGTTGCTGAAGCTGCTGCTGTTGGCACTGGTGTTGGTGTTGCTGGCATTGTTGTTGTTCCTGTTGCTGTTGCTGATGTTTGCATATTAACTGGTGTTGTTGCTGTAACTGTTGACAACGATGATGTCGTGGACTTACTTGCGGCGAATGTAAATGTTGCGACAACATCGATGATGCTTGCTGTTGCTGCCTTTGATACGGTGAAGCCAAAGCATTATTCACATAAATATCAGGTGGCTCACAATGCTGATAGGTGCCAGATGGTGACTCAAGGGCATTATTGGGTAAAGTTGGTATTGCAACTGGCAATGGCGGTCTATTGGCAAGTGTCGTGTTAAGCTTCAGGCGGGGTTTGATCGGTGAAAAAAAGTGTTTTGGACTAATGTTGGCATTTGTGGTTATGGCCACAGTCTCAATGGCATCTGTTGTGGGTGCAGGTACTGTGTCGATCTTTGGCATTGGCACAGGTGGCAGCGTATGTGTGGGTGCGAATGTTGTCAGCGTTGGCGCTTGTTGCAAAGCTGGTGTCTGAGCTGGTGATGAATTATTTGAATATTTTCGCTGAGTGAATGGCGATTGTAGGTTGTAATCCCAACCATTCGTTTTCCCAGAAGTACTGCCGGATTCTGATGTGCTGCCTAAACGATAAAAAGCAATTAGAAACCACAAAAATCCATCATTAATACACAAAGGACAAACCCATATTGACATTCATGTGCTTCTGCAGAACATTCTCAAAATAAGACAAAGGCGGAACAGTTGCTTGCATATCATTAAATTGACTCGTCACAAGCTCAATGGGTGTCAATGGTGAACCATGGCCATGACCTATATTTTGTGAGCCATTCATGTTTGGTGTATAGACCATGAGATGGTCATTGTGATGTGCTCCCCCTAACTCTGAATTGCTTAGAGTTTCCTCAGACACAACAGACAAATGATCAAAATGTACATTTTGACCTTCGGCATTGGATACTTTTTGTGGTGAACCACCTTCGTTGACGGTATTTGTCATTGAGGACTTCAGCGGTGCACAACTGCCACCCTCTTGGCAGCATTCGTCACTGCAGTGACCATCGTCAAGGCCACGACACGTATCACAAGAATCTGAATCCTATTTAAAGAAATGTCATTCCATTAAAAATAAAAATTAAAACAATAAATTATGCAAGCTTACATCACTATTGCCATCACAACCACCACCGCCGCCACCTCCAGCAGCACTACATCGTCTATTGTTGCAACTGCCACCGCTACCACCACTCCCTCGACACCCTCCATGTTCATAGTCATTTAATTTGGCCTTGAAGCGTTTATTAAGACGATCACACTCGTCTCTCAGCGTCCAGATTTCACGTCGTAAATGCTCATTCTCACGTCGCAAACGTTTTATATCCGTTTGGCCTTTGAAGAGAAATCAAAGAATAGATTAAAATAAAAATTTAATCAACCATTTTAAAGAAAATCTAAACATAAACACAATTGCTGCCATTCTAAGCCTTCTAATTGGATGCGTTGATAATAGTTTTTTATATTTATTTTTTGACCAAGCAATCCTAATAATAACAATAACATATTATATCAGATTCATGAGGGGTCACAAAAAGTGTTAATTGCCTCCTCAGAGTTTCCTTAGAGTTTTTATCATAAATTTATAAATTTGTAAAGGAATTCATTTAATTACTTCGAGTATGTAAATAGTTATCCCTGGATATATTCAATTACACATTTTTATTTGGTCGACTAAACCCACTTTTTTTTTACGTGTTTATACATGCACAGTCAATGAGAGCTTATTGTAACCGATTTTTATTTTTTTAACACAATGCATGTATTTAATACAATAAAAATGTGTAGTTCTTATCCCGTTTTTTAATAATATTGCATAATGATTGTTTAGAATATAAAACGTGAAAACATTAAAAAAATGAAAACAAAAAGGCGAAATAATTATACTTTATGGCAGCTCTGCAGAAACAACAAATGAATTTCGATTCACTAAGCGTCTATACGACTCTTTCACACGTGTTATAAATCTCAGCTAGCTTTTGAATTGTGTGTTTCGTCAACTCGCTTCGTTTGCTAAGCCTGAGTTGAAAAGACATTTATACAAGCTATGGTTAACCGAATTGACTAAATACCGAATCAGCTATCGTGTAAACGGGGTAAATAATATTGAGCCCTACTACGAAATTTTAGCTTTAACTTGAAAAATTGCGAACGATTACACCAAGCTGCATCTTTACTGATGAGGTTTATTTCTTATTGAATGGTTATATTAGTAATCAATACTGTCACAATTGTAAATAGAAAAATTGCTGTAGATGGTATTAAGGACTATTTTATCCAAGTGAATTACAATAAAGATATTATGTTGGCTGTGTAATTGAGCCAAAAGAAAAATCAATATCATTTAAACAATGTCATCTTCAATTATAAAAAACAGACTTTCAACAAATGTGTTCTATTATATTTCATTTTTAATTTATCAAGTCATAGAATACAAATTCTTTAGAAAACATTTTGTACAAGCTATGTACTACATACTGTAAGCATCTCTTTCTTCTTGTAGGCACGCCTCTATGATTAGTGTAAGTTATGTTATAAGTAATTATAAGTAATAATGTACCTAGATTTAAGTGAAGAGTATTGAATAAAGTAAGATTGAGTCTTGTGCCAACCATCGAACTGACTACAATACGTATATTTTTCCAATTAGGACTTGTGTTATAAAGAACTTTATTTATGAAATACACAATTCCAATATTATACTTGTTGTAATTATTTTGTTCCTCTTTTTATTTTTTTTTTGCAAGTATTTATCTTTAATTTTCAATAACCCTTACTGCAACTTTTAATTTTTGCAAATATTTAAATTTATTTTTTTAATAATTAGCTATTAACTTTTACTAATCAAATATTTATTTAAATTTCTTTCTTTTTTTAATGTATTATTTTAGTGTTTACTATTGTATATTTATTTATTTGTTTTTAATCAACATTTGCTATGATGCATTTGCTAAATACTCATCATTTTCATTAACATATACTAATCTCATACCATAATTTCAAAACTAATTCGTTGATTTTAGTGGAAATTTTTGTCTCCACACAGGCTGCTGCTGCTCTCACTCATTCATATTTTTCACCTTTTCATATTTTCTTTACTCATTTTTGTGTTTCTTTTTGTTTTTCTTTTTTAAATGGAAAATATTGTATTCTATTGTTTATTATCATCATCGTCCACCTTTTGTTTTGGCAAGTTAAATTGTGTTTATGTTTGTTATTTTTCTTCTATTATTTATTTTTTCTGTTTTTTATGCTTTTCCACTGTTTTCTTTTGGTTTTCATATGTTTGTTTGTTTGTTGTTAATGTGTTTTTAATTGTTTTGATTGGGACTCTTTTTTTTGCGTATTTTGTGGTGAAAAGAATTTAATGTAAAAGAAAAAATAAATCAACCTTTATATGAAATAAAAAAAATGTTGTAGGCGTTTAAAGGCATTTGGCAAATTGGTAAAATTAATTAAGATATATGTACATACATTTGAAAATAGGAACAATCACTTACCACGTTCAACTTCAGCATTTATATTGATTGTGCGCAATCTGAGTTCTTCATTTTCGAAGATCATGCCACGTGATGACTTTCGATCCAATCTATATAAAAATTATTGCAAGAAAATAGAAAAAAAAAAATATTAATATAATTTGGTTCTATGAAATACTTCGTTAAATCATATATGTTTTAATATCTCTGACTTCCTCATTATTATTGTTTTGTAATTGGGCTCCTTCTATATTTAATAAGTAAATTTATTATTGCCTTCGATTCTTAAGGGGAATCCAGCAAGGTGAACTTGTTGTTAATATAATTTGTTCCAACATGCTCCAGCGAATTCTGTAAGTCAACTGAATTCATTCAAATCATTTAATATTTGTCCGCTTGATCTTATGTTTTATTTTGTTTTATTTTGCTATGGTTGGTGGTATATTCCTTTCAACACCACATCTAAAAGAACAACAAATATAAAGAACCTATAAAAACATACGGCGACGATATTTTCAAAAGAATGATTTTTTTTCTTTCTTTCTGTTTCCTCAGTAGCATAAATATTTTGGAAAATCATCAAAATATGCGAGGCTTCCACTAACACCACCTTCACTATATAGTTGTATTGTATTTTTTTCCCTTTCTCAGTGCCGAAAGCAAACTATAAATTACAGAAAAATGTCTAAACATAAATAAAATTCCTTCTGTCGTCATTGTAGTATCTTCAAAAAAACCAACAAAAAAAAAAACCTACAAAAATAATATAAAATGTTACAGGTTGTTTCGTCTAAATTCAATAAATGAAAATTTATTTAATCATTTAATGTATAAAAACAATTCTCTTGTAATGACACACCCTGTATATTGCTAATTTTGTATTATAAATGTGTAAACTTAATGATAATTTATTCTTCATATCGGAAAACAAATTTCGTTGCTACTAAAACATTCAAAACTTGTTCACCCAAACAGAGGAAATGAATAGACTATTGATTTGATTGGTCTTATAGGAGACACCCTGTATATTGTCGACTCTTAAAACATAATTATAGTGCCGCCAAAGTTGACTTAACATTTATAACACATTTCTTGTCAAATATTGATTTGATCGAGGTAAAACTAATATGTCACTGCAAATTTTTAATTTTTATTACTTAAAGACAAAGGTGTAATCGATCCTATTTTAGAAAAAAAAAGATAACATGTTCTCCTAGACTAAAAAGTTTTCTGACCAAAAAAAACATATACATATTTTGTCATACGTTTGATTTGATCGGCAAAATTACATCTTTTTAGAACACTTACTTGTATGAAGCTTTAACAAACTTTACATATGTAAAAGTAAATTTCTCAGCCATGGGTTTCTAAAGGCTTCTGTTGGATAGAAGGGACAGATTCTAGTAATTGTGTAACTGTGACTATTGCCTACTGCCTTGCCAGCCGTGGCCAACATTTAAATGAAATCATTTTATATACTTAATCGCAAGAATTACTCTATCAAATTAATTTATTGAGAAAAAATTAAGTTGTATTTATTTAATGACCAAACCAAAAACGGACCAATCACCTTCAACCTTTATATGTATATGTTACCTAAGATGTTTTACATCCAAAATATCCACCCATAATATGAGTGTATATACCAACCGAAAAGGATATTCAAACTTTCGAGAAAACCTTCTTGAAAAACCTGGGCGCAGTCTGGCAATTTTGCCACTGAGAGACTTGGCATTTATTGTCGATCCTTCTGGTCATTGTCGTAAAGTCGTAGGGTGACATTTTATAGTCTAAAATTTAGACCAATTGTGGACCCAATAATGCTAACCTCCTCCTACTTCCTTCATTTCCGACATCACTAAAAAACGTAATGTTTCTGTATGAGCTCCCACTTTATGATTGCATATCCCATTCTATCCATGTGTGATGAATACAAAATTTTATTCTTATGTTACTCCACTTCAGGCAAACAAAAGATTTTTTTATATTTGAAAAATTTTTCAAAAATATTTTTCTTTTAATGAAACACCCTGTACTAAATCAATTGCTTTACATCTATCATATTTTATAATGGAAAAAAATCAATTTTTCACACCTTTTTAATAAATTTTCATAACAAATTAATGCAATTGATTTGGAATGGGATATTAATATGTGTGAACAATAAATAACTTTGTTGAAAGACTAAATGATGAAGTTAATTGCCTTTTAACTAAATTAACTTATGACACTTACTTGAATATAATGTTTCTTTCTTTTCTACCAGTTTTTGTTTTTGCTTCTTTTTGCTTTTCTGATTGTGGTTTTTTTCATACAAAATTTGTGAAAAGTGAAATGGTTTTACTCAATTTATGTGTCTTAGTCGAGTATTTCACAGAAACTGTCGCACTCATTCATATGAGAAGTGTTGGCTACCACAGCTTGCCTGGATGAGATACATTCATGCTTTAGATACAACATAGTTAGTATGGAATGCGTAAATACTTATAAAAGTATTTCAACTAATTTTTATCTGACAAAAAAATAAAAAATTTTGAAATGCTTTTCACCAGACATAGAAAAACATTCAGATATATACAAATAAATACATACAACCATACATACGCATATAAATCTATATAAATATTCATGAGAGACTAAGAAGAAAATGAATGTATTTTTAAGCTATTTTTAAGTGACTTTGGTAAAGAAAAAACACGAATTTGCTTTTGTTTATTTATTCAATAAAGTGCGATTAATGAATGCTTCTTCCATTCATTCATTCATTCATTCATTTGTAGAAATTCTTTTTTAAAAACGCACGCTTCTGTGTACAATACTTTAATATTTTTATGTATTTATTCAATTTAATTTTGTTTTGTTTTTCGGGTTGTTAAGATTATCTAAAAGCTTGTATTCTGATAATCCTTTTTGCTTATACGTCACACATATTTTAATACAACGATATAAAGAAAGTATCTGTTATGAAAGAAAATTTTAATCTTGATTTCGTTTTATACATAATTTCTTTTTTTTTATGACATTAATAAGTATTTATGATAAATTATAAGTCTTGTGTAGAGCAAATCTCAGACTAAATAGCAAATCTAAATAAATCCAAACCAATTAATATTCAGATTATTTTTCAACTCTTGACACAATAATAAATATGACAAAATGACAATTTAATCCATATTAATGAATTTCAATGAGTTTTCTTTATGAAAACAATGAACTACTTTCAAAATTTTTATTATAACATTTCTGTTTTATTGTATTGAATTAAATGACTCGCCTATGCAATAGAATTTCTTTACTAAAATATGAGTTTTCTATTATGAGTAGCTGAATCTTTTTCTCAACACATAAAGAGCATTCAACTCAACCATTGATCTGCAGTTATACCGACAGTTTTCTTTCTGTAACAACAACTAACCCTTGAGGACAATTTCTTAAAGCAATAATCAAAATATTTCATGTAAAATCTAAAGATCAATATAATTATTTAAGAGAAGTATAAAAATCATATGTTTAGTGATAAAAAAAACATAGATTTCTATAAAGGCATTCTAAAAAATATTGATCAACTCTTGCACATTATAAAATTAAATCATTTTCGCGAAAGAATTATATGCATAATTCAAGATTTATTATAAAAAAATTGATAAGAAAATGTTGCGACTTTCCTGGAATATTAAAGAAAAACAGTTTAATACTCAAGGACTATATTTCATAAACTAACTATGCAGCAAAGATTGTTGATAACATAAAAGGTTAACATTATGACTTCATCTATTGAAAAATTATCCCTCAATTTGATGAAAGCAATTTTGTGGGGAAACATGGCTGCTATACTTAACTTTTTGAACTCCGTTGTAAACCCTCTAAAACATATATCAAAATCTTTCTATATAAAATAAATCACAGATGATATTTAATGGATGATGTAGTAGAAGCTATATGTAGGAAAAACCCAGATTTGTGTGGCATAGAGATATCACATATAAAGGCTATGCGCAAGCAAGATTTGATACTCAAAATGCCATTACCTGACGCAGAGGTTCGCAAACTACTATATGCAGGGCACATATGAGTGGGATGGTTTCGATGCAGAATACGTGGAAATCAGTTGCCAAACAGATGTTATCGCTGCCTCTGTTTGGGGCATGTCTCCTATCAGTGAAAAAGCCCAGTAGATCATGCAGGGGAGTGCCTACGCTGTGGTAACAAAGATCATATGACCAAAGGATGACAAGCAACACCTAAGAGCTCAATCTGTACTGCTGGGAACAACGATCACACCACAGGAGGCTTCCTATGTACAAAAGCGCCATGAAAAAACTGAACAATAATGATTAAGTTGATTCTAATTAACCTTAACAACTGCAAAGGATTTAATGCACCAGACCAATTGGGAAAGAGATGCAGATATCGCAGAGAGTTAATCACATCAGAGGTTGGTGGAAACCTTACACCAATTGATGTGATTAACTTCATGCTAAAGGATGAAGACTCCTGGAATAAAGCTTGCTGGATAACCGTTGCAATAATGCAATAGGTTCGCAGAGATGAGGAAATAAACAGAAGAGTGGTCTAACCAAGCTCTCTTTGGTGAAGTACAGCCACCACATGAGACTGTTTGTCCGGTGAATCATGCTTTCTAGTAAGTCGGTCTATTTGGATCACAACAATTTAATATTGAGAATAGATATCAATTATAAGAAAAGTTTTTATGACAAAGACTACTCAACCATAAGTGAAAATACTCCAAAATTTTTCACACACGCACATAAAATTGAAATTAAAATTAAAAAAAAAATCAATCGGATAGAATATTTGGTAATCGGAGTTGGTAAATTTATTGACTTAAAGATGAGTTGAACTTTTGTCAGATTATAAAAGTGGCAGACACAAGATTGGATTTCTTAATGAATTTAAGCATTAGTTTGGGTTTATTGTTCAGTGTCTGAACAAATAGTATGTACTGGTGTTTCGACACAAAATCCGAAGTTCTTATTAGCAGAAAACTTATTTCCTTAAGATACACGATGATAATATAATCAACTTAGATCCATTTAGAGGGAAAGTTTGTGATAGCTTCTAGCTCTCCTTATATTTATAATAATATACTTAACTTTCAAACCAAAAACCAATAAAATAAATTGACCAAGTTCTATCTACTGATATCTCACTGTATTCAAAACAAACAAGCTTCATAATAATAAAATGCTTTCAGTTTCATGGCTTTCATACTCATTTTATACGTCATTCTACTATGTAGTATTATTGTATTCCATAAAACTTATGATCGTTGAAAGAGCTTTTGGCATTTTTATGAATCTACAAACAACGAAATCATAAAAAAATCAACAGAATCACAACAAAAACAAATAATAAACCAAATTAAAGTGAAAATTTCATTTCGATCTTTCAAAAACTTTCGACAAAGTATTGATAAACAAATTTATTTTTAATGTTTTGATTTTTCAATATAAAACAACAACAAACACCAATAGCAAAATATTGGAAATTTGATGTTTATTACTTTCAACATAGTAGTATCCAAAAGCCAGGCCAACGAAACGAGGAGTACGATACTATATACTCGTACTAGCAGACTTGTGTATATTGATTGTTAGTGAAGAAAACAACCAGATGCAGTTAGTAAGAAAGAAAGAAACACTGACTGACTCAGAGTTCAATAAAAGGTGAAGAAGATTCATGCTTTCTTTCTTTTATTCTGCCTTTTTTGTTGTTGGTTTTCTTTGTATTTATTGTTTAGCTTACTTTGCGGCTTTCTCGGAACGTTTTCCGCTTTTCCGTTCATTGGCATTTTGGTGATGTTGACGTGGGGTTTTCGTGCTTTTCATTTACTTTGATGTCTTTTGTCTATGTCAATTCAATTGATGCAAACGATGCTGATGACAATGATGATGTACTATGTACTACATGAATACTTGACACACTTTACAGCAGGAGACAAAAGCACATTAAGTGACAATTATTATTACTACAAGGCAGCAACACTTGACATTTTCATTATTTTTTTTAATATATTTTTTTGTATTTTTTCCAATTATTTTCTTAATACTCGTAAAATAATTTTTCCAATTTCACTTCAAAAATTTATACTATAAGTATTATTTTTCTCATTATTATTTATGGGAAATTTTATTTAATATTTTTTTTAATTATTATTATTTTATTTTTTGCAATAAACTTTTTGAAATATTTTTGAAATTTTCAACACAAAAATGGCGAAAACAAGAATATTAGAAATTTCACAATAATCGAGACCGCACGACTCGACAATGAAAAGAAAACTGACAGTTGGGCGAGATCAGTTTTGGCCAAAAAGAATCTATAGCAGTCAAACTCAACAGAATCAGGAGCAGATACTTGTAGTATAGCAACAACACCGTCAACGGCAATGGCAGACGCGGCATTGAATGCTGCCCGCCAAGAGCAATAAGCTCTAAGATGTCTATATGTTATATGGTAGTTGAATGAAATTTATTTCGATTTTTTTTTGGTTTTGTTTGTTTGATATTAAAATATCAAGAAAATTCAGTATTATGAAAAGAAAATCGAAATGAAACGAAAGAAAAACGAGGGTGAAAACCAAAAGCCACTAAGAAAAACAACAAATCATCTCTCAGCTCTCAATGAAATACATAATAAACTCATTAGGGGGGTTCTACAAATTTGTATATAACGTAATTAAAATATATGGAAATAAAGAAGAAAAATATGAAATAAAGCATATCAGAAAGAGAAGAGAAATTGTCTGCAATTTGAATTTTTAAAATTTATTTTGTACTCGTGCCTTAAATTGATTATTGAATAATAGAAATATTTTATTGTTTTAAGCAAATTGTAAAGAAAGTGAAAGTGCAGTGTTATTCATTTATGATTGAGCCTGACTTGAGAATAACATGCAAGATACTAGTAAATAATAAACTAAAATAATGCATCAGATGTGCTCAAGCTTAAGTTCACGGACAATAAGAAAAGTCGAAATTGTAAGGATGGTGAACTTTTGCACATCTCTTACATTGTATTTCTGGCGGATACAACTGGGAGAGAGCTTTGGCCTTCCAGTTTATATTAACTTATAAATATTACTATAATCTCTCAATGAAAAGAACGTGCCTTATGTTAAGATTTTTTTTATGACTTGCTAAACAAATAATTCGTATGATGGTCAAACAAGAAATGAAAGATGTGAAAATTATTTTCAAAATTCACACGATTATAAATTATACTTTTCATACATGCAAAAAACATCGGTGTAATCCTTTGAATAAAATGGTGAAATATCTAAAAAGAAACCTCAAATTTGAATACTCTTCACTGTAATGAGTGTCTGTATGTACTCTTGATCAGGAGGATGAGATGAAGCCATCTAAAAAAAAAAAACTAAAAATTTTATACAAATTGTTTTTGATTCTTAAGGCGTGAGTCATTTATTGGTCCGATCTTGGTTTGATCATTAAATGAACAAAAGTTAATTTTCTTTCAACAAATTTTACTTTATGAGATAATATAATTGTTTCGTTGTATTGAATGGGTTTAACGGTTACCCAAATTTTAATGACTCTTTACATGATAATTTGTGTATTTACGCATTGTAAATGATATTTAATCATATAAAAGCCCATAGGATTTCTTGTCCTCTTCATTAAAGTGTCATTGGTCAGCTCAACTTAATACAATACATGAAAACTCGTCAAAGGGAAGTCAACCTTTTTGAAAATGTTTGGATCAGAGAACTGCAACAGTAGTCGATCTTTAACTCAGACTTTGTATGACTCAGTTGCTTTGGTACGGCACCAAGTGATGCTCGTTTGCGCATTGATTCAAACTAGACGTCTGTATGAATTCATTCAAAAGGGCATTTTTGATACTCATGCTCAAATGAATGAATTTGTCTATCGAATTCATTTAAATAAATTCCAATATCTGAATGTAGCTGAGACAATGTTCCATGTTCACATTCAAACGAAGCGGTGCCGAATTAAATTGAATGTTATTTTGCACTACGTTGTTTGTTGGTATGCAAACATATTTACGACTACATTTCACAACAACAATTGCACACAAATTCTGTTCACAATATAAAATGCTCTCCCCGAAACAACAATTTTGAAGAAGAGTCTGAATACAATGAATGTTTTTCTTGTTTCTTTCGTTTCTTTAGCTTCTTTTACACACTCTTCTTGTTCCAATCTTTTTGAATGCGATCGTGTACTATGGTATCGTTCTCTCAAATGAATTAGAATTCATTCATATTGTGTGTGGTTCCAAAAAATTCACAAAATTCAATGGTACTCAAGCAACTGAATGCGTTCGTACACTTGAGTTACAATCGTACGTATTATTATTACTTTGATTCAAACAGAGCAGTGTCAGCATAAAAGAGTATAAAGATGTTCATGTACCAAAAAAGTTTGGTCGCTGTATTTTGCAACTCGAGTAAATCATATAATACAAGTGGCTTTTGTGACTCAATACTACTCGTTGCAGGTCTCTGGTTTTGGATGCTTAAGAATAATTTATCCATACAGGAATGAGTTGAGAAAAGAAAACAAACTTTAACCATTTTTAATCTTAAAAATATTTCTAACACCGATAAAGCGCTATAAGTTTAAATAGCTTATCTGATTTTGATTCCCTTGAAGTAATTCTTTCCTCAGTCCTATTTATAGCATGATCCAAAATGTTGAAGAGAAAAAGGCAAATAACTGGTCAAGTTAGGATTAAACGATGAACCTGGCAACCCTGGTTCTACGTGTATTTTGCTCAGAATATTTTTTTCTCAGACCAAAATATTAAAGAGAAAAGATCAAATAACTTGAAACCTAATATAATAAAATATATAAGATTTCATCGAATTTATCCCTTTAAAATTTTATGCGTATCATTCTCTCAACAGAGTTAATGATATTTTCATTTGAATTTAAAAAAAAAAACTTTAAAGTTAAAGAAAACCGATTATGTAATAATATAATTTAACTATTAATGGCATAATAAAATTTCATATTTTTTTTTTTGTGTTTTTTTTAGCAAATCAATCAATTAAAATTGAACATTGATGTTAATCGCATTAAGTAGAGAATCCTATCTTGTGCAACCAACACACACACAGAATAAATTCAATTGTTATGTTAATTGATATTGTTACAAATTCTGTTGTTTTTTTTTTTGTTTTAATGTTTAAAATAAAAATACAATTATTTTACAACATAAAATTGCAGAGAGATAAAGAAAATTAAAATCAACCAAGCATTTAATTAAATTAACATTGATTAAATGTTGTGTATCCCTATTAAGTATCTTCCGATTTAGTACTTTATTACAATTCATATGAGATTTTGTGAATTAACACACATTTTGAGCAATTGAATGACTTTGGGAAATACTATTTATTGTCTATCGAATTTTATTTACTCATATTAAAGATATACAGTGGCAAGTAAAATTAAGTCAAAATACCAGATATTCCTTACTTTATTAGCAAAAGATCATTGAAGCCATTTTACCGATAAATAAGATAGGTGATAATGAAAAATATTTTTAAAACATTCAGTTAAGGGTTCCGAACTCAATACTCAAGCGCTTCGTGATGCTCGTCTCGATGCACATTATCGAACTTGTGAACAAAATGCAGTTTAATTCCGTAAAGAACGCATAATGTGCATCTGCACTTAGTTTGTAAGGAGTGTATGTCGGCAATACAATTTTTGTGAGAATTGTTGTGAAAGCTGCGCGCATTACTATGCAGCACATGTTTCTTGTAAGGGTCCCTCTTCATTTTTAATTTTATCTTATTTGTATTAAATGTGGTTATAGCAGCAATTGAATTATTGAAAATCTTAACTGTCTTCTTATTACGGTCGTGATGAGATAGAGCTCACTGAGGGACGTATGGACGGACGAACGGACAGCGTATGCACCCTTTGGGTGACGGAACCCTAAAAACAATGATTATCCTGTAAATATTCATTTATGTGCTTCATTTTCTAAAAGAGAGTTTTGGGAATACTAATTTAGTCGTGCATCACTCTGATTCAAAACTTTTCTTGAGTAATGGGATCTCTTTTGAAATTTAAGAAGAAGGATACGAATTTTCCATCGAATTGAGCTTTGGTCTTTAGGCCAACCACTCCATCAATTGAAATTGTAGCCCTGACAGTATACTCTACCATAGATTATAAGCCTAGTATGCTTTGGATCTCACTGGATAATCGTTTCCAGTTTATAATCATTTGAATAAAGCATAGACCTACCATAAAATAAAATTTACTCAATTTTGCTTGCCACTGTATGTTTGTGAGAGTATTTTGTATCTTTCTCATTTGTTCTGAACTATTTCGAACCCATTTTGATATGTGTCATGGCACTGGCAATGGCCGTCGACGGCGTCTATAGGTTCCGACATGCTGCGTTTGAGTTTTATGCCGTAAGCATATAAAACAAATATCAAAACCACAAGAACAAAATCAACACAAATATCTTAAACAAAATTTATATATTTTCACAAAAACAACAAAAATATTATAAAAAAAAAAATATAATTACAAGAAAAATTAAGAAAATTATATTTTCAACACCAGAAAATACTAAAATAAAATTTGTTTGTTTTTTTTTTTGTTTAATTTCTATATATTTTTTCATTCGAGCAAATCATTTTGTTATTCGCTCAATTTGTATGTGGATAAAACTATTTGCACTCAATTGAGAAATCAAGGAAAAAGATTCATAATAAAAACTTATTAGCGTAGCTAATTTGCGAATTAAATCATTGAATTCCACAAGAGCCAAGAGAGATACATGTCAAATTTTGTCGACAAATCGTCGTTGTCATTTTTTATATACGAAATCTTTTGTTTATTTTGATGCTAATTCGACATGACCAATTTAATGTCTTCCTATGATAGCAAATAATTTAGATTCATTTATATTTCTCTTCTTTTCGATGAGTTTTTTTGCAAAATGACGTAGTTTGCTTATTTAAAAAAATTGTTTGCCATTATTTATTTTTGTTTTTGATATTTTAGAAATGACAAGAAAACCAAGCGTGGGTTTCTTATGGATAATACTAGAGAGATAATGAGGCAGATTCAAAGATTTATTGATTTTAAATTGTATTTTCTGTCATTAAAAGTACTCGTGGATATGCTTTTTTACTAAGAAGATTTAACAAAATAAATACAATTAAGACCTCGAAATGATCTTCATGATACATCAGGTGTCACATTAGGTTAACATTCAATGTCAAATCATATATGTTAAGTAATATTATATAGTAATGTCCTTCATTATACTGAATTGACAATGGTGTCCCCTCTGCACTCGAGAGATTTTTACAATCAAATGAGTTAGAAACAAGATTTTTCTCTTAAAATAAATTTATGAATTCATTAAGAAACTGGTGCAGAAGCTTTTTTCTGTCAATAACACAAATGAAATTCATCATTTTTAATAGAAAAAGCTTTTCAAGTGTTTAAAAAGAATTTTAATTAAAAATTCCTCACAAGATTACATTAATATAGTTAGTAAGATGGATGTAAATGTATGTCTAACAATTCAATAAACACTTAAAAATAAAAGTAATTATACTTATTGGGAAGGCTGCAGAGATCAGATTTAATATGGGTAGTAGAGTCATTTAAAAAACTTTATATTTATTATGATAAGGCTTATGCCGTTGAGGATTCTTGGAAGCAAAAATTGAATATCTCTGCGTTACGTCTCTTGATAATATTTTCGAATACTTACAAAAGAAAGACGAACATTGAACAGGAAATCTTGTAGTGCTCAAATTTAACATGAAATAATGTCGAGGGAGACAATACATTTTTAAGAAGTTATTTGGGGCTTCTACTTATTAAAATCAATAAGTATTTGCAGTTATTAAATAACATCACTTGAGAATTTCAGATATTAGTTCTTCATAAACAATTTAAAATCATTTTAAATGATCACAATAAGATGAAAACGTAAAAACTACAATATTGAGTTAATTAATCTTATTCATTAGAAGTCTGTTTTTCATATGTTTTGCTCATTCGAACACAAGTTGAGCTGGTGTTGTTAAGGACGTAAATGAAATAATAAGCGAAGTTCTCTTACAATGTATTTAATATAGTGATTCTGTGCTTTTGAAGAAATTTTGAAAATTTATTATGTTTATTAGTATAAATCATTGAAGTCCTTTAAGATTATAAGAAAATTTTTACAAAATGAACGATATGATCGAAATTAAATTTAATATAGAAATAATGTCTGAGGATATCATATGAATTTGACTTTATTATTTAAGAATAATAATAAGATCAGAATTGTGTAAGGCATTCCTACCATTCAAAATTATTCCAATTAAACATTAATCTAAGTACCGACCAATCTTCCCAGCAAGTTTTTAACTAAAACAACGCCTCAGTTATATTCATAAGCGCTTCTTCAGTCACCGAAAAATGTTGATCTTTCAAATTGTTTTTGATGTGTGGGAACAAAGAGAAATTATTGGGTGCCAAATCAGGGTGCTAAAAAAGTCTTGCGTATGTCGAATGACTCATTTTTGGCGGTTCATTTTCCTCAATTAATTGAACACTTCTGGCAAACAAATGGATGGTTGTATACCATTCAGAATTGATCATGCTAAGCTGCTGTAAAGGTACGATAGCCACATGACTGTTTTTTGAAAAGAAACGGGTGACCCTTGCTTGGAAATGTTTCGTTAGCCAATTTTGTTGTATTTGGCCAAGGTTCAAAGACCCATACAGTCGATTGCTGATAGATCCATTACAATCTCACAATAAATATCATGGTAAAACAATTAATTTCTGATGGCTTTCACTGAATTTGTTGGTGAACACAAGGAAACACAAGGAAACAATAGATCGAAACATATTATAAAAAGAAGCCCTCATATAAAAAATGTAAATAAAATTTCGATCGAAAAAGCTTTAACCCATAAAAAGCCACAGCTATCATGTGGTTTGTATTTAATTTTCTATCTTCTATCTAAAATCAGTTGCATGATGCAGTCGTTTCTTATCCCGTTTCCAATTCCTAATAAATCAAGAGATGTATTCCAAATAATGTAAAGAGTTTTCTCCTTCACAGTCAGCGACTCTAGAGTTTGACCGATTAGCTTCCGAATAAATTGTTTCGATGCCGCGTTGCATAATTTGTTCTTATCGTTTTCGGCTATATTTGGTGGATCTGGCTGGAGTATCACAATGGGCCAATCAGTGACTCTCCGTTTATCATCTTTACCCAAACGAGCAATCACGATTGCTAACCCATTATCCACCGATAAATAAATGAACACGGAATGCTCTCCTGCGATTCCTCATACCTATTTCCGCTCCGTTTTGCTTCCGAAGCGAACCTTCTAGGGTTAAACGAAATTGTGACCATTAATTTAATTCCCTAAGATTGTTCTCTTACGCATATTTCAAACTATTCTTAAATAAATTTTTCTATCCAATAGTTGAAAATGCTACTTTCAAATCATTTTAATTTATTCTGAATTGATTGCAAGCGAGATGAATATACTAGTATTCACACTGTACAAAGAAGCTTTCAATGAACTGCTTTATCGACCGAGGTTGTTGAAGAATTTAAATTGTTATCGATAAATTTATCGATCGCATACAAAAGCTTTATACAGTGAAAACACAATATAGTGAACCGATCATACAATAATTTATTTTATTGTTTTAAATAAGGAAAACAATTTTTTTATTTTTAATTATTTTATTCAATATATTTTGGATTAGAAGTATAGAATTACCTGCCATTAAGTTTAAATGCATGCCGTCTTCGTTCTCGGAGCATAGTCGAGTAGCATTAGTTCCCGCATGTGAAAGTGAAACCAATAAAAAATATAAAATAAAAAAGAAAAACAAAAATAAAGTACGAAACCAAAAGAAAAGTTATGAAAACAAAAGTAAATAAAAGAAGAAATACACAAAGATGTAAAGAGATAGAACGAGAGAGAGAGAAAGAAAAAGAGCAGACAGAAATAGAATAGAAATCGAAATAGAGATGCAAAAGGAAAGCGTGAAAATTATTGAACTGTAATAGGAAAATTTAAATTTGTAATTTCTTTTAAAATTTAGTTGTTTCATTGTGGTTGTTGTTTTTGTTTACAAATACTTAAAGCGTGTTTATTTAGACAAAAAAGGTGCATGTTTTCAATTTGATTTTGAAAATGAATAAATTTTCAATTTGAAGAAAACATTTCTCAACCGACGTAGGTACGAGTAATTTGTTGTAATTTAAATGTTAAACACAAAACAAATGTGAAACAAAAAGATATTAAATTTATTCGTTTCGATGCATATACTCGTATAATAAATAAGTCATCCCATTCACAATATAGTACAGTACATAAGTCATCCTTGAGATTATTGGTTATGGAACACTTTATTCATATTAAGTCATTTCTTTTATAAATCTTAATGTTCAATGACATTTTTTGTTCCACAATAAAAAGATATGTGCATGTATACTTATAAGGAACCTCAGTTTCTTATATATACAAGGAGACAATGTTATTGTATTTTTACTACATAAAATCCAACAAGAAACAAAAAAGGGTAGGCAACAACAATGATGACGAGATTTTTTTTGTTTTCTTTTTTTTTTTAAGACTTGAAGAGCAACTCATCTCACCCATTGATATATCGATTAAGTTATTAAGTACTCCTCATTGTTCGTGTTGTTGTTATTTTTATTGTTATTATTATTGTTATTGTTGTTGATGTTGTTATCCTTCATTAACATTTTGTATTATATAAGGCTGTGTACCATACATGAGGTTATGGCATCCTTTGGTGTCTTCTCTCTTTTGGTTCATGTAATGTGATTCTCTTTATTATGTGCCATTATATAATTCTTTACTCAATGATATAAGCTTTTATAAGTCAATTTTTAAATCTTGTTTAAAATAAGGTGGGATATTGTGAAGTTAATTGCAATATTTGTGTCTCAGTTATTTATGGCATAGTGTTCAAATCAGCACATAATCTAATATGCACATCAATAGTCAACCGCAAAAACGAGAGAAAAATTATCACTAAAACCAAAAAGAAGGCTATCATTGGCTATGCCAAAGATTTAATACTCTTCACGTTCCTCCGGTTTGCAACCAACCTACCTTTTTTAAGCATCACTCACTGTTACAGTTTGAGTATCAACAAAGAACACAGTTTGGGTATAAAATATGAGCACAGTTTGAGTGGCACTGTATTTTTATTGTACTTTTACTCATTATAAGTTTGTCATTTAATGTGGGTTTGTATGGGAGTACCCCTTAAGTGGTCCAAATCGGCTGAATTCGACAAATGTGCAGCGTATGGTAAAAGTAAACCTATGTCTCTAGCTCAAAAACTGAGAAACTAGTTTGCATATATACAGACGGACAGACGGACATGGCTAAATCAACTCGTCTCATCGAGGTTTATGTGGTGGACAAACTTATAATACTATTCACTCCCGTGAAAAGTATAATTAAGCGTAGCTATCGTATAAGATTTTGAGATAAACATTTCTGTATTCTGGGTCAAAGTTGAAAAAGAAAACAATTGCATCATTAAATCAACTTTAAACTAAAGTAAACTTGCAGCGTGTTCAAACAAGATGCACAAACTAGTGTGTAATCTTAACACAAGAAAGAAGATAAATTAAATAAAATTTTCAATTGTTACTTTTACTCATGACTGATAACTGTCTCTATTGAAGAATGGCTCAAAATACTTGTAAATATTGCGACCTTTTCTTCAGTACTTTAACAAAGTAACCTATTGAGGTATAGATAATTTGTAAGTCCTAATAAGTATTATAATTATTATTTATTTTATTTATATATTAGAACTATAAATTGTAACTTATTGTATTTAATATGAGCAATAGCGGCAGAGGCCATCAACTCAGGAGGGGACTTAAGAATGATAGAGGGAAGAATTAAATAAATGCTGAACCCGACTTGAACGGAAACTCTAGATGTCAGCTCGGCGTGTGACTCTAGGATGTCAGCTCGGCGTACTAGCCTCTGAGCCAACGAGCCAGTCATTATATTAGAATTAATGAAAATTGTTGATTCAATTCTGTTAATTTCAATGTTTATGAAATCAATTCCTAACAGTTCTATTTCTTGTGTTAAGATATATATAACTCAGCCTAAATATTTCCAAATATTGGAATCATTGCTAATAATCTTTTAATATGTTGTAATCTGTCAATTTCTCAAGTCTGCATAATAGAATATATGAAAGTTCGTAGTGCATTTATTATAATTTGAATTAAAACAATTCCCATATGATACTCTAATCAAAGCTTCCCCTCTTGGTAAAGCTTTAAAAACAATCCAAATCTTACACTATTTGATAGATTCTTTCGAAAAAAAATTTATTTAGACTTTTTTCCTAAATATTGTACCTATTCTATATCATGATAATAAAGCTCCAATAGAATCTAAAACCAATTGCCTTGTGTGACATACTAGTCTATTTTTGAATAACCTTCTTAAAGTGTCATAACTCCAAACAATTAATTGTGTCTTAAATTAGTAATCTAAACATATAAAATATGAAGAGAAAAATAGTTTGACGGTTATGGAAATCATATGAAAGTTGGCACATTTATGTATTTTTTAAATTAATCATGTCGTATTTATTAAATATATCAGATAATTATGCCAATTTTAAAATATGTCGTTTTTTCACATAAATTATTAGTCAAAAACCAATGAATACAAAAATCACGCACTCACAAGCACTAAGTCGATAGCGTAGCATGGCACGTCGGGTATTGAAGTAAGATATAAAATGATGTTTCAGATTAATTATCAGGTATTCTTTGTACGGTTAAGAATAAAGCATATTCAAATTAAGCTCCAATATTTACTCGACTACTCGTATTCAACTGCCACCGCCTCATCAATTTTCACCAGTTGTGTAACCAGACAATGCCATCGCCTGCATTTCCTACGACAAATGAATTCACTAGCCACCAGTTATTGGAAAAGGGGCTAATAACTTAGTATGGAAACAAGCACATACTGGTTCGCCTCTGCATTTCCTACGACTAGTGACTTTATTAGCAACCAGTAATGCGAAAAGGGCCAATGAATTACTATCGAAACGGGAGTACTGCCGTTAAGCATACTGCTGGGTAATTTATATTTCGTTCGTGACTTGTCTTTTTGAACCCAGTACTAGTTCCTACAAACTCCTTTCACATGTATTCAACTGGTCAATTTAACATGTCATGTCACTGGAAAGAATTGATTGCAACCGCCTGTATTACCATTCTCCAGTCATGTCATCAGTTAATGCCACCGCCTGCGTTTCCTACGACTAGTGATTTCACTAGCTACCAGTAATGCGAAAGAGGGCTGCTAACTTACTATGGAAATGCACATTTACTGGTTCGCTTCTGCATAACTTGCCACCACCAGGTAATAAGAAAAGGGGTTAGTGAATTACTATCAACTATCGTATAACATATGATCTTTTTGTAAGAAATGCGACATAAGGTTAAATGTGTATAACCCATATTTATTTCTAAAAATGAAAGATTCACTTAAATTTTTCTTACAATTATATCAACACACTTCACACTTCCCTGCAAATATAACCAATATTCTTTTCACATTTCACTTTAAAAACGAACTTTGATATAATCTTTAGAAGAAAAAACAAAAAAAAATGGAAAGGAAATGAGAAACCATTTTTAAGCGGAAGTCGTTAATTTTCAGTCATATAAATTGATTTTGCTATAGTTTGTTGAAAGTAAAATGACGTTGATCTTGAACCATTTACGATATAAACGCATATCAGCATAAGACTTCTAATAGCGCATTTTCAATGGGAATTTGTATTTACTATTAACATACATATGTACGTATATGTAATGTGTATCTAATACAAAATTTTTCTTAATTTATAATCGTAAAATAGTTAATAGAAATATCAAAATGTAAACAAAAAATCTCTTAAGCATGGTCAACACAAAATTATTTCAAATTATTTTGAAGACTTTATTTACAATGATGAAAATGAAAATCAAAAGAAACACTGTCGCTTGGATTTTGTATAATGTAAATTTTGAATAAAGAATCCTTTACATACAAAAATTAAAAATATAACTTGTACCCAATAGTACATAGTTTGTATCGTAATGATATTTGATAAATTCCAATATCAAGTTTTTTTTTTGTATGTATGTATCTAGAAGCAAAAGAAACTTCTTTTAAAAAAGATTCAAATTATTAATGCAAGGAAAAACGTCAAGAGATTTTCAGTATACATAACATATAAGTATACATAACATATAAGCCATTTTAAGTCTAGGTCTTCTTCTAGAATACACATCTATATTACATTAAGGATGAGAATTTACAACATTTGTCCACCTTAGAAGCGAGTTCCTTTGCTCTTATGACGCCTTCTACTAAAACATTTGTAATCAATCATTAAACTCGATTAAATAGCGTAAACTTTAATGTAAGGGTATGTGTCAACAATGAAACGCGAGGAAATATATCACATTCACTTGACATACACATCTAAATAAAAAACTTACAATGCTACTAAATAAAATATACTCGTATATTATTTGTATCATTTTCTGCTTATAAACTCATAGTTTCAGTCAGACTTAATAAAATAAACTGTCTTCACTTTTACAAACACCCAACATAAAATTGAGTTGAAATTGTAAGAAACACGAATGGGACTTCGATTCGATGCAAACTTAATAGTTTAGTCTAGGTTAGGTAAGGCTAAGTGGCAGCCCTCAGACGAGTGGCTCACTTAGAGTATGGTCCATTGTGATACAAGCAAAGAGTTGACACGGCACCCCCTTAGTCCGATGCGGAGAACCATTTGGATTCCGAAATGAACCTAGCTATGTCCCTGATTGGTAGGAATGATAGTTCGGTTAAGCTGGAGAGAAACCCAGCGCCTAGGTGGTTCTAGATGGACACTGGCACATGAGGTGAAGCGCAGTCTCCTCCTCCTCTTCCGAGACGCAGCTGCGGTAAAAATCGTAGTAAGGAAGCCCAAGTCTGCCAGCATGTTTGCCTATGACGCAATGGCCCATTAGTACGTTTTTAGTCTTGCTTATTGAGGTTCTGCCGAGATTTAGCAGCTGTCCGGTTCATTTCCTTTTCATATTTGACTTTGGTTTGCCTAGCTGTAAGTGCCTTCTTCTACCCAGAGAGTATGGGCTTTTACTTGGTAGAATTTTCTAGTTTAGTCTATGTTTTTACAAGTCTAACAAATATTTCTGTCATGGAAAAATTATTAGTTACTAAGTTTTATAAATGTCATCGAAACATTTTTCTTTTATTCTCTCAAAATTATCGTTGTTTCATACGATCATAACAAAACACAGTTTACAAATTTTGAATATTCACATCATCATCACATCGCTGGTAATTCAATGTATTCAAATCAGTTTCAACTTAATGATTAGTGCATATTCTATAATTTTTGTCCAATGTTATAAGACTGATTCTTTAAGAACAAAACAGATCACTGATAACCTATTTTAATTTAAAATAAACCTGATTTCTGTCTGATATTTTTATAATAATTTCAATAATTCAATTAAATAATAACTTACTCAGAATCGTAATAGTAGGAGCTCATAAAAACAAATTGTTGAATGTTCTTTTAATGAAAATAATAATAAATTTCACTTTTTCATAAATTCTCACAAGCGATAATCAGAATCACAGTTTCACTTCACAGTCCACAAAATCATTTTGATCATAATATTGCATTTTCATTTCTATAGATACAAATTGAACGATAATTGAAAACAATGTGGATCGTTGTTTTACATTTTAATTATTTTTAATAATTTTTACGAATTTTTTAAATTATTTTTCACAAAATTTCGTATTCATTTTTGTTGGAATTTTTTCACAATTTCAGAAATTTCTTTGTTTCTTTTTTAAATTGACCGAAATTTTGTATGAAAATTAATAATCTCAAAAGACTTTCAACACAACACATTGAGTATTTCACTCGCGTTTGACGATGTCAACGCTTGACAACTTTGCGTGTAATGATCGCCAAGACAAAGATGATGAAGGCACTTGCAGATAAGATGTGAATGCGTAGATACAAAGATACTATACGAAGCACGATCTGTTCTCTCACGCACGTCACTTAGAACTGCAGTCAACATGTGAGTAAACATTTGGCCCACTGAACTCGGCAAAAATAAAATGAAAATGGAAAAAAAATATTCTGCATTTTCTCTTGCGTCTTGTTTGCTTTCCCTCCTTCAATTTTTCCACCATTTCAACATCATCATCGTCATCATCATTATACATAGTTTTATTCTATTTTTCTTTGTTTGTGCCTAAAGAAATTTCTGTTCGTGTTAGATATACTCGTATTTATTTATTTGCGTAAACTTTTCTATTTGTTAGTTCAACGCACACTTTTCTTGCATTCAAATTTGACGCTGCATTTTGTGGCATACTTCGTCATTATCACCATCATCATTATCATCATCATCATCGTTGGGGCGTTTGTAATGTGGCAGAACACTTGGGTGCAATTCATCGGCTTCTCATTACAATAGTTTTGTATCTTTATTCCAGCCGAGAGAAGAAAAACTAACAAACATGTGCGTGTTTAATAAAAACAAGCAGAAATAAAATGGAAAAAAGCGAAGCAAATGCAAAATCCAAAAAACCAGACAAAATGTTCTTATTACGCTTCGGTGCGAGAAACATAATCAAGACACAAATTACTCAATGTATTTTAGATTAGACGATATTTTGTTTTATAGTCATTGGGGGCAGCAGTGTAGGTTGTTGTTTTTAGTGATGTCGATTTTCACACTCGATATTATTAGAATTTTTTTTGTTGAATTATGGTTTTTTAAATATTTACAACTTACTGAAGAAGGGAGTTGGGAGTGTAGACAGAAATTAAGCACTTAACCGAGTAATTATTCAACGAACATCAAATTACATCAAATTACAAGGTTTTATAAACAGATTTGTTTTAGAAATACATATGTACATAGATATGTTGTAATATGCTTCTGGAAATAAACTTTGCTCCATTTCATCCCAAGAATTTTTAGCTTTTTGAAATATCATAACTTCGATGATTATTGTACACACACTTCTTGATGAAGCCAAAAATAAATTATCGTCATCATCACGCAGAGAATTTTTGTGTATTGGGCAATGTTGGGTTAGGTTAGGTTAATGATCTTGTCAACTCAGTGGTCTGGCATCATTATTTAAAAAATATTATGCCCCAATTCTTCAAATCACTTATAAAGTATTTCAGATGAAATGATTTATGCTTTTTGGCATTTTTTTTGAATATTTTAATATATTTTATAATTTTCATACTAGTGTGAATAGCTAATAATTCTTTTCTTGAAATTATATATCGAAATAATATGTGTAACCAAGAGAACCGATTGAACAAAGTTTGTCTGCCTATTTTTATACATTGCTTGTCTCTTAGCTTTTAAGCTATCCAGATAAAATTTGGTCCACGCATGGAAAAGGTAGTGCATATATTTACAATATTTAACATTAACAGACTAAGTTTTCATTACTTTCATTACTCTGCAGTGTTGACAAAGTTGTCAATAGATCTATCTACACAGAATGATGCCTCCACAGCATTCTTATGGGCTTATCGATCGATATCATCAACTGATTAACATACAAAGTAGAGCGATGCATGAGAAGATGCCGCAGCCGACTTTCTCTTCAAATTTTGAGCCATCTGTGTAAATGTCAATGGAGTTAGGCTTTAGAACTGTACCGTTCAGCCAGTCATCCATGCTGGGGATGTGAGTGGAGAACTACCGGTTAAAGTAGGGTGAGGGACGTAGTCAACGGGATGATGGACCGCGTTCTAAAATACTTGCATGGCCCTGTATGTGACTAGTCCAGCGAGTTATGGTAATAAGTCTAATGGCAGAACATTTGGCCTACTGTTCAGCCAGAAGACTGGTTGGTATCCAGTTGCGGATTGCAAACAGCGTTCTAGTGGAAGTGGTCCGACCGTTACGTTTTACTGTTTATTAAACTTTTATAATCTTTGGCGAATTATGACTTGCAGGCTCGAATGGTGACCAATCACCACCCTAGGCATAAGCGTTTGCTTGCGAAGGTGCCGTGTTGCCAGATTGGCATTTTTCAGCTGAGACTGAGTCACATATTATTTTTAGTACAATTTAGTGTTTTTCTTTTCTTTTTTTTTTGTATTTACCCTTAAATCTTTCATTAAAGACCGAACTAAAAATGGTTTCACGCTAAAATATTTGATTACAACTAATAAATGGGATCTGTGATTAATGGCTATTATTGATTATTGTGTTAATCGTTGAGAAAATTTTATTGTATTTTTATAATTTTCCTTGATTTGTCGAGTACATATTATAGTGTTGTAACATAAAGTCTTGAGCTGTCTTTAAAAATTATAACAAATTTATTATTCAGCATAATGAAGGAAATTATTCTAAATAACAAAATAGACATATCATAGACTCTTAGTTTTCGAGACTCAAATAACTAGAAGGTTACTTCCTTTAAGAACGTTGAATAATAGAATAAATTCTTTACGAATAATAGTACTTACTGATATATTTCATTAACCAGTCATGCCATCCATAGACGGACGTCGTCATTTCAAAATTTTCCTGGTCCTAACCAAATTAACTTTACCACGATCAGTTAATATTTGGTAATGCTATGATTTTTTGTTTCAATGAACAAATAAAGTAACGTAACACAAAAAATAACTGTTGACTGATTGTTTTAGCAGAAGAAATCTTTTCCTGTGGCATAAACTTTTTTATTTGGATGGCAGAGTGTCGGTAGATGACGACTAATGTGACGGGAAACCAATTTCAGCTCGCACTCTCGAAATGATCGAAATTTTTCCTTTTTTGTAGCAAATTAACGTAATAAAAAATGAAAGAGGCTTTGAGTTTTAGTATTATCCATTCTTCACAAGAATTTGGGTAAATCAAAGATCTGTGCTAAATCTATTCCACAGACTGATGACCAGAAATCATCACACTGTATGAATCATTCTAGAGAAACGGATGAAATATGGTTCTTTCAACATAGTGTAACATGGAATAAATTGAAAAAAACTCGGAAAATTCCTTCAAAAATCCATTCATCACATTTTTCGATAGTAAAGGCATCATCCACAAAGAGTTCGTTCGGACTAACCAAATTGTCGCCAGGAACTTCTACTTAGATGTCCTGAATCAGTTGATAACAAATATTTGTCGCATTTGGCGCGATCCTAACTGCTGAAGTTAACTACACAGCTGTGATGTCATTTTAGCCTGTTTTCCGGACAGATCTGTCCTTCGATCCAAAAGGACAACAATAAGGCTACTGCAAATTTTGTAAGTACCGAAGATGAAGAGGATTATGACCTGATAGATAAAGCAATAAAACTAATCTGATTTATAAAAATAAATTTATAAGATAAAAATTACAAAAGAATCTGCACAGTAATACGCCAAGTCACAGCAAAGTCTGGGTGCCTTAAATCATTTACCGTTTTCACCTGATATAAGCTATTGTTTTCAAAGTTAAAAGTGTTGTTTTTGTTTAAAGACATTAAGGCAAAGAGCTTCAACGTGCGTTTTAAAGTTAAATAATAAAAAAACGAGTTGGATATTTGAATCAATAATGATTCGATGTAACAAGAGAGAGGAGAAAATTTTCAAATTAAAAAAAAAAATAAAAATTCTAGATATTTCGTTTAATCACGTTTTTGCCGGACCAGTACCGCCACCATGTATATGAATATTATGCTCCTTAAGTCTGCTATTACACGATGGATCACGACAGCAGAACTCTCTCTCTCTCTCTTAACTTTCGTTTGTAGAGATGGAAAGTGGAAAGATCGCTCAGTCGCTGTGTTCATTGTACGAAGAATAAAAACATAGCGTTGTTCTGTTCCATCGTATAATTGGTATAATAAGCCCACCGGTAATACAAAATCAAATAATCATGCAATTCACATCACCAAAATATATTTAAAAAAATGAGAGGGATTAAAATATTTATCTTATGAGCACAAATGCAATTTGTTTTTACCCATACATTATGGTTATTCAATTTATTCAATTATTTGATTGACTTCTTTCAATAATAATTCAAGCCTTTTGTAATCTTGTTTCATATCTCTACTTATAATAATAAAGTACAGTGAATAAATGAAGTTTGAAGCCAAAAATCAAAATGTTAGATAGTTGAGAGTAATTGTTATATGGCAATTTGAATCAAAATTTTCGTGTTCATCTGTTGTTTGATGCCTCCATCTTGTTTAAAAAGAATTGTTACATGGGATACAATAGTTTAGAGTGCATAAGACATGTATATAATTTATATTTCAACACTAGACTTTTATAACTATAAAAGTTCTTAGGGGCGAATAAACTCTTATTCGAAATGTAACAAAAAGGAACTCAGATCAAATTCCTAATACTATTAATTTAACTAAGCAGATACTAAACACAATGAGACAGTTCTGCCTTTAAAATACAGACTGTGTACTAGAATAGATAAGCTGTTGACTTTAAGAAATAATAAAAATATACAAAAGTCTATTTTAATCAGCTTTAAATCCCTTCTTTCCAAAGAAAATACACAAAAAACAAATTAAAAACATAAATAAATCGTTTAAAAAAAGAAATAACATCCAATAAATTCCCCAAGGAGATACAAAGCAAATATTCACACAAAAACTAAAAATGTTTTTGTTTTATTTTTTTTTTTATAAATCAAGACATCATCAAACTCAATCATTATAATTTCAACTTAAATAATCTAAAGATATTTTACCTTTCTATTTTGTAGGCGTAATCGATAAATAAGGCAGAACAAAATACAAAACGATCTAAACTGAGAGGCGATGCGACACGACAATCGACAGCAATAAAACAAATCTATTTCTAGGCTAACAGAAGTCAAATGAGTTGTTTCATGAGGCCAATTATATTTCTTTATATACTTTATCAAGAATTGTCTTCTCTAAATTTTATAGTGGTAGTTCTAAAAAGACTTTATCCAATACGAACGATGACAACTTGGCTGGAAGACATAAATTTCATTTTAATAGTGAACTGTCATTAAGAATTTACCACAAGTATCAGATACATTTGTTGTAGTATAACAATATATCTTTGTAGTTGTTTTGTATTTTTATTGATGTTTTCTACCAAATTATAGAGAAACAATGAAACAATAATGATGATGATTCATGCCAAATTGTTTTCGGTTCTGGATGGTTTATATCTACTCGTATGAAGGTGTTAAAGACATCGAAACAGAATCAATTTTGTTATGTTTTATTTTTCTTTTACTTTCTCAATCAACACAAATTAAAAATTTGCTTTGTTTAACAACAACAAAATGATGAATTCTAAATCAAATATATAGAGATAGAGGCGGGTTTGACTTTGAAATACCCTGTACTGTTATTATTGAGAAGGTTTTAATTTAAGAAACTGAACAACTTTTATGCAAAAAACATTTAAAGAGTCATACTTTATTATTGATATTAGAATCATATCCTGATCATAATAAAGAGTATTTTTTAAACCAATTTCTCTATAACTAGGAGAGCTAAGTGAAACTCGGTTGGAGGAATACCTAATATTATGTTTTGTAAACCATATTTCCTCGAAATATCATTTACCTGGAACCAAGCAACCAAGCCTAAACAAAATAAGAATAGGCAGTATATTTGGATACTCTGCACCCTAATCATTAAACTGCCTAAACTATTTAGCAAACTAAATTCATGCAAAAGGTTTTGTGGAAACAATATAATGAGTGATATATTCTGCAGTTTACAAAAGAATTCATTCATTGTTAAGAGTAATTTTCAACAATATAACTCAAAAACTGTGGAAGTCATTTGTGGTGTCGTAGAGCTCTGTAGAAGATGACTACCTTCACAGAAAAATCATATTGCCTTTAAATTTTCTGATATAATTAATTATCCCTGAAATGCATATAATTCCCGGCACTAAACAATCAAAATGTTGCTTTCTAGCTATGAGTGCTTTCCGAAAGACAAGTGCCTGGACCAATGCACTCAAGGAAATGATTTATTGTAACCAACACGTCATGGGATGTCATGCCTTTACATGTGGTTCATACATTTGCACAAAAGAAATACACCTTTTTACCTACATATGATTGCAGGGTATAAAAACAAAATGTGTGGAAAAATTATTGTGTTCGTAAATCAAATGTTTATTATTTGTATTTCGTCTAAAAAACAAAAATATTGTAAAATAATAATAATAAGAATAGGAAAAATTATCCAAACAAAGAGTTCAATGAATTGACTTTAAAAAGAAATAAAATATATATATATTAAAAAAAAACAGTAAAAAAAATCTTAGAAAAAAACAAAAAACAAATAATAATTTAGAGCGAAATATATAAATAATATTTACTGATTCAACTTTGATTGTTATTTGCTCTAGAAATAGTTAAAAAAAAAACAAAACAAAACACAAATTTAAATAAATAAATGAATGAATAAAAAATTTTAAATGAAATCAGCACAATTTTCAAGTACATTTTGTGGCGTAATTGAAGCAAATCCCAAATGCCTTTTAAATGGTTTATAATTGAATATGATTTTCTATATTTATTAACATTTGGCAGTATTGTTCTAGTATAATTAAACAAAAAAAGAAAAGATTTAATGAATTTTTTTATTATTTTTTAATTCAATTGAAATAATTTTCATGCAATTAAACACGCACTTTTTCTTTTGAAATATGTTTGTTTTTGAAACCTTAATTTATGAGGTATGATCAAAAAGTTAGAGTTAAGCAAAAATTGTAGGAGTGAATACGAAAAATGTGTTCAATGTAGAATGAATGGGAAATGATCTCTTCGAAAATTATTGATGTATTGATACGAGGGATGCTTATTAGCCCATCATTTCATCGGTGACATTGTTAGCATATATTAACCTTATGTCAATCGAAAAGTTCAAATAAAAATTCCACTCATCATGTCTTCACTTAGCCCTCGCATGTATCTTAGAATCCACAGCATACAATAACTAACAATCTATTGCCTCCTAACTTATATAACTTTTGATCAATATCATAATCAGCTGATCATGAACTGTCTCCATCAAGCATTTTCATGAATTTAAACCAATCATACACAGAAGAACTAAACAGTGACCACATACATATATGGCTCTGTGTTGCCAGATTTTAATTCGGAAAAACCGGGATTTACACACCTTTTAAATAAAAAGGGGGATTCTTTTGTTCATAGCTTGACATAATAAAAAACGTTAATAATCAGTAGTTTTTAGTATTTATCCATTTATTTGAGTTTTAAATAAAGTTTCCAATGGTGAGAGATGTCATATAATATGTTTTTATTGGAAATAACTTACTGTACTTATAAGTTATAATAATAACTGTCTGGTTCATCCTGTAAGGCAGTTAAGTCTTCAGAGGAGTATAATATAAATAAGCAATACATTACTTACTAATTAATTATTTAAATTGTTCGAAGATATCACTTTTTTAAAGTTTCCTAATTTTCTTTAATATAGTTGAAGAACTCTGCACAGGATAGCTCCAGATTAAATTGGATTAACAGTTCTACTTTCATTAAATTTATGAAGCACCTATTTCTGGCATCCGACTATTTCAACTTCATATTAGAAACAACGCGTTCGAAGAAGCAGTTTAAATTTAGGACAATAACCGGTCGATTATTATTATTAGATTCGTTATTAGAAAGGTTATAATAAAATTATAGTTAACAGTGTGCACAAATATTTAACATTTTTTTTATTAGAAATATATTAATTTATCAGCTCCTCGACAGCAGCTAATAAAAATCTAATAAATTGTAATCAGAAGGCTTTCCTTAGCAGAACAAAATGCTGTTAACATCCATTAACAGCCATGTTAGGCTTTAACAGCAAGTTAGCACAACAAATCTAATAACGAGAATCGACCGGTTAATGTGAAATAAATCAATTTAGACATATTTTTGGTAAAATTTTTTGGAAACTGTGTAAAGATTTGAAACCATTTCTCTGCAGTGATATATTTACAATTTCCCACTTAACGTCCAAAGATGATTCAATCATGATAGTCCGTGTGTGGTGGTGATTGAGTGATTGAATCGTGGCTTGAGCACATATCAAATCGATATAGTTGAAGCCTTTAAATGGGACATTCCAGTAAAAACAAATATTTCGAAACAACTTAGTGCGCTGAAAAATCCCTGAAAAGCGAGACTAAACCTGTCCCTTGCTGAATACTTAATTTTTGGTTTAAAATCGAAACGTCCTGCCAAAATCGGTACGTCTAGCAATGCTGGTATGTCTCCTTTACCGAAAATTTATTTGATTTATAAATAATTTAAATCCATTCTAACCAGTCTTTACTCAACCTTCCATTATCTCTGAGTCTCTCATAAATATTCTACAATATAAGTCTGACTCCCTCAAAAGATCTTAATTGATAAACAATTCTTATTGATTCTGATCTGTCTTCACAGAGCACATCCTCTTAACTGAGTCTCTCTAAGAACTTAACTGGCTGTAGACTTACATTCCTTGTTAAACTTTTTTGGGTCAACTTTTTTTCAAAAATTTTTACAGTTCGAAATTTTTTTGGTAAGGATATTGTCTGTAACAAAGGAAGATTTCATTTCATCAATTTAAAAACAAAATTGAGCAGATAATTTCCAACAGTTAAGTGATTTATATTAAACTGCAACTCTCTTCCCTTATTGAAAACAAAAACTTTAATAGAGCAGTCTTGAGTTCACTTAAAAAATTTAATAAATGTTTGAACAAAAATCAAAAACATCCATCAATAACAGAAAATTCTTTTGTCCTTAATAAACACGCTTTATAGTAAGTATTTGTAAATTAATTAATTGTTTCCAATTAAAAACCAAAAATCAAAATTTGTTTTACAATCCAATAAATACTATATGCAACTTACTTGATCTGGAAGAATTGGATGTAGTTGCAGCGTCTTGACTAGACTTACGGGGACTACTGCCACTGTGCTCACCGCTACCACTGGCGTGTCCACTAATTAAATTGTCATCCAGAGAAAGACCGTCGATCCAATGCATGACATTATTTCGTTATAAGCGAAACAATTATAATAAGAATAAAAATAACAACAAAAGCGACAGAACAAATGATGATAAATTCAAAAGAAATTCTAGAGACATTCAACAGACATGTTTTAGACAAAGGAAATCATTATCATCATCATCATTATTTTCATTTCCATTTCCATTTTAAAAGCACTTTTCAATTATTCACATTTTTTGTTGAAATTTGTTGACACCTTCATGTTTTTTTTTTTTTTTGAAAAATTAAACAAAAAAATAAAATGTTTAACACTTTTCTTATTTTATTTTCTTTTATTTAATTTTTTGTTGTCGCAATTCTTGTGTGTTTTAAGACTTTTCTTCTATTTAAGCGCAACAAGTAACAACGATGGGGCTTATTTTTCTTTTTCTTTTGTGTATTTTTCCTTAACAAGTCGTCGGTTGATGTTTTAAATTTCCACTTTGAATTATCTTTTGTATTTTACTTTATTTTATTTGAGCTTTTTTTCTGGCTTTCATTCATTTATTTATTTATTTGCTCAACACTCATACGCCATGTCGTCTGACATAATTAGCACATTGCACTTTTGCACTCGGAAAAACTGCGGAACTTAAATTGCATCATTACTATTGAATTTTCATTTATTTTATTTCTTATATTTTCAATAAATTTTCTTTGTTATTTTCAAAAAATTTTCCTTTATCTTAGTCACTTTCTTCACGACAAATTTTTTAATTTATTTAGAAAACAACGAATATAATCATATAAATTATTGTAAAAGCGCGCGCTCCCGATTTATGTATGGTCTAGAGGACTTTGCACTGGACTCTAATCAGTTGTATTACTATTCTTTTTCTCGATTTCAAATTTGTTCCGTTCGGAAACCGTAGCAAACTTATTATGATGTTGGGGAAAATTGAAAATGTAAAAAGAACTGAGTTGCTGTTGCTGTTGCTGATTCTGTCGCTATAGTCGCCGACATCACCATTGTCTTCGTCAGCGTCAAATTCGACGGACAGCATATATTTCGATAATTCCTATCGATCGATTTGTTATTGTGTATGAACGCTGACTGTTGGCGTCGCTATCAACGAAAAATACGACGACGACGCCAGTGACGATTGACGATGACGATTCTTCGTTTGACTTGACTTCTGTTAGCACCCTAGAAATATTCGTTCGTTTATTCAAACATTCATTCAGTTACTCACTAACTCAATCGGTTGCTTGCTTTCTTGCTTACTAACTTGTCGACCCGCTGGCTGCTTTGGTGCTTGTCTGACGCTAGCTCAGGGTCTGAGGCTGTGTAGAGCTTTTCCAATTATTTCGCATACTCGTATTATTGTATTTCCATTGTTTTCGATTTGTTGTTAATATGGTTTTTATCTTCTAGTACTCTTTGGTTTAGTTTCTTTTATTTCGTACCATTTAGACATAGTGTGAACAAATAGGAATTAACACTTTGATGTGATGTTTGTAGCGAAATAAAAGAGACATTCAGGATTTTGGAAACATCTAATAGGGCTACAGAGATTTCTTATTACAATAAATTTCAGTTTTTGATCTTCCCGCTCACTGGAATTGATAATATTCAAGCTGAGTTCCACAGATAATGTGAAGAGGTATTATTACTTTTCTGTGAAGTTCGTAATGCATTAAAAATCACATTGAAACATCAAGATTTCTTGCAAAGCTTCCACGCCTTGATGAAGTGTTGGAAAATTGAAATAAATGCAGAGAGATCGGTGAATTGTGTTTTTACATTGAGGCGTGGCTCTTGTCCAGTTGTCGGCTTTAACTCCAGTATCATCTCGCAAGTAGATCAAGTCCGCTACCTCGGACTGATCTTGGATAAATGCCTCACATGGCGAGCTCACATTAAAACCATCACCGCATGCTGTTATGCAAGATGCGTAGGCTCGACTAGTTGTTGCGCCTGTCCAGTAAATAGTCACTCACAAGAGGACAATTTACAGACAAATAGTGGCGTTACGCTATTCAAATATGAGGTACCGCAGCAACCAGCAACATTCAGCGAGTTCAAGCCTATCAGAACAAGGCACTTCGCCGTTTATCTGGAGCTCCTTGGTTCGTGCGCAACAGCATTTTACACAAAAATGCCCACGGTGCGTAACAAGGTCCTTCAAAATAGTAAAGCGTCAGCGCACACCCAAGGTGTGAGTCGACGCCGTTTAAAGAGGCTTCTTCCAAACAGAAGGTCTAGTTAACTACCCCACGTCAATATTCTTTAAAATATCTTCTATGAATGAAAGGTATTTACTGGTCAGTAGAGCCGATATGTTAATGTTCAGTTTTATTTTCATTTCAGTTTGTTGTTTGTTATTTGTACAACAACAAAATTTTTCAGTTAGTAAGCTAACAACTGAATGAAAATACTAGCGAACAACTGACCAAATTCAAGTATATGCCATTTTAAGTTTGCGTGTTTGAAAGTGAATCCGTAGACTATTGTGTTTTTTTCCCCATTTTCTCATTTCCCCATTTTTCTCTATGTTATTTCGACCTACTACGAGTACTACTACTACTACTACTCATCAGTCATCAGTAAAGCCGACTACACTCATTCAATGACCACTGCTTTCTCTATTTGTTTATTTGCCATTCTATGTTTTTTTAGATACAAATAATGTGCATGTTTCTAAAAAGTAGTACTAGATTCAACTCGTTTCAGTCTCTCGTGTGACCCGCTTTTTAGGCTTCGCTTGTCATGGAACTGGGATCAGAATGAAATTTAAATGTCTTTACCTAGTGTACCTTTTAAAACAAAAACCATTCAAGAACGCAACAACGCAATAGATTTTTCCAATTGATCTTTTAATGGTTTTTTAATGGGATTTTTCTTAATTTTTATGTCTACATATCATTACATACATTTCTATTCTATTGTGTCTATCTATCTATCTACAATATTGCTATTCTATATACCTCAATAAAATTACCCACTACAACCGTTTGTGCGAAAAAAACTTAAATAATAATATTCATTTACATATATGTATATTACCAAATAACATCTTTTGTATATATTTTTTGTATATATATATTTTGCGATTTTCTTTTATTTTTAATTAACTGTGATCTCAGCTTCTTTAGTAAAAATATATTTACGATTATAATAATTATGGATTCTTTGAATGGAAAAATGTTTTTACGGATCATTTAAAATTTAGTCTTCCGTTTTAAAATTCCATATTTAATTGTTTTCAAATTGTTCATTTTTAAGATCTTAAACACTTAGTTTTCTTTATCCACAAAGCATTAATAGTATTTGCAAATGCTACAGTGGGATCTTAACAATTAAAATATTTGAAAATTTAAAGAATTTAAATGAAAGAAACTAAAAACAAAATATCAATAATAATCAGTTCAAAAATATAAATTAATTCATTGGTCATAAGTTTAAGTCACTTGATTCAAGTAAAGTTGGTTTCTAATTCAAATGTTTTGGACAATTAATATCAAGTCAGTTTAGATATATGGCACGTTGTTGTGTGTCTGCAATTACTTCTAACACATTATATAATCTTAGCGTTACTAAATCTAATTTAAAGAAAAAGAAGAGCCGATTGATCTTAATACTCAATGTGTAATCACAAAGTACATAAAAAGACTACTAGGAATTCGCATGCCAGCATGTGAAATCAAGAGATGCTCTTCCAATTACCTTGAGTGGTTTTTAAAGTCATTTCCGGTTTTCTTCTTAATTGTATCGGGGAGGCCTCAGGAAATCACATCCTCTGACAATGAATCGATCTTAAGAAATCTAGCTATTGAAGTGCTTAATTCAATCAGATTAAAATTTAATACAGATTTACTCAGGTTACCCTGTTAAAATGTGTTGTACATAGTTAGCAGTCTAGAAGGAGAAGGTGAGTGCTTACTATGATAGGTTTTGACTATGATAGCGTATGACTATGATAGCATTTGACTATGATAGCCTTTGTCCAACTTAAAAGTTGTGAGATTCAAAAGAGTCATATATAAAAGGCTTTCAATTTTTAAGATGATTCAAAGTCAGTGTTCAGCGCAGCAGCCGTCATGTTAACTTTTGCCTGCTTATATGCTTTTTTTTACTAAAGACAATCATCCTAATAGTTCAAGAAAAAGATCTTGGCATTCCGTGATTAAGTCTAAATAAAGGCAAGTACATAAAATTTCTGTTCAGTTTCTGTAGTCATTAGAGGAATTTGTAGAACGAAGAAGTTGAGGGTTGTGAGATTTAATTTTATTCCACAACCACTTTTAGCGTTGACATCTTGACTTATTCAAATACAAAAAAAAAAAAAAAATCAGTAAAGCAAAAATATCAAATTCGAAGCTTGAATGTTTGTTACGAAAGCGAGACTACCAACTCTCAGAAATATTTACCGCTAAAGTTAGTCAAAAATCCCTAAAATCGACAATTACAATTACTTGGAAACCCAACTAAAAATAACGTAGAAAACTATTTGGAGCATGAACATTTGCTACGGGCGCAGAGCAAAAAAACAAAAACTATGAAATAGCATAACATTTTCAATCTCTGCTTGGAATAACCTAATTTTTATTAGAATCAATGCAGACTTCGATTAAATATGTCCTACCATTAATAACAAATTAATATGAGTATACTTAGTAAGAATTAATTGATTTTCCTGTCTTTCAAAAATATTTCCTACATATTTATTTAGAACTAGCTGTGTCTGCGAATTTGTACAGTTAAGTTGCTTCTCTGTAACCATCAGTGATTAAAACAGAGTTTCCTAGTGTTGCTAAGACGCGACAGAGCCACACAATATTGTCGCGCAACAAAAAAGAGGAAGAAAGTCGAAAATCAACCGAAAAGTTGGTGGCAACGCTGAAAAAGTTTGCAACAGTACTAAAAATTTAAATTTATTAAAAATGAATATCCTTGGATTTGTTATGTCAATTTTGATCAAATATATGTAACAGAAAGCTTTCTACAATACACCAGTGAAAAAGTATTCGGTTAAGACGTCTCTGATATAAATGTGCACAGAAAACATTTACAATTTTAGATATGTGTGTAGATTTTATATCTTAATCAAGGAAGATTCAATGAGCGCTTTAGACAGGATAATGAAATATTTAAAGATCTAGAAGTATATATGTTGTTTGTTTTTAAATAAAACTAGGTTTTCCCGTACACATTAATAAAATGAAAACCTGTAATTTTTTCAAATATTCTGTGTATTTCTAAAGATTATTGAACGCTAATATTACAAAGGCCTGAACGAAGCTGTAGTGACAAAGTGACTAGCACACGCTCTTACCCTGATCTAGGGTTAATGAATATTTTCTGATATTATTAAACTAAAATCACACTAATTGTACTGTTTTGTATAGTTTAGTTTCTTGTTTGAAGAAAACTGAATCTTATTCTTTTAAATAAATTTGTGTGTCTTATACAATATTAGCATTGTGTTATTTACTTTCAATCCACTGTGCAATATTTGCTAATAGAAAAAGTGTCAGAATTCAAAATTAAAGACTCACTAAAAATGATTTAAAATTACTATGACTTTGACTATGTGTTCTATACTATTGTATTTTAAAATGTCAAAACATCATGACTTTTAGTTATTGTAACTGAAAACCAAATATTGGGAAAATGGTTTTCTTTTATGTGAAAAAACAAATGTATGAAAATATAATACTCATACTAAACAGAATAAATATGTAGGGGATATCAAGACTCAATTTATGTGTGTTTATAGAGAATAATAATTGAAATTGAAAAATATCACCAATCAACCAAAAATAGACATCACAACAGCCAGCTTGAATTCCATCAATGGTGGGAGTGATATATGCATATAAGTATTAATAAGTTCAACAACAAATTTGCATTTATGAGAAGATTATAAAAAAAGAAAAAAATTGCATTTGATTTATTGCATCGCAATAGGAACATCATTCCGTCATTCAGTGTGATTTTATTTACACAAAGCAATGTCGGCGACGTCAAAGGTGATTTACGATATTGTGTGTTTCTGCCACTCGCTGTGCATCCACGGGTAAACGAAATTTTGTTTTTCCTCCGATTTAATAAGTTAATTGCACAAAAGATTTGCAGCGATAAATTTTACATATATTTTTGGCGCAACTTTTCGATTGAATCATCGTTGATGTCAATCAATCAATCGATCGATCGATCAGAATGCCCAACACTGCACGATATTATATTATGTATTTTTATTTAAAATCCACACTGCTTATGATTATTATTTTTAAATATTTTTATTTTATTATTTCATTATATCTTATTTTTTTTTTTATAACATGTTTTTGTATTTTATTTCAATTGATTTAGAAATGCGAACAACCGAGAACTTACTGCAACCTGCAACTGACTGCAGGGTAATAAGTAACTCAAAATTGAGAACAACTAACAGCTGAGTAAGTGCAGCAGCAGCACAAGTATCAATGGCAGTGGAAGCAGTAGTAGACGCACGTGTGTAGGCCCCAAGCGGTGGCGGCCAACAGCGAACTGTGACTGTTGTGGCATCGCCAGTGGTGGCAGCTATGGCACAAGTCTATCGACTCTTGAAGCTGCTTTGCTGTTGGAAATTTAAAAGAAACAAAGACAAAGCGGCACGCGGAGATACATAACAAATACACACATAGCACATAACATACACACACAAGAACATACACACAAAAACGGAAACGCAAACGCAAATATATATAACATAAAAAACAAGATACAAGATACAAGGCAAGAAGTAAGATACAATATTAAGTAGTAGTACTAATGTGGTTGTGTGTTTGTCTAGTTGTGCTATTATATCTATGAGCTACTCATGCGCTAGTGATTGTGTGTGAATGTAAGTGAGTGTGTGTCTATGTCAGCGGCCAAATTAACCGAGATAAAAAAATCTCATTGTCATTGAGATAAAATGCATATTGTTTAGTTCCTTCTTCTTTGCATCGTTCCTTTCTTGGTTCAGTTTCTTCTTCTTAAGTGATATGCATTCAGCTGATATTGTACAATACTATATTAATGTACTTGTGTGCGTGTGTTTGTGTCTTTAAGGTCTTAGATTTTTTTTCACAGATACTTAGAAGCATTAGGGTTGTCAACACATACATGGTTTGATTAGATGCAATTAAAAATAAGAGTAAAAAATTATTGAAATTTTTATTGAAGTACTTACTATAATTTATAAGACCCAAAACTGAGGTATGACAACAAATGTAGCCTAAAAGAATGCAATTTATGTATTTATCTTCATTAAAATCACATGGTAAATCCGTCTTTCGTGAAGTTCACAATCAATTCGAATCAATTCTGTTGTTTTGGTGATCTCAATGTGGTTGCTTTTGATATTTGGTCATGACAATGTGTCTGTTTTAAGAATCTTATTCAAAAATTTACTTAAAACATCATTGGAACGATAGAAAATAGAGAAAATATTCAGCATCTAAATGCATTTTAAAGCCTTATAATAATATGTCTGATCATTCCCGGTGCTTTTGTCCTGACAAAGTGCCTATGTTTGTTTCTACCATGACAATATACCAGTTTATAGAATATCCTTATGACATCAAAAGAATAATATATTTTCTTAAAAAATAAATTTTATTTTTATTTTCTCAAGATTTTCTTTAATTTAATGATTTTCTATAATATGACAACCCTTAATTTTATTTAAATCAATGAAACTACTTTTCTACTACAACGTCGGTATAGTAAATACTTAACGACTTATGTGCGCATATTTTAGTATCTGTACCCTTCCATCAACCCTTTTCGGGGTTTCTTCTTTTTCAGAATTCAGCGTTTGCCACAAGCAAAAGATACTTATGGTTGCTTGTGTCTATATGTATGTGTGTGCTGTTGTTGTTGTCTAGCAAAAGTTAAATGCCAAGGAGAACATGCAATCTATGAAGAACTTAAGTAAAGCAAACGATTCAAGACCTCCCTCCAACCCATTAAGGCCTTATACTAAGGGTGATGAGTAAGTGATGGCATAGAAGACTGAGTCTTTATGCCAGACACGTACAATAGTCACACATAGATATGCCACAAGATGACACTTATACACATTTGCACACATTTGCAATGCATTGCATTTCATCGATGATGACGAAGATGATAATGATGATGCGTTGCTAATAAGTATCTGTAGTATCTAAAATCAAAAGCAAAAGCATTTTTGAGATTATCTTATTGGAAATGAGTGTACGCCAGTGTGTTTGCTTATTGGAAAATTGTGTAAACTATAAAATAAAACTCATATATAAACAAAATGCATATAAAAGATTGAATAACATGTACCATGACCATTAGATACATAAACAGCACACACAAAGAAGAAACTTCAGAAAGAAGATGAGAGAGAGAGAGAGAGAACGAGCACCGGCTGTAGCCAGGCATAGATAAATTATTTAAAAGCAATAAAGTGTCGACATTGTAAACAAGCCTTTTGACCATGTTTTTGCCTTACTGAATTTAACTAAAACATGTTTATACATATGTATCTAATATACTTACCTTTTAGATTATTGTATCTAGTACTAGATAGAATAGAATGGAATATGCTTTTGTTAAACAATTAAGCAATAGTCAAGCCGCAGACATGACGCCCACTTTAATGAAATTTATTGCTTCAGTCTGGTTTTATCTAAATCAAATAAAGCAAAGAGCACCAAAGCTTCTAAAATCAATGATTATTTTTTAATACACATTTTACGCATATGCAACATCGACCATTTTTGCAATGAAAAACCTTTGCATAGCATGTACTTGAAGTAGAATACTACTACAACTACTACTCATGATAAATTCAATTAATTCGATTTATTTTTCCAAGTGGCATACTCTACAAATTGCATACTACTACGTGTAGTTCCCTCTTCATTCAACCAGTTAAGAATCGCTTGCTTTAGCTTTTGATGCAACCTTTGTGAATAGTTGCCACCCTGCTTGGCAACAAGTGTATTTATTGGTCTGACAACATCCCCAATCCACCACCATCCTGACCATCCCAATACAAATACTCAATTGGCAACAATTGCATGTTTGTGGCACAACTTTTTTTTGTGTTCGTGTTTTTCCTTTCTTTTTGTGCTTTCATTCAGTTTTTATTTTGCTATTCATTTTACTTTCTCTCTTCTGTTTCAATACTTTGAGTACTCCAAAATGCTACTCAGAAACTTTAAACACAAATAATTTTGAATTATTAGTTTTTGTTACCTGCCACATGCCTGAATCAGGCAAACCCTGCTTAGACCCTTTTCCTCTTCATTCAACAACGACCTTAGATTGGTACTAGTAAGCAATTTGAACAATCTTGCAACAAGTGAAACAATCTAAATGAAATTCGTGTATTTTTGGCATTAAATTGTAAACAGTTTTTATTTATGTTTTCGTTTATAATATGCCGCACAATCCCATGCTTTCAATTTCACTTCTTTTTTTTGCTTATTTTTTATTTTGTATTATTGACAGCAAGTGTTGTTTATGTTTTTGTTAAATAATAATATTTTTTTGTTGCTTTGTGTTTGTTCAATCGTATAAATGACATAATCAGAGAATTTGTTAATAGCACAAAACACTTTATGTGTATTGATTCTGATGATTTTTGATGTTATTAACTTTTATGAAGTTCATAAAGTGATTTGATTGAGTTTCAAAAAATATAAAAATAATAGGGTTCAATAATGAAAAAGGGTTACAATAAATGTTAGTTGCAATTGAAATTTGGTAAAATTGTATTAGGGGTTTAATATTAACTATGTTTATGTTTGATTTAGAGAGAAAAATGAAAACATTCACCTACTTATGTTTATGTATTTTACCCAAAATACTTACATGAACATCTTGAAGAGTTAGCGTACAAGGATGACATCGTTCTCCTGTCCTTCAATAGGTCCGACCTGCATGCAAATCTGGACAAACGTAGCGTATGCGCTGGAGACGTTGGCCTAAATATAAACGTTGGCAATACAGAATTTATAACCAACTGCGACGAAAGCGCGGCTCCCCGTTTTACCGTACATGGAAAAGAAATCAGCAGATAATCAGAATTCTGCTACCTTGGCAGCAAAATAACATCTACAGGTGGTACTGCCGAGGACATTGCCAATCGTATCAACAAAGCACGTTCCGTATTTGTCCAGTTAAATAACCTTTGGGCCTCAAACTCTATATCAATAAAAACAAAACTCCGATTCTTCAATTCCAACGTAGAAATTGTGCTATTTTATGGATGCGAGTCTTGGTCCCTAACTACAGTGCTTATACGGAAACTGCAAACATTCGTAAATTCCTGCCTACGATAAATTTTGAGAATCTGGTGGCCTCGCATCATATCTAACCACAATCTACTTAAGTCAGCCAATGAACTACCGATCGAGCTAATCATGAAACGCAGACGGTTTGGCTGGATTGGCCATACTTTAAGGAAAGGTGCTGACGAAATCTGCAGAGCAGTTCTTTGGTGGAACCACCAAGGCTCAAGATGTTGTGGAAGACCGAAAACAACCTGGCGACGCATGGTGGACGCTGATCTGAAGACCTCCAATACCAACTGGAACAGCTAAAACAACTTGCAAGCAACCGAAATGACTTCAATACTGTTCTTTTGGCCCTACGCTCCAACCGGAGTTAAAGGAAACTATATATACTTATATATAAACCAAAATATGTTGCTAGCAAACCATTTTATACACACTTTGTAACCTTGCATTATTTTGATGAATTATTAGATATCACAAATGTGTTCACCTCTATAATTCTACACTTTGTTGAATCGAAAAGAGTTGTAAATTTCATTCGTTAAAATGTTAATGATGATTTTTCTAGTGTATGCTCTTTATTACTTTATTACTGATGGATCTTTATATTAGAGAAACTAAAATTATTGATTATTGATAGGGAAAAGTAATTTAAAAAAAATTTGATTTTTCGATTTGGGAATGCCATACAGAAATTAAAATCTGGTTGTAATTTTAATACAAATGATATTATTAAATAAGATGTTTTTGCTTAAAGAAAATGAGTGCCGAAACGCTACAATTTACTTAATTTTTTCGAAAAAAATTAATCTTCCCAAGGCTCATATAAATATATTACCACATCATGGGGAAGGTGACTTATCAGAATGACTAGTAAGAGCATGGTATGTGCAATTTCATTTGGGAACATTTGATGTCAAAGACGCGTCTCGATCGTGTCGGCCTTGCAACGAAAAAGTGCACTTCATTTTTTAAAAAGTGATGAAAGACTGTCACATAAGTACACGTGACATCGCTAAGAATTTTGGCGTCTACACATGCCATACGACATGTTAGACCATTGGCTATGCAATAAATTGGATGTTTGGGTACCACACAATTTGACAAAAATAATATACATAATACAATAATAATATACTTTTAGGCTTTATGAATATTTCACTTTTGCTTTTGATAATTTTCACATTTCCCGATCTCAATGTTGATATGCAGTATGAATTCTGATTATACTCTTTACATAAGTCAAATCAATAATTTAATATTTAGAGCATGAACTTTTTGCCAATTTTATAATAAATGCATATTCATTGTGTTTGGAATTGCTCGAGCATTGAGTTATTGAATCCATAATTCATTTTTGCGGCAAAAAATCTTGTACGATGTACGGAGCCCTCCGTGTGCGAGTCCGACTCACACTTTGCTGATTTTTTATATATTTTACAAGAAAAATATGTTAATAATCTAGTCTGATATTTGCAAACCGTGCTTGGCAGATTCTATAAAGGAACTTATTTATTATTTATAATACATTTTACAAATTAAAATAATACTAATTGTAACTACTTATTTTCCTTAGAGAACTAGGTACTAGGCCTTCAACTCTTACTCCTCATTTACACTTGGCTAGTTGGCGTGCTGAAAACTAACATATGAACAAACAAGCGAATTGGTGAGTGCACTAGTAACGATCACACACAAAAGTTTCTACTTGCTCAGATGACGTCATTTTGTAAACAACTAAAATACTCACAGCTAACACATTAGTGATTCACTTTGATAATAGTGAGAGATTGAGTGTTCGTGAGAGTACCAACTGACAGAGAGGAGCAAGTAAAGTTGGACGGCTGTCAAGTTTTTTCAGTGGCTTGTTAATACTCCACATGCATCAAGGCGACATGATTACACTGTGCGGGTTTGGTTTTTGAAACAGTTATAAGAGATAATGAGTGTTTGAATTTATTAAAGAAGACATTTCTGTTACTTTGAAGATGGGGGCATTAATCCAAAAAGTGCAACCTCCCCATGACCGCACAGGTGATAAGAAGAGGCTACGTCCCCATGAGTAAATAAGAGTGAGTGAAACCGCTTTGACCAATTCGAGGAAGAGTAAAGATAGTACATTTTTTCCGAGTGGTAGTTTTCCACAAGATGTGGGTTAAAAACTTTGTTTTGATAAGGCAACCAAAACTTAGATTTACGAAATTCCAGCATATATTTCTCATTAGAAACAAAGAATAAAGTATTTTTCGATGTTCTATAGAATAGATAGTTTTAGCTTTTCTCTTTTTGTAAACATTACTAACAATAATAATAATACATTATTTAAATATTATCCATCCGTCCAGCCTTTTGTATATTCAGATTGGATATCTCACAGTTTTTAAAATGTTGTGGGGACATGGCTCTTTTATCTACAGAAAGAGATGGTCTGACTCCTAGAAGATATAGCTGCTAGTACATAGCATTGGTTAATACAGTTTTATCATACATGTTGGTGTTTATTGTTTATAGTCTCCTCATAATCATTTGATGCGAATATATACAATAAATGAACTTCGAAAGGACCAAAATTCAACTTTATTTCTCATCTTAGTTTAATTTAAATTTAAGTTAGTTTCTAGTAAAATCCATATTTATATTTTTGAAAAAATGTGCATTATTTGCATAACTCTACTATCCATAGATACTTTAAGGTCACCACAATCAAAGGAGACAATGTAGGCCCCCTCATTTTATTTAACACAACATTTAATCCCCCATTTATATGAAGTTGACTAAGAGTTTACAATTATACTGTCTGTTAACACCACACGTTGTAAACATTTCTTTTAATAAGTTATTGAAAACGAGTGAGCAATTAAAATAAGAACACGCGCAACCAATTTGTTGCAGCCATATAAAAATAAATAAATAAATTTTGCTAATTAGCTCTTGACCACCAAAGTAAACGGATGCCACATTTAACATATACTTACGAATAAAAAAAATTTTAATCTATTTTTAATTCTAATACGTAATTGTTGATTTACTCTCATAATAAATCGTTGCAAAATTCAATAAAAAATATAAATAAGATCTTCATAATCAGGTATTATTATAATTTAAAATAATAATCTCAATATGTTTTTGAGACTATGGCCAAATATTGCTTTAGATTTATCTAGCAGATTTTTAAAAAACTTTCCTTGAGGACTTTAAGGAATGACCCAGGCTGCACTACCAATAGGACACTCTGGACTTACTACCAACTGACACGGATCACTGCACAATTGGGCTGATGATCCAAAGGATGCATATTCTACATCAGGATGACAAAGAATCCAAATCAACACTTCTATATGGCTGCCCTAATATTCTTGGTAGACGAACCCGTCTTTTTGGGAAACTTTTCTTTGATGATTTGTGCAGTTTGCAAAGATTCAAATGTTGCTGGAGTCATTAGGTCAGTTTAAGAGACAGTGGGAGACCTCTGTGAGTAACTATGGATACCATTTAATTACCCCAATCCCCTCCTCTTCCTTTTTTCTACTATAATAAGGCATCACAATGAGCCTAAATGCTTCTGTGTGAACTCGCTTGTATTGGATAGCGGCCTGTGTAACCTAACCTATTGCTCCTTATGACCACAATAACACCATAATAAGATAAAACATTTTATAAAGTTTATGAACTAAACCAAGAGATGGTAGAAGAGCGTATATTTTCATTTAGTCTATAATATGTTTGATAAAGCTTTAAAAATCAACTTGTATCACAACTTAACAATCAAACAAGAAATTTTTTAATCCCAAAAAATATTTCTAAAATTGATTTTTGTTTGGATTTCAAAGTTATACTATCAAAAGAATATATAATTCTTGGAAATCATAACACATTTTTTTTTGTATACAAATCCATCAGATGTTCTACTTATGTTGACCTTACACAAATTTTTGGAACAATGATGATGTGACGACATCAACTTGTGACCGAAATGGTTCAAAGGAAATTTTATATTTTTTGTTTTTAACTCTTAAGTAAACAAATACTCTCCTTTTTATTTCAATTGAAAAAATTTGTATATTCATTATGAAATGTCACTAAAAGAAAATACAATATTAGGAAAATGTGCTCCTTAAACTTTATCCCTCTTTTGAAATACTAAACTTCTCTGATTTCCTGAAAATTCTAAAGAATTCATGTTTCCGCTTAGCAAGTGAAAACAAATTTCTTTTCTATATTTTCTTTTATGCTATCATAAACTTTCCGAAACTTCTCAGGCTACAAAAACAAAAGAGAAAAAGAAAAACAAAACAATATACTAAAGGTGAAGTTGAAACTGAAACCAAAAGTTAAAAATTATAGAATATAGATACAATAAAAAAAAGTGATTAACATTAATTGTTGCTGTTGTATTTGTTGTTGTTGTTATCATTTAAATTTAACGCCTCATTAACGGTTAAAAAAGAAAGGAAAGAAAATAAGGAAATTTCAAAACTATAAAACAATGAAAAGCTACAATTATGGCAATAACAAAATGAAAATGCCACAAAGCTTTTTCCAATGGCATAGAAAGCTTTGCAGTTTTCAAGAGAGAGAAAAAGAAAATATGTTTTCCTTTCTCTTAAATTTTCACAAACATCTGTTCTCTTTATTTACACTAGGAAATAAAGGAAAGAGTTTAAGAAAAAGTTACTCATACCAGTCTCAAACAAAAGTGTGAAGCATACTTTTAGGCGCCATTGTCAAGAAACCAATCCATGTATACAAAAGGCATCGTTAACTGACCACCGCTGTTATCCATGATATTTGAAACATAAGTCTCAACAATAATAAAAATATAAAAAACATCCTAAACTCAATATTTTCAAGTTTAATTACTAGACAAGAAAGCTACAACGTGTTGCTAAACCGATAAAAACGATGAGTTCAGTGAATTGCAAAAGAATTATGGACCTTAAAAAATGTTGACATTTTCTTTATGAAAATAAAGAAAAAAATATGATTGCATGTGAAAAGTTATCTTCTTTCGCCTTTTTAATGGAAAATAAATGTAAAAATTGTTAAACCCATAAATTTTTTAATGTCATTTCTTGTTTTTATGAATTTTTTGGTGTTTTGTACTCAAATGTGATAAGCAAAGGATCAGTTCAATGGTCAGTCTGTTGCCTAAAGTATATTTAACACAAAAATAAATTTAAGTTGAATTAATTTTTGTTTTAATTATAAAAAATTTGTATATGTGAAATATATTTTTCAATCATTCGCTGTCATCATGTTGTAGTGTAGTGGTTTTAATTAACAGACATCATCAACATGTCTCTGTTGATATTCATTCAGACAGTAATACTCAACTCAACTTGTAACTTAACGCAACACAACCCAATGTTTGTATGATGCATTATATCTCATCATCATCATCTCACTTCAGAACTCATCACTTCACATCACATCACATCCATTACGTCATTGTCAATTGTAAAAATATATAAATAACAATGTTGACGCATATTCAAAAGTTTCAGCCAGACGTTGACTTCCTTGAGCCTCTACCTACAATACTAACTTTGCCCATATATACACATGCATGTATCTTTTTCTTTTTGTGTCTTCTACTAAAAATTTTTCTTGTTTTTTTCTATACATTAATGGAAGGATGAACGCAAGCAATGCATTGCAATTCAAAGGATACAAAGAAATAAAAACATTAACAAGCATACGATAGTTCGAATAGAATACTACAATAACGTGAACAGGAACAATTCAATGAGAACTTGAAGCTATTACAAGAAATGTTGTTTTACACGTTGTTTTTTGTATTTTTTTCTGTTGTATCAGACATACATTGAACTTGATATAGAATACTTTCAAACAGTTGCATAGATTCATTTGTTTTTCATTTTGTACTGCCTTTTGTTTCATATTCAAATTAAAGATTTCAATGTGAAGGCTATGTCTTGTTAAAAGGATTGTCTGCTTTTGTATTGAATTGATATTGAACTTTGTAAAGGTAAAGAACATTTCTAATTTAAGAAAACATGACTGAAAGATTCATCATTTATTTCAAAGTTAAGTAAATGTAAAGTTGAATAATATAAAGGAGAATTCAAGTTGCATTTAGTACAATATTACATATTTAACTATTTAAACTATTAGAAGAACATGAATATCTTAAAAATAAATGTTGGATTGGCTAATTGCATTTTTTCAGTAGATGGCACTATGGATATTTATAAACAGTTGAGTGTTAACTTGTAAATTAAAGACAAGGCTAATAACATTCGATTGAGTTTTATGTGGATAATTGTATTGTATTTTGCTTCTCATTTTTAAAAGGGCCGAATGCAACTGAGACAAAGGAATAAAATAGTAACAAAAATAGTTTCCTTTATGTCGCATTGCATAGTGGTCGCTGTCATAGGTCAAAATTAAAAAATTAACTGTCGTTACGAAATTGAAAATGACCATATACACGCTCACACATACGCCTTAACTTATTTCTAAGTTAAGTTATGTTAAATAGTTTCTATTAACTATTACATTCTTCTCTCTTCCTCGACTTGTGCGCTTTCACATTTCAATTAATAAGATCTGCACACTCATACATACACCTTTACTTATTATATTTATGACATTGACCCACAGCGCACATCTCTTTGGTAACACATGTACCTTAACTTATTTCTGCTTTACCAGCTCTTTAACACTTCATTTTCTTCGCTTGCTCTCTTGTATTCATTTCATTAGATGCTTGCCTACACACATACATGCACCTCAACTTATTTGTGCTTTTCATTTCATTCTTCTCTCTTCTCGACTTCCCAGCTGACCTTTTCGTAACGCAATATTTCAAAACAGAAGCCCTTAATCATTTTCAATTATAAAAAAATTAAAGTTAACATTTTGAAGTTAAAATCACACTGTCTCAATGTGATCATACGTAAATTTGTAGCATCAAAAGTGAGAAGAAGTGTTGAGTTGATCAGTGTTCAGTGTTCAATCGATCAGCCTGAAGGTGTGGTTCATTTTTGAACATTAATAACTTTTTAAGAAAGTTTTTAAATTTTAATTGGAAAGATGGATATTGAACATAAAAGGTATTAGCATTAATTTTCTTTATTAAAATATTTAATAATTGTGGCGTACCAGATTTTACTTAGTACTATATTCTGGGTTTTTTGTATTTATTTTAGAATTTCAATTAAAGTTAAAAATATGTCCTCGAGAGTCGATATGAATTTGTATTGTTATCCCTATACTAGTGCATACGATTAATTGAACTGCATGTCTCATATAGACTAGACTAAAAATGTGGCAAATTAGGTCCCCCAAGAAGGATAAGTACAACTTTTGGCAAGGAAACAAAGTTTTTTTTCTAATTTCCTTACATGGAGATGGACTTATCTAACCCCGACAATTTTTAATTTTTTTTATTAATTATATAAATATTTTTCTTATTGAAAGTGGGTGGCTGGGTCGGTGTATAAAGGTCGAATCACTCCATTTTTTTATTCAATTGTTCTCACATTTATACAAAGACTTAACCAAATATTTAGGTTGATATATCCACTGGAAGTATTTTTGGTCTCCGGCTCCATACAAGTCCGACGAGCCCTGTGAAGAAAATTTTCATTTGAAATGTATACACAAGGACCTCCAGCTAGTTCTAATGCAGCCTAATCTGATGTACCCTCTGCTGCTGGCTCTGGTGCTTATGGTAAAACTTACAGTTTAAGTGTTGGTGCTGCAGCTTCATCGGTTGCTTTAGCAGCTGTTGTTGGCGTCTATGATACTGCGGAAGGCCCTTGAGTTGCTGTGGATGGAACCGCTTTTGCTCCGGTATCAGGAGTTGTGTCCGGTTTAGACTCACCTTCTTTTGCCTTTGCTTCTGATATTTCTTCTGTCAAAGATTTATCACAGATATCATCAGGTCCAGCACGATTACCCTTCTTTGTCTATAGTGGAAAGAAATTTTATGGAAAACTAATATTTTTTCATTGCATGACTAACATACATGCTAACGTCATCAGGTTAGCGCCCCCTTGAACATTCTTCGTCATGTTCAATATTATTTAAATCATTTGAACTATAGTCTTAAAATTTTTATTCATTGGACTGTTACCAATTCTCTTTAAAATAAAACAGCAATAGCTACTGTAACATTCAGAATACCATTTTAATAAATTTTATACTTATAAATATTTTTTAGCTAAATTAATACTGTGTGGTGCCGCCTTTGTTAAAACTTACTTCGTAAATTCGACGAGAATTGATTTGTACAGCTGTCTAATGTATTTAAGTTTTATATTATTTTCCGAACTCGTAAACTTTTCTAGCCAACCATCCCCAAACATTCTCTATGATAATTATGTCAGGCAAGTAAGGTGGCCACTTAAAAACATCAACATTTTGTCTCTGAATCCATGATTTCACGGACCGGGCAGTGTGAATTGGAGCATTATCGTGCTGGAAATTCCATTTCAGATTTCCAAATAAGGTTTGAAAGTTCGGAAAAGCTGTTTTTAGCTGTCTACATTCATAAGCGATGTTAAAAATTGCAAAGTAGCAGGTGTCATAGTATGATATAATGCCTCACACCATCACACCCCCCACTGGTTGTGTAAGCATTCCAATAAATGCTCCACTTTACGTATGCCATGACAATAATAGTTACAGCCATCAGGCCCTTCCAAATTGAACTTCTTTTCATCTTAAAAGACAACGGTAAAGAAACATAACGCTTCATCTCTCGAGCTTTATAAATATTTTGATCAGTAAGTTTACATATGAAAATTGTGAAAACAGAACAAAAATTAAGAAATTGCGTGCAGTACGAAAATATAAATTAACAAAAACAATTGAGTTAAAGAGGAGGCGCTAATCTGATGACGCGTAGTGTCAATAATTTTCCAGTCCTCGATATCTTTTTTCAGCAAATTTCTAATAATTTCTGATATAATTGTTCAAAAATTTATAAACATCGAATTTTATATTTAAAATCTGTAGGTCATAATCTATAAGTTCCTTGTAAGAATCTGGTCTGTGATGTTTAGCCCAAGATACTCATCAACGATTTTCATTATTTTCTATCTGAATCTCTTTCTTTTTTGATATAAAGGATTTCTGCAGAAAGTCATTTCACTTTAATACCTGTGAAAATAAAAGTAATGATTTTCTTGCCATTTCAATAATTTTTGTCCAAATTCTTATACCTTAAAGAATCTGTTGCTTATATCAATCACCTTGGTTTATGAATAGATAAAAATTTAATATTATATCTATTTTTAAGGAATTATTACATTGAAATGTATTTTTGTTAATTTAATTTAATTGACTGTTACATCTGTCAACACCGAATAAAAATATTCAGACAGCAAAATACTTGAACAGAAGCAATTGTAAATCATCGTAAACACTTGGCAAATGTCAAAATGTCTCAAGAATTTATAGTAGTTTAGATACAATATTATGCATAAATGCAATAGCACCAGCTGCTTAAGACATACGACCAGCAACAGCAACACCCAACTGAAATACATGAAATTCGCATATATTTTAATTGCAAATATTCCTAATAAGGGGTGCAAATTATCTGAAATAAAAAGACAATTTAACCTTCCTTTTATGTGAAGTATATTCAATTCTTTTAAAACATTTTATGAGAACAAAATTAATGTATCTTTTTGTATTTTCACACTCAATCGGAATAAAATATGTACTTCACTTAAATACACATACACATATACTATACAAATGTATCTTTTGAATTGTCGTTGCACTTGATTGAGTACAATGATTTGCTGGAAGTTATGGTGTAAGGTAAAACCCGTTGAAGTGATAACTTTTTGAAAGCCAAACATTACCTTCTAATGTGAATAAGATACAATAACAATTCGCTGTTTGCCTCAATGTTGCGTGTCTGCTACGCTCTGCGTGCTTTATGTTCATTGCAAAAGTATCTCAAGTAAAATCGCGTTTATCTTTTGTCATTGTGTCTGTGGTTGCTTCGGTTTCCTTGGCTTGGATTATGTTTAGGGTGAGAACGACACTATCACCAGCAACAACAACAGCAACAACACCAATACCAACAAGTGGCAATTGAATATGGCAATCAGAATCTCATGAAATTCAATCAAATGAATATTGCAAAGAAATGTTAAAGGGAAATACATAAGTACATACCATGCTATAGGAGCAGTACCACAAGTGTTCGTTCGTTCGTTCGTTTGTTATGTAACCCCTTTCTATTGGGGGTTATTCTATGGAAATGTTTATACATTAGTATTGCATTGATTCGTTATCGATTTGTATTAGTTTTCTTTCTTCTCTTCTTGCCATTTATTTTCTTTTTTTCTTGTTATTTGTTGTCGTAGTTGTTTGTTGTTGACTTCAATTACTCTTGATATTCTCATTCGTTCAATTGACATTGCAGTAGTTTCTTCTTTGTGCTAAATATACAGAAAGTTGTAAAACTTTAAGCTAAGGATATTTGTATTCCACTTAAGATACATACTTTGAAATTGAATTTGAGTAAAGTTAAAATTTTCAATAATTTAATTGCAAAATCAAAAGAAAGAAAATCTTTATTATTTAGAAAATAAAGAATTTTTCAATTTTACAAATAAAAATAATTTCTTTCAGGTATATGAAGATGAATGAAATACATATAGGTCCCTTAAATGAACACAAAATTGAAAATAATATTTACAAGTAAAAATAAATCATGTGTAGTTTCAGTAATCAAAATCTGGTGATAGTGGTTGGCTCTTCATGGTTCTTAACAGAAAGGCAAGTGCAAAACTTTGACATTTCAGAGTTCTCATTTTCCCAAACATCGCCATAAAGGCAAAAAATCCAATCTTTTTGCTTACAATTTTTTCTTATTTATCATTGAAATATTGGAAGAAATAATTTTACAAATGTGCGTACACATTTACATTAGATCATGTTTAACACTATCCTTAACAATAAGATGCATAGACCTTCCATGTGTCCTACATTTGACCCACAAAATGGAATGTCTTATTAGATTTAACTTAAAAGAAAACCTGGAATGAAAGAAAATATTGTAGCATTCAACATTTTCAAGATAAGGGCCTGCATTACCTAAACCAGGCATGGTGAACCTATGTCACCGCTAAAATAATTTGGGAACGCCAATAGTTAATGAATCTATTATTATTTGATTTTTCTATTTGCGCGAAAGATAAAGTGTGATATGTTTTACCCGGTTGTTAATCTCATTTATATTTCGTATTTATTTTTTGCTTTGCTTTTTCTCTCGAAAAATGCTCACTCCCAATTTTGACATACTTGTGACGGCAGTGCATTAAACCAACATTCTCATGAAGTCACAAGTATATATTTTTGTGAACGCCACTTAACTGTAAAAAAATATACCATGGACTAAGCAGCTCGTCCACTTACTTCAAAATCGAGAAATAGACCTTTGCTGTACAGATCACTACGCCTTAGACTCTCATTTCTAGTACTTATACATGTCCACATGAGTATCAACAATTTATTTACAAATTGATTTATTGATTTATATGATTATTTTTGTCCTAAGAAACCATATAGAAAACTGAGTTCCATCAATAATTTTAGCTTTAAAGACTCTTATGCCGTGTTAAAACCGTTTACAGTGCGGTTTTGCTTAAAATAAATAGCTGTTGCTTATTCTCGTTTTACATTCATGTATTACAAATAACTAATACAACGAAACATGACCAAGTATAGAAGAAATTGACTAAAACGTTAGTAACAATGCGCAAAATGTTGGCAACTGCACTCAAAATTTGCCAGCCCACGTTGCTTGAATTGCCTTCAAACAAACTGCTTAAACTTCATCTAAGCAACTCTGAAATTTGGTCATTTGCATGTTGTTGTTGTAGAATTTAAGCGGTTTGTTTGATTTATTAAATAAAACGCAGCTTAATTGGCACTGTAAACAGAAGTCTACTTAACTAAATAAATAACTTGTAAATGAAATTTTAGCTGGAAGAAACTATGCTTCTACGACTATTTTGCATTTCTTAGCTCATAAGTATCTTCTAATACCCAAATCGTTCAAAAAAGGCTTTGAACTGGATGTAGTTGATCCTTTCTTCTGCATACTAAGGCGTTTTAGTGTAATAAAATGTTGTTAAGTGTTTCCTATACCTAGTTATAAAACCTTCAGGTGAATATTTGAATTGCTAAGATGAGCATTTAGAGAAAGGAGGCCTACCAGTTTTGTTATATTATTTTAGATGCTGACCTGCTAATAGTGGTTGCTTTTTTTGCAGGTAGGAGACTTATATCACTTATTTCTGTTCTGCTTTTCCAGTACACATGACATGGAACCCCGTTACCTGAAATGTTGTGATGTACTTGAGATGAGGTCTTATATGTCAGCATCTCGCGTTAAGCTAGCAGTGTTCTTGGCTTGTTGTTACTGAGTTGTGAACTTCAATTGCGAATGTATTCCAATAGAGATGTACTACATTTTTCATCTATTTTTGAATAATGTGTATTTCCTTTCATTGAAATGATTTAGGACCGGTAAAAGGGGGCTGCACCTTTCTTTGTCAGTTGCTTCTTTCCAAACCTTGCTCCGTCTTCCTAGCTCTTTTAATAGTCTTAAAAATTAACACATTACAATTCTTGAATGTGCAGTTCTTTTATACCATTCTAGAATATATTGTATGTTCTGGGAATTGAGTTATGCTTGATTATACGACATGACATGGCAGTGCAAAAGCCCTTATCAATGTTTAAATCTAGTGACTCTTCATATCTCCGATTCATTTAATCGTAAAATACTTGACTTGATTAAAAATCTATATTTAATCCACTTTCAATACTCAGATTGTAAGTTTAAAATTTTATTTTATTTTTTTGCTGATACTTTTCATTAGAACCTAAAATGAAGGGATTTAAATGCAAAGCAAAATCTATCTTTTTCTTTATCTACTATTTTCTTAAATCAAAATATCATTTGATTAAATACAAAATGATTTTATAAACTTTTTCTAAGTACTTTTTGTTTAACAATAGAGTTCAACAACAAAAGACAAAAGAGTTGCAAACATTTTTCTACAAAATTTAGTTAGAAGTTGTTGTTTCTTTTCACTTCGTCATCATCGCCATTATCAGCATCATCATCTGCATCACCATCATCATCATCATTTCAATCTTGCAACAAAGTAAGAATGCAACTAATTGCAATTAAGATTACTTGTCTATTCAGCGTAGCTTAAGTTGGTTCTGTGTTCTTTCATTTTTTGCTTGCATACCAAAGCAAAGTTCTCATTTAAGTGTGTGTGTATTTGGGAGTAACTGTGCATGTTTGAATGTATCTGGTTAAGTTTGTAGTTAAAACAAAAAAAAAGAAAAAGTATCATTTACAGTGAAATGAATGCAGCAACGTTGAAATATGTCAATTTAGTAGAAAGCAACAACGCCATGCCACATAAATGAACATGAACATACGCAGACACCCATAAGATACATACACATACATGCTATATATGTCAGTGTATCTTATTTGTGTGTGTGATTAAGTTTGTGAGTTCGCGAGTGGTTTTCTTACGCCTGATTGACGCGCTGACTGACTAAATGAATGACTGCTCACTACTAAGTGAGTGAGTAAATGAGAGCATGACTGCATGACCAAGTAAATGAACTATGCATGTATAGTAAAACATCATTGAATGATGGAATGAATGACTGACTGACTGGCAAACTGAAAGATGACTGACAAATTAATTGCATTTCACACACTCACACATACTGACTATAATTTGTTACTTATACAGACATACAAAAACTTGCTTAAATACCAAAAAATATGGAGGATAAATAAACATACAGTATGTGCAAACAAAAGTAAATTCCCTGAATGTCCACTTGGATATTTAACAAAGTACATAGTGCACTTGAAATTTTTACTTAACACATAGATACATTCTCAGTTATTGCAGTAAGAGTAATAAGAGTATAAGCAAAAGAATGCATTCTAGAATTGTTCCAACTTAAACTCATATTTTCTGATATTAAGAAACATAATTCATCGGATTCAACATAAAGCACTTGGTAAAACAAAATAGCAACAGCTGGTATTCAGTCTTTCAACAGCTTCTCATAGCATAGATACAAATATACATATAATGTTACATAACAAATGTATCTACTAAAATAAATCATGAATATATCTGAACCATGTATGTGCTCTTCTACCTTTTCTAACCCCTTCTAAGCAATTCTAAGAAATATATTACTATTGAATTGGTATAAATAAAAATATAAAATCACATTATAATCGTTCAGTTTCATTGACATCTGCATGCCTTTCAAACATACTGTCGAACTTCTATGTAACTAAGCCATTGGAATAGGTCCATCACTTGAATGTAGTCGTTATAAAAGAATCCATTTTGTAACTGTCCTAGATGTTCCGATTTTTATAAATGATACATATCTATCAAGTTTATGCCTTTGCCCCAGGTTTTAGAGTGGTGCACATTTGCTGCCAGTTGACTATTCAAATTTATCCGCCCCTAACTAACTCTACAATTTGCTTTGATTTGTGCACTCTTGTCCTAATTGCGCCAGATGTATCCCGTTATTAATATAATTGTGAACTAGGCGATAGATGTATCTGTTTCTAGATTAATGTTACAACCCTTAGGACTTTATGACCAATCAAGATATTACAGGTATTTTCAGATCCTTGCTAACAGTTCTACAATCATACAATAATTCCCGTTATGCGGATCACCGAAGTTTTCATTTTTTACTCTTGAACACAGTCGCATCACAATGACAACAATCCTCTTCAGAACGTTTCTACAAAAAGTAACATCTTCATCATACTGGACATGCAGTAAATTGTCAAATCGGACATCAATATCACTTCTTACTAACAATCTTAGCATATCCCATAAAGCTGGATCTTTGTTTGGATTTTCTGTTGTTTGAACTAGGTCTCTGATCCAGAGAACAACAAACTTATGCATGCGAGCGATAGAGACAACGAACAGATCTTTCATGAATGCGATTTTTGTTTTCACTGCACATTTCTGGAGTATTGTACGAAAGCAGCAATCTGACGACAAAGAAGAATCGACGATCAGTCGCTTACATTCGTATAATTCGTGCAACAAGCAAGAAAAGTAAATGTGCTCGTTTTTTGTTTTGCTCATCACCTTTGACGTGGATACGTCTATGTTTTTCTGAGAGATGAGAAGCTACGTTCCTGCACACAACGTATCTAAAGAAGTTTTCACATTCAACAAATTTGTCCATGAATTGCCGAAATATGTGTTCCATCGCACTTATTTTCTCCATCATATGCATTGACGGATTTAAGAGACCACTTTCGCTTAATTGATCCAAGTATAAGTTAAATATACACAGCGTAAGACCTTCTTCACACACAGCATCATGCTCGTGTCATTGATTCTTTTTGGTAACGCCATTCGTTATTCACGCTCAACTATTTTCACATTCGTTTTCATTTTTGTTTCTTTATGAAAGTGTGAGTTCTTTCGCAAAGCTTATTTCTTGACATTCCGGTCAAAATGGGCGCTATCCTTGTATTATTGTAACATGCTGTTATGCAGTTTTTAATAAATGTGGGAAAAAAATATAACAATAACAACAACAAGTAGCAAAGCAGAAACAACGAAACACACTATATCTTTCTTGGCTCGCTCTCAGTGAATATTAGATACATAAATATCATAAGTAATAACACATTGCTTTAACTTACAAGGCATTGCTTGGAACATAAACTATTATACTTGTAATTAGTCCCTTATTGAGATTTTTCGACGTTTCCGGAATTTGAATATTTGTTCTTATAGCGGCAATGGAAATAAACACTCAGTGTTAACTGTCTTCTTATTATGATTCATGAGATACAGCCTGCCAAAAAAGTGACAAAATCTCATAATTTTATTCTTCATTATTGACAAACGCCGCCTAAGAACTTTCACTTCCAAAAAGTTAAAGACACCATTATTGCTCAACAGCATTGTACAAGAAATAATACATAATTAAAATGATAAAACATAAGTTTGAGTATCAAATATGAGCACAGTTTGAGTGGCAATTTTATTGTACTTTTACTCTTCATAAATTTGTCATTTAATTTGGGATTGTGGGGGGTACCACTTCTGGTAAACGTAATATCGTGAAATGTACATGGTTGATGAATTTGGATCAGAAACTTATAATGTCAAAATTTCAATAGTTCGATACGTCAAAAAACAAAAAACTATTGTCAAATAAAAACATTTATGAAATGGGAGGTACCTAGTGGTCCGATTTGGCTGACAAATGTACAGCGTATAGTAAAAAAAAACATATACTTCAGCTCACTAGCATAAAAACTGAGGTACTAGTTTGCATAGATACAGATGGACATGGCTTAATCAACTCCCATCGATTTGATCAAAAATATATATATTTATATGTTCATTTTGTGTGTTACGAAATTCATAACAGAATTATAATAAAAATTACACAATGAACTCCCGTGAAGAGTATTATTAAGAAATAATTTGAATAGCAAATAAAATCATAGTGATAATGACAGTGACGATGAACAACTCTCATATTATGAAAATTATTTAAGAACTTACGTAGAAAAAAAAAAATTTTTTTAATAAAAGTCAAATAAATATAAAAAAAATATAACAAAAAAAAAAAAAAAATTTATTAAACAGATCCACAATTCCAGCTTAAAATACAATACAATTTGGATTGGTCTTACGATTAATTTTGAATTAAAACAAAATTAAACAAAACATAAATCTCAATAAGTAACTGATAAATTCAATGTGGAACAACTTCAGTTCAAAAATATGTAAAAGAAGATACAGCAGCACAAGAACTACTCGCTATTTTCAAGGCAGAACAGATATAATTAAAAAAAATCTGATTGATGAAAGGGACAAAATAATAACGAACAATAATGACATGTATTGCCGAAAAATGAATAATATAAAAATTTTAATAAAAATAAAGAGATAAGAAGAAAAGCAAATAAAATATTACTAACCTCAAGGCCTTAGTTGCTTCAGCCTTTATATTGCATTTTAGAATTAAGTTTTCTAGTTTTCAATAAATAAATAATAAAATATTACTGCCGATGATAATGATGATAAACAACCTCTTTTGTGGAAATGATGTAATTATGTATCTTTATAATGGAATTCAAAATTTATTTTCAAACATTAAAATTTAAAGAAAACAAAAAAAAAATTACAGTCAAAGCGACATGAAACCAAAACTAAAATCTACAGTACACGATTTGTTTAAGGGATCAGAAAATAGAAATGAAAAACAAATTAAACAAATAAAACAATTAAATAAAAATAAAACAAAAATAATATGAAATTATTACTATATAATAAAAAATATAGCATGGTTAATAATTCAAGATTTTTCACATATTTACAAAATCAATTAATGATTCATTAAACCAAACCAGTTTAATAATATGGATATCATAGCTCAAATTTTGCGTAGAGGGATCGGTTTTTCAAAGCTAAGCCAATGTCTAATAGTGCAAAAGTTACAACGATTGCACAATGTCACATTATGGAAGAAAAAAAAGATAATAAAAATGAAAATCATAAATAAGGGAGCTACCGAAATAAGTCATACAAAATATAATATGATTGTAAAATAAACTTATATCAATACCAATAATAAAAAATAAAAATAATAAACCAAAATAAAAACCAAAGACAAAATAAACCGAAAATAAGACTTACATCTACAATTTTCTCGCTTTTAGATCACAATATTTTAACATTCTTTTAAATATCGCAAATACAATTCCAAACAAAAGAATATTTGAATTCGCATAAATAAAATAAAACCATAATTTAAAAGAAATTCACAAATGACAATAGAATTTTGCGAAATTTGAAATCAAAATAAAAATCACATAGAGAAGGAGGAAAATAAATTCCTTAATTTATATTTGGTAATTGGGTAGGAGAAGTACAATGACGCCAATCATAACATATCCCATGGCTAAGAAAAGAATACTAATATTGTTACAAAAATGATCGATAACTATCGATAATTTCCAGGACACCTCGTCTTTGTAAAAAATATCTGTATTTTTTGTTAACGTGAAAACGTTCTTAAAAGGTGTTACATTCAGTATCTAACGATCTTTCAGAAATGTAATTAAATTTGTCGCAATTTGTTTTTAATTATATCATGACTCAATAGTCGTAGCGCCAAGTAATTTATATATTTTGAAAATATAGGAAGTGCTGAAGCTTTTTAGGGAGGAGCGTTCAAAAAGGTGACAAAAATTTAAAATTATCTTTTTTTTTTGTAAGCGTATTGCTGAGTGCGGCTTGCCCTATTTGGATGATTTTTTGGAAAATCCACCGTGAAAGAGAGTGATTTCGACTTTTTGGATAAAATTCTGAAACTTTCTAAGCGTATTGCTTAAGAACAGCTTGTCCTATTTGCCTAATTTTTTGTAGTTGTATTCGTTATAGACCAATTAGAAGAATATGAAAGAAAATTTTTAGAAAATCCACCGGAAAAGTTGGAAATTTGAACTTAATTTGTTATGAATTTCGACTTTGCTTTATACTATGCAGGTTTGCAAACCGCTTCAAAAATCGGTGTGGTTCGGTTTAGTGGATTGAATCACTTAGAGGAAACTTGTGCTGGGTCAAGAACCGGTTCATGGGTACTTCTAAGCGACGTTTCAGTTGGGTTCCGTTCACATGGTTCAATATTTTTGCACTGTGTCTATAATTATGTATCAAAACTTTTCTTTTACAAAAACTATTATTTCAAGAAACATTTGATAATGAAAACAATTTAAAAGGGATTGTTTTTCAATTGCTTTACAATAATTTACATAGGTTATTATATACATTTTTTTCAGTGATTCAGTATTCAAATTAAATAAAACAATGTCTTCGTCTACATATGCCCTTAAGTCAAATAAAATATATTTTAGTAGATTTATCATAAGAATTGCATTTTAGGCATGAACCGGACTGAACCATTTTGGAGTGGTTTTCGGTTCGGTTCTGTCTTTTTAAAATAAAAACAGTTCAGTGCATGATTTGGTTCGGAGTCCAAAACACGCGATGGTTCGGTGCAAAAACCGGTTCGGTTTGGAACCGGTTTGCAATCGTGATACTATGTAAAAATAATGGTTCATGAGCGGTAGCGGAAGTGTAGCGATACCATCTGCTCAGACTTTTTTTAAAATTATTCATGATCGTTTGAAATAGTTTTATTTCACACAACTTCAAGGAAAGATTCGGTTGGTAGTCGGGGCCGAATGTTGTTACAAATTTTTACTTTGTCTGATAGTTCAATAATTATACTAATTAAAAATCTGCAGTCAGTTGTCGAGCCGCTACCAATAGGTGTGGTGTGAAGGTGATGCGGCGTTTGCAGTGATCTGATGGAGGTAATTGGCGCCGTGGTGATCCCTCAGCGACTTGCAGCTCGACGTGGTGATCTAGCAGCAACAGGCAATGCAAAACACCCAAAACTTCTTTGTTCTCGTCCAAAAATCTAATGTGTAGGTTTTTCCGTAGTCCAGTTAGTCAAATCCTGCTATTATTTTTCTTATAGTCATTCATTTTTCTTGGCTATTCTTTCTTCTTCTTCTCTCCTAATTCAGGGCATCCTGCATTTATTAAAGTGCGTGATTGGGTGGTTTTGAACATAATAACTTTTAATTTGTTTTTTTTTTTTTGAAGACTTGTAACTAATAAGACAATTTATTTTTATTTCATTTTAATTTTTTTTGTTGTATAAAATATTTAGGGTACTCACGGCATTAAGATTAAATGATAAAATGGTATGGATGTCCGCAGAAAAGAAAAAGAGTGGCTTGTATCATGGGGATTCGGATTGTGCTTTACAGTGCTATTTTGGTATCACGAACAGCCGGTTTTTGTTTTGATTTTATGTGGTGCGCAACAAAAAAGGAAGAAGAAGACACCTGACAATCACAAAAACATTATTATCAAAATGCTGCCAACTTGCATGGAAATATTGCCCAACACTGCTAAAAGTGACCTTTCGTTAAAACCGAATGTAAGCATATCAATTTGAGATTCGAATCACTTAATCGAATCACATCTCTAACAACAACCCCTCAATTTTGTCATTTTCCCTATTATTGTTGTCAAATGGGACTCGAATCAATAGTCGCATCTTCATAGATTACAGCTCACTGTAAAGCCACTATAACATTACGTCGGAGGCGAAGTAATGCATGAGTTACCCACACTCACACAAATACAACATGCAAATAATGAGATCACGAGCTTTGCATTTGCATCACACCCCCATTACTCATAAGATTCGTTATCGCTTTTGTGCGAGTCATACGTCGACTGGATAATAACGCTTTTTATGTATCAGCTTTTTAAAAAACAAAAAATAAATCGTGCAATTTTTTTTAATAAAATATATATTTTCTAAGAAGAGTCTTAATAAAACTACAAAAAACGCATCAAGACAAAAATTTTATATGTTATATACTTTTTACAGCCCCACCAAAAAAATGTACTTAAATTGCTCTCTTTTAAACAATTCAATTGTCATATGCGTTTTCTTGGTTGCCTAGAGTTGTGGACCGACTAAGGTCCAATGATACTTAAAGGCATACAGCATTAGTGTTATTATTTGTTTGCGTTTAAGAATTTTAAAAAATCTTCATACATAAACCCTCAGTCCATCAATGCTTTATAACATGTTTTGTATGGATAAAAGGACAGATAGTCTTTTTGAATGCATATATTTCCTTTACAAACTTTTACATATATGTATTATTAAAATAGCGTTATAAATAAATAAAGATTCTAGGGAAATCAACAAAACAATGGCTTTGAATATATTTATAACAGGAGCCATGAAAATATATCCAACAGCCTCTCTTCAGATCTAATTAGACTTACCATCAATCCATTTGCAATGCTAATTTTGCCACAGCTCATCTTAAATAACGATACAGATTTAGTAGGCCACTTAAAATCCCTATTCAGGGATTATCTAGGCTTGAGTAAAAGAAACTTTATACTTAATGACCTCTGTTCGACTAAATTTAACTTCCAAAACATTTTTTGTGGCTACATTGCCAGATAGCGCAAAGTGAGAAATATGATAAGGCCAAAGATCCCCATGTATAGTATACGAATGGATATAAAACGAACACTGATGTCGAGCAGGAGTTAAAGGGGAAAACCCCAGATCGCACATATTCAGTGGCATGGGCCAAGCTAACTCAGTTTTTCAGACTTCCACACAATAGAGAAAATTAAATAGATTGTGATACCGTTACCACTCATGTCGACATTAACTCTAATGGGAAGGCTGCCGTCCAAGCACTCAAAACTTTTGAAATCAAATCGAAGTTAAGGACTGCTTTATATTACTTATAAACCTAAAATATTTCGCTTTTGTTCGGTGTGAATTGCCTATCAAAAGACTAGGAGCAAATAATTATGTTCATCTTATTTGGGTCCCAGGGCAACAAAACAAAGGAAATACTAGGCCTAATTTGGAAAGTACAGGCTCAGGCTTCTTAACAGGACATTGCAGAGTTATGTTACACTTACATCTGATTAGTCTCAACCATAATTTTAGATTATGTCATGAAAAGATAGCAGAACCTTTGCTAAGTTACTATGAGGCTCTAATTTAGGCCAGAATCTGTTATTTAAGCAACCAACTGAAAGAAATAAGAAAATCATGAAATTCCTGATGAATACCAGAATTTCTGAAGTACTGATGAGGTTTGCTGCAATTTGATCTAGTCTAAGAAAACAATTACATATTTGCAGACCAAAGAAATCAAATTTAATCAGGAAATCAAAAGTAGGTGAAATTTTTTAAAAAATATCAGAACTTGATGATTCTTTAAAATGGTTACAAGATCAAAGCACAGTCAACAAAGAACAGAATTCAAAGGCAATTACAAAACGACTGTATCAAATGATATAATGATACATTCCATCAATATAAGTTGAAGAATTTGAAGGATAAAATATTGATTGAGTTCATCGTTTGGCTACGCAAAGATATGAAATTTGAACATCAAAAAACAATGGACTCAAATCTACAGATTCAAATTGCTCTACAAACCAGTGCAAAATGGAAAGTTTATCTATAAATTGTCTTTTTGTAAGTTTAAAAATTTAAGAGATTTTTTCTTTAAATAAATATGTTACTAAGCAACTTCAACACGCATCATTGAACCTTTTTTCTCTAGATACACCCATGGTCTGCATCTACAATATTTTTCTCTTTCCTTTTTCTTTTTGTATCTTTTTATTACGACATAATATTTTATTGCATACCTTTAGATATTTGAATGTTTTGCTAGGATCTACTTGGCTACTATTAGATTACCTGCCCTAACCAGCCTCATCCGAAATGGGCAAGGATACCAACTCCTATCTGTCGTTACTCCTTTTTTTTGCAGCTTTGATTCTTATTAATGTGTAAATTTGTGTTCGTTTCAATGTTTTGTCGTTGAAATTGCTCAATTCGCATGGAAAAAAAGAGTTTTTCTTTTTTATTTTATTTTGCTTATTTCCGTGTGTGTATCTCAATTTTAGCTTTGTTGTGTTGAGTATTCATACAACAAAGGTAATAAAATGAGCCTTTAACTTTTTACTCTTTGATTCCTTTTTCCTCCATCCTTTTTTCCTCCTTTTTTTGTGCCTATTTGTATTCGCTTGAGGCAATAAAAAAAACGAGTTAAATATCTTTTTACCTTCAACGGTTGAACAATCTGTTCGAGAGATTGACTTTTGTATTTTAGCTCTTTATTATTGCTTTATGATTTTTCCCATATACAATACAATACAATCCCATCCAATCCAATCTATCTTTGTTTATGTCCGGATCCGTTTCCGTATTTATTTGTGTTTCTAATAAATACCATATAATTTGACTGCTTACTTTCATCCACTCAGAAGTTCATTGACAATGTATATGTCTTAACCTTGAGTTATGTGCAGATATATTTTATTTATTTGCTTTCTTTGATCTATTACATATATGCACATATCTATATTCTACTATATTGAGCATATGTGTTTATGTAAATAAGCATATTTGATCATTAGATTTTATTTATTTTGTTTCTGAATTTTTCAGAAAAAAATGTGATGTCTCATTGATAATTAAAATAAATTAAACATTCACGCGACAAATTTTCCGTTTCGATGAACACACAAAGTAAATAAATAAATAAATAAATATTTTGTATATAATTAAAATAAATAGAATTTGTTTTTTTGTTATTTTGTAAAAAAAAAAACAAAAATGGAAAGTAGTAGAATTTTTATTTTAAAATGCCTTCGTCATCAACATCATCATTGCCACCTCTCGTTGCTGCATAAACAAATTATTGAAATAAATATTTTTATTTAGTTCCTTGAATTTCTTGTTTTCATTTGAAAGCAAACAAAAACTAAGCAAACAAATGCGCAAATCTATTGGGGGCGGCGGATGTACCAGAAAAACTTACAATATCTTATAGATAGATAGATTCACTCAATAAATATAGGTATGAATATAAAATGTTGTCACTATATTTTATTTCTTATTTGCAAACTTAATTTTTTTTTTTTTCAAAATAAATAATAAATTCCAATTTTTTCTTTCCTATTGTACTTTATTTATGTGTTTGTTTTATCAACAGAGATTGATGGATGATTTTTCACTTAAATAGTAGTAGGTAAAACAGATAGGCAGAAAATAAAACTAAGGAAAGTTATGAGCATAAAATATAGTTTGAAGATTAGTATTTCTAGGGTGCAGAACTGTAATCAAACCTAGTCAATTCTAACCATTGAACCATAATATACTGAAAAGGAACCGCAAAGGTTTCAGCAATCAACGCCAGCAGACTCTGCCATTTCAATTTGCACTGTTTGTTGTTCTGATAGCGGATTCGATAAAATTCAGAAGCAAACAAAAGCTGGCAAGTTAGACACTGACTTTTATCAGTCAAGAGTCAAGTCATTTCCAATATACTATGACTTCGACACATTCTTATGTTATGACTCTTGATCTTTTGAATAAAAAAGGTAAAGCAAAACAGTGTTTTCCTCAAAACAGTAAGCGATAAGTATCCCCCTCATAGGAAACAAACTTCCAAAGGCACCAAATTCAAGGCATTGATTGCAGTTAAAGTTTATATATTGTACCAAGACATTCATTCCTTTGTATATATTATTTGGAGTAGTATTCCACGTTAAAGTATCAAATTTTTTAAGAATATTGTAAGTTGAAACAAGACTACCAGGATACCCCAAGAAGGTGTAGTCTCTACTGATACAAATATGATGATACAAATAAGAAAGCTCATTACCAAAATTACAAAAAAGTAATATTCATTCAGATATTATAACCTCAATTCAATTAATTTGAACTAGAAAGACTTATTTGTTCCGGTTTTTTACCATCAAAATTTATATCAAAAATTTATTTGATTTGTGATTCGTGATATGTATGCAACAATTAAAATAATAGTCTTGTGATAAACGTAGTTTCTCTTGTTTGATCAAAGAAAAAATTTCAGGCTTCAAGAATGGGATCTTTAGTAGAATATTGTTTGTTTCCTTCAAACCATGCTAACCAATGCTCCCCATACGTTCTCCTTTACGTACATATCTGGCGAAAGAGATGGCCATTAAAGAACTGGAACATTGTGGTTATTAAATCATGTTAAAGTCCGACGTGATGCATGACATGGGGCATTATCTTGCTGGCAAAAAGCATTTGAAATTGGGTGGAGCTCTAAAAATGGCAACAACTACTCCGAGAGATCAATAATTTAATTTTTTGAATTCTAACAGCACACTATTAGGAATCTACCACCGAAATTTCTCTTTAGGAAATATATTGGTTCCAGTCGCAAATTTGGCCAATACTCATATCCATTGAAACCATCGGGTCCATTAAGGTTCCTTTTCTTTTCATCAGAAAAAATTAACTTGCAATTCGAGATGCCAAACGTAACAAAATTGCAAAAGCGAAATTTTTCAACAATAAAATACCTGATTTCAATTATGAGCCATATTATTACAAGCAGACTTTTTTCTATTTTTCTTATGCACACTAGTGAGTCGGCGTGCTACCTTCATCTTTGAGTACTGAATGATACCCGAGGGCTTTAATACACGAAGAATTGTTGAACGAGATGCATCCAAGTTGCATTCAAATTTTATTTCTTTCAAGCATTTTGTGCTATGTAAGGCTACTTTTTTTATTTCTCGAATTTGGCGTCTTCTTCTACCTTGCTGATTATTTTTTTTTTCAATCTGGGTTTTCCAAAAAAAAATGATGTTGCCTCACTTAATTATGTACCGCGTGGCAATTAATAATCGATAAAAAGAAATTCATAGAGCTCTTCCTTTCACTCAAGAACCAAGCTAGATACTGATTTCATTAGAATTATTCACATTAAATTGGTTCATATGAATGCATGTATACGTTTGTGATTTAACATTCAATAATTAAGAGATCATGTTGCGTTTCCTATGCTACTAAGATATGTATATACCATATAAAGGATTTAAAATTCTGGGATTGAACAATAAGTTCATGGTAAATAGAGGGAGAGAAAGATGAATAAACACTTAAGAAATTTTTATTAATCATTACTATCATCTAATACATAAAACTAAGGTATTTCAGCTTAATTATTTAAATGTGGAAAAATTGATGAAAAACAATAATTTCTAAAATTAAAATATAGTTGAGCGCGTCTGTTTGCAATGCAATCAAGTAAATAGGGGAGTGTTGCCTCATATCCATCTCAAAAAAACTTCTCCAATTATTGTTACTTTCACTTATTCTAAACAATATTCATTCATATGACTATTACAATCCAATTTTCATTGTTTGGATCCATCGTAATTTAGTTGACATCTCAACAAAGAAATATGAAGAAACCTTTAAGGAACTAGGAAAGCCATAAACTAAATTAATTAGAACTAATTACCTACGTCTGATAGAAACAAAACTCTTAGAAAAAAAGGAATGGTATTCTCTGACAAAGAAGTATACAAACAATGAGGTCACAAGCGTTGGGAAAACGATTCTATGATTCTTTAGTTTCCACTTGTCTTAGTTCAAATTTAACTTCTTTTGACTAAAAATAAGATAAGATATACCATACACAAAATATACATATAATTATTGCATGTACAATTATGTTTGTTGCAATCTTTTTTAATTGCCTGTCATGTTGTAAAATATCATTAAACGACCTATAATTTTCCGTGAAAAATTAGTGAACAACGCATTGCATTGACCCTTAATGTTAAAGTCATGAAATAGTATTTTTTCTTCAATTGTATTTTCAAATTTTAAAAGAAAATTCCTATTTTTCTATTTTCAGTAAACATCTTCATATTTCTATCTATATTTGAATGCATGCAAGCATTGAGATTTGAGATACATTTGTTAAAGAAAATCAATGATATAAAAATAAACAGAAATATTGGCCAACACCCCAAGAGATGAAAAAATTAGATTTCTTTTTGGAATAAACTGCATACAAAATGTGATATTAAAAGAAAAGAAATTCACCAAGAAATGGAAAAAAAGTCTAAGGAGAATAAAATACGAAGAAAAAGTGAAAATCAAAATGTGCTAAATATAAACAAAACAGATTCATGAGCAAATGCCGGCTAATATAAGAGGAGAAGAGCGCAAGGTAAATTAGCTAATGAGAGAGAACTTGAATGAATGTAAATTAGGGAAATTCTCTCTCCATTTGAATGGTATTTTTTCTCTCAGGATTTGCTCAATTAATTCTGTTGATTCGATGTTGTTGTTCGTTACCGATCTATCTAAAATGTATCTATGGTAAAAATGATTTAAAAATAAAGTTTACGTGTCAGAATGTCCAAACAAGAACAGCTGCTTTTGCGTTAGACTTTGGAAGAAAAAATATATATACTATATGCATAAGTGATAAAATTGGATGAGTACAGACAGTGCAAATGAAAAATATTGTATCTTGCGGCCAATATTCCTCGACGAGTTAGAAGGCACGATCAGTGACTGAGAGTGCGTCGGCGAGTAAGGAACACTCGAACCAACTGAAACGGAATCAAATTGTGAATAGAAACGGGAAAGTGTAGTCAAGTGAAAGTGTGGCATATATTTTTAGATTAGACAGATACATATATACATATATGTACAGATATATATAATACACATAGACTGTGTGAACTGTATGTGCTTAGTGAACTTTATTGTTCTTCATTAAAAATTTTGTGAACTATCAAAAACAATATGGCGGAAATACCGGAACCCGTAAGAAAATGTGCTAATCTTTTGAAGGGCATTAAGAGCGATACTGAAAAGTTCGCTACACTCTTCATGGTCACAAAATTAGTGAAGGGCAAGGACTGTAATGTTGATGCTAAGAAATTGCTCTTTGAGGCAATTGGCTTTCCGTTTTTGAAGAAACTGCTTGTTTCAAAAGATCTACCCAATGATTGCCCACCCTTAGTGTACAAGAGTGTTGCTCTTTCTATACTGACATGCTTCTGTCAGGAGGAAGAATTGGCTACGCATAAGGATCTTATTGATGCTATACCCACTTTGTTGGAGATTGTGGAGCAGGCCGACGATGAGGACTATGAGGATAATTTAATTGTTGTTAGCGAAGCGTATAGTTGCTTGAAGAGTATTGCCACCTATGCACCAGGTCAGAATGCCTTGCTTGCAACTGGTGCCATACCAAAAATGTCACAGATCTATTCGGCACAAAGCTTCCAGACAGATGAGGCTCTACATCTCATTGTGCAGCTTGTCAGCAAGTTTGGTGTTGAATCATGGACTGAGGATCCAAAGCCCTTCCATGCACTTGTTCAGCGTATTGCCCTTGATATGGAGACTGATCACACAGAACGTAAGTACGAGTTGTGCCGCATTTTGTCTGCTGTGCTGATTACTTGTCGTCGCGAAATCATTTCCAACTCTTTGGAAGGTGAAATTTGGCCAGAAAGCTTGTCCAAGGGCTGTGCTGACATATTGAAGGCCAACATTGGGCCAAAGCAACGTGAGTCAGTGATTCAATTGATTGCTACAATTCTCCAAGTGCTTGGCATCCAGTGGGCCTTTATGGATGATGAGAAGAAATTCTTCTTGTTACTCCTGCAGTTGGCTGCTATTGAGGTTCGCATGCAAATGGATGAGAAAAAGTTGGAGACAACGTTCAAGCAGGCTGATCTTATAACGAATTGCTTTGTCATTCTGGACTTTTGTATCGAGTATATGGCTACAGATCAACTTGACTTGGACGCCAAGGAGAAGCAAACCACTTACACTGCTCTTAAGGTAGCTTTCAAGCAGGTACTTGCAGTGCTGACTCGCGTTTCTAATGACAAAGTGAAGGACAGCACTAGTCCCCGCGACAAGGCCTTCATATTTGCCATCGTCCGCATACTTTCTGCTTGGTTGGCTCAAGAGACCACCGCTATGCGCCCAGAAATCTACAAATTATTACCGTTCTTGCTAAAGATCGCCAATAACTCTTTCCATGAGTTAAAGGAATGGCGTACTGGTCCACGAGAGGGAGAAGCACCCGTAGACGTCTTGCGCATTATGTTACCCGCACTGTGCCACTTTGCTGTGGAAGAAGATGCACGTAAAGTTCTGTTCACACATAAGCAAGATGAAGTCTTCCTAGAACAGATCGAGTTCTACTTCACCATTGCACACTATAAGCGCCCTCCTATACCACGTGCCGAACGTCTTGCTCGCATGAATGAGCCCGATCCGGTGCCCACTCCCAAGCAGCTCGAAGAAATGAAAGATGCTCGCAGTGCAATCATTTCACTCTGCAACATACTTATGAACTTCACTGTGTTGGAACCAAAGCGTGCCGAAGATGGTCTTGTCTTTGCCAACCTCCTCAAATTTGTTGTTGAGAACTTGCCCGAACTAAAAGATACACCTGATAACTTAGTTTTGCACGGAAATCTAGCTGTTCTCGGTCTCTTGTTACTCAAGCAACAGTCCAAGAAAATTAAGAAGAATGACTTCTCGATTTGTCGCTACATCCAAGCGACTATTCGTTTCCTATGGGATGCTTACAACATTGATGAGTCCAACGATCCAACTGCTTTGGTTGTATCCATTGCCTACAAGGAACACTGGATGGAAATCACCGAACTTTGGTTCCTTGGCATGCAAACAATCAGCGGTGTCTTACCACTTGTTCCTTGGCTCTCAGAGTTCGCCCTTGAGTCTGGTTGGGCTGAGGGTATTGTGCAGACCTTGAAGAAGGTCAAGATCGGTACCTTACCACCAAATGTTAAGTCGGCTTATGAAGACTTCCTTTCATCTCTTGTCGATGTTAATGCTGACGTTGTTGCTGTCCTTAAGAAGGCCGATGCTTTACGTGTCTGCCGCAATCACCGAATGATGGACTTGGGCAAGAAACTGTTTGGCGATTAATTTAATGGTTAACTTAATTTATTTTGTTGCTTTTAACCTTATGTCCGGGATGAAAAAATCAAGTTTTTCTAGTCTAAGTTCATAATTATCTTTATCATACAATTATTTTTTATGTTTTTGTACGAATCCTACTCAAATGTATTTTCTTCAGACTAATGACGTCATCATATTTCTAAGATTGACGATTCTTTTACTTGAAAACAAAACAAAAAACAATTGAATATTTTTTATGAATTTTTTTATAATGGATCATTTTTTAATTAATTTTATTCAATTATATTATTATAAAAGTAAAAAAACAAATTTATTTATATATATAATAAAAAAAAAATAATTAAATAATAAAAAAACTTAAAAATAGGAATAAATTTTATTTTGCGACTCAGAACATTTGTTTGACATTTTTCATTATTATTAATTTTCTTTTTTCATGTATCAATCGTGTATGATGTTTTCTATATAGTAACACCCACTCGACAAAGTCTGTGCCAATTTCTCTCTTATTCAAATTCAATGAAATGCTTAGTGTATCCTACAATATACAATATGTATTTACCATATAATACTAAATATCCATTTTAGAGAAGCAAAGACCTTGAAATTAACCGGTGAAAGTTGAAATTTTTTTGTTTTAACATCTTTAAAATATAAATCTGGAGAAAAAATACAATAAATCTTTTTGTTTTTACAAGAAACTTGTACTTAAATAGACAACACAGTTTTTTAGTATTTGTTAAACAGAAGAGGGATCGAAATAACCACTTAGAGGGGTCCAGCAGTTGACAAAATATCTCTCATCTCTGATATAAGAATTGTAATAATATCTTTTAAAATTCATTGCATTATAATAACTCACTAACATTACCATTCATTGATTTGAAAAATATATATTTATGAGTCTTCTTAGAATCCCTTATGTAAATACAAGAATTACAGGTAGAAAATATGAAATATTTTTATAAGTGATTTACATAAGCATTTTTAAAATACGTGGGTCGATCAATAATTCCTTAAAAAAGACAGAAAAGCAGTTTTTTTCCAAAATTTTCTTCTTATTTTTATACTCTTCACGGGAGTGAATAGTATTATAAGTTTGTCATGAAGTTTGTAACCACACAGAAGGAGACATCGCAGACCACATAGAGTACATATATACATTTTTGATCAGCTCGATAAGACGAGTTGATATAGCCATGTCCGTCTGTCCGTCTGTATGAATGCAAACTAGTCCCTCAATTTTTGAGCTAGGGAGCTGAAATTTTGCACAAAGGTTTCCATACGATCACTAGGGTGGGTACCTCTCATACAAACCCCCTTTTAAATTAATGTTCTTATTAGCAAACGATTTTTTTATTTAACGTATCCAACTGAAATTTTAACACTATAAGTTTCTGATCCATATTCATCAACCCTGTAAATTTCATAGGATTACCAGGAAGGGTACCTCCCATACAAACCCAAGTTATAATGAGTAAAAGTACAATAGAAGTGCCTCTCAAATGCTCAGTGCTCATATTTGATACTCAAACTTAATCATTGTTGATACTCAATCTGTATTCATTGTTGATACTCACACTGTAACAGAGAGAATATAGTGATGCTAAGAAAGGATGGTTGGATGTAATCCGGAGGAGCGTAAAGAGTATTACATCTTTGGCATAGCCAATGATAGCCTTCTTTCTGGTTTAATATAATTTTCTTCCAGATCTATAAACTTTTCCAATGTTTTTGAAGTGAAAACTTCTTTGGGCGCGTTAAGCTATATTTGGTAGAGGGTAAAACTATAAATTTGCGTTGCCGACATGCTGTTATTCCGTTTTGTGCTTATTCGTTCGCCTTCTTCTTGTTTTGTTTTTGCTTGTTTAGAAATAGTTCAGACATACATAACAACAACATACGAACGGACTGGACAAACAAGTGAGAACAACAACGTTATGCATGAGAGCAATAGAGACATCTTTGTGAGAGGGACTCCTTCTGAGGGAGTGAATTTTCGTTGACTTCTCTGCTATAAATATTATATAGACGAAATTTTGCCTGTGTCTTTGTTTCATCATATCATCTAGATTTATGCTACGTTCATACTATGTAAAGAATTGCTCACTTTAAATTATCGTCACTGAAATTGTAGTTTGAACGTAGCATTACTGACATTCTCTCTCATTGTTGCTATTTCAATGCATTTCTCGCTTGCGCTTGCTATTTATCATTCTGCTTTGTGAGAAATGCACGAATTTACAATTTTAAAGCGAATATAAAAATTTAATCAACATAAATATCAATAAAATTACATCCAAAAAAAAAAAACATAATTTAACATTTGAGTAATACGACATAAAGTGTGAAGTTATAGTGTGTGTTCTGATATTTTTAATTAATTGATTTAGATATATAGTACTGTTATTTCAAAGTTTTGCGTTTTCAGTTAGGTCGGCAGTTCCTTTACTACCACATTTTTTATATCAATTTTTTAAACCGTCCAAAAGTAGGATTACGGAAGCTCCTCCAAATAGGACTTGCTTGCATTGCAGAACTCCTCGTTCGACGTGAAACGTCGCCCACCGAGCCATTTTTTTGGAAATAAAAAGAGGTCACTGCGGGACAAAACAACACGGCGGATGTTGTATCAATTCGAATTTTAATTCCATGATTAGGACATGTGTGCGATTGCCACGACTTTTATACACCCAATTTTTCGCACAAAACTGAAACCACTTTACCATACGATATGTCATCGATCACTCAAAACGATATCTCGGATTTTTTCAATCTTTTTTGGGTGGTAATCTTCACTGGACGTCCCGTATGATGTTCATCTTTTGTTGAGGTTGGTTATATGTATATATGTTGAATCCAACCACTTGAAAACTCCACCTTTATAAGAATCTTGAGAAAGTAATTTGGTAAGTAATAAGGCGCTTGGATGCAAACAATCTGCCATTCAAAGAGATTTACACGGAGCAATAGATGGAAGTCTGATAGCGGAACGTTTAGGCTAAAGGTTGGATGTGGCAACAGTAAAAAAATTAAGTATTCAAGCATTAAAAAGTCGAGTAATTTTGCATCGAGTTATGTCTTATGATGGGAAATGGACTTATTTCGATAATATAGTACAATAATTTGGGACCAAAGTCAAACAGTAAAATGGAAGACTTTGAAAAACGGATATCTTAAATGGATTAGTTCCAAGAAGAAGTTAGAAGACGATAATGGGCCACTCAACATCCATACGAAAATAGTTAAATGTGCCACGAGTGTCGCTGCCACAATCTACTTTACCTGTGGAAGCAGTATGTGTGATATCATATCGCTTCCCAACATCAAATCAATTTCTGCTGGCTTATGGAACGAAGAATTTGCCAATTCCAGTTCATTAAGTTCAGCCGTATTTTCTAATACAATTGCTCTCATGGGAATAGTGGAATTATTGGATGGGCTTATTACCGAAACATTGCAGTCTTTTGACGAAGACTCCATATGTTTTCTTTCAAGACCTGATATCTGAATATCAGCACTAACAGCTGAAAGACGAAGTGGAAGAGTTATCTTCTTTGTAATAAACGAACTTTGAGAACCTTCACCTAGGAAAGCTCGTTAAAGGTAACTTTCACCCATATGTACTACCTTAACTATTGCTGTAAGCAGAAAAACATGTGTTTGGCTTGAATACCTGGTCCTGGTATGGAGGCTTCAGAATCAAGCGTGCCAAACAGAGATGGCATAATCCTATTTGCAATGGGTTCCGGTGCATGTTTTTCTGCACTTGCAGTCTATGTAATGAAAACCCTTGGGTTCTTACAATTAAAATTATGAGTCGATGGTGCTGCTTTTCCAATGATGTTGATTCTTGCAGTGAAAACCCGTTCCCATTGTTTTCTTTTATGTAGAGCTATGCGTGAATTGTGCTTGAACGTGCGTGATCGTGAAAGGCCAAAAAAACCGTGCATTTTCGTAAATGTGAAAGAAATTTTAGCATGTTCGTGACGGAGAATTTCGTCACGCGCACAGCTCTACTTTTCTGTTTATTTTTTAGCCAAAAATTTGGCCAAAAGTTGTCTGGAGGTCATAAACATATTTAATAAGAATATTTTAATTGTTTTTGATTTGAAAAAGGAAATTCTCCAAGCTATTGAATTCTAGAATAATCTTATTTATTTCATTATTTCTCCCCAACTTTGTCTTTTTTTTAACTAAAGTCTTTGATAAGTTTATATATCTTATCTAGCTTATTAAGGCCAAATGTTTGTAAAGATCCAAATTTCATAGTAAATACTACAATAAACAATTGTTTCTAAAAGAGGTTTATAGTACTTCTTATACTAAGTTCTGAATTCAAAAATTGTTTATTTCAGCTGTAGAATATAATGTCGAAATATGTACATATCTGTTCAAATAGAATTTGCGTGATATATGCTAAATTTGTGTAATCAATTTCACACCAATAAAATGCACATGCATATGAAAAATATTCTACTAGGTGTGTATATGTTTTTGATTCTATCACTAATTTGTTTATTTTGAAGTAGATCTGACTAAAAAGAGCTTTCAATTTAACGTTCATAATAAATTCCATTAAAATACAAATCAACGAAAATTGTGAAAAAGTGCCGTACACTTCAATTTATAATCGATCAATAAAATGACTTGACCACAAAAGCGTTGAGTTACCATCGGGTATCAGTAGTAGTAGAAATGTATGAGTTAAGCCACATCCTAAAATTATGCAGCAAATTTTCAAAATTTTCCATTAAACACACAAAAACTCAAGAGAATGAATACTTCTATGTGCATACCTATCTATTTATGTATCTATAGAAACAAAGAGATAGGTAGAGAGAGGGAGAATGAAATACAGAGGCACATTCACAATCATTGGCACTCAGCAAACCAGCATATTTTTCCAATAATATGTAATAATATGAAATTTTCAATACTCGTAATTAGTGAAATGTAAAAATTAATAAATTTCGTTATGGCCCAATTATTGAAAATGCTTGCAACAGCAACATTTTTCCTATATCAATATAAAAATATAACTATAACTGTTATAACACCCGCATCAGACACTCCACGACACACGTAAAAGAATAAGCCACAAAACGAAAACGATACCCAAAAATATATGCCTCAACAACATGGTACTACTACTACTAAATGGTATATGTAGATAGATAGATACAATACTTTCCTTCATTCGTTGCACACAAATCCAACCATGAACTGGCAGCTTAGCCCATGTGCATATCGTTCAATTTGTGGTGGATGTTGGCAAGCATGTGCAAATTTCACCTGAGTGAGCCAAGAATTACAGTGTTATCTCGATAATTTGAACAATTCAAATGAAACAAAATTCGAATTATGAAGATTAAAAAAAAACGCATATGCAACATATTTTAGATCAAGAAGTTTTAAAAGTCCCTAGTGTCAAAAGTCTTTTCTTCTACAAAATTGATACACATACTATTAGCAGAATTCTGGGATCTTGGTTATCATTTTCATTGTGATTGAAGTTCCGTGCGCTGTTAGTTAGTTCAGTGTCGTCATTTAAGCACTCTTCAATCACAATGTATTTATCCGGGGAAATTTTGAAAAGTGTTTTTACAATTTCTGTTGCGTTACATCAAATCATCTAAATCACATTCTCTGCTATAGAATTTTATTTTAAACTTTTGTCAATGCGAGCTTTGTCCACAATATTTTAAGCAACAAGTCATTAAATAATTTTTTGAGTTTTTAAAATAATCCATTAACTTAAAAGAAAAGGGGGAATCCCAGTTAATTAAAACAAAAAACATTCCAACATGATTTACAAAAGCATTGTCCAGATTTTTGGGGCATTGTGTCCAAATGACCCAGTCTACAATAAGAAGCAGGTGATTGTCCGTAGTATAATTTTTTTTTTCTTTTTTTATTTATTAAGCGTTAAACAGGGTTCATTGTGCCCTATAATGCTCTTTGCTTCTACGTAATAAATATCGCCAAATTTTTAAATTTAATTTTTGATGAAACAATATTTAATAAATACAATTTTAGTTGTTCATGACCTACGGAGGCCGGGAAGTCGTCTGGTGCGCCCAAGGCGTCCATTGCAGCAAAGATACAAAATGAAGACTCTTGAGCCTCCGGATTGGATTTTTATGAGTCAGATGTCTAACGAAGCGGTTGTTGTGAGCCATCAGGCGGTCATTGTAACGGCTGGTGTGAAAGGCGATCTGATCTTTTACTATCGCGAAGTTCATGTCTCTATGTAAGGTTGAGTTCCTTACGTACCATGGACATCATTAGGCGCAGTGACTTATTCTGCAAAACTTGCACTCTCTTTCGGTGGGGTTTAGCAGCAATTCCCCATATTTGGATGCCGTATCTCCATACAGAGGCTATGATTTGAGCATAGACTGTACGCTTACTCGCGAGAGAGAGAGAGAGAGCTTCACCCGTGAAGCAGCTAGTTTGTTTTGGCAGCTGTGTAGCGCCGACGTGATGTACTGACTGAAAGTAAGCCTTTGATCCAGGATGAGGCCAAGGTTTTTCACCTTCTTTGATCGGGCGATGGAGTCCCCGCAGAGATGTATAGCCGGTGGGAAATTCCTTCTCCAGATGGCACATTTGCTACTGTTAATTCTCACGTTCCACCGATTCGCCCAAGACTCTAACGAGTGAAGGTATACTTGGATCAGTCCGAAGTAAGGTGAAGGAAGGACGGACTTCACCTTGGCCAAGAGTCCGAGGATACCACACTCGGTTAAAAGCCTGCTTAAAATTTATGAACTCAGCGTTACAATACTCCTTTGGATCAAACGCTTGGAGTATATGGTTAGTTACTCGGTGTAGTTGTTCGCTAGTGCAGTGGCCTGCTCGGAAATGACCGCTAAATCCATTTAGCCAGCATCCGAACTTTCGAGAATGTAATGTACTGCATACACATATGTACCATATGAAATGTATGAAAATCCAATGAATTTTATCAATTTAAAACAATAACAAATTTAAACATAACAACAACTAAACCAACATATGATGTTAATATGCATATGCAGATAGACACATTTATATCTATTACCATACTCAATATATGAAAAATATAATAATGAATACTTACTATATGTATATGGAAATTTGTTATTGTATTTAGTAAGTATAGTATGGTTGTTGTTTTTGGTAAAACCGATTATAATTTTATATGAAAATTTATTATAATTTTGTTTGAGTTTTTATATTGCAGTTGTTGAAAATGCATGATGCTGATGATGCTGGCTGGCAATGTTCTACTCGTACAACAATATGAAATTATTTAGTTTGGCGACGCGTGAAATGCATACATTTTGTTTTTAATTTTTTTTTTTTTTTTGGGATAAAATTATTGTTGGTTAACATATTTTCCTTTTTGTTTGTTTGATGTTTGTGTTGATAAATAAAATAAAACAATCAACTTTACTAAAATGGATATTATTCCATGATTCAATTTTTCAATTTCATTGTTTTTTCCAATGCTTGCTCGCTTTTTAGAGATATAATTTTTATGAATTTAATAGGATTAAACGGAAATATAATAATTGTTTGAAATCATTTGTTGAAGTGTAATTTTTTAGGTTAATGATGTATTTGCTGTTTTATTTGATGACCTTGTGTTGCCTCTTAGGCAATTGCATAATAATCTGTTCATAGAAGTTTTTATCCTTCTCTAAAATAAACTTGTCAAGGTGTTGCTTGTTGAGGTCTAGAGAAGCAAATGTTCTACTATTGATGGCGTTTTGCCATATAAATGGAAGTCTAATGGCGCAAGGCAAGTAAGCATATTTGGCAATGGTCTCTGAATGGCCCCTTAAGACATTTCTGTGTGATGGGAAAACCTAATTTTTGTAGCTTGTACTTATACTTACTTACTTAGAAGATATCGGAATTAATCGATTTGTTCTATGAAAGCATTTCATGGAAGGCTGGTCCATTTCATCAAATCATCAAATTAACATCATTACTCTCTCGTGCTTCCTTTCTCCCTTGTCTACCATCTTATCATATGATTTAAAAATGAATTGTTTTGTTTGTCTGTGGTGAATTGACCACAGATGTAAATTCACTTGTGAGGAAAAATTTCTTTAAACTTATACGGAACCCAGAGTTTGATCTCTGAAAACTTTTGAACATTTCCAGAACAAAAGCAAGTTTTGAATGCTTATTTACTATTATTTATTTCTTTATTCATTTAATTCCTATAAAATAACAATTGATTTTAAATATTGTCTGAATGTTTCTTAATAGAGAGTTCAGCTTGTATTTAGCTTTCAGCTGTAAAATTATATAATACTATATATTATGATTAATGGGAAAAAACAATATTTAATTATAAGTAAGTGTGCAATTTTGTAGTTATTGTTCCTTTCTCGTTCTAATTTTGTCCACGCGCATTTGTGAAATTTTTGGCTACTAACGAAAGCAAGCATGTTTTTGTGTTTCTTCTCAAATGTTCGAATGTTATTGTTGTTCATATAGATTGGCGACATCCGTACCGTTAAAATTTAAAACATTATCAAACAGAAAGGGAGTTCTGTGGTAGTGAGCTTTTTGTATGGTGGCATAATAGAGTCAAAGAAAATGTACTTCTTATTAAAAAAAATATGAAAATATATAAATACTTGCGGGTTGCAACAAAGTGGATAGCATATAAACATTCTTCATAAAGCCATGCCAACTTTCATGCTGATTGGCCAAACGTTGTTGGAGTGAAAAGTGGTTAAATATTATTACTCGTCCTATTTTATATATATAGATTAAGCTAAGAAGTTCTTTGTCGGACTAACCTAAGGCTAGATCTAAAAGGCACCAGTACTTCACATCTAGTAAATATAAGAATTAAATAATCTTCTCTTTAATAAATTAAGCACCGGCTAAATCATTCATAGATTCAAGATCATTTTGAGTTTATTGTTTTGGGATGTTTGAAGTTTCTTTTTGGTACAATGGGCCCAGACTTTCATATTATAAGATTTAGCCGTATACAATATACATAATTGGGATGAAAATAGGTTTAAAAGTTATCATTTTCATATGAGTGAATAAATGCGATTTGCGGTTTATGAAGGGGTGCAGGATAAGGATTGATTTGTTTATCTTATCAACTGTTTTTGATATATGTAAACTGAAATTTAGTTTTGGGTCTAGGTGTAGGCCACGATATATGAGATGGTTCTCCCATGGAATGATATCATTGTGTACAGAGAGGTTTGAGTTTGGTAAGAATCAGTGCAACTATTTTGTTTTCCAATGTCGAAGCGATGAGTGTCTTCAATGGAAACATTCACGCTCACGAAACCAGGCATTGGAATTTCTTAATAACCATCAATTTTTAACAATTTTTCTTTTGACCCAGTTGCTTTTTTCCGATTTTGAAGCAGTATATGATGAATTTATTTATCAAAGTTCTCCATATTCGAACCACTATTGCATATACTAAACTTAATTTATAAGCTAAAATGTCAACAACTAACGCTTGCAAATACTCATTCACATACTATCAAAAAAAAAGGAACTTAAGCAAATCATTATATCTCAAGAAAAGGGGCAAAACCATTCTATTAGATTTCCAATAGAAACATTAAATTCTTCAATGTGACCAAGCTTTAAGAACAATACAAAGACAACAACAATTGATTTTGATATAAATCGTTTGACAAATGATGCTTACAATCTTATCATCTAGAAAATCTACCAATAAAAAATACAATAAAAATGCTAGACAAATCGAAATGAGTGAGTCAAAGATAAAAAGTAATAGAAAAAGATATAAAGTATCTTATCACTTCAATTATTACTCGAAGAAGATACAAGTTCTGCCACCCAACTGTAAAAAATCTAAAGATTTGTGTCTTTATTCAATGGATAAATAACAAACATTTTCACTATGATTATTTCAACTTTGTGATACTTCATCCGTATCCGCATCCGTTTCCGCCTTGCACCATTTGACCATTGTATGAGGAGACTATGTAGTACTAAAATAGTCAGCTAGTCTATTCAGTCCACAAGTTAAGAGTTTATAAAGAGCTTTTTTGAAATGTTTTGACAAATGATTTTGTTTATATTTTCCATTTCATCGAATATCCTAATGACGACACTTTGCGGTATGCAATCCCCTGGTAACCGCAGCAACCAAGAAACCAAGAAACTTGCCCATCTTAGCCAACTTGTTCGGTCGACTACTGTTTTTAGTCACAGATCATCAACATTGATTTCAAACTTTAAGCAACGACATCATCATCATCGTCATTATTATTGCTTAGCCTCAGCATCAACAACATGATTATCATTATCATCATGAATTGTGTGTACTTCGTGGCATGTGGCCTAGTAGCATCTAATCTGTTTGAGATCTTCTTGTTTTCTGTATAAATTGTTTGTCATTATGAGTTTGAATTTGTTTTTGGACAATTTTTTGTCTTTTTTGCGTATCTTGTTAAATTCTTAGCCAAATATTTTTGCCAATTCAGTTGAGCTGCTGTAAAACCATCATCAATGAAACGCCCAAAACAGAATGAGTTAAAGTTTTAAGTTTCTTTGCAATCAATTTGTGTTCTCTAAGTTACAAGTTTGACCACATTCAATGCCCCTCAGACTCTGAACTAGTTTCTTTTGTTTTGTTTTTGATATTATTGGCATGACATGTCAAAATCTGGCTTATAAAAAATTCTACATTGTCTTGGGTTCACTCTCAACTAAAGGGGTTAGGCATTTTGAAGACTTTCTGTTTGGTTTTGGTGATTGTGTTGTTGTGCTAAAAATTGTCATTGGAAAATGTCCTTATCATAAATTGTATTTTTATTTTATTCTTTATCTCTTCTAAGTCGCTGACAAGGGTCAAACTTATATTTTGTATAATTTTTCTAGCTTATTGCAGATATTCATGTTGACCCGCTTTTAGTTAGTGGCTTTTTTGTTTTCAAGGTTTTTCTGTTTTTCATTTTACCACAAATTAAGTCTAGTAACTGATTTTGTTTTGTAATTATTAAATAGAAGAAACATAACTGACCTACCATTAAAAATGCTAAAATCAAAATATTATGTAATTTTTAATAAACAAAGTGCTGAAAGAGATTATCTAAATCCGTAAAAGTGTTTTAAGTAAGTAATTGTGAGGCAAAAGTTAACCTTATTAGCAAGGATGTATCCAGGTACTGGCAAGGAGATATTGCTTTACCTAGCTGGGCATCGAAGATTACTTGTGTAGATTATAAGTGTAATAAATACCAGTCCAAAATCCTGGCTATGCCCTTGGATATTTTCACTGTTTGTTGAAAACGGAAATTCATAGCATTCTAACATCTTCAAGTACTTTAAATAAAAACAAATACAAGTATCTCGATATACACGTATTAAAATTTATCAAAAGAAGTTGTTCAACTGCTGCCTCAACACTTACTGCTTTGCTTGCAGTCACTGATATTCACCACATGGGAATGAATTCAGAAGACCCTGGAAGTCTGAGTATTCTGTGGTACACCGGTACAAGTGGAAGTAATTTACTTAATTCATTTATTGTAATTAAAAATGAATTGCTATCTTCACCTGAATAGAGGATCGGTATGATTATGAAGGTCCTGGCAATCTGGTCCGTGTTGCAGATATCCAAACTGCCCCAGGAATCAAACGTTGACCCATCGCTTCGCTAGTGTTACTAACAACACTACTGAATTCAGCAGCACTGCAATCCAGTTCTTAACTTGGATCAGTAATAAATTGCCCATGACAAAGCGACCACTATCTTTTAGCCACTTGTTCCAAAATATGTTTTCAGTATCTTTGTAACACAACAATTAAGTCATGTACGTTAAGTATTTTTATTATAGATTAAAATTGTCTTTACTATTGAGTTGTGTATTTGCATAAATGTAAGGTGCCAGTGTCATGCAATTATAACTATTAAAGCTGGGCTGAATCCCTACTTTGTTAAAGATAAAGTCACTAAATACTGACAACGTTGATTTCTTCGTTTTTTTAACATTATCCTTTATTTTTACGTTGGGTTATCCCTAGAAATTCTTTACAGTACTTTTATTTAAAGTACTTTCTACAAAATTTGTTGACTTAAGGTAACTCGTACTTTAGATAGTACATGGGACTTGTAATATGCTACTTGCCATCAAACAAATCTGTGTTTAGGTAATGAAATAATCATCGGAAAAGAGATTAATTGATTATGAAGAGATCAAAAAGACCGTAAATAATAAGTTTGTCTAATTAGTATTTTAGAGTATCTCATTATATTGCTAAGAAATTAAGTAACTATAGTTTGGCTTATGTTATAAAATAGCCTATTCTGAGCAGAGGTTGAAAATGCTATGATATTTCAAAGTTTTTGTGTGTTTGCTCTTGCTCCTTTGTGAAGCACGAAGCAAAGAGCACTTGACAAAACTCCAAAAAAATACTATTTATAGTCGGACCAATAGTTTTGAGTGCTATAGCTCTGGCTACTGCTCTTTATGCTCCTGCTACTGCTTTGCTCCCGTAGCGAATAGCATTCTACGTTATTTTTTAGTAGGGTTTCCCAGTAATTCTAATTGTCGATTTTAGGGATTTTTGACTAATTTTAGTGGTAAGTATTTCTGGAAGTTGGCAGCCTCGCTCAGAATTTCTGAGGGTTAGAATGTAATCCAATACTTAATTGGACTGTCTATAAGAAAATGAATTATCAATATATGATTTAATTATCAGATGAGTTACCCTGCTCCTTTCACCGACAAGCTTTGAAGATGAAAAAACCATGGATATGACTGTCATCTTCACAGATAAACCTCTGGCTAAAAGATTATCAATCAGGATTCTGAGAAATCTATTATTGATGGAGCAACAGACGTGCCTGACAGCAATGCTGACCAGGAGATGCACCAATGCTTCCCTGGAGCACAAAGCGACGTATCAAGAGATCAATTCAGTCTTTAGAGCAAAGCCAAACAATACTGTTTTTTTATTTTTTTTTTGAGCCGCTAGAGGTCAGTTGATTCATTGTAAAACAAGAATAATATCGTATTTTTGACAATTGATTTTCATCTTTAAGGCTTGTCAAATGGTATTTTGTTAATTTGTAAATTGTAAAGAAAAAAGTAAATAATTTCTTTCTTATTAGAATTCATCTTGTACTATTATTAGCACCAACTATTAAACATAAATCTTGAAACTGATTGAATTTCTCTGAAGCTCAGAACTGCTTTTCTGTTATACAATATAAAAGAGAATTTAATGCTGCTTAATTAATAATTACAAAATTACACTTCAATGGTTAAACAATTACTACAGTTTAATGAAAGAAAATATGTTCGTTTTAATGAATTAATTTTCATAAATTCTCCAAATTTATTAAATGGAATAAGGAAGAAGTAAAATTTTATTCTAAGTAGTATGTAGAATGAAGAACGAAGGAGAGACATTGAAGCATGAAATATTTGAGAACAAACAACAGACAACAAGGATAATAATAAAATTTTGTGTATACTAATAATAAAATGATAGAAACTTTTGTATCAAAGTTAAGTAATAATGACAGTGAAACGAGGATAAAGTAACAAAATGAAATGAAATCTACAAAGCAGAAGGAGAAATGGAAATATGAGGCAATGAAATGAGATGAGGATATATGAATAGAACAAATATACAATATATTTTAAATGGTGAATGAAAAAAAAGAAAAATATCCTTTTGAAAGGACAACCAGAAGCCAATGAAACATGTTTAAGGACACAAACTAGGACTAAGCCAATCAATAAGAAGCCAAGTGAACAGAAAAAAAAACAAACTTTACTTGTGTTTGTCTGTCAGTCTGACTATTTGTCTATGTATCGGTATTCAAGGTCTAAACAAAAGTTAAGACGTGGAAAATCCTTAAACATCCCAATGAAATCCATCCATCGTGAATGTACAGAATAAGGAAACGCCTCACTGATTTCTTAGCTGATGCCGTTGGGCGGACAGCATTGTAATGAAGACAAACCAAACAAAATAAAATAAAATATATTTTCAACGCGATACAATAAAGACATAAATTTCTATTTAAATGAAACGCGAAAATGAAGGAGTCACCAAGGCAAGTCACACAACGAACCTAGGAGAGAACTAAAACAAATGAAGGACTGATTGTTTGACTGAATGAATGACTGTCTGACTGCCGGACAAACAAACTCACTGAATCAGTGAATGAGTGCGTAAGTGTACTAAAGAAAAAAGAGAGTCAGTTGTTAGAAATGAAAGCTGCCTTAAAGGATAACAAACACAAGCAAATTCGACAGTGACACGGTTGGGCAGATTACTTATACGCACAGTTGTGCCGCTGGGCACCGACAATAGCAACAGCAACAAGGATAATGATTTTTCGAGAACGGCGCAATAATTCATGAGGTGGTAGGAAGAAGTAGTAGTAGCTTCATGATCGCGCTAAAAATGAAGACATCCAGAAGCGTAAATTGGTTTAAGCTGACGCGAAACGCCCTCCTTAGGGGCCAAAGGCATATATCCGTCTTCACTTCCTCTTCCTCATCCTCATCCTCATCTTTGTTGTCGTCCTACGCCAATGAGAAAAACAAACTAAAACAAACAATAAATGTTTGTCAGCCCAAAATGTGAATGTGGACGACATGGAGATACTTTGTATTAAGTATTTGCTGACTGCTGTGGCCCTATGCCACCTGTCTATCTTTCTTATGGGTTTCGCCCCCCACCCAAAATTTCCTCCAAAGGTTATGGCAAATTACGCAAAATTTCACCGGCTGGTTGCCACCGATTACCCGTCGTGACTTCCATCTTACACTTTCTCTTCAACTTACAGTAGAATGTACAGTGTATGCTGCTCGTTGAGTTATAAATCATTTAAATTAACAACTTTTGGTTTATTAACACAATTTATTGGCAGCCGTTTGTGTTGCCAGTTGGCCAAGAATCAGTCGGTCGGTCGGTTGGTCGGTCTAGGAAGGTGCTGAGCTACACGCACATTGTTTGCTTTTCAGTTCTCTTTCATACTGTCTTCCTTGTTTTGAATAAATAAGGACCAAAATATTGGTGTTGCCTCATTGTCAGGCTCAGCCTTAAGCCATAATACAATTGGAGTTGGAGTTGAAGTTAAATTCAGACACTCTTTGTAGGTCAGGTTGGGTCACAGGTATATTCATTCAGTAAGTTGGCATTGAATGCAAATGATTTGTTGCTTGTTAGTAAAATGATAATAGCAACAAATGAGTTTTATTGTTCTTTGTATTAAAGCTTTATCGGGTTTTGTTTTGTTTTATGCGAGTTTAGAAAACATAAATCCCTAAAAAGGGATAACTTGTGCATTGAAATTATGTAGGTTTTGTAGTTCAGTTGGTTTGCCAAATCTCTCACCTTTCTTTGTGAATGAAGAACAATGAATGAATGAATGTCATGTTTTTATGGTTCTTCCCTTGAAAACAATGAAGCGGAATTTATGAACTACAAATGAAACTAAAACTGAATTGGATTGCATGTCTCTATGATTTGTGAAGCAAACAATACAAAATCCAAGGGATGGTTTAAAAGCTTATAACATTTAGAACTGGGTTTCATTTTCCTTGAGATGTAGAAGATAACTTGAACAATTTCTAAGTCCATTGGAATAAGGTTATCTAATTAAGTCCCATCAATGGACCTTTTGGTTATTATATCCACATCCAGATATGTTCTATTGAAGCGGAAGAATAACTTATTAAATGTAGCAAAGATATTTTACAAATTTGCTGGGTTTAAGAGGCCATTTGGTGTTTTCAACATTATTGTCAAGCAGTTTTTTGGCTTCTGATAATTGTTGTGAAACGTTTTGAACATACTAAAGTGTTTTTTAGTACTGATCTTCACTGATCGACGCTTAAAAGTTACATGATATGTGAAACATTTTTTTAGATTGTGTGGTGAACTGCAGTCAGTGTCTTGTTTGTAATCTTGACTAGCATAACATACGAAATGATATTGCCATGTTATTTTATTCAAAACCATTTCTCTTGGAAACGGAAATTTTGTTTGTAGTATTTCTTGGTTCCTAATCCTTGTCCCTTATTATGTAAAGAGTTAAGAGCCATTGTAACTATCATTTGGATTTCCCTTTGAACCACAAAATATCAAATAGAATTAATTTCAGGACCCTTTAAATAAGTATTGTACATAAAGATATATTGCTCTCTATAAATATAATAAGATAACATTTTTATAATCATTTTTATTTCATTTTCACATTGAATATTTTGATTATGGTAGGTGATTTGATTTCTAAGGTATTGCAATTAGAAAAAATATCACTGCTAAATACTAATCATGCCACACGAACTCTGATAGCTGAAACTGTTTTCTCCACCTACCCTTATCAGTAAATTGCCGTGTGTTGTTTCGATTGGCTTCAGATATTTTGTGATGTATTGATACGACTATAAACGCATTTTGTTATAATTGTGGTGAATTAACTTTCAGAAAGCAATGACAAAATTTCACTTAACTTGTGTTGGAGAGTTATAACCAGTATTTTGGTTTCACTGTGGCTCATCAAGATACATCTTGGCCCCATCATATTTGCTATATAACTTGTGTTAAGAATTTAATGGATTGGAAGAAAAGCCGCACGTCGTATACCGTTTGCTGTACCAATGAATGGACCGAACAAAAAGATTGCGTTTGGAATTGATAGGAAAAAGATAGAGTTAGTTACAGTCAGCTAAAAGACTACTACTTCATAGCGACAACAATTTGCCTATATCAATTATATTTGCGCTCAGTGAAAATAAAGATTCACAGATTCCCACTTCGTGCCAATCCCGGAGCGTTAATGACGACGATATCTCTGAATTTGATAAAATATCAACCAAGCTACACTTCAAAAATCAAGAAGGCCTAAACGACTTAGTTCGTGAAAAAGTCAGAGCTTTTAGGAACTCAAATCTCTGGAATCATAACTAAAACAACTCATTTTCCGAATCGTATGTTTCGAGTTTGTAAGCAAGCTGTCAAGCATTGGGTCGCAACATGTCACTCAAAATTCATTTAAAGACTCACACCTGGTTTTTTTAAGTAAATGGTTCGGTTGAACACTGAAGGAAAATTTAAAAGTCTTTATATCTAATAAAATGTATCTTCAAAGAACCTGCCAAAGAGATATTACTTTTTAAAGATTATTTGTGGTATCATTGGAAATGTTTAAAGGAGAATTAAAATCAATGAACTAAATTAATAAGATTAAATAAGCTTCTTTACTTTTTGTTTAAGAAAATAAACATTTAAACAAGTTATGCTATCTTTAAGCAGATAAAGAAATCCATTGAATAAAAGATACAAGGACACCACAACCCAAAGAGCCCATGAATGGCACGTGTCAAATGAAGAATAAAATAAATTACCATTCAGAACAGTTTTCTTGTCTTAAAAAAGACAGAAAAAAAACTAAGGAAATTTAAATTTTCAATAAAATCAGAAAAAAATAAACAAAAATATAAATTCTAAAAAAAGAATAGAACCAAGTAATTTTTGCGTGCGAATAAAGCATAAAGGATGCGAACATAGCCTGTGCATCATCGTGATTGTGAAAAAACCCTAAGGGGGTTTGTCGGGCTCAGATGTTGTTGCTTGTTAACGGCTTTTTAATGCAAGTTATCAATTGCTGATTATATATGTACGACTATGTAGTGGTTGAATGAGTGTTACTACTCCCCCTACAAATTCTAACCCTCCATCAATGAAATCCGCGTTGAAATCACCATACCGCGCTGTCATATTTGATGAGCGTAGTATGTATATCGAGAAGAACACTAACACCGACATCGAAATCGGCAACAACAACTGCAGGCAATACCAATTTTGAAATTTCACCGGAAGTCGGCATGTTTGTGTTTGTGAACATGGTTCGAATGGGATTTTTTTTCTTGTTGTTGTTCATCATTTGTTGTTTTGTTTTGTTAGCGGGAAATGTTTGCATTTCAAACAAGCCCCATGCAACACGCCTTCTACGCCTACATACATACATAGGTATGAACGTAAGGACCTAAGGTGGGGTATTGGCATTCATTCAATGGCATATGCCGACGTACAGATATGGATAACAGAATGAATGAATGGATGACTAAATGGATGAATGTAAGTTTGCCATGTGCTTGCGCGCTTGGTTTTGATATTTATTCGCGTGGAAATATCGGCCTGACCGTGAGCATGTGTACATTTGTAAATCTATACGAATCTCTTCTACTTTATGGTCGTACATATTCATATGAGAATATTGTATGTACTATGTTGTACCTATGTTTACCATAGGTGTACTTGGCAATAGCCACAAACACGCTCACTGAGCAAAGTATCGAAAGCACTCAAAAGTACTTTACCACATTTGAATTACTTCAATTTATTGCATTAACAACGTTCCTACTTCTTGTTTATCCTTATTGTTGCTTGCTTCTGCTTTTTTTTCTTCTCCTTAATATTGTTGTTTTTATTATTGTATTATTGTTTAAGTTGCTTTGAATTGTTCGCGCATTGTTGAGCTTTTGGTATTTGCACTTTAAAGTATCATTTTTTATTAGTCTTTCACAATATTTATTTATTTAAATAAAGTTATGTGGGAGAGCATTTCAGATGTCATCACATGAAACCAAAAACAAGAACAATAATTATTTATTTATTATTATTAATTTAATTGATCTACAATAATATTGTTTCTTTAGGTAACCTACATCTTATTGACATTGTATCCAAGGAATTTATCTATGTTAAAAAGAGGCAACGGCGGCTCTATTGGATGCCGATATTCATACTAGATGGAGGTAATCAAAAGTTCTTTTGAGACCATTGCATCTTATCAGTTTGAAGGGCAATTTTTCATTATCAAAATTAAAATTCATGTATGACACGGTATGTGCTACTATGATCTAACCTCTGGTACTTACCTAATTTATTCAAACTTCAAATCATCATATCAATTTAACATTTGTTGTTAATTATTCTGTTATCAAGTGCAAAAAGTGCATAACAATGAAAATGGAAATGAGCTCCATTTCCGTTTATTGTGATTATAGGGATCGATCAATGCGAATTGTTGCTTGTATTTGCTTATGAATGTCAATCAATTGAACTACCATACAATATTTCGAGCTATGACTTGTATTAATCATTCCAGCCCCATCTTCATAGAGTTTATAAAACAACCTTACATTTATATTTCTTTTTCTAAAAAGAAAATAGCAATTATACAATATTATTATTATTGCTAGCAATGTTTAAATACAATATTATATTTATTAGAGTTTATTGACTTTTGTTTGTTGATATTATTACCAATGATATTATATTGAGTTTAAAATATTTTAAAGAATACACAAAGCAAATAATCACATTTAATGACGTTTTCTTAGCAAGACGTTTGACTATGTTCTACTCTTATCAATGTTTTACTACATTCTATTCTACTCTATTCGTCGCTTTGTGTGACCATCGCTGATTACCTCAACATCCTACATTATTCCATACCCAGGGATTTGTGACTACACAAAATAGTTAATTAACCAATTCCTACATGTAAAGCATAGATATAGCACTAAGGCCTTCGACTAAATTATAATATATATTAAGATGGCTTGAGAGCTCGCCTAGAGTCAGTGTGTTAACTTAAATAAGTATTGTTATTTATTTATTTATTAAAAATGATAAGGATTGCAAATCAGTACTATCAGCTACTATGGCCTTCTGCTCATAAATTCGTAATACTTTTGTTTATTATAGTAACTTTTTTAATTATATTTCTTAAAATAAATAATTAAAAAAAAGAATTTGACTTGAATTAATGTTGTTCGAAATATCAGATATTAACAGCCCAGACACGTTCATACTTTAAGCTCAAAGTCAGTGTTTAAAGCCGTCTTTTAATTATGAAAATCTCCATAATTACTTAACCTTAAACTTCTTTTCTAGGATAAAACTTAAATTTTTTTTTTTTTGTTTGAAAACAAGGATCAGAAAATCTTCAAAAAGATATTCATGGCCCGTGCATGAAGATCCAAGGCGGTCGTACATCCTGCTCCGTTGTGCTTCAAACCGAAAACCGCCGCTCCTCTTTAGCCAATCTGCTATATTGGGGATAAGGTGGTGAATGCTACGTGGCTCCGCAGTGCTCCACCTATGCTGCCATATGTTTAAGTACCTGTTTCTGATCTTCAAACAGCTATTCCTATGGGAAGTTGCTCGGCCAAGTCAATTGGAAGTTTTCCTGCAAGTACGCTCGCCGCATCATCTGCAACTGTCCGATAGGCTCTACAGATCTTCAGGTTCGCAACTCTATGTGCACTCTTTATTCGCCGCAAGTATGACTTAGTTGCGTTATCCCACCCCAAATCGGAGCCGCATAAAGCAGTATAGATTTACTCACCGAACCTAGTAAAATCCGTATTTGCTGTCTGGGTTCACCTAGGTTTGGGAGAATCCTCGACAACTTTTGTGTTGTGGCAGCTGCTATTTTGGCTGACTCGATTAGATGGTACTTAAAACATAGACGGTAGTCCAGAAGTACTCCAAGAAACTTGATATAAAGCCTCGATTCTATGATATGGTTCTCGATCACTGACAGTTTTCCAACCTTCTTCCTGACAGTTTTAAAACTTAAAGTTGCCGCAAAATAACTGTTACTAAGGAAATTCCTACTCTAACAAACCATGGCATTTTTGCAGTTAACTTCCTTTTTACAGTTCATAGGTTTCGAAGTTCTCATCTCTTATGAGTGTTGTTGTTGTCATATTTTACTAAATATAAATATATTTTCGTAATACACGTGTATGTTTTTATGAAAGAAAGTATTTTAATCACCTTAAAATTTGGGTTATTATATATTAAGATGCATGTAAAAAGTAATCCCTTAAGTTCAAGATCGTACGAAAGATACGGTCTCCATCACCGAACAATTCTTTTTTTCAAACCATTCTAGAGTCAATAATCAACGTAACCATCACCTGAAGAACGCCTTCCACCCATTGGAATATAACCAATTAATTACATTTAATTTGAAATTTGGTTCATTCACTCGTAACGAAGCAAATGTCTTGTTTGCCATTTCAAATTCGGCCAATCGAAAACTTGGCTAATCATGCCTACATTAAATATGCAATTTACAATTATATTCTTTATAAGTATCATAATAATTATACATTATTTTAATACCCTATGAAAGTTCTAAAATCTTAAAGTAGCATTAACATATAGTGTAGAATATTTCCAAAAAATGAGCTACAACATACATAGTGTATACATGGTTACCTAAATTCATATTTCACATAAACAAATAAACAAGCAACTTATCAGATAATCAAGGAATTATAAAGTTCTTAATAAAATTCATAACAAGAACATAACTTTAACCATCAATGTTCATGTTTCAATCAAAACCAATAAAAAAAAAATCATCACTTTACTTACAAAGAAGCCATTGTCCTCACAACAGAAATGAAAAAGATTTGAATCAATTTAGTAGTAAGGAAAAGCGGCTTGGACATTTATTGCCTGCCATCAATATGTTCTTCTTCTCACATAAGGATTTGGATTTAAGTATTAACAGAAGGACAAATTTGTGTATTACGAAATTGCATATTTATACTTACTTACAATACTTTCAACATACAAAATTCCACAATAAGTTTCACACTACAATATGCAGAAACAAATTTTGGTTTAAAATTATGCGATAAATATAAAAAGAGAACAGAAAGGAGACCAATTTACGAATCACGCATATAAAGTAAATGTGTTTGAGAGCTTAGGAGGAGGGGAGCCATGAAGAAAACTCCATACGAAGAAGAAAATTACATGATGTGAATATTTTTTTACCTATTTCGGACAATTTTTTTTTTATTTTTTGTATATTATTTTCTTTTTTGTTTGGTCCCTGGCAGGATAAGAAGAGTCAAGACCAACAATCACAACAAAAACGAAAGAAGCAATGTGAATGAAGTGTTTACATGCTGCGGCGAGTGGCAAACCTACGGGAGACTAACAGCTTCAGATACGAATTTTGGATTCGATAGTAGTGTCGTTGATTTTGGAGTCGGTTTTTTCTGTTTTGTTCTCTTTTTCTCTTTTATTTATTTTCTTTTTGTCTCCTGGGGCTTAGCCATTTTCATATGAATGGACAAATAAATAAGAGTGGATGGAGCGGGCAAGAGCTGGAGAGAAGATACTACAAACCTGGCGCGCCATAAAACAAATTCAAACAAATTCGCACGCGATTTACTAAAATCCATAAAAGTGCTTTTGACGATTGGATTATTGCGGAACGCCAACCGAGTGGAGAATCGAATATGGTGAATAGTGAATGTGAGGAAGTCCTTGGCACTTCATGTGCTGCCACATGAAAGCAATTCATTTTCGTGAAAATGTGAATATCCAAAAGAAGAAAATTGTAGCAAACACGACACGTAACCGTGATCCCTTTTAAACTGATTACAACAAGTATGTGTAGAGTAGTGGGAAAGTATGGAGCCCCCAAGTATATAAATTTTCCAATTTTTTCAGCAGTTAGAGATGGTTATCACATTGGAATGTTTGCCCTTCTGCCCCAACCAAAATTCGGGTAAACAGCTATCAATAGCAAATTTATTTACGCACATTCTACTTGTATGTTGGTATGGTATCCTTTATTCAACTCAGCAGCACCAAATCTAGAGTCCTTTTGTATTTGCGGCTTTATTCTTTGATTCAGCAAATATTTACAACACGCATCACATTACGAGTATCCTTGACAAGTTAACACACCAGCAACGAGCTGGAAAACCAAGAAGAACAGTAGTAAACAAAAAAATGGAAGAAAAAATAAAGGACATGACAATGAATTTGCACTTGTTTCGCATGCTCTTCATTCTTCATTCTCTTGTCGTTTCTTTATTTTTTAACAAATCAGTGAATTTACAACATGAATTGCAATTTTCAATGTTTTTGCATATAAATATTGTGTATAAAAAATCAAGCAAGGATTTTGGAACTTATGTATCTTAACCTCAAACTCGGATTCTCATTTATTTCCGCTGTATAATATAATAAAAAAGAAAGTCCTTCAATTCTCACTTTGAAGTCTCTCCGCTTAAAGGAAAATATCCTTTTCATATATATTTCAATGTCAATATTTTGAACTTTCGCTTGAGTTCTTCCTTTGGTGTCCCTTTGTTAATAGCAAGGACAATATTATAAAGCGAATCTCTCTTGTTCGTTGGTTTGTTCTGTTCCTGTTTCCAAGAACAGCAACATAAAAGCGAACGAAGCTTCATCAGCATTTCACTTCAGCTACTCTGCATATTTCATGTTTTTTTTTTTTATTAAAAATAAGGCTAGTATCGAATTATGAAGGGATGAACTAACCAAAAGAGAAGCTTAACTGAGATACTACTGCACATGAGATGAGATGAAAAAGATGTGCCAGAATGCCACCATTATCGAAAAGGAAAATAGAAAAATTCTTGGAAAAAACTTGTTAAAAACAAGCTGTAAGATTCCATTGTATTTAATATTCATTTATGCAGGCGATGACTATAGATACATAGATACATATCGAAATGTGCGTGTATATATCTGGGTATGTACGAAAATATTTTCTTCTCATGAAATGCAACGTGTGGATGCATAAATTGTTGTTGACAAACATATGAGCACAAACACCCACATACTAGTAAAGAAAACGAACTATGAGAATTGTATAGCTTATTATCCTGGGAGTTTTACTAAGCTTTCGGGAGATGAAGTTAAAAAGTCAATGTTATCAATTTGATTATGTAGGAGAAATTGAATAAATTCAAGGGGCTAATAATTTTAGTATCAGATCTATAGCTAGGAGATATTTACAAATTATCTATCTATAATCCTAAAATATTATAAAACAAACTCTTCACGCTGTGTCTGTCTGTCCGTCTGAAAGTGATAAACTCAAAGCCTACCGAATGGATTTTCATACGGTGTAATTCATTGGAAAGCTTTCATTTTAATTAAAAATAAAAAATAATATAAGATTAGGAAAATATATTTTTTTTTAAATTATGTTCTTGCTGAACCACGCAATAAGATCTTCGTACGTTTTTTTGTTGTTTATGCTTTTCTGCTTCTTGAATTTTGTATGTTGTTGATTTGTTAAATTTATTCCTATCAATTATTGATAACTGAGTACTCACGAGAGAGTGTGTTGCTCTTGTTATTGCATTTTTTGTTCGGTTCACAAACAAAAAAGTTAGGTCAATATTTGAACTTCGATAGTACTTATATACGAACACACCAAATTAGTAAGATTTGCACTTGATTTCAAATTTGAGATCAACTAATCTTGAACCAAGTAGTAACAATGTTTTGGTGTCATAATAAACAGGAAACGTACTTAAAGTGCCTTTCATTGAGGTTGAGTAACCCTGCAGTATGATTGCTGGCAATAGTCTCCGTTTCGATAGTAATTCACTAGTACTGTTTCTCATTACCAGGTGGCTAGTAAATTCAGAGATTAGTTATGCAGAGGCGAACGAGTAAATGCGCGTTTTCATAGTAAGTCAGTAGCCAATTTTCGCACTACTCGCGGCTAGTGAATTTACAAGCCGTACGAAATGCAGGCGGTGGCACTGTCTGATGACATGACTGGAGAACAATAATGCAGGCGGTGACATAACTGGTGAACGGTAGTGAAGGCGGTGTCAATTGACCCCTTCCATTGACATCACCCTGTTCAATTAACCAGTTGAAAACAAGTAAAAGGAGATTGTCGGAACTAGTACTGGTTCCAAAGGGACTATCCACTAACAAGTTTATTTGGATTTGTTCATGAAAATGATAAATGACTAATCCACATATCTGACTCACTTTACTTTACAAAGATAAAGAGGTATGAAGATTACAAATCCAAAAACTAATAACAAGTTAAGTGAAATACAGCCGTTGACAACTTCATCATTTTTCGCATTTTATTTCGAATCTGCACCAGCCAATCTATGCATAAGAATAATTCGTGTCATATTAAAAATTAAAATTGGATTCAAATTCATAGCTTAAATAAGTTTCAAAGGTTATTTATTTTTGAGACCGCAGATTTGGATGTGCCAGGTATTTGGAAACATAACAAAAATATTACAATAAACTGAAGGCAAACTTAATAAATGTTTCGATATTTATACTCGTTACGAGAGTGAAAATATACATTTGTCTTGAAGTTTGTAACACACGGAAGGAGGCATCGCAGACCACATAAAGTATAAACATTCGATGAGACGAGTTGATTTAGCCATGTCCGTCTGGCCGCAAACTAGTCCCTCAATTTTTGAGCACGTAGGTTTATTTTCCCCATACGCCGAATAAGTCGGAATAAGTCGAATCGGACCACTAGGTGTTTTATTTTGTAATCATGTCAATATTTGGTGACAAAAACGTTCTGTTTTAACACAGCGCTACATCGACATTGCATAGACATTATAAGGTGCTGGCATCTTTTCACTGGTTGTGCATTCCAGGTTTCTTTGACTTATCCGAATAATAAATATATCCAAATATGCTATGTTCTATTCAGCAATGACTTTGTTAATGTTGTGCCATAAATGTTTGATGGTATTGAGGTCTGGACTGGACGACGGCCATTCAAGAACGGTGATACAAAATTGTTTTGTTCTATTTGAGATATTAACACAAACGAGGAACAAATTTTGCCTCCCGTATCCGTGTATTTTGAAGTTTTACGCGGTTTTCTGTTACGTTAAACGTTTTCTTTTGAGCCATACCTTTGGAAATAGTCAAGGATATTGAATACCATCTGTTTAGAATAATTTAACTGGGTTGCAATTCCTTAATATGTCATGCCAGTCTTTCGCAGCTCAACAATTGGTGCACGCATGGGCGGCGTACAACTTTTGCTACTGCTCTTTTTTAAAGATGTTCTAATCAGAAACTTCAATCAAAAAGTATTCTTAAAAGTACGAACAATGAAAAATCACGTTAATTTGGACAAAATATTAAGTGTATTCAAACATTTTTTCCGATTAGCTGGAGCAGCCAAATCTGAGGTCTGAGAAGTCAAGAATATTTTGTTCACTTTCACTTAAACTTATTTAAGCTATGAATTCGAATCCAATTTTATTTTAAGTTAATATGACACTAATTGGTTAAATGTTTTTGGTGCGCATTGAAAATAATATAAAAAAATGATGAATAATACAAGCAATACATTCGTTTCCAATTAGTTGTCGCTGCAATATACGATATAAATGTATTAATTTTTTAATTAATTATTGTCAATGTGTATCTTATTTCTGGAAAATCTAATTACCTTGTTCTATCTTATATTGAAAACTCTTTACTATACTATCTGATGATGAATGAGAATAGTTTTATTTGAAGTATTTTCATAACTTTATAATAATATAGAAAAACTTAGTTCCGCATTGTAAAATGTCAATCTCATTTTTCTGAATGAAAATAGTATCTTGTTCTATATTGCGATTTACTCTGTGTACTTTGCAAATAGTAAATAAGCAATAAAAACTGTTGTAAACATCAAAAAATTTCAAATTTTATGGTGCATAATAATATTTTTTAAAACAAAAACAATTGTTAATGTAAACATTTTGAATAATTTTGTGGAAAAGAGCAAAAAAACGTTTGAGGGCCACTTAATAATGAATTATGTATAAGTTAATGTTGACTGAGAGAATATTTTTGCCATTATGACGCCATGAATCTGTGAAAATAATAATGAATCACATTAAAATTTCTTTAAAAAAAACACATTTTTCAAATTTAATCGGAATAATATCGAAATATTTTTATAATTTGTAAGATTGAAATGTTTTTTTTGTTGGTAAACAAAATCAGTTTTACAATAAATAAATATAACAATTTAAATAATTTCTTGATATTTTAGCACTTGCACATGGACACTTGTACCTGAATGCTCTTTAACGTTGATGAAGTGGTTGTTGTCTGTTACGTGGTTCTAAATGCATTTTAAGACGACACAACTCATCTGTTATGTGATTAAGTTTCCTGGATGCATTATCTGCGAATTTGTCAAACTTTTGTGCCAAGTCGGCCAGCTGTATCTTCAAGCCTTGCACTTCGACTCTTATATCCGCAAGGCCATTAACTTGATTCTTTAATTTTACAGCCAAATCGCTTTCAGCTAACAATTGTTGAGGAACATTTGTAGTCGAGCGTGGACGCAACAAATCATGCATGGGAATGTGCTGTTGCCTTTCTGATTGTTGCCGTTGTTCTGGACCATTTGATTCTAGTTTTTGTTGCATAAGATTTGTATTACTAGAATTCTTCAAGTTTATATTGTTACTGGGCATTGGACTGACGCGTTTGGTACTTGCAAGTTGTGCTCTAAGCTGCTCATGTTGACGCTGCAAGCTACGACTGAAGAAATTGTAATTGTTCTCAAATTTACGCCTACGTATGCTGAGATTACGGTCCCGACGTTCAGCCACCATCTTATAGATATTCAATTTAATGTCTTCTGGTAATTGATTGTCACGCGGATCATTTGGTCTGATAGTGAATTGAAGTTTGTTCCTTGAAGTACGCAGTAGTGCTGAACGTTTGCAAAGTTGAAGCAACTTAGTGGGAGCTCCACGCAAAAGACGCGAGAAAAATAAACTTTCCAGACGCGAAACCAATTCCGCTTGGCGCACAAGACGATCCAAGGTCGCCGAGACTTGTAAACCTTGTATGTCACTGACAGCAAGACCAACCATTAGATTGGTGAGGATAACAGTGACCAAGAGCACAAATGATAGAAAAATTATATGAGATGTTACTGGATATTTTACATTATAATCTCCGTAGAAGATATCTTCGAATTCCAATTCACCAGACATCATGGTAACTGATTTTAAAATAGACCAGGGTACCATTTTGAAAGCAGGATAGTCATTGAAAAGCACAGAAAAGCTTAGACCGAAGGCTATGAGCAGGCAGATGTAGGCAAGTAGGAACTTACCAAAGTTAACAGCAACTGAAAGAAAATAATTTAGATAAAAAATAAAGATTGAAAATTAAAAAGACAAACCCTTTGTAAACATTTGCACATAGACACCAAATATGGGAAAACGACCCACTAGCATCATAAGTTCCAACCACACCAGGAGTATAACAATAGCGGCAACATGATGCTGCCAGTCGGGTACATCATGCAATTCACCAGTCACAAGAATAGCAGGAGTCTATAGATAAAATCACAATAAGATTTCCAAAAGAAAATATCATTACACTCATTACTCACCACACATAGTAGAACACCAAAAATAATAGTCCACTGCAGCCAGTTTTCCCAGTATTTCGCATAACCATGTAAACCATGAGCCATTTGAAAGAGTTCTTTGGCCAAAAGAATTAAATTCAAGGCTACTACAAAGTAACCAAAAGTGCGCACATAACTAGGAGCCACACAAACCTCTTTCGGCAAGCAATTTCTCACAAAGACTCCAATCACATAGAGTGTAAACAGAAGTACATAGATTGAATGATAGGCGAGACTCATTAGAAAGAATTTACGTATTCGACGCCATTTAAGAAACAGAAAAGTCTCGCAAAGAGGATGCATAAGGATGCGTTTTTGACCAACCTCAATGAATGCCAACAATAATTCAGTCTCACCACGTTCTAGAGCAGTCCCGGGTACAAGTAAACGAAAATCCAACTTAATTTCACAATCGACGTCACCAATTTCATGATCATTGGCTTTGATAGAGGAATCGAGTTTTTGCATTAACTTTGGTATAATTTCCGGAGTGCGACGTACAATGAAGGAGAGGGCTGAAACATGACCATCCGTTCGTGCAGTAATGTCAGCACCATGTTCTAGAAGATAAGAGAATGTTTACATTAGAAAAGAAATGAATTAAAATCAGTGAAGAGACTCTATAAGAGAAGATTCGAGGCCCTTTACTTTGAGAGAAAAAGAATTCTTAAAACATTTGATTACACTGTGCGACATAACAAAATTCACTGCTGTCGCGAAATTGGATTGTCGCACGGTTAACCAAATATTTTTTTGAAACAAATCAATTACAATATGATCATAATTAAAAAAAAAAAACATATTTAATCTTGTCTAATTTATTGATAACAACATGTCCGATCCACGCCAGGAACGTTTTTCAAAGTATGCCTAATTTTCCCTGAAAATTTCATCAAAATCGGTCCAGTAATTTCGTAACTTATAGGGATAATGCATACATCCACTTTTATGTTCATATAAAAATGGTACTTAAACGTATAATTAAACATGCTAGAAGCAATTTTTAAACGCACAATATTATTGAAGTCTTAGGTTTTCCGAATTTATGTATCAAGATATGTAAGGGTGAAACCACTTGAAAATTTGGGAATTTTTGATTTATTGATCCCATCCCATTTTGAGTATTTTGCTTTCTCGTTAAGAGTCTCTTTGGTTAGAATTAGTGGTCTCTTTTTGTGCCTGGGCATTTCCTCCATTGGCCTATGATTATGATAAAAACTTACCTATGAATGTATAAACACAATTGCTGAATTCATTCAGAGCTGCTATGTGCAAAGGCGTGTATCCATAATTATCTGCTTTGTTGACATCAGCACCAGCCTTGAGTAGCGCATTGCAACAGTCCAGGCAACGTGATTGTTTGACAATGGCTGCATGCAATGCTGTCCGACCATCACGATACACAGCATTCACATTGGCGCCGTGCTTGATCAACAACTCTACAGTGCCTATAGATTGTGAAAGACAGGCCAAGTGAAGTGGTGTCTGTTGACTTGCATTACGACAATTTAAATCGGCGCCGTGTTCGAGTAGCAGCCGTACACATTCCACATAGTCATTCTCAGCAGCTGAAAAGTATAAAAATGTTAAAATCACTTTAGAATGGGAAATAATATTGGGGACTTACCCAAATGTAATGCTGTCACCTTGCCTTCACCGAACTGTGAACGCACATCAGCATTGTGACTCAACAAAAGTTCCACGCATTTTGAGAAACCCGAAGCACATGCTGTGTGTAATGGCGTCTCTGTGTACACCTGCGGTGTATTTGGATCGGCGCCATACTTCAACAAGATCTCAACACACTCAACTGCATCTCGATCGATGGCACAATGCAGAGCCGAACGCTTTTCGATGCCTATGTTTATATTTGCTTTCCGCTTCAAAAGCAACAAAATGCACTCAACACTTTTTGCACTTCAGTGAATCCGAAGAATGAAAAATTATAAAATTTTAATATTTATTTATAAAAGCTTCAAACTAATGTACACTTACCTCGCTGCACAGTGTAAAGGCGTCACTTCTTTTTTGCCATCCCAACGATTTGGATCGGCACCACGATCAAGTAGAACTTTTGCGATATGTGCATTGCCTCGACAACAAGCGAAATGAAGTGGGGTTCGTCCCAGGAAATCCGAACAATTTGAATCAGCATTGAAATGATTTAATAAATAAATAACATTTTCCGGAGAACCATAAACCGACGAGAAAAGCAAAGCCAAATTACAATTACTAGGTTCAGCAATCAATTCTAAATTCAATTATTAAATAATCAACATAGTTCATTTTATTATATTTTACACTCACCTAGAAAGCATCCTGACTTGACCATCTCAAAGATGTGTCCTGAATTTGGCATGGCACAAAGTGTGTTCTCAATCTCCTTGGCATCCCAGAGTACTTGATATTGTAGCTGACGCGTATAGATTTCATGGGCCTCATCGCTGAAGATCGCATCGCTATTGGTCTCACTCGATATACTACGTTTGTCATAAAGTAAATCTGTCTGTTCACTCTCTGAATTCCATTTCAAATCATTTTCCTTTGAAATAAATCACATTAATTGTTCATATATCACTTTTTTTGAAGTTTTTACTACACTTACGATAATCGAAAATCGCACATTCTCCATTGCAAACAACAATTTTGATTAATGTCGATCACTCACACTTTAGCTTGTCTTATTAATAATTATTTGTTGGATTTCTTTCTCATTATGCATGAAATAAAAATAATTTTAATGCAAAAACTATCTTTCAACATGAATTTATTAGCGATCACAAACGGTTCAACAAGTAAACGATCAATAGATCTTTTGATCTGCGCTGTTGTTTGCTTGGCCTACTGACTGACTGCCTGACTGTCTGGCCGGCTGAGTGTTGTTCTTCGTCGATCAGTCGACCTCTGATGACTCTCTACAAACACTTGGCTGCTTATGTTCTTTAAAATTGTTTGTTTTTCTTTCCAAACTGTTTTTTTTTTCTTATGTTTTTATTGTCAGCCACAATCGTTTTGGCGAATGTTTTGCCTCAAACCCCGACCGCCATATGTTTATAGGATCTCTGTGGTGATCTTTTGTTTATTTGTTGTTCTCCAGATTGTTTTTCTTTATTTCATACTCAAGTGTTAATTATTTATCGCCCTCATCTCAGTCACTTGGTATTTTATCAGAGATCCGCCGTTAGAATTGGGTTGATTTTCTTCTGGTTTTTGGCTTACCGTTATGATCCGCGATCCGTTCGCAATGAGGTGCCAAGTAGAACTGAATATTTAAGTACTCGTCGCCATGCGGTTGAGTTTGTTTCATTTTTGTGGCAATCATTTGTTTTTTTCTGGAGAGCGAGAAAATGATCACCACCAGCTGGAGAAATTTTCACATTTGTTAAATAGAAAATCTTTTTTGTATTAAAATTTTTATGCATTTTAAGATCGTTTGAATTAAACAAAGAAAATGCGGAGGGAATGAAAATCGAAATCAGCTGATTTTCACACTTGTATTTACTATTATGAGTAAATTATCACAATCAGAGGCGGATTGATGGTGCAAAGTGAACAAAAGAGAATGAATGAAGGAAATACATAAATTAGTAAAAATAGAATAAGACTTTTCTAAAGTTTTGACTGCAGTGTAATAGTTATAAATTTACGTTTAATATAACAAAAGATTTTGAAGCTAAATCTGATTTGCCCTGGGTAATATTGGCATATTGAAAACTGTTGGTGTCGTGACAAGGGTTTATCACTGCTGGGCTATACAGGGTGAGTGACTTGGATTATTGTATATTCTTAATTTAACCTCTAATGTTATATATAAAAACATAGATAATTCTTAGTTTTCACCCTATTTTCAAAGGGCAATAATACAAATTTCTAAGACTATGAATATTATCAATCAGAATCTTGCAAATTGAATAAAAACATTTTGTAAATCAAGATAGTTTTATTATCACTTATGATCATTTAATTATCTATTTTAAATTATAAGTTTGCCACAGAACTTAGCTATAACTTTACTATAGATGCATGAATTGAATTTCAAAACTAAGATTTTTCTATAAATACCTATTATCCCAATCTACTATATTCGAAGCTCTAAGCCTAAGACATGCAACTAACGAGTAAAAAGAATCATTTTGTTCGGTGCGTATCTATGAAATTATTCCCATTACTTAGGTTTATTAGATCGCCAAGGAAGATGTTTCTAACTAATAGGTACCGAGGGCAATCAATGATGTCGTGTTCGAATATTTCCAAAGCATTGAAGCTGCAGTGTCTGTATGTACTATTTTGACCTTTTTTATAAATTCTGCTTATAACAACATATGAGCATAAAAAACTTTTGGCATTAATTAAGATATTATTTAGACATGTGTTTAGTTAGAAATACTTTTAGAAATCAAAAAGAATTATTTTCAGATCTGAAAATAAATTTTTCTTATAATAAACTTAAATATTTGAAAAGCTTTTGCATCCCACTGTTAATAGATTGTTTCACTTTGTTGTTGAATTTATGTTTTGTACCACGAACATTCTTATAATGATATTTTGTTGTTTCAATTGCTATGCTATTTAAAATTCTTAATATTGTACTTGTAATAAAGTAAACTGTAAGTTAAATTCATTTTAAGTTATTAATACAATAAAGTAATTAACATATTTTCCATACAATTACTACAAAAAATACCTTTCTGGCATTTCACATGAAGCGCGGGCCGTTAAAAAAAATTGAGGTTCTGCAATTCGTTCATATTGGGCATACATATTTGTACTTCTAGGAGATATTAACGTATTCACAAAATATTTTTGTTATTTGAGGTTTAGTTGTTAAGATATGGGGTCTATATATATATTCACCTGATTGACGGAAGGGTTTTTTTTTAATCTTATTTTCATATTGGAGTTAATTATAGAGATGAGCTAAACAATGATTTCAAAATCACAATGATTCTAAGCTGTGATTGAGTCACAGTCATTTGAAGGGAGAGACATAGTTTTCTTTGTTTCTTAGGGAGCAACTAAATCAAAGTGAGTCACAATCAATCAAGTAAACTGTGTCTGTCCCTTCAAATGACTATGACCCAATCACAGTGTAGAATCATTTTCCCTGGGACTGATGATTGAAATCGTGGTTGGAGAAAAATTTTTTGGCATTCTGTATCATCTTTGGAGCAACAGTAAATGGTCCGCTTCAAGTGAAATGCCCCCTATACAAAATGATGCCAGTTGAATTCTCTGAACATTTATGAATGAATATTCAAACTGAAAATTCGTTAGTTAAGCTTTTAATAAAGGATTTCGGATTTCGTTGAAACCATATCACACACAATTGAGAACAGATCTGTTCTCAGTGGAAAAGAATAGAATAGTTGAAAGTTTTCCAAAGTTTTTTCACTTAGTGGTTGCATCAGAAATGCAAAAGCTTTTTGCGAAATTAAAGCTTTTAGTGTAGACAAATAACTTGTTTTAAGCTCTTTAAAGTTTCAAAAGCCTTTTGAAGAAATAGTAGCACAAAGCATCTATACAAGATTTATTTAAAAATTATTGGAATATACTACAATAGTAATTTTTAATGAGACTCTTCTCTGTTTCAAAAATCCAATTTTTAATGAATACGATGAACAAATTTTATTTAAATAATCACTACTATTGAGGCATTCCTGGGATGGTTCTGGCTGTCGGCCCTCAGTAAAGTCGTCATGTTGAGTTTTAGTACTTCAGATTAAGAGACTTCCAAAGATTAGTGAATATGCATATGAAATTAAAGTTCGGCGCCAATAACTACTATTTCATGTAATTGGAAGGGGGAAGATTACGACAAGGCACTGAAATCATTACTGGGGCATGGCTTTTCCTAAAAAATTCTTGGGAAAAACTTCAAGAGGAAGATAATAAATTTTGCAAGTCGAAAATATTTGATATTAATTGGTTTTCTGAAGATAATATATAAATCCCCTCGATAAATCCTACAAAAATTTATTTCTCTTAACAACAGATCGTGCTCTCTTTTAGCTTCAAATAGCTTCCTTGCTCTAACGTTTTCTTCTTCACTTCGTTTCACTTGCTTTAACTTTTCGTTATTTGTGTGTCATTATGAACTGTTTCACACTGCTGTTTCTCCTCAGTTGTTTTTATTTCCATTGGCATAGCTAAAACGTTGAAGTTTTTCTTATTGCTTGGTCCGCCATGTTCTGTTTCCTTAACACCACCGTTTAACATTGTTAGTTTTTGAACATTGCAGATCTCCTGCATAGTTTCGTTGTCTAAATGCGCATCATCAGCTATATAGACTTTCAAGTCCTCTTCGTTAGCTTCTTGCGCTGTGACATCGAGAGTGCTTTGTTCACCGCGCGATTGTACTTGCCTTGATTCCAGGGCCGATACCTCATCTTCGAACTCTGACTGATCCATACACTCTTGCAGTTTATCGGAAGGTTCGTTATTAAGACGTTTTGTCAATGTCGCCTTGTTGCCACTGAAATACCTGCAAAAAAAATAGAGAACATATCAAATTCTGTAGCACTTATATATGTACATAATTAAACAAATCCATACGCAGGCCCATCAAAAAGATCTCGAATTACTTCTTTCATTGAGACTAAATTGAAATGTATGGAAACTAAAGCTGATATAAGTTGCATGTCATTGAAAATTAACCAGATAGATAATCATCGTGTTATCGTACAGTAATACCAATGTTGGTCTGATTAACGATTAATGATTTTTGATTAAAAATCAGAATCAAAAAATTTGGTTATGATTACTAGATCATTAACTTTTAACTAAGCTCAACTATTCATTTTGGGTATTTGTTTGCTGGTGCGAAGTTGTTATAATAAAATAACATTGCACAGAATTATCAAATGTATAATCCGTATACAAATTTTTGATTTGTCAGTACATCATTGACAAAATTATTGAGAAAATGATAATAAAGCCAAATAATTATACCATATAACAGCACTGATCAAAACGACATGTTGCGAATAGGTGAACTAAATCATATTCAAAAAATTTTATTAATAATATAATCATATTAAATTAATTGATTAATGCCAACACTAAGTAAAAGACACGTTTTCATTCACTGGAAAACTAATTTCTTCAAGATCTAAATCCTTAAAAAGAGGTACTTGACATTAAGTATTAAAAGTCTATTAAATATTGCAAACTATAGAGTGCATTATTGAATCGTTGAAAAGTCTTATCAATTTTGGAAGCAGATAACTATATGTTTGGGTCAGTAGTTAAATGAATGATCTTGAGTAAAGAAAGTAACTAATAAATAAATCAAGAATCTGACTAATCTTCAAAGTACAGAGAACTTAAGATAAAATATATATTTTTTAATGAATTTGAAAGTTTATAAATCTTCATATATAGTTTTTCACATAGAAATTCATTTTACTGTTCCATAAAGTAATTATAATAGTACAAAAGACCGACCATCACGATTAATACCATAAACAGCAACTTGAGTCAGTCAATGACACTTTCGGGAAATTTGTTTTCAAATAAAGGATTCAATGGACAAAATGCATCGCAGAACTTTAAATAAGTCAATTGCATTTAATGAAAAAAAAGAGGAAATATAAAGTACTTCAAAGTGGCTGCAACACAAAAGAAATGAAGTTAAGTAGATTTAATTGAAATTGTTACTTGGCACTATACCTACTTTGTTTGTTGGTGGCTTTCATCATTGACGTCATTGTCTTTGTCTTTAGAAAATGGAAAAAAATGATTTCAAATAATTGTCTCGTCGACGTTGTCATTTGCCAACTTCAACATCAACATCAAAAACTCTTTATGCACATTGCGTATTAAATGTAAAACAAGAATGAATGTAGCCAAAGACTTTAAGGACTTTGTGTATGCGAATAATGCAAATTGAACATTTAATGAGACTCGCGTGAGTTTTACTCGCAGTTTTCCAACATAATATAATAAGTAGATAGAAACTTAGCAGTTTGCAAAATGTTGGACAGTGACATGCATTTATATGGTAGAGAAACCAAACTTTCTTATTAGATTTGGTGGTAATTCACAATTTTTATGGTAGAAATAAAATAATTAAACGAGTGACAATGCTAATTTAAGTTTGTTTAAAGATTTCATGCCTTTAAGCAACGATATATTATGAAAATATAAACTTTTCGATTGACTATGAAAAACTTTGTCAATCAATTCTCATGTCTCGAATACAAGTGTAGAGGATCAGTTCTTGGAACAAGCAAAATTTTAAAACTTTTTCATTCAGGTCCACGGAGACCCATATGATTAAAGATATTTGCCTACTACATTGCGTCTATGGATGATCTGCCATTGAATTCGAGTGATTATTGGTGTTAGTAAGTTTAAAAGTATGTCTTGAGCTAAATCAAGAAATGATATGACTCTATAGAAATGGGCTTGCATGTTAAGATATGATATGATACTATGAACCTTTGAACATTTTTGTTTTAATTTTATTAATTGAAAAAGAATACAAATACCTTTCAGTGTTCCTTGAGGTCAAAAAAGCTTTTGACTGAGTTTGGCATCCCGGTTTTCTCTTACCTGCTGCTGAGGTCCTTCAAAAAATATAAATGTTTCTATATGAAATGATCTGATGATGAGTCGTTGTTGAAATAACATGGTTTTATTTCTTTAAAGGTACGAAAAATCGGAGAAAAAATATAATTTAGCGTCTTAAAATAAAACTAAATGACTTTCATTGTGAAATTTCTAATTTTAGTTCTTTGATCCATGCACTGTGCAGAAAGTCTTAAACAATACTGTTTATACTTACTATACATAGTATACAGAGAAGAGAGGTGTTCTGTGGGAAAAATGTTGCGTAGCAAATTTAGCAAAACGCAAATGATCCCGAAGGCAAAACTGAATGAAATGAACGTGTGCTTAGACAACTCAGTCAGTTACTTGGTCTGGTAAAATACTTAGAATAAATACAGAAAGAGAGTGTGAGTGAAAGTCAATAATAGAATTTGGGGAGGTAGAAAGCGGCAGCTGCTAAATTGACTACGTGACTTGACAAAACTGAACTAAACTGACGAGAACCGAAACCGTGAAAAAATAAAAGAAAAAAAGAACAACATATTATATTTGAAAATGCAAATATAGATGAGCATAATATCAACTTGTCTAAACAAAATATCAACAAAAATAACAAGAATACCAATAACAACAACACTAGCAGCATTGATAGCAAGCCAAAAAGGCCATCAAAAAGTATCTCAAAGCCAGTGATTTTTCACTTTTCTATTTTGATTATATTTTTGGTTTGAGAATTTTATGAAAGCATTAAAGTTTTTGTTCAGTTCATTATATCTTTGACTCTCTACGTGTATTGTATCTATTTGACTGTGTATGTTTATGTTTATAGATACATATATGAATGTGTAAGTGAGTGAGAGAGTGTGCGTGTGTATATAATGCGTACTTGGTTATTACATCATAGGAACGTAGTACAGAGTAGTTCATTCGAATGTGAATAGCTCGTTAGTCCAACGTGGCGTATGAGCAATCGATTAAAAATTATGTTGCACAATCAGCGAGTTAATGTTGCATTGAATTTATAACTGCTACCACATTAAGTTCACTTACAATCATCAACCTCATCATCAAACAGTCACACTGTCATTCACTCTTTTGGTTTGCTTTGCTTTGGTTTGTTTGGGTTTGGTTTCCTAGTAACTCCTACCAACAGACGCTGGTCGGCTGGTTGGGATGTGAAAACCATTTTATCGTGAAATGTTTAAATGAAAGACGGAAATGAAAAGCAGACTTTGACATAAATGCATACGTACGCAGTTAAAAAGACCTACACCCAAACAAACAAGCACTCAATATGGCAACGGCGTATCTTTTAAGAAGATTGAAATTGGAATTGGGATTGGGTTCGACAACTACAATGGGCTCGGTTTGCGTCAGCTCCAGCTTCATCATCCTCACTATTGTTAAGTAAGCGCGTGAGGGCTTCCTTTAAATGCATTATTTTATTTCGTAAAATGATATCCATACGTTTAACTGCATCGTTGTTGCAAGGAATCCAACCGTTTGTGTTTATTATTCCTGTTGCTGCATTTATTTTCCTGCAGGCAGCTTTATTTTCTTCCATTTTCTCTCCTCTCTCTCTTCTTCTCTGCTGTTCATTTCTCATTCATTCATTTATTCACTAACTCAACTCTTTCACTGACTCATTCACTTACTTTGCTCGTTTCATATTTCGATGAGTTGCATTCATTGCATCCTTCATCGCCTATTCTTCACTATCTTCTTATTCTGTCTTACTACTTTCTCTCATAACCTTGTTTCTGTTATTGTTTTTGTTTTTATTGTTGTTGGAAAACGTTTCTTTATTGCTTGCTTATTTATTTGTTTGTTGTTTTTATTGTTTCAGTCAGTTGATACTACCATATACATAGCGTAGAAGACAGCAAAGAAAGAAAGGAAGTCAGACCCTTTTGTAAGCTCCAATAAGGATGATAAAGTTTGGAGAAAATGAGATGGTTAAGGGGTAAAAAGTCGTAGTTTTTGAACACAATCGTTATTCATATTAAAATACATGCAAAGCCGTTGCACAACTTCTTTTGGGAGTAAGATCTTTTCTATATACGAGTATGTACTTACTTACTTATAATTTAATGCAATCATTTATTTTTGTATCTTTCTTTGAAACCATTTTAATATAATAATTTCTAACAATAAAGAATCATTATCATTGACTTAATAACATTTAATACTATACTGAAAATTAAAAAAATAATAGAATAGAATTAGATTTCTATTAAAAAGAATATTATTCAGTGTTAACAGAAGAAAATAAAAGATTAAATGTTGTTAAAAAGTATAATTTTAGGACTTCTCAAGCTTGGACAATTATTTCAAATGTGAGTGATCAAGGCAATAAGGAGATGTTGATTTAAACTTAATTTTATAACTAGAAACGATCGAATAAGTCTAACTATCAGACACTCTCCATTCCAACATTTAAGTGGAGAATTGAGTAAACAATGGGGGTCATCAGACAGCTTAAGACAATACTGAGATCACATATAAGCCTGTCTGAATATATCAATTTAATGCACAAGTTAACTTTTAAAACAATGTGTAATTACAAATTTGTGCCTTGATGGTACTATTCTAAAGCTCTTCTTCTCAAAAGTGAAACATTCGAATTGATGATACATGGATAATGCCTAAATTTCTTGGGTACAATGATTTTTTTATTGAAATTAAAATTAAAATTGTTAAAGTATTGATGTCGTCGAGGTTCATTGAAAAGAAGTCTCACAACTCAATGGTCGCCAATGTAATTAGTCTGAAACTTTCGAGTATTCGATGGTGAAAAACTATGTTGAGAAATGAAACTAAGAGATAAAAAACAAAGAAAGATTGCAACACAACTGGGGTATATGATACTAAATTTCTTTATATTTATTTCAGTTTATTTGTTTTTATTTCAAAAGCATTGCATTATATCATTAGTACTTATACTCGTACTACTTAGTGGTTTCATTCTATAGTTCCCAGCGTCTCATGATGATTTGCTGTACCGGAGTCAATGTCAAATAATTTGAACAAATTCTTGACAAATTTTATTTTTACATTCAGTACACATGTCTGTTATTACTTTTTGTATAAAAAAAAAAACTCCTTCCTTTCTCCAATAATTAATTGTGCTATACATTTTTAAGGTTTTAATTAACTAGCTGCAAATTCCTGTTTCGCAGGGATTTATGTCTTGAAGCAATATTAGACGATATTACTCATGACTACGAAACTTCTTTCATATGGCCCGGTGTCGCATAGACCAGAAACGGCACCAGGACCAGAAAACAGCAATGACTTTCTGGCACAGTTTTTTTTCCTAGTCCGTTTTTGGTGCTGTGAGACTGTGCCACCAGAACTCCTTATTAATTTTTTGATCATAGTGAAAAAGCAAAATGAAGTGATAAAAGCTTAAAATAAATAAAATTTAAGGTGGAATATATTGCAAAAATTAACAAACAAAATAATGACATTAATAATATAAAAATTAAAATGAAATAATAACAATTCATTATTAACCATTGTAAAGTAAAGTAAACTTAAAAACTAATAGAAATTCATATTTAAAACTAAATTAAATTAAAATAATGAAGAGCAATCAAAGCAAAAAGAAAAAAGGCACCGAAAAGAACTCAAAAGTACTTGTTTCTGGTGCTGGTGCTAATACACTGAAATCTGGTGCCAATCTTTATGCAACTTAGCCTCACTGTTTTCCTAATGCGACCCTGCTTTTTTCGTTTTCTGGTGCAAATGTACTGGTCCTGGTGCCGTTTCTGGTCTATGAGACACCGGGCCATTACGCTTTGACATAGTTTTTAAATTTTTTTTCTTTTCACACTTATTTATTTCTTTTTTTTATTAGAACACTTGATCTTATAAAAAATCAACTGAAGAATGTGCACGACACATCACCTTTTATAGTCTCAGATGCCATCCCCAATACTCAGACAGACATAGTTTTCGACTATTCCAAAACAATATCAAACCTTCTAGCCCAGTTCATTCTAGACCACATGAAATAAATAAAAATATTATTAACAGCGTATAATTATCGTAAATGGACCAGAATTTTCGTACTTGTCTAAATAATAAAACATATTTTATGTAAAATTAATATTTTACCAAATGAATGATGATTCAACATTTGTAAACTACCTTTTCGAAAAGTAACCTTTTTTATAACTGATTTAGCCATGTCCGTCTGTTTTTAAATTCGTTCAAAAAAACTACACTGTTCCCCAGATACATCAACCTTATTTTTCGACTAAAAAATATATGTATTCTATATTTTCGGGATTAGATAATGTAACTAACATCTAACATGTATTGGTCATCTCTCTTTGTTCACTTAAAACATTCACTTGGCTTAAAAACTCTTATAAACATACAAAATAATTGGTTATAAAGAGTGTTTTTTTTTTAGAAGTTGAGAACTTATTAATGGTGTTAATTGCCATATATTTGGCTCTATTCTAAAGATAATTCCTTGCCATTTTTATTTGAATATGATTACTGGAATATTCGGAGGAAGTCTGATCAGGAAGTTTACTTTTCGATTTTCTTTTGCAGCAATGGAGGCCTTATGTTAGTGATAACGTGACGAATGTTGTCATCCAATGAGTTAATCGTCCGTGGATTATCGGCGTAGACCAGAGACTTCTCATAGCCCCACAAAACTAGTCCAGCGCTGTTAAATCGCATGATCTAGGAGGCCAATTCACGGATCCATAACGCGAAATTCTTCGTTCACCGAACATGTGTAGCATGTTGCAAAAACGTTAGTAATAAAGGCCCTGTAGTGGTTACCATTAACTGTAATGTTCTGGCAGGTATAATGATTCCACTGCCCCACACCAAATATTGACTTTTTGAGGATGCAACTTTGTTTCGACAATGGCATGATGATTACCCTCACTCCAAAAGTGGTAATTTTGCTTATAACTGTTTTCATTCAAACAAAAATGAGCTTCATCGCTGAATACAAGTTTTTTTGTGAAATTCGGAATTAGGAGCAACTTCAATTTTAACACCATTAATAAGTGTTTTATTTAAATTTAAAGTTATCAACCTCTAAAAAAAAACAGCCTTTAAAATAAAATATATTGAATTAGTAAAAGAAATAATAAATTCAATTAAAAATATTAACTTCATATAATAAAATGTAAAAGAAAGTCTTAAAAAAATGTACCATCCTATGTTAATAATACTGGTAACTGTAATTGAAACGGTTAAAGGGGAAATACATCTAAAGACTAGGAACAGACATGCGCATTAGCTTGAATTCATTGTTCCCATCATGCAACAGTTTGTTTCTACTCATAAAAATTGGAACACTTTAAAAAGTGTCAATATTTTTATAAAATACAATAAAATGAGTAAGGATGCCATAATGAAGCATGTTGGTTTGTTATAATTATACCCTCTGTGAATACCCTGTATCACCAACTGTTGAGTATCTTCATATAGAGGAGATGATTAATAAATATAAGTAGATGATACAATTATAACAGAACTGATCTTGACATTTAAATGTCCTATGTTTTGGGCGTTTCTCATTGATATATACAGGGAGAAAATAATGACAAAAGACTTAGGCTGGAGCCACGTATTGAGCGATTAGAGATGAGCGACGTCGATCAGCAATTCTAATGGTTTTAATTTTTATGCATCGCTCAGCCAGACCAATCAAATCGCTTAATGCGTGGCCCTAGCCTTGAACTGACATTAAACATTCTTTACAATTGTTAAATTTATGGATGGGAAAAGTTGCTCGGCTGAAAACAACTCTTTTGTTTTGGACTTCAATGAAGAAAACGACACGTGCATCATATCGAATTGCTTTCATAGCAACTTAAGCGGTCCATAAACGTATAATATTATTGATGATAAGATAGAAAAAATGTGTTGCATATTGGCAAATAAATATATAAACACAATATATTGCAAAAGCGAATGCAAAAAAGTTCATTTTCAACTGTCTCAATATATTTGCGCAATTATATTGTAAAATTGGCCAATTTTAAATTATTCTGGCTGTATAAGACGAAAGGCATAATCACTTATGAGAAGCATTTGCACCGGCGAAATTAGTTTCAAATAAAATGGATGTAGTTTCCAATATGTGAGTTGGCAGCAGTGCCTCAATCTTGTATACCATATATATCGGTCCATTCCCGGCTTCATCACACAGTCATATTTCCGAGTAGTGAAAGAGCAACATGTTAAGTAAATATCTTTCTTATGATTTTTACTATTATAATTTGTTTATTTTAATTATATATTTTTTAATTACAAATATTTTAATTCGAGACCTCAATTTTTACTAACACAGGAATGTGATCACAATGTTTGTTAAAATCGGAATGATTGAATTACTTTTACTAATTGTTTTAGGTTCTAGTCTTTGTATGAACAAATTTGAAATTTTCTGATTTTAACATTTAGATTACATTTGCACATATCTTCTGTTCCTTCATGTACTCACTATTGCCAATGATATAGTGAGTGTTTGGGGTACAGCAAGCGTTTTTGCTGTCCACTTTTAAATTGCCAAACCGAAATAAAATAAAAAGATTAATTTATTAAACGCCGATGTGCGTTCTGCTTGACAATTTATTTGCAACTAACTTTTTAAAAACATACAAAGCTTTCTTGAACATAAAAAGAAATAGGCAAAATTAACACAATGCAATGTGATCCGTTACTTTACTTTACTTTATATATTACTTTACTTTACTTTACTTTACTTTACTTTACTTTACTTTACTTTACTTTATCTTGGTAAAGAGCGAATTTAAGAGAGGCTGCTCTCAACATCCTCCCCCCGTTGAAGGACTACGGCTTTCAACATCTTCAATCGGTAAGAGGCATAACTTAGCTATGGCTCGCTTGATGATTCCCGTGCTGGTACGAATGTTTGCCACACGAGCGACACCATCATTGCCTTTGACAGTTTCAACCACTCGACCAATTTGCCACTTCATCGATGGTAAGTTGTCATCTTTAAGTAGGACCAGAGAACCTTCGGGGATGTTTGCTGTTTTTAGACGCCACTTAGCTCGCTCTTGGAGCAAAGTGAGATATGCTGTGCTCCAAGTCTTCCAGAATGACTGTTGTATTTGGCACACGACTTGCCAATGCCTTAAACGATTTGGATTTAAGTTAACTAGATCCGGCTCAGCTACTCCTGTCAGCATTCCACCAGTCAAGAAGTGTCCTGGAGTCAGAACTTGCAGATCGTCAGGCCTTTCTGTGAGTTGATAAAGAGGTCGAGAATTTATTATAGCTGCAATTTGATAAACAAGAGTTCTAAATTCTTCAAAATTGAGCACCGAACAAGAAATCGAACGACGAAGATGATGCTTTGCTAATTTAATCGACGCCTCCCAAAGGCCACCGAAATGTGGTGATCTCGGAGGAATAAAACGCCAATTTATTCCTTCATTAAGACAATGTCTGTGTACCTCCTTCTGATGTTCTTCATTAAACATTAACTCATGAAGTCTTTTCAGCTCATTCCTGGCACCTACGAAATTTGTTGCGTTGTCCGACCAAATAGTTCGTGGTCGGCCACGCATGCTTACAAAACGTTTCAATGCAGCCAAAAATGAAGGAGTTGCCAAATCTTTCACCAATTCCAAATGTACAGCTTTCGTGACAAAACAAATGAAAAGGCAAATGTAACATTTAATTGGCTGCCTGTTCCGCACCTCTGACTTGTAAACGTATGGTCCGCAAAAATCCACGCCTGTTGTATAAAACGGAGGCTGAGGCCTTACTCGCTCTGAAGGTAAATTGCCCATGATATGCTGCATCAACGATGGTCTTGCACGAAAACATCGAATACACTTGTTTACAACCTTAGCTACAGCTTTTAATCCGCCGAGGGGCCAAAACCTCATACGAATGCTTGCCAACAAGGCCTGAGGTCCAGCGTGCAGTAGTCTTTGGTGGTAGTCAACTATGATGCTGTTTGTCACTGGATGATCTGCCGGTAGTATAATTGGATGCCTTTCGCTGAAGCTCAAATTTGCATTCCGTAATCGACCACCAACACGCATTATGCCAGCTTTATCCATAAAAGGGTTCAGGGATGAGCATCTACTGGAACGACCGATCGTCCCATTAGCTTCCAACTCGATGTAGTCCTGATGCATGGTTGCCCTTTGTACCATCCGAATTAGTACACATGTTCCAGCTTCTATCTCCTCCACAGTAAGCTTGGGGGATGACCAATGAAGCGACTTTGCCTTCATAAAGCGATGTACATAAGCGTACACCCTTTGTGTTGAACGAAACAAATTAACGAATTTGCAATCAATTGAGTAATCTGTGTTGCTTGTCACTACACTCAGCACGTTACGTTTCCTCTCAATAGTGTTAGGAGACAATTTAATTGATTTTGGCCATCTAAGCTCATCCTCTTGCAGAAATTTAGGTCCATGCTTCCACAACTCAGATTCTTCAAATTCCTTAGGAAGTGCACCCTTAGATAAAATGTCGGCAGGATTATGTTCAGTTGGTACATGTCTCCAAATCATGCCGTTCGAAATTTCTTGTATGCTACTAATACGATTTGCCACGAATATATTGTAATTAGCAGCGACATCATCCAACCAGGAAAGCACTATACTTGAATCTGACCAACAAAAGAAACTTGCATTAAAAATCTTCAAATCAAAAATAGATTTCATCAACTCAGCCAGTAGCATTGCTGCGCATAATTCCAGTTTGGGTACTGTGAGTGTCTTCAATGGAGCTACTCGTGATTTAGAACACAATAAGTTGACTTTCACACAATTGCCCTTCTTTGCTCGAACGTAAACGCAAGCTCCAAATGCCTTTATGCTAGCATCACAAAATCCATGAATTTCTAGCTCAGCATTATCTAATCCAACGAAACGAGGGAACCGAATTTTGCTGACTCGACCTAGTGCTGAGCATAATTGATTCCAATTACAATGTAAAGATTGTGGTATACTTTCATCCCACGCCATTTTTTGTTTCCAAAGTGATTGAAGAAACACCTTAAGTTTTAACACAACTGGTCCAATCAAACCAAGTGGGTCGTAAATCGTTGCAACAGCAGCCAGTACTTGGCGCCTGCTAACACGCTCAGCAATATCAAATGAAGAAAACGAGAATAAGAAATCATCATTCTTTGGGTCCCACATCAATCCAAGTGTTTTTGTACAATCATTACCATCGCTAAATGCTGTTGTTTGTTCTCTACTCGATTCTTCAACTCCTCGCAAGACGCTATCATCATTTGAGCACCATTTTCTGAGCATGAACTTTCCTCGTAAAAGTAATGCATTTGTTTGTGATATAATATCCAAGACTTCTTCTTCTGTACTGCCACCTGAGATGAGATCGTCAACATAGAAGTCGCGTAGTACTATCTTTGAACCGAGGGGAAAATCATATGCTTCGTCTATAGCTACCTGTTGCATTGCACGAATAGCCAAGAATGCAGCGGGTTTTGTGCCATAGGTCACTGTGTCTAATCTATATATTTGTAGTGTATCATCAGGGTGTTCACGCCATACAATACATTGCAGAAATGAGTCTGGTTCTTCTATCCGCACACAACGATACATCTTGCATATGTCTGCTTTAATAGCAATCTTGTGAGATCGAAAACGTAGAAGTGTGTCAACTAATTTTGGTTGTATTACAGGTCCTGCCATTAACGTGTCATTGAGGGAATAACCAGTAGAGGTTCTAGCTGATGCATCAAATACTACACGTAATTTCGTCGTGGTGCTATCAGCTTTCAAAACACAATGATGAGGTAAAAAGTACGATACTAAGTTAGGTGGTACTGCGCTAATCGAAGTCATGTGTTTGAGGTCAACGTATTCCTTAATGAATGCCGAGTATTGTTGTTTCAATTCAGGATGACTAATGAATTTTCTTTCCAATGATTTCAGTCGATTTACTGCTCGCACGTACGAATCACCCAATGAAATGGAATCAATCTTTTTTGGCAATCTCACCACATATTCGCCAGTGCCTAAACGGCGAAAACTGCTAATAAAATGTTTCTCACAATCTAGGTCTTCCTTTGATCTCTTAATCCTTTGTGGAGTATGCCCTTCAACTTCCCAAAAACTTTTTACTAATTCATGTAGGGTACAATCTGAATCACCATCCACTGCATCGGCAACAACAACTGTGCAGCATGAAGCTTGATTCAATGGATAACTGACATTTCCAGAGACGATCCATCCTAATCTGGTTTTTTGAAGAATAGGCAAATTCGGACCCAACTGTATTTGTCCTACACACATCAGATCGAAGAACAAACTAGCACCGATAAGTAAATCAATTCCTTGCGACTGATGAAAACCTGAATCTGCAAGCGTAATATTTGCTGGAATATTCCATTGAACAGATGACAAATTTGTTTCAGGTTGGTTAGAAGTAATTGTGGGAACGACGACGGCTGAGAGTGATGTATTGTATTTTCCATTTACAGATTGCAATCCTATCATAATACTTTCTTTTGCAACTATGTCTGATTGACCAAATCCCGAAATTATAGTTGTAGATTTAGTTCTTTTGACTTGTAACCGATTAGCTAAACATGTTGTGATGCAATGAATCTGAGACGCTGAATCGAGCAATGCTCTACATGGAAACAAAATTCCGTTTCGTCCTTTGACCATAACCATGGCAGTAGCGAGCATAGTAATGGTTCTCGATGAATGATTTTTGCTAAGCAATGCAGCAGGATTAGAGTCAATGACAAGAGCACTTTGAGATTCTGATACGACTGAATTTTCGATCCTATCTGAGACTTGCTGGTCTATATGCAATAGCGAATGGTGCTTGGCAGAACATGATTTGCAGCAGCGTGATTTACAATCTCTTACGAAATGACCCTTGCACAAACAATTGAGGCATAACTTCAGCTTTTTGGTCTCTTTGAGGCGAATGGAAGGTGATAAATTCAAAAACAATGGACAACTTGTGATAAAATGTTCCGCTTGACAAAATACACAGCGCTTATTAGTATTGGTGGTTACGAAAGATTTTCTATTTGACGATTTTTTAAAGTTCACCTGATTGCCTGGCGTATTTGTTGCCAAGGCCAAATCCACTCTTTCCAATATCCTTACTCTGCGTTCGAAGAAAGTTGCCATTGAGTCCCATGAAGGTAAGCCTTGCATAGGCATTTCCTCTTCCCATTTCGCCTGCGTAGCGCAATCCGTTTTCTTGCCAATCAAATGCATTAGCAGACCATCGAGAATTTCCTCCTTGGATGCAAGAGTGCTTAATGCTCGAATATGCACACTACTCTTGTCCACGATCTCTCGCAAATCAGTTGCTGAGTTCTCAGCCATGGATTTTAAGCCAAACAATTGATTAATGTGTGCCTGAAATTGCATACTTTTAATATCAAATCTCCTTTTTAATAACATTACCGCTTTTTCGTAGTTCTCATGACATATTTCCAAAGACCGAACTGCATCCAGGGCGGTGCCAGCCAAGCTTGATCTCAGATGCTGAAACTTTTCGATGTTACTCAAAGTTGACTCATTGTCGACAATAACCTGGAACAATGACCAAAAGTCAGGCCAGTCAGTGACTGTGCCACTAAACACAGGTAACTGCAGCGCCGGCAAACGCGTTTTATTTGCTGTTGTGCTGGAACCTGCCGAGTGCTCAATTCGAGTAGACGCATGCGAATCTTGCATATTCCGCGAATTTAAGCATGCCATCATATTTGATTTAGCTATGATGAATGCGTCCATGAACTGAACTCGAGCATTACTGTTGATTTCGTCCAAACAGATCTGCTCGAGTTGCGTTTGAGTAACCTCAAACTGGGATTTTAATTCCGAAAGTTGTTCTAATTTAACAGACACAATCGACTCATTTAAACACTGTAGGGTATCCTCAGATGTTGTATCAAGAGTCGATTGAATTTGTCCTAAGAACCAGTTACTTTTTTTCTTAAGGAATTCACGATTAAAATGCCCCGTTTCCCCGAAACCGGTTTTTTGTCCGTTCTTTGCCTTTGGCATTGTCTTTTCGATTTTATTTCAATATAAAGCAATAAAAAAAACCACACGCGCAACAACAATGATAAACCGCAAATCGATTAAATATTTATTGTTGTCGCCAAAACGAACGAAGCGCAAAGAAAAATAACGGAACCGATGCTTATGCACTCGAAATAGTGCACTTTACATTAAAGCAAATTAATGGAATTAACGAATATAATACACCGATATTTGCTTTAAACACAACTATCACGTCGGGGTCACCAATGTTTGGGGTACAGCAAGCGTTTTTGCTGTCCACTTTTAAATTGCCAAACCGAAATAAAATAAAAAGATTAATTTATTAAACGCCGATGTGCGTTCTGCTTGACAATTTATTTGCAACTAACTTTTTAAAAACATACAAAGCTTTCTTGAACATAAAAAGAAATAGGCAAAATTAACACAATGCAATGTGATCCGTTACTTTACTTTACTTTATATATTGCTTTACTTTACTTTACTTTACTTTACTTTATCTTGGTAAAGAGCGAATTTAAGAGAGGCTGCTCTCAACAGTGAGTATAAATAAGACATTTCACATATATACATAAATTGCATGTCACATTTAGCATCATTCAGTAAATATCCGGCACTTTCTCGCAAGATTGAAACACAATGTTCATTTGACAAATGATTTGGTTCACCACTATGCCAAAGACCAGTATTTTGTGGTATTTTATTGCCTGAACTTTGCCAGAAGAAGTCACGCTCCTCACCTAAATCAGTACCTGAGGTCCAGAATGAATTTGGCCATGATTGTGGAAAACCAGATTTCAGTAGATGATTTGATAGTTGTACCAATTCATTATTGTCCTTAAAAGTGACCAATTCTGCACCTAATTTGTGACACTCACGAAATGCTTTAAACCAATTGATCTGTTAAAATTATTAATACAAATATCATTAAGAAATCACAAATAGTTAATGTGTTATTATCACAACAAACCTTTGAATTCACAATATGATAGCATTTATGTTCGATTCTAATAAACGAGTTTGGACACTCGCATGTGGGATTTGCACTCACGTCACCCAGATGCAAAATAAACACTGTGATTAGTGTTACATAAATAAAAGATACTCTTGCGTGAGGCAACATTCTTCTTCAGTTGTTAATTTTACACTGGAAATTTAAATTCATCGCAAAATTATATATATATATATGTATAAAAGAGTTAAGTGTGTAATGGGAATTTCGTGCTTGATGTTATTGAGCTAATTTTAAATATCACCTTATCAAATTTGATTTCATTAGAAATACTGATTCTGAAAACATATTCTGAAATGTTTCAATATTTGTGTTATGGTTTTTATATAATTTACAATATAATTCAAGAGAACAATTTGTTATGGTATGTGTATATCATAAGTATATTAGTTTGTTGTTTGTTATTCATGGAATTGTGTATGGGAAACTCTAAATGTATTTGTTGACATGAGCAGCATTGCATGAAAAACCAGTCCAACAGTCGTTGATCCGTATATGCATATATTAAATGAAAAACTAGTCCTTTAGTAACAAAGATTTTACATATATGTATGTACTATACAGTTTATTAAATCTTATTAAATAATTGAATCTCACATTGTGATTGAAGTATAGTCCGAATCGATCTTTTGTTTTTGTATGTATTCAAACAGCGATGCAGGAAACAGATCGCAGCTAAAAGCAATTGCAGTCTTGTACCATAGATTCGGCTGAAATCGGATGTCGGGGTTTGGGATATAAACTTTTAATGATGAAAATCATTTCACCATTCTTAAGGCAATGGGATACTACAGAAGTAAATTCCCAGAATATCATAACAATGACAGGACAACAACATCAATGGTCCTCAGTCTCCGTCGAATCGGCGGTGCTAAGATTCCTCTATGTAAAACAAAACAAAGAAACTTTAAATAATTAAAATAATATTCATAATTTAACGTTAATTGATCATCTTTATTGGCAAACGTAATCTTCTATCTACAATAATATTATAAAGAGGAAATATTTGTTGTTTTATTTGTTTGTTGATTTGTAATGAATAAACTCTAAAACTACTTAGCTGATTTTAAAAATTATATTGCGCTTAGAAAGCGACATTTTAAGCGAGTAACATTGACTCTATTTTATTTTTAAGAAAATAATGTAATCAAAGATATCACAAATCTATATTAAGTATTCATAAAATTGTTTACTTGCACTCACAAAAACTTTCGTTCGTTTTTTCTTTGTTCATGTTTTTACCTGATTTTTACGATGCATCAATGCGACTGCATCCTTTTTAGCCACTTTTATTTGTGGACAAGGGGAAGACGAAAGCGCCGAGGTAGCCGTGTTGCTTGTACCAGCAACACATTTTCGTTCTGCCGACGTTTTTCGTTATCTTCTTTCACGTCTTTTGTAGTTTGTTTATTTCGTTTAACATTTGTGGAGTGAGGAATGAGTGTGAGGAATGTTACAAAAGTTGCTAGCGTTGTGATGCAGTTTGAAACCAACGGATGGCATCACCAAAGAAGAATGAACGAAATGAGTTGCTAGAAAGATGCATCGTAAAAACCTGGTCCTTGCAGCTTCATAAATTTTGTGCTGCAGTTGTTATTGTTCCACTTGTTTCCTCATTTATTAATTACTTACTGTATATTGTGCGCTTCGCTTTCTTATTTCTGAATATAATGTCCAGTGATTAAGATCAAGAGAGTGTGTTGTTATTCTTATTGCATTTTTTGTTTGATGAAATGGTGAGCGTCAAAGTCTTTTAACCAGATTTGTTTAACGGCGTTCGTACCAAATTGATCTGCCGCATTTTGTGTTGTTTTTTCTTCGCGTCATTTCGTTTGGCTTGCCTAGAGTGTGGTTGGATGAGAAATGTAAGTATAGTGAGGATAATGTGGTTAAACAAAGCGGAGTGTGAAGAAAATTGACAAAACGTTTGTTTTCGACACATATCGTTGTCCCAGAATTGCGTAAACTATAGCAAGTGAAGTTGTTTGATTGAATTGTTAGTCTACTGGTTTTCATAGATTTCAAAAACATTTATACGATGGACTGTAAATAAATTGACTTTAGTCCACCTTTGTGGAATAAAAGAAGCGAGCATTACAGCAACAGGATGATGACAGACAAGTTTTTGGGAAGGAATCTCAATAAATTTGAAGGCAAGCAGTTAGTTGAATGGAATTATTGTTATAATAATTATGAAATTGTAATATTTAAAAATAACAACAAAAATCCACAAGAAATGGGACACACAAAGGACTAAAATCAAGAATTGAAACTACTTACATAAAGAAATAAAAGACAAAACTAAACTTATAATAACCAAATTCAATTGTTACTTATAGCCTTTCTACAGTGAGTCAAAATCTGTGTCTAACTGACGCAACCATAGATTTGTGTCTAATTCTGCAACAACCACAAGGAAAATGACGAACTTATAGGGTTGTTGTTGTTGAATTAGACACGAGTCTGCAACTTTTGTCAACATCAACACCAGGAAAAATGACGTAAATAAAATGCAGCATTCAATAAGAATGCTACTAAAATGCTGTTTGTGAAATTGTTCACTCTACCCAGAGCTGGGTATTTTTTGGCTTTTTTTAGGTCATTTTCGATTTTTTTTCCCTTCTTTTGTTGCGCGCCTACATTTTTGAAAAGATTTTATTGAATTAAGTATCAGGAATGAAAAAAGGAGTTGCAAGAACTATTAGCATATATTGCAAAATGTATGAAATCACGTATTTTTCATAAATTTTTAGTTTTAATTTAGCCAAAGTTCCACGTCTTTGTATAACCAAAACAAAAAATTGATGTTTAGGAAATGCAAAATGCAATATGACCACTCTCTGTGAATGCTGCATTGAATGCTTACTGCGAAAGCACTATGAGTTGTTTCGATCATAGACAGAACATAGACACAACATTTAGAATGGGCAGTCTAGTGTTAGAAAATGTTGGCCATTGTTACCAATTTTTGTCATTGTTTCCAACTTTAGTAACCTGTTATGTTATATGTTATTATTTAATAATTTATTTTATATAAATATTTCCTTCCGTTGATTCTCTGCAATTTTTTGATATATTATGAATTAGGTCATGAACAAAATAATTAATTAAAAAGTCTCCTTCTAGAGCCAACATTTGGAGTAAAGTACAAGTTCATTTTCTTAATTTAATTGTATAAGTTATCTTCTTTTTTTGGTTTTTAATTGTTTAGTTTGCATATATTTGAACATTAATTTCAAATTATATTGTTTCTGCTCTTTTATGCAGTAGTTATTGTATTATTTTATTTTTTTTTTTTTTTTACCAAAACCTATAAATTTATTTCATTTTTAAAATTTGTGCAATTGATTTATTTCAGTATAATTTTTTTTTTTTTTTCTTCTAAAATTTCTTCAATTGATTTAATTGAAATGAATAATAATATTGAGAATTATTGGTTATTCCAATAGCTTAGCCTCAAATAATTTGGACTTCGCATAATGTCCTCATGCATATTTGATTTATTATGTATATATCAGATAAATCATTTGATGATCATGTTTTGTAGAGAGAATCCATGATGCAGACTAGCTGCTACTGAACCATGTGATTGTAACTGAGTCATCGGGTATATTACCGCAGTGCATCTCTAGTAGATCCTGCATCTTATGTCCCATCGAAACAACTTAGATTAGGTGGCAGGCTAATTCTTATTAATACTTACCATAGGATAGGGCTGACAGAATCTCTTAATTTGCTCCTTAACATGATTTGCATTTGCTATTTTGTGCAGACAAGCTGTGGAAAAAAAGTGTGGAAATTCAATATAATTTTTAACAAATTGTTTTTTGCAATTTGCAATTTTTGTACTTGTGATCTTGCGTAGTCTCCCCAGACTACAGAGCCATACAGGATAATCCGTGTAAAAATTGGTTTGAAAATCACCATTTTATTATGTGCATATAAAAGCGATTTTCTGCTTATGAGAGGGTAGAAGATGCGTGTTTTGTTTATTTTATCAACTGTGTAGGCTATATGTCTGCATTAAATTCGATTGGGAATATTGGTGATCATATAACATTAACATAAGTGTAAGCCCATGTATTTCAAGTGACTTTCCCATCGAGCACTAGAAGTGTCAATTATCAAATTTGTAATTGGAAGATAACAGGCTTTGCGTTTTTTTGGTGAAGAAAATGGCTCTTTGTCTTATGTGCATTCAATTTAATTTTCCAAGATGTGAAATAAGTTGTTAAGTTTTAAAGTGCAAAGATAGAAATCAGTATGTCATGTGTATAGATATTATACAAATTGGGACCGAGCGCAGAACCCTGTGGTACTCCAGCTTGCAGTTTGAGTGACTTCCATTTATATATTCTGAACATTGTCTTTTACTCACGAAATTTTCCATTTTCCTCTATGCCACACAGAATTAAATGCAGCTTGCACATCCAAAGCAACGATAACAACAGATTTTTTAGAACAAAGTTCCTCTTAAATGAACTTCTTAAGTTTATACAAAGGGTGTATGCAACTAAGTTTTGACCTGAATCCATATTAAATTTTAGGAAACTCCTGAGAATCCAAATTACGTTTAACTGTCCATGCGCATCTTATGTCATCATAATCATGTATCCTGAGATGAGCCCAATTTGTAAGATCTTCATAAGCAATAAAATTTTCATACAAAATAAAATTTTTAAATATTCTGTCGTTGAAAATGATATATTTTAATTCAGCTTAATGCTTCTGAAAAATTTAATTTTAAGAAAATAAATAAACAAATCTTGAAATGCGATTTTCCAACTCTAAAGTATAAGAACTAAAATAACTAACAAAACAAATCTGAAAATGAAAAGAAAGTAAGAAAAAAGCAAAGAAAATCTGTGGGAAAAAAGTAACTCGAACAAACTTTTCGCGTTGCAGGAAGTAATTTTGAAGAGCTTTGTTCATTGGTCTCCCATTTAAGAACACAAAATAAAAATAGAGACGAGAAGAAAAGAAATAATGTAAAGAAAAGTTTTGATTTTATTTCTTTTGTGTGACTTTTCTTGTGACACCGCACTAAGTCATCTTCATCATCTTTAACATCTTTAACATCTTACCATCTTCAACATCATCATTATCGTTAGGAGCACATGTTCCCTTAAGTGCCTGAGGCCCAACTTTTTGTGTCTGTCAAAGTTTAAACATGTGGGTAGAGCTAATTTACTGTAAAAGCGGATTCCCACAAAGATTCTTCAACAAATTTTATCGCGTACGTTAAACCCTTAAATATCTAAACATTCTTTGTTCCTATGTATAGTAGTAAGGATACTACTATATGATTACATACTTGTGTTATAGTGTAGGCAGTGTCAAAGACTTAAGTGATAAATTTATTGTTGTGACGTGACTGACTTATTGTGAAGTATTAACACATTTAATTAAATGAAATTATTATTGTTTTCTGGATGTTTAATATACTTTTCACACTTATAATACAATAGTATTTGGGTATTATCATTTTATTAGCCTTTAACCCTATAAAGTATATTGTCAGCAAAAAAGACCATCCGAACTTTGATGACATGTGTTGGGACAAATAAAATATAAGTTTCTCTTTGTTTTTATTGTTGGTTGTTTACAAAATTATTGTAAAATAACATCTCGCAAACAGGCTTGTGTCTTCTGTAAGAGTTAAATTCTGGAAATCAATCAATCAATTCAAATGGTGACTTGACAAATTTTGGCACCTAATTTAAGTTTTTTTTTAAATTATTCATCGATCCACTTGACGAACATAGTTCGAAAAATATTCATGACTCTATAAAGATATGTTATATAGCACGATCTCGGTTGCAATTACGTCACCATTCTGAGAAATAATTAAATCTCAAAACACTTCCTTCAGTAAATTTATTATTTCGAAATAAATTTGAAACGCTAATAATTATAATAATAATGAATCGGTTATCCTGCTTTGGTAACGCTTCGCATTCATAGTTCCACATCAAACTTCCATTAGATAATTATCTCAAGGTCAACTGGTCTGAGTAATGTTCCGCCTCAAATTCATTTTGTGGCCCTGTGTAATAAACCACATCAAATTGGGTTTAATGCAGAGTACCAGAATAGTCACTCGCGCCCGCTCTTATCCGGGAGCAAGTGTGTTTTGCATTCTCTCATTTCAGTGCTCGTAGAGTTCATTTTCGAACAAAAGCACGTTCCACAGAAACTGCACATCTTACACAATACCATAATGTACAAGAGAGCAGAGCGCATAAATAAAATGTTATCAAAAACGATCTGCTAGCATTCTTTTCGCTTGTACATCGCTCGCGTGCGAGCAAGACAAAATTTATGCAAACCCATATTCGCGAGCAAGACCATGAACGAAATTATCGAATACGCGAGCATTAATAAGAAATCTTCATTTATGAACGTTTTCATCAATGAGCTCACTTGAGCGTTGGAAATTGAAAATTATTTTCCCTGGTATAATGGTTTAAAGATAAAGCCTAAGGTCTTCAAGTACGACAGTGTTGTTAATTTAGAAACACAAGTCTGTTCATAATAAAATGTTAGTTATTCAATAATGGAATTCGTATTCAAATTTTGGAGGTTATCAAACAAAAATATACTCGAAACTGACATTTGTCCTAATAGTTTAGAAGTTCCTATTCGATCTATTAACATCCAATTCGATTTCGAATGTTGGTGTTCATATAACATTAAATTTTATTTATTATTTTACCTTATTGTCATTGTTAAATGATATTCTGGGAATGTACTTCAGTTCCCATTGCCGTCTAAAGGTTTCTATCTTTAAACAAATGTATAGTGAACCGCTTAATTCAAGTACGGATAATCACTTTCAGCTGTACTTATGGCAACAGATCTGACAAATACGTTGCTAATATACTTACCATTGACTTTAGTAGCTACTGTACCTCCGGCTTCGAAATGGGAAATTATTATCTATGACCAAATCCATCTGCTTCCATGCTTTGTATAAGTCGTGCAAAAGATCGAGAATGGCTCTACAGATTTCAATCTATTTTTTTTTTTTTGTTTGGTTCTACGTAATACTGGAGTGGTTTCAAAATATAGACCATTTTGAAAAACCAAATAGGCGCCGAAAAATGAAAAAAAAGAAATAAACCAGGTGTGCGAGTAAGATGCTAGAACATGATAAACATTATCATGGTAAAAATAAATATAATATCTGAGATAACAAAATTGTAATAAATAAAGAGAATTTTCCAAAACATTTGACTAGAATTCATTATCCAATAAATGTTTGGGAAGGAGAGGCAGGCCAACGTCTGCCCGGGTATCTAGTTACTTATTATATTTTTTAGATATTAATTAGAAATTTAATAAATAACTTATTATTTTTTTCTATCACAGTTTTATTGAAAGATTCTCAATATTATGTCATTTTAAATAAGATTCTTCTTTATCTTAACTACACTGTTAAGTTTGTATCGCATAGAAATATATGTTGGGGATCCAATATGTACGGTGAGTAGATTCGATTGGACCCAATCTATCCATTTATCCGTTCATATGTGTCAATGCCATGTAGTTTTTCTCTTTTTATAATGGTAAAAGGCACTGACATCTTTCATTATTGCACATTATGTTTCAGCTTAAGTTCCTCAATTACTAAAAGAAGTAATCCCTTAATTTTTTATGTACCTACAGTGATACATTTTTCCGAAAATTCTAAGTAAAACTGGCACAGGTTCGTTTGACTGTCGCACTTAATTATTGTAATATATGTAAACTATATGTTACATAGTCTTAGGGTAAAAAGAGTAAAGCAAACTTAGTTTTTAATTTATATTTCATTTTCCTTAAAAAATTATGGTCGAACCAGAAATTTTTATTAATTTTTTTTGTTTAAAAATTATCATTTCTCTATGGTCAAGTTCTTCATTTCCTCATCTGAAATATGGTATACTATGGGTACATAATAAAAGGAATCTAAGCTTCTTTGAACCGAAGTTAATGTTTAGCTTTGTTTTTCTTTTCTTTATGTTGTTTAATAAATGTAAGTACATTATGAAGCACAATGAATTATTTTTACTTGAAATAAATAACATAAGCTTCTTTATCATGGTCAAAGATATTATAATTTAAATGTTTTTAATTACAACGAGACAATGGAAGAACTTTCAGAAGGAAAAGAAAAAAAAGGAAAAATATCCTTTAATTAATGCGCTCCTCTAAACAGCAGGACATTACTTATCCTTAGCAAGAATTGTATGAACAAAGAAAGAAAGGAGTAAGAAAAAAAAATCATTCTTCCAATGAAAGTGAAAAAGAGATGCTTTTTATTTTTAAAAAACTTCAAGCAAGGAACCATTAAATTGTGAATTAAATTGTGTTGTCTAAATATAACTTAAAGCATATTGTATTTCAAAAATCGACATTCAGCACACATTTTGTTGTATTCATAAGCAACCATCATCATCATGATCATCATCAGATTATAAATTATGTTTCTGTGATGTAACTCTATCAAGGCATAGATATTCCTCACGCAATATGCTTATACATATACGCAGATACTCACACATCAAATACTTAGCTTTTTAGATATACAAGTACTAATATGTATGTATGAGTTAAAGCTGATGATTGTATATGAATGCTGATACGTGTAGAATGGCAGCATTCCTTTCCTGGATACTATAACATTACGTTGCTGATTTGCATGATGATCTACCGTGACAGAGATGTTTTTTATTATCATTTGAATTTTATTCTTCACTAACATTTTGAATAATTTATCTTCTTTGCTCATATACTTGTGATAGTAGTACATAATATGAAATGCGTAATAAACCAAACTTGTATTTAAACACATTCTTAAGAAATATTTTGATTGCCACTTGACCTCTGACATGGCTAAATTTAGCTTAGCTTTGAATAAAACTCTCCAAGATAAACACGTGTGCTATTAGAAGAGATGGCATCTTAGTTTATTCCCTTAAGAATGTTATATTTTTGACAGGACACAGACAGCTTCAGGTGAAAATATTGTATTACTCAGCTAAAGACGAGCAGATTTAATACCAAAGTAACGAATTTGCAAAGCAAATCCGGCAGCTATCGCAACTCAAATCAACACAGTGAGTCAATCATTATTCGTGGTGGGGAAAAACAAAAAAAATAATAAGGAACCTAACAACATAAAGTATCTTTCAGAATGTTAAGTAAATGATTTAAAAGAATCTGGTGGAATACTTAAATATTTATTTGTTTAAAGTGTCAAGAAACTTGTCAACAAATATTATTAATAAAATTGTACATTCTTTAAGGTCGATAGTCAAGCCGCTTTCCGTAACATTATATTTATATCATTATGATTCCTTTGAATTTTTGAAATATCTTTAGTAAGGGATTAATATAATTTCTGAATATATATCACTCAACTCTTGAACTAGTTTCATACGGAATTTTGTAGACAAGTAGAGTAAATCATTTAATAACATACTGTGCTGCCAAAGACCTTAGAATAAGGAACTTCTATAACTGCCTTAAATTTACTCATTCATTAAACTGAATATTCTGCTATAAATTTAAAATTTTGAATTTGAATTTGAATTTAATGATTTCATGGTTATAAAGAGGAACTGAGAAGAGTCATGCATTAATTAATGTCACAATTCAAGCTGTTTTAGTTTCAAAGGGTTATTAACCTGGGTTGTTATGTAAGAAACTCGGTCGTGCATCCAATTAGGTATTTGGTCTGGACCGGGTGAGTAAGTGGGTTTGTACAATTTCAAATTTAGAAGAAGACCCTCCTAACTGATTTCAGGAGTTACAGTTTGGTTACAATGGGAAGTGGGATACGGATAAAAGTTGTCAACGTATGGTTGGGGGATAATTGGATTGAAAGAATTTTGTGAACAGGTCTGCAATACCTAAATAAATATGGGCTTGTTCGTCAACTAGATACATGGATGAGGGAAATAAAGAAGACTTGCGCTTTGAGTTAACAAAGTTATAAAACTGCTTAGGATCACGCGAAAATTGCAATCTACAACGTGAGAGATAGTTGTTATAACAAAGGTTATTTAATGAAAGAAAATTAGCCTGGGTTACACAAATGTTAATAATAATAATAATAATCTAGACTTTATGTTTTTCAGGTTTGAAAGCCTTTTTGTAAACCAAGGTGGTTTATATGAAACTAACGAATCTACAATATACGGGACATTGGCAACGAAAATATTGTATACCGTTGCATAAAAAAAAAAATAGCAGTAGTCATATCACTACAATTGACTAAAAAAGACCAATCAGTTTCAAGAAAGATTGCATTTAGTTGTGCAAAGTTAACTTTGCGAAAACAAAACCGACGTTTGCACCTTGATGTGTAGGCTGAAACAGGACAGGTTACAGCAAGCAAAATTTCCAATGTTGGATGGTAAGTATCCTCAGGAAGACATAATGGTTGAGATCTTGACCCAGAAATTTCAATGAAATCATTACTGAATACAAGATCAAGTGATCTATTCAAAAAATTGACTACAGTGTTCATTTGAAACAAGGAGAGGTCAAACATGATGCCCAAGAAATCATGATGTGCTGAAGGAACTAGATAACCCGATGTACTGGAAAAGGACCATGAAATGAGTGGGATGTTGAAATCGCCTAGAACGATAAAAGAATCACGGTCACGAAGAATGTTATTGACTATTATTAGCGCTGGCATGACTTTAATAAATTTCTTAAATGGAATTATGCGGATTATAGGAACATGATCTTAAGTGTGAAGTAACAGCGATGAGCACACTACCACCACGGCGAATAGGGTGATCGGTTATATATGTAACAAAATTTGAACAAAAAATGTCATTACTAAGTGTAACGATTTCAGCCATGTCACAGAAAACACTACAACGTCAGCTACAAAGGAGAAACTATCCCGATATAAAACGTCGAGTTTACTAAGGAGACCCCTAACATTCTGATAATGAATAGAAAGAGTTTCAGAAGGCAAAATTAGTTTTTTGAGATTGTACTTGGTGAAGATGAACTAGTGCAGGGCAAATTAACAGATGGACGCTGATTTTTACGTCGAGGTTTAAATTCATGGACTACGGCGTGCTCAGGCCAAAATTTTGCATCACAAACAATAGGAAAAATGCTGTCAGGAACATTTATTTCAAAAGAAGCAATATCACGTGGATTAGAAAAATTGAATTTTTGAATAGATGCCTTTACCTCCACTTTGGCTGCTATATAAGAAACAACATCATCACAGGATGTGTTAGCTGACAACCTAGAAATGAAGACATGTCTCCGTGGAGCAACAACAGTGAGGACAGGAGGGGATTTGGAAACTACAGGTGGAATGACACAAGGTGTTAGGTGTTGGCTTAGCAACAGGTAAAGTGTTGTGTACCGGTGGTGGCACTGAGAGGGATGAGGCTGAGCACAGAGATAAGCTTCCGCTTTCATCATCAGGAATTCCATCACAAGTTGAAATAAATATCCACGAGTTTTATCGATGTTCCCTTGGAGAGTCGATTTCTAATGTCGTTCAGCACATATGAAAAGAAACTGTGCTGTTGATGTCGAAACTTCCTTAAAATGTGCTACACACAGTCAAATTTTAGTTTATTGATTCAATTGTTATGTATTTAGTCTTTAAGCAGTCTTTACACACGTCTTTAATCTGTGAATCGTTAGTTTTGCTGTCCCCGATATTGTTGTTGTCACCTACCATTCCCACGCTAATACACACCATTATCATTATTTGTGTACATATACTCTGTACGTTTTTGTGCATTTAGAAGTTTATAACAATCGAGGGGTTTCCGACAATATAAAACGTAAGATACTTCTTACGTATATTATATGCACAAATCATATTACTTTACCAACCCAGTTATTAACGCAACAGTTGCTACTAAATACATATGAGATGAGTAATTGACATCGTTGGCTTTCTAAGCTCAAATCCGGATTTATTGTAGTCTTTATGACAATTATCAGAAGACAAGCATCTTAAGAACTAATTATGACGAAAGTGGAGGCAAATGTATGTTACATTTTGATTATTTGATTAGTGGATATGATAAGTCCGTCTTCTATAGTAACCCAAGATGAACAAGTCTGTGGTTTTCTCAGAATGAATCGCTAGGAGGGCTGCCGGGCTTGCATTTAAACCTGGATAAAATATTAATGCAGAAAACAATCTTTCTTTCTATGGTATTTTTATACTTACTGTAGAGTTTTAGTTTGTTGTTTCGATATTATTTCATAATAAGTTGACACACTTAAGTTTTTCATATGAATAAAAATTGATAATAATGAAAAATTAAATTCTTCAATTTCCATTGAATTCAACTCAACTCAAACATCAATTCACTCAATCACACACTCAAATGCAAACACATTGAACTGAATAACATGCACAAAAGAAAGTAAATAACATTTAGTAAATCCAATAATAAGCAAACCATAACCAGAACCATAATCATAACCTAACGTAACTTTAATATCATCCATGGCTACCTACCTACCTGCTCTCTCTCTAAGAAGTCTCTATAAAAAGTCATAAATTACTAAACAGAGCATAAAGTTTGCTTTATATTTCCCTTTTCTCTTAGACGACGTTGTCGTCGTCTTCGTCTCTAAATCAAATTCTTATGACGCGAGACGGAAATCTGGAATTGCTACAAGGTGTAAACAACTTTCGACATTTCCGTTTCCACTCATGCCGATCCTGCCGCTCCTGCTGCCATCATCGCCATCATAGCCATTTTATCGTCACTCAAAGTCACGCGGAAATGCTTCTTGTTTAGGGCTGAGGAACGTTAACAACATTATTTTTTTATGCTTCGCCAGTTGTTGGCTTATTTCATGTTTTCTTCATGATGTTTGTTTCTTTTTTTCTCAAATTTTTTTCCTTTTTGCTCCTTTTATTTTTTATTGTTGTTGTTTATTGGTGCTAAACATGAAACACTTAAGATTCATGAAGTTTCAGAGAATATATTATTGTTTGTTTATTTCTTATAAATTCTTTCTTATACCATTCTTTGCTTAAGTTGAAATTAAACTATTAAGAAATTTAGATTCATGGCAGGGATTTTTTGAAAAATGTCATTGGGAGTTTTTTATTTTATTTTTTTTTTGTTAATTTTTGTTTCTACTTTTTTGTAACATGTCGAGTCGACATGATGTTGCAAAAATACATACTTTATGGAAATAAATTAGAATGGCAAGTAAAATCAGTAAACATGTAACAGTAACAGTAGGGACAACATCAATGTACAACTATTAAAAACATGCCGGCGAAGCATGGAATTTCTCATGCAACACAATGCAGCAGAATCAAACATGGAACAACGACGTCGATTACAGGCCACCAAGGACTCTTGCCGCAGAACGAGTGTCGGTTGAACGCTGTTCAGTTGTATTACTATAATATTTTCGACCCTATTCTCTCAACTCTGTCCATATCCATGGTTGTGGCTAAAACTGGTTAAATGAGTATAAGCCACAAAATCAACGAGTTAAACTGTGTAAACAATGAAGCTGAATACTTGAAAGGACCAACAAAATTACCAACAACCATAAAGCGAGCCATAAAGCATCATTTTAACCACTCACTCACCCAGCCACCCACTGCCAATTGATGGCCACGGAGAGGGAGCTATGACTTTGGTTGTGCTTGCTATTGGGTTGCAATAACTTCCTGGACCAACAATGTTGAAGGAACATTCTTCAACATGCTCGACTCGCATTTATCAAACTCCTCTAATATGCGAAGCACGAGGCAAGCACATTGCACACGGGCACAAACCAACCAACATCGCCAACATCCAACAGCTGTCAGAGCTCAATGCTTCACTAGTTGCCAGATGGATGAATGAATGGATGTGGATGGATGGATATATGGATGAGTGGATGAGTGGACGAGTGGCTAACCTTCGAAACAGTAGCACTCTGTAGCCTGTCTGCTTATTCATAAGCAATGCGGTTCAAAAACCATTGAGAAACCATAAAGCATCTGTATGCATCTTGAATTTCATATGCGCTCTCAGAATAACAGGAACGTGAGCCAAGTAAGGTAAACTAAGTGGATTGACTGCAACCACCCTTCTGTATACCATGTGGAAGCTGAAGCATTTTTCATCTAAATCAAATTTAAGATTTAAATTACTTCAAAAAAAAAAATGCCAGTAAATATTTAATTCACTTTTTTATTTGAATATTTTAGAAAGAAATGCCAAAGAGAAGAGAAAAGAAAATTCTTGTGTGAAATCTAATAAATAAAACAATAAATATTTCTAATATTTTTCATTATTATTATCATCATCAAAAACATTTAGAAAGGATAATATAAATAGATGTCCTTGTGTATATTTTACTATTGTATATTCATTCCTCTTATGCATTTGTCAAATATCTATCAAGTCTAACCAAACTGACCAATCTGATAGACCACAGTCAATCGAAATATTATAATAAAATATATTTCACAATAAATATTATTGAAATAACAAAATCCACAAAATTTATTTAACAATTTATTTGTTTATTTATTCATTCATTTATGGGTTTGGTGAATAATAAAACACATTAAGTCGCATCTACAATTTTTTTGATGACACAATAATTATACTCATAGATTCAACCACAGTAATAAATTCGTTTTCCATATGAAAATAGGCTTATTATACTCTTTACGAGAGTGAATAGTATTATAAGTTTTTCATGAAGTTTGTAAGACATAGAAGGAGACATTGTAGACCACATAAAGTATATATATTTGTGATCAGCTCGATGAGACCAGTTCATTTAGCCATACAAACCCCCCTTTAAATTAATGTTCTTATCAAAAAAAGTTTTTATGATTTTTGAATTATTGAACTGAAATTTGGACACTATAATTTTCTGATCCATATCCATCAACTATGTAAATTTCATGATCCTAGGGTTACCAGGAAGGGCACCAATTATATGACAAACTTATAAAGGATAAAATTACAAACTGTGCTGTCTTTGTTGATACTCAAACAGTAAAAGAGTGATGCTAAGAAAGGAAGGTTGGATGTAACCCGGAGGAGCGTGAAGAGTATTACATCTTTGGCATAGTCAATGATTTTCTGGTTTTTTTTTATAAATAAATGAAAAATCTTACTTCATAAATAATAAATCATTTTCATAATCAAAGATTGTATTATTTTTTGCATTGTAATTTTACTTAGTAATTATTGTATTTATTGAAATCAAAACATGGATATGATTAAGAGTAGTAAAATCAAATCATAAAATTTAAAAAACTAATAAGTTCCATGCAAGTATGAGCAAAGTTAAAATTGCAAATGTGTCCAATATTCTTAAGAGTACAACGTTTCTATCAGTGTGTCAGCAACATCAGAAATTTGACCTAAAAAAGATGAATCATTGCCAACTACAAAAGCACTGAACTAAAAATATTATAGACTTAAGTGAGTTCAGAGATTTTCTGTATTGCGACTTAATTATTTTACGAAATATCTTGCTTGCATTGTGAATATGCTTATATACTTCGTTATATAAGTAAATTATCAAAGTAAATTAGAAAATCTGGTACATTTTATTATCGCTTGCAAATAATATGCAATTATCATAACATGAATCATCATAATGCATAAAAGAAGTTCGACTTATGGAGACTTCAAGTAGTACAATTATTGAATTACACACATTTTTATTTGCTGAACACAAAGTTTTTTAGTTACTAGAGGAATCAGCGACTGACACAATTGACCGCATTCTAGAAGAAGCATTTATTTTTTAAAGTGCTAATACATTTACTTCTCCATAAACAGTGTTTTTTGCGAAAACTTTATAACACGGTTTCACACAACCAATGAGCGTACAGTAATAGAACAGAAGAGAGTGGCACACAAACCTCTTTATTCTTCCATTCTACTGCATTCACAACATCAACGGCTGTGTGTTGTTGTTAGAAAGCGGTTAACTTTAACACCTATTGTTACCTAAACGACTAAACCAATTTTGATTAATTTTGATTAGGATTGTACACATCTTGCGAAGTATACCTTTCAATTCGTATTTGTTTTGACAAAATTGGTTCAGTGGTGCAAGCAGGAAAGGCTTCACAAATTCAATGTTTGCCGTTTGATTATATAGAAGATGATTATTATCAGTTGTGTTACTATTCAATTGCAATTATGAATTAATTTAAAATTGTAAAAGAATACTCTACATGACTTCTTCTAAATCATTATCATTACCAGGGCCGAATTCAGAGGTGCTGTGGAGCGGGCCAATGAAGAAAGTAAAGGCTCTTTTATCAAGTTTTATTAAAACAAATTATCCCCTTTCTCCCATCAAAGCAATAAAATCCTTTCATTTCGTAGATGAAAGGTAAATGAAATGGCCACTCCCTTTATTTTAATTTTCTTTGAAACGAGTTGAGAGAAATGGATCGTCAAAAACATCTAGAAAATTGCCATTTATCGGTGAACCAATTAATTCGTCAAAACCTCTAGAAGCTAATACTCGTTCTTCAACAAATACCAATGTACTAACAACTCGCACCAATATTTTTCGCCCATATTGCAATTGCTATTCTTCTTTTATTGCCACACTCTTATCGATGCGTTCTTGTGTCACTCCTAGTTTTGCTAAAATTTTAATAGCTTCTTGATGATTTTCTCAGTTGTCATGTTCAGAATAACGCTCAGATGCATGGTTCCTGTCGTTAAATCCATCTCCACAGAGTAGCTATTAATTTACATGTATAGCAGTAAACTTTTCTCTTGATGGAATGGAAATTAAGCCAAAAACGATTTAAGGTCTCATTTAAATTTATGAATCCAATGTTTATGGAGACCATCGATGTGTTTGGCCCGTGGCTTCCTCCATCGTACAGTTGGTTTTACTTGTGTGCTCACTAATGCAGAGGTCTAATAGAAAGTCTCTTATTGTGTACCTCACCACTATAATTCTCATGAATAGCACTGGAATTTATATTGGTATTCAAACTTAACTATTTAACATTAAGTTTTGATCTTTATTAATATATGTAAGTCGAGAAAATATTTAAAATATATTGACCAAATTCTGCTATTTAAATCAATATTCTATTGCTTCTCTTCACATATGTGCTTTTACACAAAATACTTATATACTTATATAGAAATATGAAGTGAAGAGTGCACGTGTTATTTTTTTTTCGAGTTTTGGAAGAAAAATACCATAAAATTTTTGCTTTAAACGCTACTGAAACTTGATTTGGTTTGAGTTATAGAGGTTCGAGTTAAGGAAGTTTAACTGTATTTCAACCAGTGGTCCCCGTTTGTTAAAATTGGTTATCTCTATACAAAAAATAATCTCTCTTTTCAAGCTTTGTTTTTATACAATAACTTTTTCATGTACAAATAAAGAGAATATATTGTTCTTATTAAATTAAATTTGATCCCTCGAGATATACTGATTACCTAGATATCGGAGTTTGGTCCAAATTAAGCCATCACAGTGTAATTGGTTTGCTATCTTCTCTTTATCATTACATGATCTTAATTGGACCTTTCAAATGTCTGAGACTACAAAGATACTGTTTGGTTATAGCGAGCTCATTTGATAGTTCAATGGTGATGCATTTGGTAGAGTGGCGATCTCGCACTCGCACAGTGCAGGTTCGAATCTCGATCAAATTGAATGTATTTATTTCGAAATTGCCATTTTATCAAATTCTATTCGATTTAATAGTTCAAGCAAAAGCTCTTGGACTCAATAGATACCTTTCAAACTTGACTTCTTGCGTATTTTTTTACAGCTAGAAGACATAAAGGTTTTCATTACTATAACTCACGGGACACTGTTAAACACCTTCCCATGCAGCCAAATTGGGCTTGGTACAGAGTGATGCATGTACAACATGCAATGAGGTAAATGTTAGGGGAACTCTAGAACACCTACTTTGCCAATGTCCAGCTCTCAACAGATCACGCTTTAGCTATCTCGGATCTGTATCTTTCCTCTCCTTGGAAAACATCGCGGATCAGAAAAGTAGCAATTTATTAAAGCTCGCAAAAAAGTGCATAAAAACCAGTATTTAAAGAGTCTCCATACTTCTTCTTGGCAACACAAAGGACCATTATTGGTCTATGTGAGATCTCTTGATCAGCCAAGCAAACCTAACCTAACCTAACCTTTCATTACTATAAGCTAAGCCATCGTTTTTTGAACCATTGAACTATGAAACGTGTTTGCTAAAATCAGACAATTTTATTATCGTGGAATTGCATGGAAGCCAGCAGAATAGTTCCGTTGGCAACACTTTTTGTGTAGTTGTCATATTGATCTAAACAATTAGACATTCATCAAAAGTATGTTGGAGTACCTTGATAGCTTTTATTTATTTCCTGTCATAACTGAAATGATATAATTTACCTAAAATGAACTTAAACGATATTTAATATTCGTGCCCTAATAAATTTTAAAGGTTTTGCCTAAAATAATTAAATTGAATCCAATGACTTGAATATTCATTTCCATAGACCCATGAAATCCCTTTATTAATTGCATAAAGTTATATTGACTGTGAAAAAGACTTTTAAAAATTGTCACTCCTTCCATTAATCAAATTAAGAATTCAAACCAAAAATTAATGTTTTCATACACAACTCATTATTTGGATTCATTTGAAGAAACCAATTTGTTGACAAAAAAATCATTAAAAGAAAGATATTATCTGTAAATGTTCACACTTAAATGAAGTCATCATCACGTTGAATTGTAAACAAGTCTTGGCCTCAGGTATTATTAGAAGATAATTATTATTAGTTCTTTGTTGTTATATAAAAATAAAAATAATACTGTTCAGAGGTCAACTTTGTTTTGAAATACAAACAAATGGAACCCATTGGGAGCATTGAGAACATTTTATTTAAATACATTTTTACCCATTAAAATCATTTAAGAACATTTCACCCTTTTAGCCGTATACAATTTTTATAAATTCAATTTAATTCTTTATCATCGACTGTGAACCATTTTTTTGTATAATAGTTAATTTTGTAGACTTTAATTCAATAAGTCACCAATGTTTCCACTACAATTTGTAACTTTCATGGTAAAAATTTTAGGTTTTTTATTTTGTTGGCTTGTTGATTTCATTTTTCAAACTTTAAAACTTTATAATGCCACCGTCATTTCACGCCATTAGTAGTAGGTGCTCAAGCATGAATGGGCAACTCATCAACTCCCTTTCCTTTCGAGCGAAGGCATCATTCAACCCATAAACCAGGAAGGGTTGGGGACTGGAGAAAAAGACTATATACTATGTATAAAATATAAATGCGCTCAACTGCAAATGGCGTCGGCTATGGCGGTGGCGGTGGCAGCTAAAACATTTAATCCAAGCAAATGCAAGGATAGTAGATATAGTTTGTGAGTTGGTGAGTGTGGGTAAAATGGAATGCATCCTTTGAGAATAATTTTACAATTTGCAAGTCATTAAATAGCATTGTTTCATGTTGCACTCTTTGGCATTGCCATGAATATCTTTTTGCGCTTTTGTAACTACATTTTTTCATTTTTATTCACTAAGAGAAGGCAAACTCATAAAAAGAATTTTTAAATTTTTATCTTCATCCAGTGGGGTGCATAAAAAATGAAACAGAAATGCTGATTAAGCACAATTCCACTTAAAAACAATTAATTTTTAAATTACATTTTTAAACAAAACTTCATAACAGTATCCGATATCAATTGTAAAATGAAATCAATCCACCAAAACTACAATAAAATGAATCAAATTCATTTCCGTTTGAACTTATTGTACCATATAAAAAATGTATCTTAACTAAAAGCTTTCATATACTATCTCACTCATATTCCATTTCAAGTGTCTTCAAATTACTATTTCCTTCCACTTTTTACTATATTTATTTATTTATTGTATTTTTTTTTTTTGTTTTTTTGGTTTTTTGGTTTTTTCTGGCAAACTATCAAAGTTTTGCTTTAGGACCACATGCAATTAACGAAATTTATTTGCTTCGCAATGCCAAAATTGAAAAAAAGAATTAAATAACATAATTTAGGGAAACAACTGCTGGTAAGTAACGCAATGCGACAGAATTTCGAAAAAACTACGACCATTTAAGTCCAGATTTTCGTGTTACAATTTTTTTAATTGTTGAGTGACCTTGATAAATTGTTATGTTAATTGAAAATGAGAAAGAAAATTGATTTTTTATTTAATTGTATCATTAAATAAATAACTAAATTGCAATTAATTTTTATCCATTTGCATAAAAAACCATTCATTTCTTCTCTTAATTGATTGTACAATTCCGATTGAATAATATTATATTTATGGATTTTAATAATACAGTACTCATTAATTGAACTGTTGAATACCCAACGGCACTTAATGAAAATGAATGCCTTCATGCGTAAGTAATGCCCGGTGAATCAGGACACCACAATAGCCTTATATGGGAGGGTTTGAGGATATTAGAAGAGCTGATTGTCTGTCTAAACATGTAGCAAAAGATTCCTTATTGATGACGAGCACTTGCATGATTTTACCAAAGTAGTCTTAAAGCAAACCTAGAATATATGTAGTAGGCAAAAAATTTGAAGAGGTAACCAAACTGATTCCTTAGCTTAAGCAGAGGTCTGTAGAACTATGTCCACCATATGATTACTGAATCATAGCTGATTACCACAACGATCACGACGACCTTAACTTGTATATGTTCTTTGTGATTATCCTATAATCAGAAGTAAAATTCTTTATGATTTATGGGCAATTCCAAAGTCTTTATCCTGGGTAAAGAACAAAAAACAAAGTGAGTACTTTTCATTATTAAAATTTTTTATACTAAGATACCATGTTCATGGCCAAATTAAACCAATTTAAAAGAATAATAATATGTTAATGTTTTACTGAGCACATAGACAATAGCAAGCTCCTAAAACATAAGTCTACTTTGGACCAGAACAAATCAAAAGAAAACAGAAGAGAATAGAACAGAGATTTTTGATGATCTTATATTTAAGTTTTGTCGCAATTACTATTACCAAGCCTCCGCTGTCCGTCAGTCTGTCAGCGGGCTATAACTCATGAAGGAAAAGGAAGACGGTTGAAATTCTAATAGATTGTGTTCTATTGCCGCTATAAAAACAAATCATGAAGTTAAAACTTAAACGAGTCCCCATATAAGGAGCGTTTTTATTTCCAATTTTCGTCGAATTTAATAATGTCAATATATATACATTTGAATAGCCCTCACGATTTCGAATAGACAATAAACATATCCAGTAACATGGAATCGCGGACTTAGGAATATTATACGAGTGCCTAGCTGTAGACGTGTGCGAGTCCGTAATTTACATTTTGTCCGCCGATTATTATGAAAGATACTTGTGATCTTATTTCATAAGAAAAACTATTGAAAAGAAGCATTAAATGTGATGTGACGACATGAAAAAATATATGACAAATAAGAAATGTATGAAATTTAAAATTATAGTAAATAAAAAACTTTTTTCTTCTTTGTGTAGTTCACTGTTTATTGACATATAATTCTCTGAGTAGACTAGGTTACACAGGCCGCTTGCGAGTATACACAAGAAGTCTTACGGCCTATTAGGATACTTTAAGAGAAAGGTATTTCTAGTTGGTCTTAGAATGGGTTCCTCAGCCTCTGAAACCAACCAGAAGAATCCACGAACAGAGTTAGATCCACAATGGGTACTTTGCTAAACTGCCAAAATCATCAAGGAAAGGTTTCCCGAGAAGACGAGTTCAATGCATTTCGCCGTTTATATGAATCTCCTTGGTTTGTTCTCAACACCATTTTGCACAGAGACTTAAAGATGCCCACGCTGTGCGACGAGGTCCTTCATAATAGTTCATCGGCAGAGACTGTGAAGTCAACCAAACCGCCAGTGAGTTGACGCCGATTAAAGAGGGTCCATCCTAATGATCTTTCAAATAGAAGGCCACCATCTAATAAACTATTTATTGAGATATTATTGCTACACGTCAATTTTCTATAGAATCATATAAATATTTTATGCTTTTTTGCGACAATGTTATAATTAATTTAAAAAAAAAAGTAATCTATCAGAATTTGGCTTCACTGCACATTGACTTTATACTAAATAAGTTTTTTGCTGCTTCACCAGAATCCTTTAATCCATTTTATGGTGTCAATAATGATGGCAATATATTCGAAGAATGGAATAAGGATGCGCTTTAAACCATATACATACACCCCAAGATGTGTTTCTTCGCTGAAGGCCATGAAAATATTCAGAAAATCTTATCGAATATTGCATCAACTTCAAAAATGTGTGTGAAATTTAATATTATAAAAGTGTGTTTCTAATATTTTATATTAAAAATGTACAAATTTCTGTGTAAAGTAAAACTTAGAAGAGCTCTCGCTTCATAAATATTAGACATATTTCTAAGCAATAAGAATGCTTAGCTTTTGTCTTACAAAGTTATTTCATAATTTGTGTATTGATGCAATACAATATTCAGTAATTTAATTACTCAATTTTAATAATTTGTTTACTATAATAAATTTTATAATCATCAAGATTCTATTACCAATTACCAACTAAAAGTATGCAATGAATTATTTTACCTGCATTGAAAGGCAATCTCTTTCTTATTTACCTAAGCTATTTACATAATTAATACTAAGTTAATTAATCTGCTATCTGCTATAAATATATATTGAGAATTTTGCTGTTGGCTTTGTTCATGCATTCATGCATATTATTCTTTAACTGATTTCTAATGCCTGACTAACTACAAAAAGTATGCAATAAATTCCTTTGCCTGCATCGTGCTCACTCGTGCCTTAATAATAAAATACCCGGACAAATCGTCATACGTTAACTTTGATAATTATTTCTCACCAAGGATATCCGGAGAAAGGAAAAACCGCTGCAACGATGATGCCATTTACAATTTCTATTACATCCTTCTTGTTGTCAGACAGACAAATATATGTATAGACAGACCGACATAGTACGATAGACAGATAGAGGGATCGTCAAACATTCAGGCATACAGAAACTGTGTATAATAAAATGTGCGCCATTTTCAGAGGCTTACATCCGCAGGGAACATTTTCATGGTAACTTTTACTTCCGCAAAAATGTTCGATGTTCGACAACGTTTTCTCTCCACTCTTCTCTGTTGCCACTTGCCTCTTTCCGAATGCTGCTATCACAATTCTCTTTTATTTTTCTTCTTAATATTTGTGCAAATATAATATTGTCCTGCTTATAGAAGATACATCCATAGATGTAGTATAAGTATGAATGCATTTGCATTTGAGTCGGATGCATAAATTTAAATACAAGCAAACTATCACGCATCCGACGAAAATTCGACATAAAATTTGCAATAATTTGAAGTAAAATGATGTTTATTTGTGTACATGTTTTTCACATAGATACACACACACACACACACACACACACAACATAAATTTACAAGTGCATAAAATAATACAATTGTTGTTATTTTGTATACACTTTAGTTATTGGTATGCATATGTTTGTTTATTTATTCTTTGGCCTTAAGCTAATTTTGCCATATTGTTACATTAAATATTGTTTCAAGTTCTTAGTTTTTTGTATGTTATCTCGGAAGTTTTGATATTTTTCCATCTTAAATCGGATGTTGTCATATTAAACTTCCGTCTTAAAGATTACACCAAAGAATTTCATGCTTAATTCAAGTTCATCACCATACACAGCATCATCAAGAGCAACAACAACATCAATATCATGCTTGTGAATGTTAAGAGAAATGAAGGATACTCATCAAACATCCTAAGGCTTCTTTGTCACCTTTACGGGTATTATCGCTTGCAGCCATATTCCGTTCCGGCGCGTTGCTCAACTTGTTTGTTTGTTTGTTTGTTTGTTTGAGTGTCAGCTGTCAAAAAGCTCACTTTGCTCCTTTCTTTTTACTTCATTTCTTCTTTCATATTTTCTTTCAAAGAATGTAATTCTTTCGTTCGTTCGCCATTCATTCATTCTTTGAACTTAAATTAGTTTTCCAAGCCAACACGGCGACAATGACGATGACTATGACGAAGATGCCGGCAACGCGAATATTCATTTTTTATGTCACAATTCTGGTTTTCCTCAAAAAGAAAAGCGCGTAAAAGAAAAATGCTTGTTCATTTCAAGTTGTTGCTTATTTCCCAGAATTTTTTTTTTTTTTTTTTTTTGCTTTACCCCATATTCAAAAGGGTCTCTTTCAATCTTTTCCCATACACTTCCTTTGCTCCTTATCCATCAGCAACTTCATCCTTCAATTAGAGTGGAAGAAGCGCTTGTACTTGTACTTCTATGTAATATACTTACATATATTGTAGTACCATATGTAGGTAGCAAGAGTACGAGTATATGAAAAAATACTTTACTGCATTTGTATCCATACATCCATCCAACGTATGGAACAAACTAGTAGGTGTAGGTTACTTTGTGCAGTCAAGTTTGAAAAGGAAGTGGAAGTGGAAAAAATTTATGAGCACTTCCATGTTTGTAGCGTTTTTTCCTCTTCATGGCATTTGTATGTACCATACTACTTGCCTCGGGTGCTTGCATTGAATCAAACATTTAATAAATGTTTTTACAGTTCTTAAATGGGTTCGGAATAAAAATGACAAGTGATTGCGGTAGTCACTGAATGACTGACTGACTGACTGGCTCGCTGATATGTATGAAACTATTTACAATAGTATCACTTGCTTTTCTACTAGGATTATCATAATAAAAATGAATATCTCTACAAAAATAAATTAAATTCTTTAATGATTTATTTAAATACCACATGAGCAATATGATTTTTATAAAATCTTTTGTTTCAAATATTTCTATAGAGTTCTTCACTCGACATTTAAGATATGATATAATGGGATAGAATAGGAAAGGAATAGATAAGGATATATTTAATCCCTTAACACTTCTAGTTTGGAACATAGGGCCTCCACAAGGTATCTTCTGCATCGCACACGATTCTGGGCTGTAGATTTTAGCGCCATTCCATGTGATGTTGTTGACATCAGCTTAGTTCCTGCAAGGTATGAAATTGCACCCCTCTACAATACATTCTTGTTCTTCTCCTCAATTTTTATTGCAGTTGCATTGCACGAAAGTGCGACTATTATTGCGAGCATATTGGTGGGGGATTTAAGGTGATTTTTTGAATCCATATAGGAAGTGTTTTTGGGATAGGAGGTTATAAAAAGACAAAAAAATTAGGAAGATGAAAAAAGCACAGGATCAGTTCGTCGCCACTGGGGCTCGAACCTGCGATCTCCGGGGTGGTAGACTAGTGCACTTACCGCTAGGCTACAGAGGATATGATGGGATAAATTAGAATAATATAGGATGGGATAGGATAGGATAGGATAGGATAGGATGGGATGGGAATGGATGGAATAAGGAACCCCTCTTGCCATAAAATGCAAATTCACCCAGAAGCCTTACGACTCATTATAATGTCTGAAGTATAAGGGCTAGAAAGGCTTTGGCTTTGGTAGTGTACTCTGATTATTAGTATTATAAATCGCCATACGCTTTTGTAACCAAGCCGTAGAATCGATTTTCATAGCGTTCGAAATGCACAAGGTTTCCACAGATTGAAAAATAACATACTTAAACTTGCTGTGTCCTTGAATTCCCATGAAATGAAATACAAAGCGATTTTTATTATATCTACCAGTTTCATAAAAAATTAATCGAATATGACAGTTGAGACTGCCAAAGTATATTTACTACTTACTATATTATTAAAGTGTCTATACTTTTAGTTTATGAAATCTTCATGTCAAACTTAAATCTCTTAAAGTTAAAACTTTAAGTTACTTTATTGCTGTTTATGTAATAAAATTACACTTATTGTGTCAAGCACTTTTCAAACTACAATACTTATGTAGAAATAATAATAATTTTCAACGTACCAGTGGACTTTATTTATAGTTCTGGTACTAGGCTAACGAAGTGCTTTTGATAAATTTACGAAGCTTTAAAACCAATGTAGACTTGTTTTAAATATGTTAAGTACTGTGAAATTGTATTTGTTATTATTGTGACTTTAAAGATCGTGTTCTTTAATGATAAAGATACTACCATATGTTGATAGCTTATTACTAGGATGTTACCTCTCCCTTAGCGATAAATCGTAGTCTTAGATTTGGTTTAGCATTGCCACATTGAAAGTCAGATTCGAGGAGATCATGTATTGCACAGTGCTGTCTTATTTTTTTTATAAAATTGTTTCTAGGGATGGGTATCAATTAATCGATTAATCGTAATAATCCATGATTTGTTGAAATAATTTAATCTAATTTAATCGATGTCACCTGGGTTCGATTAATCGGATAATCAATTTTTCCGCTTTGGGGACACAAACAGCAAGTACCAAACTAGGGGTTTTTTTTTTGGGGTTCATTAACCTTAAAAAAAAAAGATATGGACAGGGCAAACAAGTGAGAACAACAATGTCATTAATGATATTGTGTTTCTTTTCATATTGTTGCGCACGAAGTGCCCTCTTTGTACACTTCCATATACAAATTAATTAGTTAATTCCAGGGACTGCACTATGTGCATAGGTTGACTTGGTATATTACTAAAGGAATCTGTATTTATATCAATATGGGGAACTATACTTTAATATTTATAATATTCGAACAATTGGTCTCCAGATGGCTGCACTATGTGAATTTGATTCCTGGGCTATTGCAAACTGCTGAAATTATAGAAGGAATCGAAGGCACGTTATGCTTCATTCAGTATTCAATTCAGACTTACTAGTTCACCCGCTCTACCACGCAATATTAATAAAAATTATAGCCATTTTACAGTGAGTAAAAAGTTAAGAGTTCTGGTTTTGCGTCCAGATAAGTTCTGGTGTGTACTGAACAGCTTTTCTTTGTTTTGGTTGTACACACATGTGCAACTCTGCGCAGACGTTGGGAAAATTAAAACTGAAAATTTGTGAAACATACATTATTAAGAACATTTTGCAACATATGCAAATAGTTCTTGCAGCTCCCATTCTCATTCCTGATACTTATTTAAATTAATATCTTTTTAAAAAATTAACAATTTGCAATTTACCTTAATCTAAAATGTTGACAACAATGAAAAATGTTGGTAACAATGACGAAAAATTGGCATTGCTATTTTAGATTGCCCAGCCTTAAAATTGGGTTCATAGAGAACACAACTAGAATACTGTGTTCTGACTGCTACAACAACAACAAAATTCGTTCTTTTTCTCTGTTGTTTTTGTCGTCAAAACACAGAGTTCCGCTTGTGTTCTCAGAACCCAACTTTTTACTCACTGTGTGAATGACTATTACCAATGACTGCGCTGCCAAGGCGCCGCTTGTTTTTAAACACTCCTGCAGTACCGCTTGTTTTTCCATGCTGCAGCATAAGCATACATATTCATATTAAGTGCAATTAAAGAAGTTGAATTGAGAAGACGGGCACAGTCTTTATAATCTTACCTATATCCTGGCTAGTGAAAAATATAAAGAAATTTCGATTCTAAGAAAACTTATAATCCTGTTTGACTCTTAATCACTTCCTTATATTATGAGAAGTGGTAGATATTATCGTTTATTATTTATCAATCAGCTTAAACTTGCGTAAAAGACATTTTCAAGTTAAAGTTAAGTTTTGAATAAATGGGTAGCCAAGCATCAAAATTGATAGAATTATGGCTTTGTATCCTATAACCTATAACTTAATATCGGCTTCTCCTCTGTTAACTAACTAAAATATGTTTGCTTAGAATATGAAATTTGTATCTAAAAATAGTCCTAAGTACATTTATTATTATTTATTTATTTAACAAGATTAAATCTAGAGCCTTCGACTTGGAAGTACAGTATATTTGGGTTTCTATGTATATGTAATTATAAAAGGAATTTTGTTTTGGATACAAAAAATATCGCTAAGTGGCAAAGGTGGCTTTTTGACATCCACTTATAAAAGATTTAAGTGTTCTTTTTGTCCAAATATTTGTTCATCACTTAACTTTCATTTTATATCTTTCGCTTTTACGGTCCACTATTGATAACCTTAAAATGTAGACATTTTCCGGTCTGCAGCATTGAGTTCATTGATCTTAGTTTTTTATCTTAATTTAAAAATGGAACCTTCCACTCCACTAAAAAAAAGATATAAGAAAAATGTTTATTTTAATTTTATTTTATTTTTATTTATATATTTATTTATGTTTTGCTTGAAGAAGGACTGTTGTATGTATTGTCTAATTCATGGATATGATGAGGATGGCTTGGCTGTGTGTTGGCTGGTGGCTGGTACTTCCATTTCGATGACATTCAATTTGTTTTATGGCAACTGAATGTGGCCGCAACCAAAATACTTCGTTATCGCACGCCAAACAAGCCAACAGTATTTTATTTTATTTCAATGTTTGCTTCCTTTATATTGTTTTTTTTTTGTGACTTTCCTTTTTGTATTCCAGATTAACTTAAAATTTATTGTGCACAAACAAATTTCGATATCGGCATTGTTGTCTCCATCGCCGACATCACTACCGCCGCTGATGCTGCCATTGAAGCCAAAACGAACCCAATCACCGGAAACATTGTCTGCCCAGCCTAAGCTTGAACCTTCTGCCTTGGCCTAACACAACCCAATTCGGCCTATTTTCAGCAACAAAGGCACACAGAGTTTTGCCAACAAAAGCCAGGAGGAAAAAAATGTGAAAAGAAAGAAAAAAAATGTTGCTCAAGTTTATGTCTCGTAAACATACACATATATGAGTATATGTATTTCATAAATCTTTCTTTCGATTGGGCATACTACCGCACTCACGCATATATAGAAAAAATATAACACCACCACATTGAAGTCTAGGTCGGTGACGAATGCTTTCCATTTTGCATATACATATGTACAATAGTAGAAAACATTCTGCAGTAATTCACACTAAAATTGAACAACTTTTTCTCACTTGCTGAATAACAGGAAGAAAATGGAAATAGAACATTAAATATACTTCCCCGGAGTTTAAATGCCTTTCATATACATTTGTTAAAAATTGTATGCATTTGTTAAATGTTATTTCAAATCAATTTTGTGAAGTTTCTTTGAATACCTTTAGAGGTTTACAAAATCATGAATTTATATAGCAGATGTAACAAATATTGATCCAATTGGGTCTAATGTGATCTTACCAAAGCTTTTGAAAAGAAAATGATTTAAATTTTTACTTATGCAACAGTATTAAGTGGTATTCAGACAGCCCCTTTTGTCTTGTCTATGAATCTCTCCGAGGCATGTTGCACCCTATTGTATCCAGCTTAAAAGCTTCTATGTCTAATTTAAGCTCGATAACTGATGCTGTCTTCGAGACTTAATCGATTCTCTTCACATCCTGATCATTTCCATATATTTTTCTACACTAAACATTTTCGTGCATTCCAAATATCATGACAAGGTGATGATACCCATTCAGAAAAGTGTTAAAAATATCAAAACAAATTTTAAAGTTATGTAACTACCATGAAATCGTTGAATTACTTTCCTGTTTCTCACAATTTTGTATTTATTTTTTGTTAGTCATAGGGCATAAATCAATGTCAACTTACAATATTATGCATATGAATTATAAGGAAACCTTCATTGTTTTGAATTGTTGTATTCATTTTCAGTAGACGGTACTACAACCGTTGGTACACGATAACTGCCACAGTGTATACTTCTAGGTGCACATGAGCATGAAGTTCTGGTTTTTCCGGATTTTGATGACCTTCCACAACATGGCTTAGATTTTTTTGAAGATTTCCGCTTTTGTGGACACTCACAGGAACTACTTATTTGAGTAGTAGTGCTTGCGGTCATTGCACTTCTAGGACTTGGATTTTGGCTTTGGCTTTGGCTTTGACATGGACAAGATTCAGTCGATGCATTTGTAAATGAAATTGTCTTTACTTTCGATTGTGATTCTTCATCTGAGCAGTGAGGTATATCTCCATTCTTTCTTTGTATTACTCTGAACATGCAAATTATAAAAAGAATAATTAAAGATGTCATTATCATAAAGGCTGGTATTTCAAGCCATAATGCATCATCAGGTGGTGGTAGTGGTCCTACTTCTCTATCAATTTCTTCTTTTAAATTTCGGCAATCATGGGGACTCATTGACAATACATTGGGCTTAAAGACACTTGGTGTTTCATTTGGCAACCAATTCTCCCAATAATCATCTTCCACTGCCATCAGTGGTGCACAGTGCTGACATACCTCAGTCATCCAGTTTTGGCAATTATCAGACTCGATATCTGTTAAACAGCTTGGATTCATTTTTTTAGCTGATTTGTAAATTTGTAAATTTCTATTTGTATATATGTTTGTTTCTTATATATTTTGTATGTTGCTGTTCTAAAATATATTTGCTAAAAATGAAATAAAAATCTAAATTTCCTTACTTCGCTTGACTGAAAATTCTTTGATACATGACAGATTTTTATAGGAAAACTTGGAAATATAGATATACAATAGTTTGATTTAAATTATACTCGCAATTTATGAGAATCTCATGTATCTTATGATTTTGATATTGTGGTTTAAAAGTTAAATATGTGATCTCACTTTTACAATCTTCATAAGGTGCAACGAATAGCTTGTCTAGGATTAACCCCCGGGAGACTGCAGTCATACTCTGGGAGCTGCCTCTTCTTAAGCCCCGTGCCGCCGGTCACAGCACTATCCTACAAGAAGTAGGGATTCAAGCTGATGGTAGAGTACGTGACTGCTGTATATCTGCAATTTAAAAACAAGATTCCCGGGTAGAAAGAATTGGAAGTGGGGTAACGTCGTTGGATGGGACGAGCTTTCTATCTAAATTCTCGGAAGAGCTACAAGCTCAGTAATCGTATCGTCTTCTTGACTGGTGTAGCAATCTACGTGGTCTGACAGGCAGCATATCGATTTATGTTGACAGCCTGGTCGCTATCAAGGCTACGTCGACCCACAGTTTCAAGCTATCCAAGGAATAGAGTGGGCAAACGAGTGTGCCAGTAAAGGCTCGCCACCATCTGGGTCTGAATCAGTTGCCGATTTTTACAGAACATTACAGGATATCCTTTTATGCCAGGAAGTGAAAACCATAGTGCGCTACGCCACTCATCCCTGCTTTCAATAAAAGAGAACCTCCGAGCTGCTACACTTCAACAAGAAAAGGATTCGGACGTTGACGGGGCTGTTGGCCCACAGGATGCAGGTTCCACATCATGACTTCTGTCGTAGCTGTGTGAATGGCGAGGAATCGGAGGGCACTTCTTAAGTGATTGCCCTGCTCTTCTTATTAGACTTGGGAAACCGTACTTCTAAGCGTTGGTTAGTTGGCAAAAATATCTTTTGAGGTAACTGACCCAGTTCGTAGATTCCTCGGATGGTTTAAGAGAAAGAGGGTAACCTCTTGGACCAACCTTGGAGAGTTGCGGATTACCCCAAACCCCTGATAATCCTCATACCCTTTGTTAGGCATCACAATGGGCCTTAAGGCTTCTGGGTGAACTAGCGAACAATCGCGAGTGGCCTGCATAACCTAACATAAAGTGCTCCATACTTTGTCAGTTAAAATATGAATAAATACGTATAGTTCACTTGGTAACTATGTTTACAAGTCAGCATATCTGATTATACTGCAAACTAAAGATATAATGGGCATCAGTCTTTCTTCATAAATGTTGTCGCTGGATTGTTATTCCAAACCATGAATGATGTCAGTGGAACCTTCCATAAAAATGAGAACATTTTTTTAGCGATTTCAGGCCACATGACTATGATCTCGCCAGTTTAGGAGAAGATAGCTTCTGGAATAGTTTGCTTGCTTGCTTTCTTACAAATTTGTTGTCTTCCAATTTCTTTAAAGCATCAAATTGATGGATTTTGTTTAGCTTCCGGAATAGCTTTGTTGGTATTCAAGGTACTTATGACATATTATGTTTTCATGGTTCTTAAAGTCTTTGAGCTTATTTCGGTTAATTACAACATTAAAGTGCTATACAAGTTGAGTTTTAATATTTCAATTGATTGATTTCTAGTTTATTTATTGTAAAATAATATCTTATAATTAATAAAATGTGCATAAGCAAAGCAATTATTAAAATTTCTGCACAAAATTATTGGAATGGTTTGCTTTAATCTAAAAAATTTGTTAAGTTTCTATATGGTAATTCACAAGAAAACGTTTTGTCGTTCAATCGTGCTCTTTTGGATAAACAACTCTTGAGCTACTCATTGCTCATCAGCTTAAGGATAACATTCTTTTATCATGCTTAGCTTACTCGTATTTCACATTTACAACACAAGCAAATCCAAAGGACTCGACATGCAGAACATGAAAAACTCATCTCACACTTTACAAATATTGAAAATATATATATGTTTATCAGTCTGTCAACTTTAATCGAAATTATTTCGAACTGTCTCTCACCAAACATAGAGAACCGTAACGAACTGCAAAGAACAAAAATATGAAAATTAATGCAAAAAAAAAAAGAAAAAGAAAACTCAACATACTCAAACTCAAACATTTGTCGGTGTAATCAATTTTGATAAGACAGAAGCTTAATTCAAACACATGAACATATTCAGAAGGATATAGACCGACTGACAGACAGACATACATACGTGAACATGTGCACGCACACAAAAAGTATTTGGACTGACAATCAGACAAAAGGACAGTGGGACATACAGACAGACTGATTCAGAAGTATGTTCAAATTTGTTAAGACGATGAGAACGACGTCGACGCCTGTATTTTATGTTAGTCGCAGCAATTTGCTTTCATAGCTTAACATATTTTTGGCAGTCGAAACAAATTGGAAAGCGTGGCATGGAGTGGCGTGGCCTGGCATGGCATTCAACTGAACTGGGGGCTTGGCCTGCCGTTGCTCATACGCATCGTTTGGCGTTACTCATACGCCTCCATCTTCATTCAGTTCTAAGATACAATAAGAAAAGCTAAAAGAAGTACTACATTTGTTTAGGTTTGGTTTGGTTTGGTTATGTCTTAAAATTTGGTTATGGATAAGAGAGAAAGTATCTATATACCATACACATAAGTATGTGAATATGTGCTTGTGTCAAAGTGCTTAAAACTTATCTGGAGAAACAGTAGAAGAATCATAACAGAGATATGCGAAGGAAGTTTGAGAAATTTCTTAAGCAACCAAAGAAAGAATATCAGGACATAAAAGAAGATATTTTTAAGAATTCTGATTTGTGTTCAGGAAGCTGAACATCCGCCTTAGGAGCCATAAGGAAATACAGCCATGGCCAAGACCTTTCCAAACACTTTTGTGTATTCCAGAGAACTGTAACAGTCATCTCAGGTGTTTTCTGGTGCATTCTTAATTTGTTATATGATGAGAGTGTTAACTTCTCTTGGATGACTTTAGTGTCTTTCTTTTGACATCTGTTTAACTTATCATACTACCCTCTTATGTTACATATGTGAGTATGTGTATTTGTTACACGGGCTGTGTTTGACATTCTGCGACACATGTACCCAAAAGTCATTCCAAGTTGTTGTGTTGTGTTGATTTTCTTTTCACATTTTTTTTGTTTTTCTTTTCATTTGTTGTTGGCCTTTTGTGACACTAAAATTGGTAAAGTCGCCAAAGAAGTGGAAAGTTGAAAATGGCACAGAAATCAGTAGGAAAACATGTGAAAAACAGCATCAACAGCAGTAGCAGTAGCAGTGGTAACAAAACAAAGCTTTAATTTATGCGCAACAGACGAAAATTCAGCTGAGCGTATCTCTTGTATCTTTGTACCATATATCGCTATCTCTCAGTCTGTCTGTCTGTCTGTCTGGCTCTTTGTCTGTCTTTCTGTCTGTCTATCTATATATGAGTTTGTTCGCTTGCATGAGTTTTATATCTGTGTAGTATCTTTGTTTGTTTGTAGGATGCTTGTTTGTTTGTTCATTTGTTGTTATTGTATTTCCATAGGTATGTAAATGGCTTTGCTAATGGCAATGAAAATGTTTTTTGATGTGAATGTCATTTTCGCCTGTTTTTATTTTCCTTTCTTGTTCTTGTTACCCCAACAACAACAACATTATCTTCTTTATGCTTCTTCCCTTCCTTATAGCTTATTGTATTTATGTAATATGTAATAACAAATATTATTTAAGTATAAATACATATATATAACTGAAATGAAATGTATCTGTGCTTTGCGAAAAAAAAATTACAGGTTTTATGTGGCTTAATGGTGTATTACTTTATGATTTCATAATTTCATAAAAATAAAATGCGCATAAAATTATCAAAATTGGTAGATCAACACAACGAAATTCACGACTTGGGAACTTCTTTTTAATGCTAATTTAGCTTATCACAGGCGTAGATAAATGTCTTAATTTAAATGTTTCTCGTTTGATGTTTGAGAAATAATATATTATTTTAATTAAATTTTATTAAAGGGCTCTAATAGCTTAGTGAGATATAAGTTTATTTACTGGTAGTGTTGCATCCATTCAAACTCTTGGACAACATTCACTAATAGTGGAATGATACCACTTACTATGCTGATCCCATGGCACAAAAATTTCCAACAAAATCAAGATTAAGATGCAACAATATTTAATGACTTTAAGTTACCAGGAAATTAAGACTCTCTATCGAGATATTAGTCAATCAATAGCCGACACTGATGAATGGTGAATACATAAGCGACTTCGCGCAACTATCTGGAATGTCATTCTTATGAATTTGTTCATCTACGATGATTTGCCATTCTCTTTTCTTTCAGATAAAATATATGACTTCAATTGAATAGAAATGATTTTCAATTTAAATAAATTCATGAAAAATTGAAAAAATGACTTGAGTGTGGGTTATTTGAAGTAAATTTAAAGAAAGGCCATTTGTTCAATGTTCTGATCCCCTTTTTACGGCGCCCTTCTCACCTTAGGATCATCTTGGGGTTTAATGTCTTTTGCCTTTTTATTCACTATGACATTCAAACGTAGCTAACGAGCCCATTAAACTTGTCTGAGCCATTTTTAGGCGTCCGTTCATTGCTATTCACATTTACAACATTCACATTTACTCATTCATCGCTTCCGCTTCCGTTTGCCATTCAGTTAAAATTTTTGTCGTTCATTCACTTTGGCATGTCTGCAAGTCTGGTCTAATCGGGTCTGAGTTTGTGGTTTCGTTTCAAATTCATTTGAATACTGTACTAAGTGAATGAATGAAGGAACAAGTGAATGGTTGGATGAATGAATGAATGCATGATGACATGAATAACTGCATTTTGTAAGCCTGATTTGCCTTTAGGCCTTTCTTTTATTTTCTTTTCTTTTCTTTGCTTTGGGTTTCTGCTGTTGCTTTTGTGCATAAATTGCGCCAAGCATGAAATTTCGTTTATCTCGTTAACACCTCCTGTAGCGACAAATATAAACGAGTAGTAGCATCACTAAGAGAATGACAGAAGGATCTCTACCGAATGTAAGATACAAAACTCACATTCATGGCTTTCCATTTTTAGTTTTTTCTTGGCTTTTTACTGTCATCATCACCATCATCATCATCATCATGATGCTTTTATGCATTTTCTTTCTTTTCAGCGTGTTGTGTAGTTTGTCTTTCTTTAGGGTTTCATCACTCACTAATGCCTGTCATTGCTTTGGTTTTTCTTTATTGTGACTTTGATTGCTCTTTCTTTTGTGAAGACATCATTCAATTTGTAAATAGAGAAAAAACCTACAGCAACCAACGATACTAAGTCTCAGTCATCATTCTTACATTAAGCATTTCACATTCATATGGCAACTTGTGGAAATTAATTTGCTTTCATTATTTAAAGATTAGATAAAATTTGTAACATCTACATTAAATCTAATGCCACAAATTAATAAATATACAATAATATATTCAGTAGATGATGGGTAAATCACATAACCACAAAGATAATCAGGAATCATACCACAAAAACACTTATCATGAATGCCTGCCTGCCTGTTAATAGTAGTCTTGAAATGTGACATAAAGATAAAATTCTTCAGACGATACTCAATAAAGTCGTCTGCAGAGGATTAAGGATACACACAATGAGAGATTATAATTTTGGTTTAAAGCGCATCATTAAAATCATAGAAGTAGAAAGATCAAAACTAGTTTAGGGTGGTCCATAAAATGCACTTTAAAATTCTTATCTTTTTAAGAATCCTTAGATCCATTGATTTTAAAAGTTTATTAATCAGGGGTGCCACAGAAAATTCCAGTGTTTTCGTCGTATGGAGTTTTGCATTCCACTCGGCCACTCGGTGATTTTATCGAAAAACCAAACCTCTTCAACTGAATGTTAATAGGACTGTCAGCATATAAAAACACAAAAGGAGGAATCAAACACTCCCAAAAGAGTTTTCTGTGGAACCTAAAATCGGAAATCTGGTGGAATAGAGGAGGAAGAGTTTTCTGTGGCACATCTAATAGTTCATTGTAAAGATTTTCAAGGTATAACCCAAGCAAAAAACCAAAGATTGGCAATATTTAAAGACTAGAAGAAGAAGAAAAATGTCACCTATTGTTTGTGAGACGAGTAATGTTATCTATATCTAAATCTTCTATCTACATATAAAATCGTAAGCCTTTTCGTGTCTGTGCGCGCTAATCTCAGAAACGGCTTAACCTATGTGAAAGCGGTTTTGACTGGTGTATTGTAAAAAGATTTGTGTTACATTTAGCGTTTATTTTTTTCAAAGTCCACCAACGAAATTAAAAGATATTCATACTTTTAATTCTATTGTCTACTTTTGGGCTGATTTTCGAATGTTTTACCTCTTTGGCTGTGTGCCAATATTAAACATCTGACAATTAGGCAAAAAGCGAATAACACGCGTACGAAGTCGTAGGCACAGCTAGTATATCTATAAAAATGGACGAGAAAAACAGTTTGACTGCGATGGACTACGATACCATTTGACCAATCATTATGAAAGTTGGCACATGTACCCATTTTTTCATGGAGAAGGTTTTTACGTATAAATTCTTTTTTCTGGACCTTCTGCTGACGAGAAATTTGTGAATAAAACTTTGCATAAAAAATCAATCATTCATTCAAGTGAAATATTTATAAAATACAATGACTACAAAAATCACGCACTAACATCATGGCACCATAGCAAGACGCATCGGGAAATTATGAAATTATGTGAATGCGTATGGTTGTTTACCGGCTTGAACTTAGGATAATTTTAGGCCCGATATGTATCCCAAACATACAATACAATATACTATATTTTGTTAAAAATGGTACTCTAATTTATAGTAGTGTCCTTTTATCTAATGCATAGCCATGGCTCTTAAAATGTAAAACGTCCCTTCCTTCGTAATGTGGCTGACATTTTCAAAACACAGGTCAAACCTTTAGATATGTCATTATGATGGAATGACTTGTCAGATTCACCACCTAGTCTAAGACAGACAGGTTTCTGTATTGTTGCTTACTAAAATGATATTCTATAATCGGATGTTATTCTAACTTTACTTTTGGTGACGAGTTGTTCAACAAAATTTATTGCTCTATTTAACGCTTTATTTTGGTGCGGGTGAGGAAACGAGAATGCAGAAGTACGAAATCAGGACTTTATGGTGGCTTCGTTGTGACAGGTTGTATATGACAGAGTGTCATATGTATGAACCATAAAATCCTTTCATACAACCATGTGAAGATGGATATCCTGAATTAATTAACTGTTTATGTCATGTTTACACAAATGCGCCATGGGTATCTCCAAAGATAATATTACATTGATATGGCTGTGAGTTGTTGGACCACTCCAATTTAAAATCATTCAAAGATGCTTAGGTAGAGAGAGACAATGAGGGATTTCATTTGGTCATGCTACATATGATGTCAGAAAAGAACATAGAAATATACTTATAACATGACACCAAACAGACAAAGCAAAACTATATACATATGCATTTTACAGCAACCCCTTCCATTATCTTACCCCTTTTAGTTGAGTTGAGCACTATTTGTGTGTCTTCGCTTTGTAGTACTTTAGATGGCATTCACATCAGTCAGTTGACGGGATTCAGTTTCAGACTTGGTTTTGTGGCGCCACACAAATTATGCATAAGGTTAACAAATCTTGAGGTTTGCATGTATTTGAATGAATGTGGATTTTGTCATTGTTTGTGATTGTGTTTATGTTGTATACAATGTTTGTTTGTATTAGAATTTTGCTTATGTGTGTTGAGTAGCTTTATTAAATTTTCAAATTAAATAGACGAAACCAACAACATAAACAACAAAGGTGGAAACTAAAATATCAAAAACTACTTATAGTTATAATACTTCAAGTAGTTGCATGCAACCAAGAAAACTTGAAAGTTAAAGTTGACATACATTTTTTCTTAACAACCTCTTAAATTATTATAGTGCCCTACATGTAGCAGGAGATGGTCATGGCTTGCAAGACATTCTTAAGACTCTTTAAGTTGAAAATATCATTCAGTTTATCAATTAAAATATATAAAAATTTCAATAACCCAATGATTATGTCTCTGGAATTTATTTATTTAAACCTATAATTTTGGTTTATATATAGTGTAATGGGGATAAAAATTTGACATATTCCCATTTAAAGCCATAATATTATATTTCAGTCGGTCATATGAATTGAGGCTATGTACAGAATGTTCATAGACAAAAGTAAGCGTTCAGCACATGAGTTGGATAAAAGCCTATTATTCATCAGAAGAAGAACTGTTTGTGATCTGATGTAGGTAAGATTCATTATGACTTTAGAAAAACTGTCTCAACGAAGTAGTAGTAGTAGTAGTAGTAGTAGCAAAAATAGCCTAGATTGGTAAACAGATTCACTAATTTCTATCTGCAGGGTTACGCCAGACCACACACTGCAAAAATGGCTGTTCCAAAACTAGAGGACTTGGAGTTGGAACTTCTTCAATATCAAAAACATGGAATGTCCACCACGGTTCTATACAACCGGCCTAAACACTCTTCGGCTTAAATGGCAAAAGTGTATAGATAATATGGGTGCCAACTTTGATGAATAAAATAACTAATTGTATTTATATACTGACAACCAACTTTGCTTTTATATCTGAAAATTTAAAGTTACACATACCCAATAGTATTGGGTCCTTTTCTTTTCCTTTGCGTGGCGGAAATGTTGACTTTATTTAGTTCAGTATATAAGTACCTCATATGATGAATTATATGTGCATGCCTTTTTGTTTGATTTTTCTTTGGCTAAGAAGAGTTATGAAAATTTAAAGTATGGAGTTTTATTTCTCAAATTCATAGTAATTAGACCAAATAAAACTTAAATTCAATATGCATTAAAAATATATAAAAACATTGAAGCAAAGAAATTCACAGTTATAAAGAATTATATGTGCATTATACGCTTATTAGGCATAATATGTTTTTTTTTTCTTTCAAACGTAGCAATGTTATATCAAATAAGAATATTAATAATTAATATGATGTCCTCTTTGAATTTTCACCTTATTGAGACGAAATGGCATGGAGTCTACTAACGATTTCAGCGTGCTTGGGCTGATTTCAGCCCATTCTTGTAGTATTGCAGTTTTAAGCTCCTTTGCTGTGTCAAATTGTCTTCCATTCCTAAAAACTTTGGCGGAGAGAATTCCCCAGATATCTTCAATGGGGTTAAGGTCCGGACTTACAGGTGGCCAGTCCAGTACTGGAATATTTTTGGATGAAAAATATGTCTTAGTGACCTTTGCATTGTGTATTGGCGCGTTATCTTGCTGATATGTCCAATCATTTCCATGAAGCTGATTTGCAAATTCTATTAACTCGTTGTCCAATAGATCGATATACATCTCCGCATTCATTTTTGTTGATATGAAACACATTGAAGTCTTTCCCTTGTAACTAAATGATTCCTCGATCTTGTTCAGAAATGCTTGTTCCACGAGGCATTTTCGACTATTGTATAGAAAACTTATTGTAAAACATGCATATTTTCATCAAATAATTACTCACATTTAATTTAATAAAAAATTTCCCAATTTAACAACTAAATTTTGCACCAACAGTAATGAATAATCAAATGAATGTGACGCGCACATATAAATCTTTATAACCAAACATTAAACACTTAGTTCATATTTCAAGTAACGGTGCTACGAATGATATAAGAATGGAAGAACAATAAACGAAAAACAATAATAATACAACACTTAACCAGACTGCATAAAAAAAAAAAATTACAAATGCAGATGAAAGAGAAATAGAAAAAAATATTTGTGCACATATAATTCCTCATATGAGGTATATAAATCTATATATTATTATGGAGACAATATTCTTTAGGTACCATTTCACCTTACTTAACGTCAATTGTTGTTGTCTTTTCGGATGAAAAGAAGTTTAATCTAAAGGGCCCAGATGGGTATAATTATTACTTCCACAATCTACGCAAGGAGGAGCATCACTTGGATCGACTTCACAGTCGGGCGGGGGGTGTGATGGTGTGTGGAGCCATCTCCTATTATGGCACATGCGAGTTGCAATTTTTGTCAACGAAAATAAATGCGAGCACTTTAAAAGGCGTGCTGGAACTTGCATTGGCCATGGCATAGCCAGCATGACAATGCACCGATCCACACTGCCCGGCTTGTAAAATCTTGGATTAAGGACCAAAATGTTGATATTTTGCAGTGGCCACCGTACTCACCGAATCTCAATATAATTGAAAACATGTGGGGATGGTTGGCTCGAAAAGACAACGAATCCGGAACACAATACTCAAACAAAATGGAACTCACGGAAGGCATCAAACGTGCCTGGTCGGCTATTTCTCTACATTATATTGAAAATCCTTACAATTCGATTCCCAATCGAATTTATGAAGTTATACACAACAAAGGCGGTCCAACGCATTTCTAATTTTTTGAAGAAATGTTTAAAATTACATATAAATAATTATAAAATTATGTTAATGGCTTAAAAGTTTAAGAAACGGTGAAATAATATGGGGTGTCCTATCCTTACATATATATCAAAATGATATCCACTTACCACTTTCGCTTTATTTTAACTGTAGATTGGAGTGTAAATAAAAAATAAAACTACACAATTTTATCTTCAATCGTTTGGCTGATATTGATCCAAAACTTGTGAAGGCAGGGGGTGTCCTAACTTAATGTTGCGCGGAGACAATATTCTTGCAGTACCGTGTCACCTTACTTAAAGCCCATGTATTTTAATGAAAAATTTATGGTTTGAAAGATATTCATCTCTAGATGTGTCGAATATATGCCAATTTATTGATTCTAGTGCAGCCAAAAACAGGTGAGAAAATGTAATGTTTATAACAATAACAACAACCATGCTTACACAGAGAAGTGTGGAATAAGAGAAGGCACATTTTTTTTGAGCGATTACATAAAAAAACACAAAAAGCAACAAAAACAACCAACGGCAAGTTACCAATATTACGCACTTTGTCTGATAGTCTTTACTCACTGCTTCATATCACTTTGCTGCAAGCAACGACTCAGCCAAAGATTATGAAATGAATACACTGGACAAATCGCTCAAGAAGAGAGAAGTCTCCCTTTGTTGGGTATACTGAGTTTATCCAACAACAAATTATGTGTAATCTCGGCATACCTAACAACAAATCTAGACACAGTAAAGAGAGAAATTTGATAGAAGAGCTCTCCCTTTGTAAGCGTTTTGTCCTGTCATGAAAATTTCATAGTCTTTACCTTACACATTATTACCCCAGTATATTCATTCAGGTGATCGAATTTCGTTATAGTAGTTCTTAACAGACTGTTATCTTTACCTGGAAGGTGTATCAATTCAGTCAAATCTTGTCGTTTTTAAGATTTTTTTATGCTGAAGTTCTTCAAATGTTTAAATATACAACCAATTCAAAGTAATTTTTCTGATCTTTTCAGATCGCGATCAACAACTACCGGTGATATATTTCATATACTATCGATTTCATTTACAATAAATGCTCGAACTTCATTGAGGTCTTGTCACGTGAGGACCATAGACACTCGCCTACAATACGTCTTAGTGGTTCTGTATTACTAGTAACTATTTAACATAATTAAGCTTAAATGCTGCCACTCTAACTTAACCTAAACTAATTCATTTGATTATTTTCAACATAAAAGCCAAAAGCTTTAATTAAATGTGTACAGAGTATGAGTTTAAATTCCGAAACTTCAATTGTTTTGGCTTTAAGTTTCAATAGCATTATTTCTCTTTATTGTTATGTGCAAAACATTTTGTGAAATCAAATTTAAAGTTTATTTGTTTCTTATTTTTAATGTTATTTAATAATCTTAAACTTTTTATTTACTTTGCATAACAATCTTGAAATGTATCTGAACATCTTGTTTCATGTATGTAATTCATTTTTCGGCAATAAATTTTAACTCAATTGAATCGAAAAGCAATGAAAAAAGAATGAATTTAACTCAATTATAACCTGTGGTGAATTGCTTGTGGTCCATTTCACATAAATTAAGTAGACAAAAATCTTTTGTCGGAGTATGAGTTTTATTTGCATACTTCATTGAATGAATTCTCTCCCCCTCATCCACTTTTATTTTCTTCTTCTCCGTTACACTTTCGGTGATTTTATTTCATTTCATTTCATTTTTTTATCATTTTCACTCCCCCATAACTTTTCATTTGCCAAGTGAAAATCATCTCCACACGAATTATTTTCCCATTTAACACATTTACACAATTTTTTTTCTTTTTTTATACTCAGTTACAATTCGTTGTTCAAGACTCCCTTTTCCCCACATTGATGTTGCCTTCCTCTTTAGAGATCCATACCCAATGCAAAGAGTTAATCCTCTGCAAAGTAGTTATAGCAATGCAAGAAAAAGAAAAGAAAAGAAAAGTTGGAAAAAGAATTTTAAAATGGCGGAATAAAAGTAAATTTTGTCGTGGTTTTTTTACCAACAGAATGTTGAATATATACATCCATTCTATACAACTATATGGACTTGTATTCAAAGTGAAGATTTATGTTGTTGGAGAATGGTGGTAAGTATCATTGGCCGACCATCTTCAGGATATGACGTAAGAATTGGAAGATTAAGTGGGTCGCTTATTCACCATTAATTTATTGTCGAATGCACTTTCACTGAATCAGTTTAGAGCACTCTATTTCTCTCTCTCTCTATGTCTTCTTTATACATTTATCTTTTTTCATTGTTCAGCATACCATATTATTGTGATTTTACAAAAGTAATTTAATAACTTGAAGAAGGTTTCTTTCTTTTTGCCACCATTGCCATACTAAACTACACTATCCAAAAATTTAAACTCTTATAAATGTTAGTGACATGAGTCCGAAACGAGCTTCATTGATTTATATGAACATTATTCATCATACATGATGCTGCTCACTTTTACCCAATGACAACAACTGAAAGCAAACATTCATTTTTAGTCCTCAGCGAGTTGAATTACAAATTTAATGAAATTTTTCATGACTAGACAACTTTCAGCAGCCTTGTTGATATGTTGTCTACTATCCACTGTCCAGTGTCTCATGTCCACTAGCTGTTATCCTGTGCCCAGTAGTATGTCCTTCAACATTGTTGACGTTGTCATAGTCATCGTTCGTCACTTCATCTCACTTCGCTTCGTGACACTTGCTCATTTCACGCTTGATAATTTCAATATGTTTACTCTAAGCTGAAGCTGGATCAGAGTTGAAACTGTTTGTCCTCATCATGGCTGAGCCAATTATTCTCTTGACTCATTAAGTTTTATTGCAAAACCTTTAAACTTTTGTCGGTCGCTTTAAAAATAAAAAACAAAAAAATTAAATATGTCATCAAAATTTATGGGTTTCTCAACCTTATGAGATTAAATATTTTAAATTTAAATATATGATGATGAAACTAAAATAATTTTGTTCATATAGAAAATAATGTTTAAAATCGAATTTACTTATGTGTTTCAACATCTTTAGGAATCATTGGATATTATGAGTCTTTTTAACACATTTTAGAATTTGAAGCTTATTTTAACGCATAATTTTAAAGAGGATTATCAAAAACGCTTCGTCTAGTATCAATAACTAATAATAATATAATTTTAATACGTACAATGATGTGATCTATTGGAATTCAGTCTTGACCCATGACTTTTCCTCTCTAAAGTGTTTTCTCTCTCTTAGAAAATCATAGAGATGTCATCGTCACTACCTCAATATTATAGATCAGATGATATTTGATTGTAACCGAATTATCGCTGATTGAATCACTGATAAGTACAGAATATTTTCTTTTTTGAAACTTATCCCAAGAAAGTGTCACTATGAAGCTGAAGTAGTAAACTTTAGAGTAAAGAAATCTTAAGCATGACTTTTGACGAACCAATTACATATTTGGGTTAGAAATGAATTAGTAACATCAATAAGTCATAATAGCATTATAGCTTTTTTTAAACTTTGGAGTAATGCACGAAATGGCTCGAGGTGATACAGTCTTTTATATAGTCGACGACATTATTGGTCTTTTTCAAAGCTTGCTCAACAACTGATATGCCATGTCTTTCATTCCTTCTGCTACGATGAACTCTACGAGCTGGTACACAAGCCATCGATGTTTCCAATCAAAATATTGATGTTTTGACGTTGTGGTAGAAGATGATTACGACAGCCGTCTAAGTTTTGATACTTTTGGAGTAGATCTTCCATCAAACGAAGAATCAAAAGCCAGTAGTAAATAACTTCACGTAGCAAATATTTGCTCCATTTTGCTCAGCAAAAGCGACAGAAAGTATTGTTAAGCAAATAATTGTGGAAAATCTTTCATTATTATACGGGCAGACAAATATTTTCCCTAATTTTAAGCAAATATTCGCTTTATCTTATGCTAGCTTTAGGCCTCTATCTATTGCCTGTTATAAGGTGCTTAACATAATTATAAGACACATTCTAAAAACTGCATTGAAAAGGAGAGTATCAATATTTTTATGCGCAGCATTTAACTAGACACGTAATTAAGTGAATATTATTCGAAATGCCACGTGGCAAGCTTTTGTCTGATGAAGAAAAATGCAGAATTATTGCTCTAGCTACAATATTAACAGAATTTCAAAATTAATTGGTCGAAGTCGTTGTGTAATAACTAATTTTCTGAACGATCAGGTGAATTATGGTATAAAGCGAAATACTGGTCGAAAACCAAAGCTATCAACACGTGATAAACGTCGAATTAGAAACCTTGTGAGTAATTCATCACTTTGCAGCATGCCTGTATCTCATATGACCATTTGGCGCACTTTAAATAACTCGAAACACATTGTCAGAGCTGTAATGAAGAAGGCGCCAACCCTCCTCCAGCGTCACAAGACGGCACGGCTACAATTCGCAGAAAACTTATATACATGCTGTGACTCGGTATTGTTTAATTAACATATCACCTCCAAATCTACCTTTCCCTTTCGTTATCATCAGTCTAAGGGGTTTGAAAGCAACAGGCTTTGTATGCGCATCGCTATATCAATCATTGATTGATTTATTTTATATTTTAAACTATGATACCCAATAGTTCTTTTACTCTAGAGAAACTTCGAATGCTTATATATATAATATATACTATATATATCATAGATCAGAATTCATTTCTGCTTATGCATAAGTAGTTAACTTTGTTTATTAAAGTTTCTCGTGAAATAATAAGTATTTAACTATATGATGTTAGTACAAAACAATGCAATCATTTTGCTTTAATTTCTGTTTATGTTTTTTTCTCTCAAACACTTAAATGAACATATGTAAGCAATTTTGTTTAAACACATTTTTTCATGTGATATTTTAAATATTTTCTTTTTATAATTTTCCCAAAACAAAACAGAAATAAATAAATAAATAAAAATTGAAATGCAATAAAATAAAGTAAAATAAAATCAAATAATAATAAAGAATTTATTTAATTTTTAGTTGAATATGAAAAACAAATGAAATAAATTCAATTGGAAGAACAGAAGTATTTAAATTGAATTTTCATAGAATGCAGATTTTTGTTTATTTTGTTTCTTTATTTTGTTTTATTTTTGGACTATTTATTGTTGTTGGTATGCAAATTTTTAGATTCTAAATAAAAAAGTGGAGAAAAACTAAAATAGAATTTTGTTGGTCAGAATATTATAATAATATTAAAGTTTATCTTCGTCCATTCATACACAAATGGGAAAAGGAAAATAATAAAAGAAAAGTAATGCATAAAGATAGAAAAGTTCAACTGTGAAGAACAAAAAGTTTTTTGGTTTGGTTACTTTAGCATTTTTTTCATGAAGATGAAGTTATTATAAATAAACAAATAAAAACATAACACTGAGGATGAAAAGCTGGAAAATTCTTCAAAGGGAAAAAGACAAGTGAAAACAAAAAAAAAAGAGTGCGAAAAACTAAGCGAATAATAACTTCCAAATGACTTTTGTTGTGGCGCCTTGATGCATTGCCGAGGCAACTTTTGCCTTTTTGCCGCTTGACCATATGTGTACTGGCCAAAAGTTACTCGGACTCTGCCAGATTCATGCGAATCATGCCATCATAAAGTAATTTATGTGATTTTCAGTTGGCTTTTATTTACGACAAGAAATGATGATGTGGAGAGAGGAGAAGACACTGATAGACTGACTATCTGACTGCCAGAATAGCACACTCACTGACTGACTGAATGGCACAGTAAGTTGAACAGATAGACCAACAAACAATCTGAACTCAACATATTGCCAAATGGCCAACAACTTGGTCAATTGTCTTCATTTTCTTTGCTTCTGCTTTATTTGTGAATTCCAACTTGAATCAAAGAAAATTACGTTTTATTTGTTGAAGTTGAAAGAAGAAACAAAAAACGAAAAAAAAGAAAGGAAATGATTATGATGATGATGATGACGAGGAAGGCAAAGAAAGCTAAATGAGGTGAAGGTGCAAGCGTAAGAAATGAACTGTAATGAAGTTATTAATCCCCATGGAATTACCGGTCTTTGATTGTTTGAAAACGAAGTCTTTTTATGGTATTTCTTTTTTTTTTTTTTACAGGAAATCATGGAAAAGTGAAGAGACTGAGAAATGAAAGAAAAATGCGCGCATCAATAAGAAAAAATGTCATTGTGAGGTTGGTTCCTTTTTATTAGCTGACTTTTTTATTGAGTTCATTATGGATTGAGTTGCACTTATTGTGGTCAATAAATCACAAAAACTTTTTACATTCACTTGCCCTATTAAGAAAAGAAAGAAAATATAGAACTCATACTTAGGATAGGTTAGTTAGTTCACTCTTATTGTGATTGAGTTCTTGAAAAGGATATGAGTTTTTATCTTGTAAATAGAAATTGATGTGGTTTGTGAATATTTATGTGACAAATATTAAAAGGAAGCATTAGTGTATCACAAAAGAATATAATTTATCATTGTTTAAAAACCTCCAATGTAGATATCATTGTATCTGAACATCACTAGTTAGATAAAGTAAATCCCAATTGTTTTTTCTTTTTTCACTTGAACACTACAATCATATAAAGAATATCCTAGTATTCCGTGAGTCCTATTTATAAGGCAATTTAGAGGAATTTGGGATTGACATTAAGAGTAGATTCGTTATCTAATCAAAGTCAAAATAGGCTCGCGTAGACATGGTGTCCTTTTTAGAACAAATCTGATGGCTTTCCCTTGTATAATTGATTGATTTCAGAGAATGCAATGTCAGGGATGTAATCGAGATAGAAAGTGTTAAAATTTGAGATATTTTCATTGAGTAATTATAATTCAGTTATCGGTACACGAGTGAACAATGGTGCTGAATGGCACATAGCAACGCAATCATTCGATCTTTTGAAAGAGAGTTATTTATAATAATTGAAGAATTTATCAAAAAATATACTCGATTTGGCTATAAAGATCACTTGCCTTAATACCATTGAACTTTTTCTTATGGGGTTTCTTGTAGTATTAGGTTTATGTGAATAATATCACTAAGTGAACCATCATTATGCAAATAATATTCTCAAAATTTGTTAAAATATTGACAGCATTTCGAGCTAGCTGAGGATGTTACTTGGACAACATACTTTAATCGTAGTTTAATTTCCAATAAAAATAAATAAAGATATCACACAATTAATTTAAAACTAAAAAAGATACCTCAATTTTGAGCACCTTTTATGATGTAATATGATTCTCTTTTATCCTTAGTTTATGGGAATATCTAAAACACATACATAAACGGTTCATTTTTAGGGTTCCCTACCCAAAAGGTGTCAATGGGACCCTATTACTAAGTCTACACGGTCCATCCGGCAGTGAGCTCTATGATGAATGAACCGTAAAAGGTAAACGGATAAAATTTCCACATGGTATGTATTTCTATTGCTGCTAGAGAAACAATTGTTATGTAGTACTTGGAACTTTGGTCACCTTTGTAGTGGCTATACCCTTTAGTTATATTCTGGAACCAATAGCTGATTCAAAATTCGATTGAAATCTTTTAACGCCAATTGCACAACCTTTTGTTAAATATGTCAACATGTGGAAGAGCTACCAGAACTGGTGACTACTCTTCTCTTTGGAGGCATGAGTTTAAAATTGATATAAAATAAGATCAGAATTTTACTTCATTGATCTGAGTTGTTTAAGGCGAGGCATTTTATTTAACTAGAAAAAACTGAGGAGCGAAGCATACATATCCATTGTACAATACTACGTGAGAAAGATACCCTTGTACTAATTTATGTCTAAGTAGTTTATAAAAATGTATAAAATAATACAACTGTTTAAATAACCGTTTTATATAAATTTAAATGAAGTTCATGCACACTTTTGTATGTGGTTCAATTAAACATAACCACTCTAGAGATAATCACCTTTGGAATGTTCTTTTATAGAACTTAGAACTTAGATAATTTCTTTAGTTAGGATCACAATTTGGCAGATGCTAAAGTTAATGATGATACCTTCACTCAGCTTCACTTGAATAGCACACATGTAAATAATGTTATTAAACCTCATTTTTAGAGTTCCGTAGTCAAAGAATGAGAAAAGGACCAATTACGAAGCCTATGCGGTCCGTCCACATAATCAAAACAGTGTATCACTGCTGAACTGCTTTCTGTTCTCTGCGACATTATGTGTGAATCTGATAACAGTGTGATGTTGTGAAGCAGTTTTCATATTGAAATGGTTTAAATTTGTGCATTTTGTAGCTATTTAGGCGTTATTTGCATAATTCACTATTGCGAGAAAAAAAAAAATTAAATTAATTTTACATAACTTCAGACGGAGGTATACGCTTTACATCCAAAAAATTTGCATACGTAGTGTTATATCTTGTGCAATTGTAGTGAACCCTAAGAATGCAAGTCCGAGTAGTACTCGACCGATTTTTCATAGAAATTGAGAATATTTCTTAAATAATAAATCCTTAGCTTATCTCAATACGTTTTACATTTAAGCAAAAGCAGTACAAGTTACATACATATACCTAAATATTAATATAATTCCAAAATAGCTGTAGGTCCAATAATAATGGAAGCTATTAATCTGTCAACAACTTTCTACTAAGTATTGTAGTTTTTGAAATTATAATTTCTACACCCATAAGTTGTTGATAAACTCTCTCTCACTCTCATTCTCTGTCTTAGTTGAATAAAATCAATTAAACTCATTCTCTAGAAAACAGAAATGTTTTGAGTTTATCACATTTGTCATACACCATTAGAGTCGAAATGTTTTCTATTTATCTTTATTGCTTCATTGTTATACTTACAATGAATGCCTAAAGCATTTTCATAGTCCTTAACTTCATATTTTACTCTTGATTCAAACAATTTAACTTCGAACAATAATTAATTGTTCAAATATTGTTTACGTCGCGTCTATTGGCGCCATTAGAACAGAGAACAAAACAGCATTTAAAATTGGGAAATTTATGAAAAGTAAAAGTTATTGATTAAATTAAATTACTTTTAGCATTTACAAACATACTCCAAAGCATTGAACTTTTTATCTATTTGACCAGAAAATGGAGAAAATGTTTTAACATTAGAAACTTGAAGGAGACCAAAAAATTAAGTGACTTTGATTTGTTCCAAACCTTGATATAAAATTGAAAATAGCGAAGTTATGTTGAGATGCTAACACATTGGAAAATCTTTTTTAAAAAAATTAAATAAAATATTGGATTACCAGTCGGCAGACAGTCAGACAAGCTGGACACTCAGACAAGCAAGCAGGCAGACAGGCATAGAATGAATGAATCAAAATAATTTTATGTGAAAAGCGTGTCCAAATGACATTTAAGGCTGTAATGAAATAACTAAGTGAAGAATTTGATGTGATTTGTTTCAATTTGTCAGACCAAATGTCACAAGAAACAAAAGGCGGCAAAAATTCTATTCCATATCAAATGAAATGGAAAAAAATAAACCAACACATTTCTTATGTTCCTCTTAATTCAATTAGATTTTTTTCCAAGGACGTTTCTAAAGTGTATTTTCTTGTATTCCTGGAAAAATATAAATTCAAATGCTTAAGGTTTCATAGATGTTGATATAAGGTTTTAAATTAATTTCTACAAAATTTCCTGAATTCTTTATCTTTACATATTATAACAAGGGAATTTAATTCTAGTTGACATTGACCTCATTGTTTGACACAAAATTTTATGCCAATGCGTCATTTCTTTAGGGCCGGATACTAAAATTAGCCGTAGGAGGCATTATCTCCTAAAAATGGTGAATGTAAACAAAATCTCAACCCTTATTAATAAAGTTTTGCTTAGTTGATGATACAGAAGAAGTTTTAAGAAGTTTCAAGCAGAAAAATTTTTGCATTTCTTTTAAAAAATTTCATAAATTTGGTAAAATCTTATCCTTTGGCATTTTAAGAAAACTTGTCTATTGGATAAGGATTATTAAACCTAATTGACTGTTTAAGTTTATATAAAACCAATACTTTTAGGTTAACAAGGACAAACACAATGAATCCTTTTAGGTCAAAAGACACCAAATTTTATAATAATAGTTTTCCTTCAATATTCAGTAGGCTCTCCCGATAGCGAGAATGTTTTCAACATCCTTACAAGTACCTTGTTTACCACAACAAGGTGGCTATTTATTGAAAAAGTATCTTCTGGTCAACTAAAAACAATAATTAATTACCATAAACTTATCAAACTACCCTCATACATGACTAAACTATATGTTAATAGTATCTGAGACTCAAACAGTGATATTAATTTATTTATTGCGCTTTTTTGTTTATGTCCTAAATTCAAATTCAAGTGAAATCGGAACTCTCACTTGTTAAGCCGACATCCGTAATTTAAGATGCTTTATTTATATCAATTTCATCATCACAACCAAAACAAACTTTTAACATGCTGCGCAAATAAACTCATGTCCTTATACTATTCATATATGTATACAATATACAATAGTACAAAGTTAACTATGTAAGTATATTGAAAAAAAAAACACTATAAGCTCTTTTGATACTTATAATGTTTTGTTGTTTTTATTATACCATATATTTTACTATAGATACACGTATTCAAAGTTATATTTTTTCACTTTTTTAAGCCAAATCCTACATTTGGTTATTTTTTGTTTGTAATATTTTGTTTCCATTTTTCATTGGAATAAATTTTCCATTAAGCGTTATAAGTTGAAAAGATTTTCACGTTGCATTTTTATGTTTATTAAAAATTACAGAATTTACCATTTGAATTTTCATTTTGTTTATTAAATTCTTAGAATCAAAACAGAAGCAGTTTTTTATATTGAATAGAAAAGATTTTTTTGAAACCAGGGATTAATGAAATAAGTAGAGGGATAAGGGTTACCTGTTCATGGTATTATTTTATTATGAGTTGCTGTTTTTTTTTTATTCGGAAGGAAAGCATCGAAAGCCTGTTCGTTCTACAACCGAAGTGCGGGACTTTAACCGCGCTAAAAACTCCCGCTCCATGTCCTATCGTCCTCCCGGAACTGTCATTAGATATTACGTCGGGAGGAAAGTGTGAGCATTGCTGCTCAAAAGTCAGTCGTTCTTAGTTTAGAAGGTCACCTGTTGTATTATTGTCGTACGTGTGGTCGTGACTGCGCGTCAGAATTCTATGTTTTACGATCCTCATCCGGTACAAGAGCTAAACGAACAGCTTGTGACCGTTCAGCTGCTCTTTGATAAGAAGTACATCTATTTTGACTTTACTGTAAGTTCATTATGCTACCACAAAAAAACTCAATGCTATATAACTCCGTTTCTGTTTGATCATGTTTTAAAGTTTAACGGTACGGAATGCGCAAACCTATATATCACTCTATCGAAACGAGAACATTCGAAAACAACAACAACAACATTCGAAACTTTGAGAAGAAACACAAAAACATGCCATCGTTAGTAGCAAAAAAATAAACAAATGTACGTGGACAATATTAGAGTGAGAAAGGAACAATGACTGCAAAAATTGCACACTAGCATCATGATGGGGCCGCAGCAACGTGTGCCGGGCTAAGCTAGTATTGTATAATTCAATGAAAGAAATTATATTGATTTACTCTTTTTTATGTATGGACTCCATCTTAATATGAATGTGAGGTATATCAAGTTTCTGAAAATGTGATGTTTATTCAGAAGCTAACACTTGGTTTTGTTTTTTTGTAATGCGAACAAGCAGGTAAAAATCTTCCAAAGATACTCATGACCCGTGCCACAAGTAATGTCGGATTCATAATCCTACCGACTAAAAAACCCCCTATCGCCTCAAATCTCGTTACTCCCTACGGCACCTACAAAGCATTCCTCCGTAATTGTTAGAGATGGATGATGTTTAAAATATTGCAAACAAATTCCTAAGTTATAGTATCCACAATAAGATAGTACCTATCAGTTTTTTACAATTACCTCATCTTTTAAAACAGAATTATAGAAATTCATTCATGCTTTAAACTAAGGGTACCAATCAATCTTTATCATAACCATATTTTCGATTTCTATATAATGAACTATTTTTTTAGTGAATTGGAATTTATCTGTGACTGTCTCATTGGGCATGAGTATAACACCTTTCAGCAAGCGTCATGCATTTAAACAAATTTACAATAAGTGGAACTACATTGCAACTTACAAATAATTATGAATTGAATTAAATTCCTAAAAGAAGGCAACTTATATGTATGTTCACCATAAATTTGTAAACACTTATATTATTAAGACAACTCAAGTATTAAAAAATGTATTCCAAATGTAAATATTCACTATAATTGTGTACATACTTATAGCAAACACTGTTATTTTATTAAAAATATTGTTTATACAAATATTAATTACTGTGTCAAATAGCTGAAGGCCAATAGATGCCATTGCTATTTTTCATAAGCTAGGTTGTTAGTTGTGCTGTTTATAATAAGAATAATAAAAAAATTAAGATTTGAATATAATCAAAAGACTTCCTCTATAGTCATGGATTTATGGACCCAAATAACTTCACATCGTGAACAACCTCTGAAGAAAGAAAAGTTCTTTTAATGTTTCATTCCATTTTTATAGCGCCTTCATTTTTTTCTCAATATTTTCTACATGTTCTTTCTTCCTTCCATCCATCTAAATAATCCAGGGACTCGCATTATAGCAATCAACAACTTGGCAGCGCCTGCCGATTGCTTTCAATGGATTTGTCGTAATAGTAAGTATGTATGTTGAAAAAAGATTCCTGCATATGGAAGGCTGAAGAAAAGAATCGTGATGATGGATAACAGTGAAACTTGAAAAAGGAAAGTTTATGGAACAACAGCAATTGGTGATCGTCTAGTACGTGTTGTGTCGATAATTGATTCATTGTGGTCATCTCATTTGTTCTAGATTAGCTGGAGCAAAAACAAGAGATCCACAATGGAAAACCACAAATTCTTATCAATTTATTGAATACTAGTAACTTTCATTGTTGTAAATGACTAATTATTACCAATATCTTATAAGGAGTAAAAATATCAGCCAAAATCAAACATGTAATTGGTACGAAATGCATACATATTCTTCTGCAACTACTTGTTTTCTATTTCCGACCTTGAAGAAGTGATTGTGTGGAAATGATAGTTAAAGAAAAGAAAAACAGAGAAACTCAATAAAATAATTTTTATTAATCAAAATATTGAAGAAATCTTACGGTTAAACTAAAATAAAAATCAGATAAAAACGTCAATCACTAGAATTTCTAAACACTGATTATCCCACCCTCGTATAATTGTATGATTTTCAAAAATGCTGTAATGAGGATATAATCGATTATATATTATTATAATTTATTTAATTTTATTTTAGAAAATAGCGATTATGTGATTTTCGCATTTTTATAACTTTAAGTAAAGATAGGCATATTAAGTTTCTGCAAAAGTTTGATCAAGGTCAAAAAGATTTAGAAAACAAGAAGGATTACCGAATAGTGCATAATAAATAATATTTTTTATAAATATGAATTTATGTATGTGCTAAAAAAGACTTTCATTTTATACTGGTTTTTCAAGAGGAAACATTTCATAGCATGGTCAAGATTGGATCTCTTAAACAAAACAACTATGTACGAGTATTCAAATTCTTGAGCTATAAACATCCAGCCAATTAAATGACCAACAAAATCATTTAGTAGTATAAGTATTTTATATTTAAATGCATCTTTGATACACACAAGTGAAAGGTATACAATTTTTTGTGAAATCAACATTAGTGTGCATGTTTTTATTTTGTTTTAAATAGATAACAAACAATTATGTATTACATAAATAATTGTTGTTAAACTACATTTGATCCAATCTAATCTAACAATAAAAACCAAAAACAAAAATTCCAAAATTGTATGTTAATGTTAATGGGCTGTGTTGGCTGTTTTCATTTATTCATTTTTCAAAAAATGTCTATAAATAAAATTATATGCATTTGAAAACTACTTAATAAATTTTATTTATGCATTTTGATATTTAAACCAAAAAATAAAATAAAATTAAATAAAATACAATAAGAAATATTTCAAAAATTACTTTACAAATAAGTTCTAATTAGCTTACAATACAATAATTTTTATATGTAAAAATATTGTTTGTATAATTTGTTCATGAATTTATCATAAATAATGTCGAAAACAAAAAACAATGTACAATATATTTTATTGCACGATTATGAAGCAATAATTTATGAATTTATTGCATAGCGAATGCAATTTGTTGTACAGATTTAAAAAAGAATAAAAAAAAATAATAAAAAAAAACACAAAATCATATCAAATAAAATTCCAGGAAAAATAAACCAAAAGTTTTGTACAGAATATTTCATCAAAAATATTTTGAAAAATATTTAAGTTTTATTCAATTTTGTATCAAAACTCAAGGGCTAACTAAGCCACATTTAAAACACACCAAAGGCAAAGGATTTATAATTATCAATTGAATCGAATTTCAATAAAAAGATAATTTGTACTGGTAATAAATAGTATATTCAATCTTTTTATTAAAAATACTTGGTCGAATTATTCAAGATACAATGTAAATACAAAAATTGAATTATCATTAGTTGACTGGTAAATTAGTAAAGCATAAGTTAGCAATTGTAATTTTGAGAGAACTGGGTACAATGTTTTTCTTCAAACGGTGTTTGAAATAACCAAACGTAGATAAAGTTGTTAAAAATCCAAAGTTGTTCAGAATCCATTAAAAGTAAGCAGAAAATTGTAGAATGCATAGAAACCAGTAAAGTTTTCTAGATCTATTTGAAGTTAAGGAAAGCTAGTAAAGCTCTCAATATTTATTTAAGCTAAAAAAAAAACAGAGGATCTTATTTAGTATGAAACGCTGTTAGGTTCTCAAGGTGCAATTTAAAGAAAAGTTTTATTATACAAAAGTTTTTTAATCCTTAACCACTAACGTGTAATTTTATAACGCTAACACTGATGTACGAATTATATTCATCTATGTACAGTAGGTGCTCTGGAACAACATGTTGTGAAAATGATGCTTAATTTGTTATGAATGTGTTTAGTATTTCAATTACATTAAAAAAAGAAAATAAGAAATTAGCAGATTTTACACTTACAGTTAACCACAAAATCACAATTAAAAGTATTTTATTGTTTATACTTAGATTTACTAATTAGTTTTTACTGCATGTGGGTTTTGAGCACTGCAAACAGACTTGACGGCTGCATGCCTGCTTGAAACACAAGTAACAGTTTTTTAAAGACTCAAACATACTTATCAATTTCAGATATTGTGCCTTACATTTCAGTTACAAAAACTTTTCCTAAGATACGTTCAATAAGGCTTTTCAGTTCGTGTGAGGGTTGTGGTATTGCATGTCTTTTAGTTGTAGAATCATATTATTTCTGGAAGTACATTATCTAGGTCCGTGGTCTGTTCATGATGCAACGAACATTTTTTGGGAACATAAGACAGCAATGTAAGTTCTTTCGTGAAGCCATACATAGTAGAAAGAACTTTGAAATTATACAATAAAAGTCACACTAATACTGACAATACGAATCACATACGTCAAGTAGTAATATTTACCTATTTCCATGCGTTGTACACGTTGGATATCTTTAACTTCGGCCGTATCACTGAGCTTCTGGAATGTTCACGTACATACTACCGTGCAAAATTTAATTGTGACCGAAAAAAAAAGGTTTGTGGCGTTTGTACGTTAGTCAGTAGTTAAGGGTTAAAGTGCACTTGAGTCTTTAAAGATCATTTAAATGTTGATAGTAAAAGCCACTAAAGTCCTTTTATTGTTGATCCACACTTAGTGCCAATGCCCCGCCTAAATAAGGTTAAATTGCTGCAAAATTACCTGGTGCATTAAAGAACTGAATTGTTCTTTTTGAAATTTAGTTTTTAATATTTATTTATCACAACAAAAAAATATATATACTTATATATAAGCAATCTACATCTTTTATATATTTTATTGTTGCCAAATAAATCTCTATTTCTAAATACTTTGGTCAGGCGACTCTTCGAATCCAGAACTTGCCATTTGCTTTACGTGTGTAATTTCTAGAAACTATTTGAATACTTCCTTTTTCTAAAAGGATAATGCGACAAATGGTATGATCTAATAGGTTTTGTTTTGAGAGACTTGAGCTACCTTTTCGTTTATATTGTGAAGTCTATAGTATAGACTAAAACTTATTTTTATATTTTTTTTTAAGTTATTGTAATATTGAGAGGGAATAAGTATTTGATTTCAATAATTCTTGCAATGATTTCTAGTACAAAAGAGAGAGAGATAACAAGATATTAAAAAAGTTATAGAAACTGATTGCTATCATTGACTTTAGCTTATTTGTTTGAGAGTGATTATTGGACAAACAGTTCCAATCATGTCAATCTGATTCTACAAAGCAACTTCATAGTGATGATGACCAATATGTTAATCATATTTATGAAATAAAAATTATTAATAATATTTCTTTAATTCTCATTATTTCTTTCTTTGGGTTTATTAATATATTTTTGTAAAATATGATATCATGCCGCATCTGAAGACTTGTTTGTTTACATTTTACCAAATTTACCAAAGTATTTACAGACTAAATTATGTCATGTATTCTTAATATCAGGTACCTGAGAATGATCTGCATTTAATGTTGGTTCTGCTTGCATACGAAAGTTGAAGGTATTGCTTTCAGGTTGCTTGGGCACGTCAGGCGTTGAGGTGACATAAAGTTGCTCAAGATGATCAGTTGTGTTGATTGCTAGCTGATCACGATGTACAGAAGTCGAGTTATTTGTTGGATGGTCAGGAAAGTCGAAAATGTGAAGATCAGATTTAATATAGTACTCACTTCCGACATTGTCATAAAGTTTTCCACGTCTTACGGGTTCCGGCTTGATGGCTGTCCTGACATATTTTGGGTGGCTTTTTGCACTAGAAGTTGGATTATTCGCATTTAACTCTGTTACAAAAACATCAATGCTTGATGTATTATCTGACGATCTTTCTCCCTTAGCAAGCTTAGCACTTATATCGCCTGTTTTGTTTGCCGTTTTGCTCTTGAACATCATCAGACAAATTGAATATGAACTATCACGTCATTGGCGGCTTTGTTTTGCAAATCGGGTTCCATCATTAATCGAATCGTACACACAAACGTCTACAAATTACATTCTAGTAAGGTCAGTGTCCTCATTTCAACTGTTGTTCATTTGGCATTTTCTTTTTTTGTAGAAATCTTACCATTTCTCTTGGAAAACCCCTCTTCAAATACCCCCTTCATTAACGCTTCAAGAACTTCTTTTTCCAGCCGATTTTAGCTTACGTCGCCATGATCGCTTAACTATGTGGTTTATTATGTTGTCCACCAGTTTTGACTGCTTTTAGTCATCTTTAAGACAAATATACTAATTTAATTGTATTGTCAGTAAAAATACTATCAGCGAGCTCAGTTAACACAAAGAGTCTCATTGTGTAAACGAGATGCATTTAGATGTTATAGTCTCTGAAGATTTTGTTCTGTCGGCTTGTCAACATTGAGATTGGTTCTGGCTTCAATGTTGATTATTTCATTGGTCTAACTATTAAGATTTGAAATAAGTTAATTAGCAAATGAAATCTGCTTTGAATAGACTACGTTTAAGGCCTCAAAAATTCCAGGTGAAACTCTTTTTATTTTGATTATTGAAACCTTTTATACCTAAAAATATTTTAAATATTTAAAACGAAGCAAATTAAAAGAAATATTTTTAATAAAATATCTTTCTAATCCTTTCAAGGACTAAGGAGAAATTTTCAATTGCAATTTTATATAAAAATCCATGTAAATTAACAGAAACACGCACAGTAAAATTAAAATGAAACCAATGTAATCTCTTTATTGTATTATTTTTGATATTTCATTCTACTGAACTGTTGCATTTCAAAAATTTGCACAATAAATTTCAATATTGAATTAAGGTTATTTTTTGCACAAATTTTTGGGATTTTTTTTTGACAAAATGCATGATAAATTCGAGAAAAGCAAATCTTCATCATGTGTTGATGTAATTATACGCTCATTTAATTGAACGTGCAGCTTTAAACTAATTAAAATGCCTTCAACTAAAATGTGGCGCAATAAAAAGAACAAAACACACGGCATCAACACAGCAACAGCAACAGCAACAGCAGAGCAACATGTTGGTGCAACGTTTCAATAATAACAAAACCAACAACTAAAAACAAAAATACTGAAAAACAGGAAATCAACTACTACGACGACGCTGCAAAGAAACATTTAACATCAATTTACATAATTGCAACGAGTGAACAAAGTTAATGAGTTTAAATGTACCTCAGTCACCCATCCCCAACCCACTGTGTAAAAGTGTTAAGGGCAAGTGAGTAGAGAGAGCATCATGGGTAATGTTAGTAAGGGTAATGGTTATAGGTAAGACTTACTGTGTTGTATAATGGTATAACTGGTAAATGCTCTCATCGCAAATTAACTAATGAGTGAGAATAATAGGAATGAGTTTAAACAAAATTTCATGTAAATGGGGAATACTCGTAAACTGGTAAAAGGCGCGCTTTGTTCGAACAATTCTCATTCATATATACGACTTCCGTTTTAAGACCTTTTTGATCCAATATTCCACGTAAATGACTTTTAAAGCGATTATAGTACATATCTACCACAATACGAAACGAGACTATTAACTCTAGTACAATGGTAGTATAGGAAAGTGATTGTATGAGTAAGTGAAGTGAACGAGATTTCTACTTTTCAATTTTAAGTCGTTTTCCATTTTTCTTTTGAATAAAAATTGCATGAAAACGTGAAACGTGATAACTGCATTCAATTACCCAGAGGACCATAAACCGATTAAGCCTTATGAATATTTATATCGCGAACATGCAGTTCCAGTAATACGATGAAGTGTTGAGAAACGTGTTCTGGTAACACTGACTTTACTATTTTTCTCCTTTATGTGTCATTTTTTTTTTTCTTATTTTTCCTTTCTTAATTTTTATCCTTTATAGCCAGTAACTTGAGTTTGATTTACAAGAATTTTTGTGAATGAAAGAAATACTTAAAGGAAACATACACTACTACAACCTCCAATGCAGCAGGAACTCAAGTTGAAGTACTAGTACATAGTTCCTTGCTTATGCAAAAAACACTCACTTGTCAGTTGTTTATTTTGAAAAACACTTGTAAGTTAAGAAAATGTTTTTGCAACATCCTGAAAACTGAGCTCATAGTACAATAAATAAAAATAAAAATAAAAACAAAAAGAACAGCACTCAACTTCATATTCGAAGTTGTTCCTTGCAACAAAAGTTCCTATTTTTCCGTTTTTATTTTACTAAATTGTTTATTTATTTTTTGGTTTAACAAAAATGTGAAAAGAAAAACTTTCATGAACAACAATATATAACTTTAAATATGCAATTTTTGTTCAAGGTTTCCATTATATTAAAGTTCTTCCTTATTAAGTTAGTTTTAGTTGAAGGAACAGTGACATATGATTTCAAAGAAAAATTAAAAATCCATAAAGAAACTTGTATGGAAGTAAATTACTTTTAATTTTGTTACAATTAAATTTAAATGTGGTGTGCTTGGTTATATTAAAGTACACAGACTAGTGATATGAGTTACGGATACTCGTAATATTTGGAACTCAGTGAAGTTAAGTGAAACTTTACACATGAAATATGAACTAACAATATATATATATATATATATATTGGATTGAATAACTCAAACTTGCCCATATAAAGATCAGTAAAGCTATTTTTTAAAAAGTTATCTCTTTGAAAATGATTGAATATTGAATTTATAGAGTTTGCTGACAATTCTAATAACTTATTTGGTTATAAAAATGATAAAAATAAAATAAATAAATAAATAAAATAAAACAGCGATTGTTAAAATTGACAATACATACACAAGTGTGTTAGCTTCATAAGAACGTTTCACCATGTACAATCAGAATAATTTTAGCCTCATAGCCGTTGTCTAAAAATGTTCTCATTGTTGTGTGGCAAATCAAAATCCTCTTCAATTTGTACAAGCGACGACACTGTGTTCCCTCTGCTACACGCGAATTACCTTTTGTTTACTTTTTTTAACTTTGAATGTAATCTAAGGATAGTGTTTTGTTAACCAGAGGGCGAAAAGAAAGGGTGAGTAGAACATACAATTTTTATTATTATGTATCATAGTTAGTGATAAAAATGATTTGTAGTTATTAGTCTACGTTGAAGTAGTTAGATACTCTTACTATAATAAAGATTAAATTTTAATCTTGAAGTGTTGTTTGCTCTTCCGCTTGAAAAAGGTATCAAGGAGCAACACTACGTTACACTCATCAAAGTATCAAAGAGCGAACAACAATTTTTTCTAAGCAAAAGTGTGCCAAAAATAGCCTGGGACCAATCAATCCATTGGGTAACAAAGTCATGGTTACAATGTGTTGGAATGACGTTGAAAAAGTAGATGACTATAATGCTTAAATGCTTTATGTCTACTTAATGGACTAGTATATTATCTATGGTTTGAAAAGAAAATCACTACCTTTTGTTAAAGAGGTAATTTCCTAATGAAGACAATGTCCTATTTTACGTGAAATACAAGGTGTCATAATGTACATATATATCGAACAGTAATGCAGTATACCTTACTTAATTCATATTTAGTATACCATATTTAAAATCTCTCAGTCAATGCACGCTAATCTCAGAAACGGCTTAACCTATTTGAATGCGGTTTTGACTTGCGTATTGTAGCAGGATTCGTGTAACATTTAGCTTTTATTTTATAGAAATCGATCTACTAAATCAAAATATATTCATATTTTTAATTCTTTTGCCTACTTTTTGGATGAGTTTCGAATGCTTTCCTCTTTAGCTGCGCGGCAACATTAAAGATCTGATAATTAGGGAAAAAGAAAACAAAATACACTCTTTTACAAACAGATTTCGAATACCGCTCGTACGAAGTGGGGGGCACAGTTAGTATAAAACTATATGTAGATATATTCTTATTAGAGATAAAATTTTTTCTTTATTTTCCATTTAGAAAATTATATATACGAGTATATACAATACATTTTGCATGATGGTTTAAAACATTTTAAAGTGGAATGAGAAAGGGTGAGTGGTTTATGGAAAGTAGAAGGAAGAGTTACATTAAATTCGGTTTATTCGCCTGCGCCTCTGAATGGAAGATCTAGCCGTTGATATCGCTTTAGTATTCTTTTAGTTGCACTGTTGTCGATTAGGTTTATTGCCAAACAACGGATGATCAGTTTATCTGTTGATGTACCACTAACTAAATCGATTGATTTCCTCTAAAATCCATTGATATTTCAGTTCTACATGAAATTTAGTAGTTAACAGATGCGGCAGTTGCTGTTCTCAAGTCTTTTTTTTTTTGGAACCTGAATGGTTTTATTGGTTGAGTCACTAGCTGTGGCCCACAATTGTATACAGTAGCTAATTTTGAGTTTTGAGTGGCGTCCAATGAGCCAGTACATTTGCCGAAGTTTCGGATTTAGATGATTCTTTTTTGCCATAATATGAAGATATAAAGTGATGAATTATTTATTTATTATTTATCTATAGGTTTATGTTATATACATAGATACTTATAATATATAATCTTACTTAAATTTAAGAGTACTGGCTAAAAGGTCTTGACGTTCTATCTTGTAACAAAAATTAAATTAATTTAATACGATTAGAGGATTTGATGAAGGAGGAAAGAAAACAGTTTTCAAAGTGATTATGACATCTCAATCTTTACGGATGGGTCAAAGATGGAATGTGGTGTAGGTGCAGGGGCGTAATCACCACAAATAAGCTTCGATCACTCTTTCCGGCTACCAGACAGTCCACAGTCTTTCCGACAGAGAACTTAGCCATTAGAGAGGCATGTCGGCTGGCAAGAAATAGCGTACCAGAAGGTCGTAAGACCTCAAAGCACTGCAATCCACCACTGTGAAGTCCAAGCTCATTAAGGGAAGCAGGTCGACGATCAGCTAGCTAGGTGGTCAAGCTGATATCACTATCTTATGGGTTCCCGGCCATAGGAAAATTGAGGAAAAAGAGGAGGCTGAGGAACTAGCTCGTTTTGGTATCCCTTGATATATCGTTAGCGGCACTGATCTCAATTCCCCTGGTGGTCTTCAAGAGAAGTAACTTCCTGTCAGCTGGTAAACAGGCGGTGGAAAGATCTTGAATCTTGCAGAGTGGCACGTGCTACCTGGCCTAGTTACAACGAAAATAGGTCACTTAAACTCATCAATAGAAGACGCTCGGATACCGCAAGGCTTACAGTGGTTTTTACTGGACACTGGTGTGTAGGGACTCGTGAAGAGACTGGATATTTCGTTCAGAAGCCATTGTAGAAGTTGCGAAGACGAAGAGGAAGAGGAGTCACTTAAACACTTTCTTTCTCAATGCCCAGCCAAGGCATAAACTAGAAATAAGTTTCTGGGCAAACACATCATTGACAACCTCTTGGACTTTCTTGTCTTTGTACCAATCCTTTGTCAACTTACATGTGTGTTTTGGATTGTTATGTTGTTGAAAAGTCCCCCTTAAAAGCATATTTTCTGCAGCGTAGGGTAGCATGATATTTTTCAAGATGTCTATTTATGAGAATCTGGTCATGGTATCAGAAATTCGATGTATTTATCCGACACCATACCACGAAAAGCAGCCCCATATCAAATTGTTGCCGCGATTTTTAAAAGAGATTTCTAGTGGTTTTGACAAGATTCATTTATTATAATTTGAATTTTAATTTCAATCCTGATTTCACTTAAGCTGATGATTCACATTAATGTGTATATGTTTCATTGCATCTTAGTTAACTGTCTCTCAATCAATGCAACTAAGTGAAAACCATTCTGATGATATAGTTATATACCACAAATGTAATTTAAAGAAAGTTTTTACAACTCAAACGATTGAAGTGTGTAATATAAAAACAGACCAGCTTGGATCAAATTGTTGTTGTTGTTTATCTACCCTCCTTTATCGTGTATGAGAAGCATTCAAAAAAATTATTTGTACAAATATTTGCATCATAATGTTCATTTCAACAAAATTTGGCCTTTGGCATTTGATGTTTTACATGCTTGAAAGTAAGTCAATATGTAACTTTCGCAAAAAATTGTAAAAAAAATGCATCTATACAAATATTTCAGCATGTGAAATCACGCCTTTGATGCAGTTCCCTTTTTATGAATGGAATTTTATAAAGAATTTTTTTATTCTGATTTCGTTTCAATAGTTTTTTATTTATTGCATTTTTTTATAAAAAAAGAATATAAATTAATTTGGACAAATAGAATTTTGAAATATTTTCTAAATGGAAATAAATTTCAAATAAATATTCTTTGATAATAATTATTGATAAATTGATAAATTGATAAATTTTGTCTTGAGGCTTCAAGCAAATTTATTCAGAAATAAATATTATAATTTTCTTTGAGTTTTGATTTTTCATTTATTTTATTTTAGTAAACCGAGTGAGTATTGAATAATTTTATGGTATAACATTAAATGATTTTGAACAATTTTCCTCTTAATTGCATACAATAAAAAACGATTGTGATTGTCACATTTGACATCGAATGTAATTGTTTAACAGTAATTATCGCCATTAAATCGTTATTTACACATGATTGCGCAATAAATAAGGCGATGTTTTGTTTTTGTTTCTTATACTAGTATGTACTACACACTTACAATAACAAAAACAATATCAACATTGAAAGCGAAAACAAATAAAAACAAACAAAACAAAAAAAAAAAGGAAAGGAAAGAAAAGAAAAAACGAAAATGAATAAAGGAAAACAAAAACAAAATGGCAACCAAGCGAAAGAACAAAACAAAACAAATAATGGCATTAAGCTTGATTAGAGACACAGAATACGATAGACTTGAGTTTGGGTAAACTTCTTGTCTGCATACAATAAAACACTTTGAAATTGTTACGTAAAATACTTGATTTGATTTGCAAATCCTTACAACATAATGACAGCGTATACAAAAGGAGTGTGTATGGTAAGAGTGCACATGGAAGGATATTTAAGCTTAATAAGGAATTAGTAAAATCAATCTATATTCTTTGTCAGAAATCAAATAAAATTGACAGTTGATTTTAGTACAAATACATGGATAAGTTTGAATGAGAAGCATTTTATTGTCGGTCTCAGTGAGTGACATTTACAAAATAAATCTATTTTTGGATATGTAAGCATAAAAGCAAGAAAGCAATTACCAAGAAAATGTTTCTATGATTTTCATTTAAAAGAAGAATATGTTTATCTATTCTATTGTTAATGTGCAACGGTTCTGTGGAATAATCCGAATGTGAAACAATAAATTTAAACGAATGCTTTAATTTATTTAATCAGTTAGTTATAAAAATATGGCAATGTCTTTAACTTCCATTAAAGCTAAGTACATAAAATGTGACTTCTTTTGTCAGCGAGCGAGTTCAATCATTCCATTTTGTCTTTTATCATCGCAGTTTGAAGGTTGCAGTGAATAAATCAACAAGTCTACGCATTTAAGCATTGAACGTTAAGAAAATAAATAAGCCTTAAGGCAATAGATGCTTAGGTTTGTAGAACATTCTGTTTGAACAATTTAAAATTGTCCAAATCATTCCATTTCGTCTTGTATCATTTCAATTTAAAGGTCGAAGTAAATAAGTCAACATCTATGCATTTAAACATTAAACATTAAAAAAATATTTTGTACGAGGGCGGTGCATTAAGTACCCGTGTTTGACGATAGAGGACGTTCCTGAGTGAAGTTAGTGTTATCATCGTGTGCTGCCATTTATCAGACGACGCTAATACAAATTTCACACTGATGGGTTAGTTTGGATTTGGCAGCCATCCCAGTCAGACGTGTTTCGTGATTTTCGCTAAGATGGAAAATGAGCAGTATCGTTCAGTAATCTGCTTCTTGTTTTTGGATGATAAGTTGGCGATGAAAAAATTGTTGGCTCGATGGGTGCCGCGATTGTTCACGCTGGACAACAATCGGATGCGGCTTTTAACTTCGAAGCAGTATCTGGGGCAATTTAAGCGAGATCCGAAGGACTTTTGGCGTCGAGTTGTCACCGTTGATGAAACCTGGATTCATCATTACACACCAGAAACTAAGCAGCAATCAAAACAATGGATTTCTCCTTGTGAATCTGCACCAAAGAAGGCGAAGACGGTCCCATCGGCCGGTAAGGTCATGGCAACTATTTATTAGGGTGCGAAGGGCGTCATCATTATGGATTTTTTAGAAAAAGGAAGAACGATCACTGGACAATACTACACTGAGTTATTGGACCGCTTCGACAAAAAATTAAAGGAGACACGGCCGCATTTGGTGAAAAAAAGGTGTTGTTTCATCACGATAACGCACTAGTACATTCATCTGGTGTTGTCTCCGCCAAACTGCATGAATTGCGTTATGAATCGCTGCCGCAACCCCCGTATTCACCCGATATGGCTCCCAGCCATGAAGAAATTTCTCACGGGAAAAAAAAATTTAGCTCAAACGGGGAAGTCATCGCAACAAAAGGCGTATTTTGGAGAGTTCGACGAATCCAATTTTTTGGATGGGTTAAAAAAATGGTCGGAACGTTGGGGAGAAGTGTATCTTTCTAAAATGGGACTATTTGGAAAAATAAAAAACATTTTTTTGAAAAAAATGGTGTCTTCATTTCTAATACGGGTACTTAATGAACCGCCCTCGTATAAGTCTAAAAGCAATAGACCCTTAAGTGTGTGGAACTTTCTGTTTGAACAATTTAAAATCATCGAAATCTGGATACTAAATAATGATACACAAATATACCTATATTACATATGGTTATGATATAATATATTGTTTGTAATTCAGATCACGAATCAAGAGAGAATAGTCAGACTAATTGATATAAACAAAGATCTAAGCTGATAGCTGCATCTAAAGTCAGTAGTATATGTTTGTAAGGAAACTTTTTTTGCCAATAAGAATCTATTTTCTATTATTGTACTTAACTTAATCATCTCTTAAGGTTATAACATACTATTCTCTCTTGCAATTTGTTTAAATGCTACGAAAACAAAAAATTAGGGGCATTCACGCAACGTGGCAAACTTGGTAAAATTGGTAAATTGGCAAACAGAGTGACCGTTAATCCATAAAAAAAAAAACTAATAAAATAACCAAGATTGCGGGACAATATGGTTCGGCAAAGATGGCAAAGTTAGGGCTGCCAACTTTGTGAATTAATTATGAGTTGGCAGGTCTGCCCATAAGTGAAATGTTTTCCAACAAAAAGAAGCACGTATAACACATCATTTATTGTAATTTACTTTTTCTATTTCTTCAGCATTTTCAATTCTTAGTTTAAATTTAACTGACACTTTGTTTTCGACAACAACTGATTTGCACACTTCACCTCGGGAAATTTGCCAATTTGCCAGCTTTGCTGACTTGCGACATTGCGTGAATACCCCTATTATTTATCTGGGAAATGTGTTTGAAACAAATTTCAGAACAGAATCAAACAAAAATGTCTGATAGTGCACAGATGACCTGTAAGGCTTGTTCTAGCTATGTAGACACTTATTTTTAGCCATCGTTCTTAGTATCTATATTTACACAATTTTTTGCCTAAACTGTTCAAGGTGAGGGAATAAATGTTTAGATTAACCGCACCTGGTGTCTTTGGTGTCTTCTTATGCTTTGTTATGCAACGTTAACTTAAGGTTTTTTCGGCACATGTTGACAGTTGTGTTAGCGCAACTTTTAAGTCAACATGCAACTTCACTTGCGAATAGAACAATGATCGCTACCTACTTGGAATACCGACGAAATCATTTGCAAGTCAATTTAAAGTTTTTATGAGAAGATGTACTTGAATTTTTCCACTGACTAGATCGGACGCTAGTTTATTACTTTCCTACTTGAGAATTAACTCCTTACGAAATTGAATATCGATATTATTGGCAGCAACTTAACTACATTACTGACTATCTTGAAATAGGATATCATAGGACATTGCTTTCATAGCAAGAGCTCTTAGCTCTTATCGTACTGACTCATTATTATATGAGTACTTTACTTGAAAAACTTACAAGTTGAATGTCGTGGGAACGTTGCGCTCATAGGAAGTGCTCCCCTTCTCCTTTTAATCTTGTTAAATCACCAATCTCTGGTTTTTAAAGAATCTTGCTTGTCTTTCCTTGCAAATTTTTACAAGGCCCTATCAATATGTTAAACTGACCTATTTTTGTTATTCAACAAAGACTTTCTTTTCTATTTTAAGCTTCTAAATAAGTATCATCTCTTAAATTATTTAATTTTAATAACAATTCAAGAAATGTTTTCCTATAAATATTTAAGATATCATACTTAACAATCTCGATTAATTTCACCCTCAGGTTATAATAATGAAATGACCTTTAGTTAATTAAAGCAAAAATGACTCACTTCTCACTTGTCATTTCTCTCCAAAGTTCTTTGTTAAGCACTCAATCCTCCTTTTCTCATATTTCATTGTCCTGTTTTAATGTGACAACTAAACTTTGCTTGTGTGTATATCCTTCAAGTCTATAAAACAGAAATGTTAATGAACGATATTAAACAGTGCGAGTATCTTATCTGTTACTAAAACAATATGGCTGTCGAAGATTTCATGTCACAAAATGTGATTATCGCATGAAATTAACGGCAAATTAAAACGAACTCAACTGAACTGAGCCGAACTGAATCGAACGAGTGTCGCGACAAAATCTTTTGACTTCCATTATTATTATTTTTATTATTATCGGGGAGAATCTGCCAGTGACAACAAGGCAGGATGCCTGTTCATTTCATTTATCTACAACAAGTCTTAATAACTTAATGTAAAACATAAATGAATTTCATGTTATATTGAGTTGTTAAACGATTACGCGCTTAATAAACGCTCAAAAATTTGCAATAATAATATCATTGAACCTTCGAGTGAACAGATAAGTACTTAGATATACCCCATGAAACCCAGATAGAAAAAAACACAGGTTGCTAATGAGGTAGTTCAATGTACAGCAAATTTTTATTATATAATGAAATTTTGTTTCATTGAAGAGAAAATTCGCGTTCCATTATTTTGAAAAAAGTTTAACTATATGTTTTGAATTTATGTTTTTGTTTAAGTCACGAGGAATTGTCAAAGGAATTTAAATATGGCTTCGTGTTTTTGAATTTGTCAAAGTTAGGATGTCTCATTGGGTTCTTCATTGACATCAGCATAATTTTCATTTTCATTATCTGACAAATCAGACAGGCTCAGTTCCGATGAAGCGTCTTCAGTATCATTCTCATCATTTTGATCATTTCCAGCTTCTGCATTGAGCGGCCTCCCCAACTTCTTTGGCAGTGCATACTTGATGATAAGCTCCTTAATACGATCGCTATATCCTCTTGGTGATTTATCAAGTAGATTTGCTGCAATTTGATTCAATGGATCCGATGGATTTGGATTGCGTAATAATTGTGGCAAGAATATTTCAAAAATATTAACCAAATCGTATAAGGGTGACCAGGCTTCTTGAAATACATTCATACATACTGCCCCGGAAGTATACTCAATATTCGGATGGAATATCTTATTACAAAACTTTATTAATGGTGGCTTGAATGGATAATCCTTGGGCATTTGAACCGAAACTGCCCAAACGCCTCCCTCATATGGGGTATCGTCTGGTCCATGAAACTTGACAAATAGTTTCGACATATCATGATCAACTTTGACCTCGTATTCAGATGACAACAATTTATTAACATCCATTTGCATACGTCGAGCACTTGCAGGATTTGTAGTTGAGCAGAGCGCCATACTTTTCCAAAGATATTTTTCCTATTGAAATCAAGGCATGGAAATATGAAGCGAAAATACAAAATTATTCTTTTGGCTTCAACTTACCAAAGCAAATCAAATTAATTAATAATTTATTTGTTTCAGAAGAAATCTATGATTTCGAAAAATATATACCAGTGACTTTTATTCCATTTTGTGTTTTGAATCTATTATCAATGAAATCTAGACTAAAGATTTTTTTGTTTTGTTTATTAAGCTGCGTGCGTTCCGCTTGATGCAGTGACTAAGAAAGTTGAATTGTATTGATTCGTTGTTCAACTTCAATTCTGCCATCTGTCGACTGCGTTCAGAACTACAAAGAATAGTTCTGTGAACAAAAAACAGCTACAGTGAATGGTAATAAAATGTTGTTTTTGTGAACGGCAAAAAAGTATTTTTCATGTTTTGTTTAATAACAAACACTTGATTTTACTAATGTTTATTTGTTTGTTTAATAAAGCTTAGTTTACTTTAAAGTTGCACAAATATGGAAGAGAAAGAAACTAATTGATGAAATAAAGAAACACAATTGCATATTTGACAAATGCTGCCTCAATATAGGAACAAAAACACAAACTTTCTTCTTTTTATGACACTGACTTCAAATAAAACATACCTTTATATTTACTATTTATGTAAACAATGAATTCCAATTGCACTTATATTTGCAAATCACTTTTATCTTTGCCGGCCGCTTTCCGATTAATTGGTAAGCACTGACTGATTTCACTTCTCTGAACGCAATGATGACTACTTGTAAAATTACGGCGTTGCAAAATGTCTGGCTTCGAAGTCGGATGCAATTTAATATGCGGCTTGGGAGTGTTGAACAAAAACAGCTGAGAAAGAGACAACAATAGATGACAATCTTAAGATATTCTCCATTTCACTCATCTTTGAAACACATATGAACAACATAAATAAATATTCCCAATCAATATCTTATCTTACAAACAAAACACAGCTGATTAAAGTCCACAAACTAAATAATCAAAGTATTTTTATGATGAATTTTTAGTCAGCGCAATCACTACATTGTGAATGAATTTTTGGTTTTGACAGTCACTGTGAACACCAAGTTTTTGTGCAAAAGGTCAGCGATTGGTCCTGCTGAACGTCCATAGTTTAAAGCGGTGCTGTATGCATGATCAAGCATAATAAGGTCATCATAGTGTTAGTGAAATTTGAATGCGTGTGATTCACATACGATGATTGACGGAATATCCAAATTGTTTTGATATTTCGTCCATCGTGAGTGTGCTCTTTGAGTCTCTCACTTTACTCTCTTGTGCAAGCGTAAATGCTATAGCTTGAGTATGCATGAAAGAGACAAATATAGGCATGTGCTCATATTTTCGAAATACTTGAAGTGAGCAGACGTGAGCGCTAGTAGGAATTATGTGAAATATTTGTGAATCTATGGCGCTTAAGATTTCCGAAATTAATTTTTCACACAAACCGTGACTTAAACTTCTATGTATATGTATGCATAAGTATGCTTTAGTCGATTGGACATTTCTATCCAATTTTGTCAGTCGCTAGTTTATTCTAAAGAAATATAAAGGACAATTAAGTGCGGAAAATATCACGGATATTCATTTTTCGCCAGTTTGATGTTGTAATACAAAAAAATATAAGAAAAATATTTTCTAAAAATTAAAACAAAAAAATTATATTGTAGTTTGTAAAAATTTTGGGTAAAATTTGCTGTAGAGATTGAAAGCAAAACAATTGCTTATGATATTGGAAGCAAATGTTTATTTGTTTGGGCATAGTGAGTTATGTGGCCAGGCAATACTTATAAGCAAACATAAAGCAGAAGATAACTATAAATTTATTGTCACACATACTCATAAAATGGCTTAGTCGATGTCTGATATTGTAATGATAGGTGAGACACAACCATTGTTTGCATATTATTAATAGTTCCTCTTCATTCTGTGAACTAAAAATATTCAGATTAGTACGAGTAGAGCATTAAATTATGCTTTTCGGTGAAGAATTTAAAACTATCAAGATAAGCTCCTAGTATGGATAATTCATAATCGTGACTTCTATACAGGCAAACTATTGCAGTATGGTCAAAACATAACTCTGAAAATGTCAAGAGGTGCTTTGTGATCCCCATATGACCAAGAGGGACGTTCCTATCTGCTTACAATTGGTATGTAACCTCAAGAATAAATATGACAACATCAATTAGTTTAGTCGAATTGCCAGTATGTAAGAATGTAACAAAACCAATTGGGGATAATAAAAGCTTTAATTCAATTTTGAACAGAAAAGTTAGAGTCTACCATACAAATTCATCTATATAGGCTCCACTATGTGAAGTAATTGTTTGGTTTTAACAGATTATGTTAGTTGCTGCCTTCACATTAGCTGCACTATGTGCATTTGATTTTTTGGATTTTACAGATGCTTATTAAGGGATTGAAGCAAAGAAACTCGTTGTGCGTTTCCGAACGTCCATTTTAGACTCAGAGTTCTCATGTCCTCTATTATCAAATGAATCTAAGCAATAACGACTGCGCTGCCGCGATACCGCTTGTTTTCAAGCGCTGCTTCACACTGATGCCGGCGTTCCTTGTGTTTCGCTCGATTCAATCCCTTTTTTATATATTAGCCACTCGTCCTGGCTTCTCTCTGGTGGATAGATTGAAAGATAAATTAGTATTTTAAATTCGTACAATGAACACAGCGACTTCCCTTCTGAGAGAGAAAGTTCTGCTGTCATGATCCTCGTGGAGTAGCTGACTAAAAAATTTTATTAATAGTAAAGATTTCTGATACCTTTGGTTACATTAATGTCGTTTGTGTAGGGGTCTCTAAATTTCTTGAAAAAAAAAAAAATGTAGCCTTTATTGGTCACTTAAAATTAAGCTTTGAATAGGTAAAAGAATTTTTAAAATAAGCTAAGTAGTTTTTGAGTATATTCAATACAAATAAATATACAAATAATAGTAGTATAGATAAAAATTACCTTAATAAGATTGAATTGAATTGTTTGTACAAGGGTAGCTCTAGTTGTTCAGAGTGATGCATATTTAAGTCTACAAAAAAAAAAAATGTATAAGTACTTGTCTTTCCCTAATGCCCTAGTGATCTTCAGATCAGTGAACGAGTTTTGCAGGAGCTTCACCAGGCTCATACCGATGGCACTGAATTAGGTCATTAAACTTCCTTGGATGCTTAATGCATAGTTTTTTTTACATTACATACGTGATTTAGATAATATCCTGGGAATGCCCATAGTCCTTAATTGTGATTATGTTCTTAGAGAAGGTTAATTAGAGTTCTGTAAGCTCTTTCATATTCAATTTGATAAACAGTTTTTAATAAAATACTTCCTCGTATTTAACAACACTAATGGTTAGCAACCCAACTTATCAATCATTAACTATGTCAGAAGCAGCGTTGTTATTAAACTTAGGCAACACTTAATTCAAACTGGGCAACGGAGATGCACATGTACGTGACTTTGCTCTCTTTGCTAAGCACCTGAGATTTATTTTGGCGTCTAAAGGTTGATGCTTCTGAAGTGTAAAAAATTATGTAGCCGCACAAATTTTTTGTAAAGTTGTACAAGTTTATTAAGTTTTTCATTTTAACCTCAAGTGAAAATGATTTAAACAGATTAATAAATGTATGATAAAGTTGGTCTTGGACATATGTACCTATAATTAGATTAGTGTTTCATTTAGCTCTACATCCTACAAAGACTCTTGGCAACAACATTAACAGGAATCAACAACAGCCGCCAACCAACCAACAAGAGCAGCAACAGCAAACTGTGACACATAACAGTGTCCTCCTCAAAACAAGCTTATTTTGTACTTATAATTGTAAAAAGGAAAATAATCAGTCAATTACATAAACATTGTTTTAAAATAATAAAATTTGTTATTTGCTCATCAAATACAAAAAATACAATAATAACTTTACAAAATTAAATGCTGAAATAGCTTACATATTTTTCGAATTCTCATTGATTTTTTTAAAATTTTTAAATCATTCATAACATGAAAGGGGTTGATTTATTTATTTGTGTTTTGCTTTTGCAAAAAAGAATTGACAATAAAATATTTTTTCGTTCGTTTTTAATAAAAAGTAGAATGCAGTAATTAAATTTCGTTTGGCAACGATAAAAAAAGGAATTTCATCCATTCTCTGATGCTTAATAGCATAAAAATGTATTCCAACTCTTTAATCATTTAAAAGTCAATAAAAATTCGAACAATGATATAAAAAAAAAAAATATATATATATATACTGGCACCTATCAGCCTACACATGAATTGAAAAGCAATTAGTCAACCAACATTTTTTTTCCAATAATTTATTCGGGACCTAAATTGAAGCCTCAATCAAATAACTAAATTAAAAAGTAAAATGATTATAGTAAAGGAATTTCTGTCTGATTTTTCTCTTAAAATATATAAATGAACTTGTCTTTAGCAAAGAATTTGAGATATTTTTTTCACTTCTTTGTTTGTTATGTAAGCCAGTAACACTTGTATAAATTTGAACATAATGTAGCCATCAATATATAGTAATTGGTTACCATTATCGCCCACTGCAATAGAACACGCTTGCCATGCAATATGAATGTCTTTTGTGTGCCTTTCGGTCGATTGAGTTCCTAGTTTTAGTAGTATCGTTTTGAGTCATGATTTCGATTTGGAATGGCCAAGGACATTATTTGCGATTGGTTTATTGGCGCGTGTAAGCTCTACATTAGAAAGGCTGACAGTTGGCAATGAATCACAGCAATTGAGTGAGATTAGGCAAATACATACAAGTACTAAACACTATGTATTATGTTAAGATATATTTCACAACATTTTCAAAATACATTTCAATTTCATATGGTCATCTACAAGTATGTATGTATGAATGAACTTCCATGTTTATGCATATAATATATTTGAGCGTGTATTTTATTGAGCCTTCTTGTATAAATCAAATTGTATTTAGTCAACAGCAACATAATTAAATACTTATTTTGTTGAATTTGAATGATTTTCATGAATATTATGTAATATATGTATGTATATAACATGTAATTAAAGCTCATGATTATATTGTATTTTATACAATATGAGTTTCATTCTATAAAATTTTCATATGCACATGAGTGATTCACTCCTTTGTATACTTGCAATTCTTAAATTTATATAAAATTTATATTTATTAACAAGACATCAAAGATGTTGCCAACTGATAAGAGTATTTATTTCGAAATCTTCCTATTTGTAGACATTAATATTTGAAGTTAATAAGATTCTTTACTATGGGGGCAGGTAATTTTAAATGCCTTCCTTGCCTTATCTACTCTACAGTGGCGTAGTAAAGTTATAATGGCGTAAGGCAACAAATTTCTTATCTTAACATTTTTCGTATACATAAGGCAGAATTTCTGAATATCATCATCATCATTACATAAAGCATAGTATAAGTATAAAGCATAGTCGAAATTTCAGGAAGTTTGGATACTGATTACTTCTAAGCCACTCAATAGATTTTGATACGATTTTCACTGTCTTTTAAAGAATTTTCGTAAAAAGGTTTTGATGTCCATAAAGAATTGATTCAACAATAATAATATTAATTTTCAGTCATCATATACAAAAGTTTTTGCAAAACCACGCACAAAAATACGAGTATGTTATGTTTTTTACGTTGTTGATGCTATGCTTCTTATTGATTACTGAGTGCAATTTAAGTGCATTGCGCAATTCGCTCTTTTCTTTCTATATTATGATGATTATATTCACTGAGAGCGGAGCAAGAGAAAAAGCGCGTTTTGTACACATAAACATATCCATATTGTAAGCAAACTTTATAAAAAAGAATAAATAAAATTTCTTGCTATCATTACCAAAGCGATATTTTCTAAATTTTTTAATTAAATGTAAACTGCACCCGTGGAAAGCCAGACGATGTGTGCACATGCAGCGTCACGAGCGCCCTGGTCCTGCAGAATTACTTACATAAACTTACTGCCTGGGCTCGGAGGTGGAACGTCCTGCTCAACCCAACCAAAATTAGCAATGTCTGCTTCACGCTTAGAAGACGACTTCCCCCACCCGTTGCCTTCAATGGAATGAACCTGGAGCAAAAATCTGAAGCCAAAACCTGCGTCTAATCCTGGATAGGCGGCTCACTTTTTGAAAACATTAACGCGCCGATATGGAGATCTGGGATTCAAATATGGGGAACAGCAGCCAAGTCTCACCGACTGAAAGTGCAAGGATTACAGAACTACGTATTGTTCACAATCACTGGCTGCCCTTGGTATGTTAGGAACAGTCACATTGACCACGATCTAGACGTAGCCTATGTTGATAGTCAGATCAATTTCGACTCAAGTCGGTACAATGATAGACTGAGGAACCACACAAACAGACTGACAAGGAAACTTGTCCTCTCCACCCTAATACAGCGACTGAAAAGACGTCACTTTAATCATGTATTATATATTTGTATCATAAATATTACTGTAATATTTTAGTTACTTGGCGATCACTACATGCTACATCATAAGGTATATGCACTTGATTGGTAGTAGCTGAATAAATATGAATGCATGTGTCACGTTAAAAAAACCCGTGGAAAGCAGGGCGAGTTTCTAGTAATCTTATTAAATAAGGTGGTAATTTTTGTATAAATAGTTAAGATATGTAAAATAAGAAATCCAACGTAACAAAACAAATTCAAAAAACGCTAAAGACTTTTCTCAGCTAACGATTCTACATTGCTTCAATTATCCTTCTGTAAAGCCAACAAATCTTAAAAGTTGGATTGCAACAATATGAAATGATATTTGTCAACTTCGTTTGAAATTTCTGATGAACTACAATCAAGTACATTTTTTAAGCATGTTTGCCGTGGCCTGCCTTCTTGATCTCACTTGTTATTGTTGTTGAACGTTCAAAAGTGATTAAATTAATTGAGAAATGGATCTCTGATTTTTTGCTTTTATAAATAAACTAGCGTACCCGGCGTGCTTTGCTATGCTCCCGACATGATGTAAGTGCGTCATGCTGTTCTTTTTTTAATTGCGCAGCAATTGATATACATATGTACTTATGAAAAATCAAACGAATCAATTATTAATATTGACAAAGGCGACTTGATTGATATTAAAATAAATATGTCTCTAAAATTTATATGCAAACTATTATCCAACAATTTCTTAACAAAAGCAAGTCTGATTCACATCAAACTTTACTGAAACAACCTCAAGACTATGCTAAAGATGCCCTTAAAATTTCATCAAAATCAGTTCAGTAGTTTCGAAATCCATAAGCGACATAGGTAGATACCTACTTGCACCCAATTTTAGATATATATTGAAGATATTCTGTTCAGTGTCAGAGCTTTCTCTTGAACTGTTTGAAGCGAAGAATCGATAAAATACTATGCTTGCCAAAAAGAAAACGACATTCAACTTGATTGAACTATGAAAAATCAAACTTACTCCTACCCAGACGAAGTCTTCCAACAAACTGAAGAACCGAGTTTAAGAACCGAATGTCCTTTACACGTTGCCGAATGCACCCGCAGGATCGTGTTTTAGCGAAAACGATTGATAATAGATCGTAAGGGTCCCCAACTAGCAAAGTTCTGTCGTACTGGACAAGAGTTTCCTTAATTTCCTTTTTGGTCGCTTCATCAACGAATTTCTGGTAGAAGGCTACTAAAGTCTTAGAGATAGCCTGACGAATTCCATAAATTTGAGCAACATGTCCACCAACGCTCACGCGCACCAAAATGTTAACGCCGCCGAATTTATCCTTGCCGAGCAACAAAATGGTTCCTGTAATTTGTATTGCAGAACTTTAGGTTCAATTTGGTCCCAAGGACGGACATTTACTTTCAACAAACCACTGCCGCGCTTGCAGTACGCAATTGCTATAGTAATTTTCTTACGGCCAAAGGCCTGGACAGCTTGAACTGGTTCTCTACGCTTTTGCTGCATTGCACATTTTAATACGATAAATTATTTAATTAATTAATTACAATAATATCACAAGTTTGATTAAATTGGCTAATCCTTTAAGCCACCTATACATTTCATTTAATCAAAAAAAAGATAAAAACTATTGAATATTCTGCAATATCTAAATAGAACAGCACTATCAAGCATCACAAGCATGCTGACACTCGAATGACTTTACTTAGTTTGTATCTACAAAATGTTATGTAGAAAGCTATTTGTTCTTCTTGACTGAACTGAATTCCTTTAGAACTATTAAAGATTTAATTGCAAAATGAAGGTATTTAAAACGATTTTCATGCTGTGATGCCAGGCCAAGATGAAACCCGAAAACCGAAAACCAATGTTAAGCCATTAAGTCTTGAAAGGATGGAAAAATGGAAGGAAGAAATGATGAAAGGAAGCAGGAAAAGGTATTCCCAAACTAAAAATAAACTTTCGCTTTAATGCGTTTTTCAAGTGCATAAATAAGAAGTTTAATGGAAGCCATTAAGCGTGTTATCTGCCATTAAAACAATATGGAAGGCAGGACGTCACGCAGGTCTATTATGTTTGCAAAATACGATTATCGCACAAAATTAACGCGAAATTAATGCAAACGCGAAAGCGACACAAGCTCATCCAAGGACTAAGCGAATCTCGACTCTTATACTATTACAATAAAGATACAAAATGTGTTATTGTTGTGGCTGTCATTATTAAGAAATTAAGTGTGGAAATATTTTTAGATACCCTCAAACCACTATTCATTCATTTTGTTGCATATTCTTTACTTATGTTATTTAACTTGTACCCAAAAATTTTGAATGGAAATGCTTTTGTTTAAAGGCAAAAATTCTATTCCGATGGTTTGGAAAAGATTAGAAGAAAAAACATTCATACGCAGCCTGCTTACAAGTTGAGAGGAGTCAAGTCCAAGAAGAAAAAGTACTCAAAACCGGCGTTAAACAAATAATTTTGACATAAGAAAGCCATAAGAGCGGCGAATAAATTGCAGACCCAGACAAAGCACAGTGGTTTAAAATGACATATTTATTTAGCAATGACATATGAATCAGTAATCCAACATTTAACTCAATTATAATGCTTCTTTAATATTTTGGAGGACATTTATTCTATGAACACAAATTCTTCACTTCACCATTTCATACCAATCTCATGCTTTGCAAATTGTTATTGATGTCTGAGAAGCTAGATATGGAGAAATAGTTTCTCACTTCCAGGGTTTTTGCATCGCTCAGAATCATCAATGCATTTTTGGTTTTGGGTTAAACTCAACGATCAACAGTTTCTTCCTATGAAAGTTTTCAAATCTCATTATTCTATTTCATTTCTAGAAATGATAAATTTAATTCAAGATTTATCACACTGTTCGCTTTTGTGAACAAAAGCACGAAAATACCGCAAAAACCCTATGAGTTGTTTGCAAGAGAAGTTGTATAGGGGCAGGCATGTGATAAAGGAAACGCTAAACAATAGCAGAACAATGGCAGAATCGTAAGTTGTAAGTGAGAAAATAAGCAGACAGCAACAGACAAACCTTGAAACCGGATGGCAACTCTGTTTGCAACAAACAAGCCATGAAATGAGTAACACACTCACAGATACTTCTTTACGTACATAGATACAAAAACATAGTTAGTCGAATTGTAGTCACTGAAGCAGGAACAAAGGATGTGCTCAACAGGAAAGTTTAGTTCTATACAGACAAACTACATACTTACTATAGTAAAAGTGTTGTGCACAAAAGGCGGTCGATGAGCGGTCGGGCGTAAGTTTACGGCAATGCAGTAATCGAAAACGCAACACGTCTTAAATGATGGTAGTCCGGGGTAATAAGAGTTTGGTGCTGACAATACAAAAGATTGTGTACTTAGCTCATAGTAGTAAAGTAGTAGTAGTGGTAGTTAGTTTTCAGATGAAGATGAAAAAGACTCACACTCATAGCTATAAAATGAGTGAAGAAGTCTTCATCATGGTTGCTATGGTTTGTTTTTCTTTGCTATTCATTCATTCATTCATGTTGAAATGATGAAAAAGATGAAAAACAGTTCAAGACGGGAGGTGGTAAAGAAGTAGAGAATGAGTATGAGTAAAAGAAAGTAAAGCAATTTTCGCGAATCTTATTGCTGTTTTATTGCAATTTATTGCGTTACTTTAGCGCGCGATTTACAAAGTAATTTTTCAACGCAATGTGCCGACGAGAAGGAGTAATGACACCCACCTGCCAAAACTTTTTTACACTGAAACAAAAGAAACATATGATACTTATAGTATATTATGTACTAGTACAAAATAAGATCCTCTACTCCATTACAAACTTTTATTCGGTTCAACTTCTCAAAATCGTTAAAGAAACCATCTGATATGGTGTAGTTTCACGAGAAAAACATTCTAAGCCAGGAGTTTCACTCTTTAATAGTCTTAAAGCATCAACAGATTTCTGGCTAAAATTCTGCCAGAACCCAATGTATAAATTTTTATAACAGATCTGTTCTCCACATAAGGTAGTGGTAATCGGTAATGAAAACCAGCTTTCCTAGGTCTGATTTAGTCCAATTTATTTCTTGAGGTTCCCATACAACGAGTTCATAATTTCAAAAAATGTAGATTGAACTAGACTTTACTTAAGGGCAATCAATGCAGATTGGATATGGCTTCAATGCTTTGTCATACAATTACCTCACTGTCAAAGACATCATCACTCTATTACTCAATCCAATTTCAAGTCAAATAACTAACTCTATCCATATGGGTATGGAAGCATAATTTTTTTAATAATCCCAAAAAAAAGAAAGGTGCCTATTGGTTCGGAAATTAAATTATAACAACTTATATATAGAGTAAACATTTCTGTTAAGCCTTCGTTGTAAGGGTCCCACTTATACCTCAAACGAGTTCAGGGTTGCTGGCTTCCAATCAAAGATTGAAAACACTATGCTATTTGATAGTTTTCCTTTTTTGCTCTTGCTTCTGCTCTAAATTTATAAGGCACGAAGCAAAGAGCACTTGACAGAACTCCAAAGAAATATTATTTATAGTCGGAGTAAAAGCAAAAAAAATTGTAGCAATCAGTAACCGAATTATTTTTGTTTGCTATTGCTTTGGCTACTCCTCTTGAAGCTATTGCTACTGCTCTGCTCCCGTATTTCTTTGGAGTTCTTTCAAATGCTTCGTGCTTCATAAATTGAGTGCAGAAGCAAGAGCAAAAAAGAAAAAGCATTTATTTCCTTTGGACTAAGCAATGCAAACACTGCTTCACATTCTCATAGTTATGAATATCATATAGTACATACATCTATTCAAAATTTGCTGGATAAATTTAAAATATATTGCATATAAGCCCCGAATCGTATTTTGAATAGATCGACATGTGTGTCGGAGCGTTAAATGAATGTCAAATGCTTGTAGGCATTTTGTTGATGCCTCCCAAACTTATGAGTATAAGAAAAAGTTGACAAAATTCATTACAGCCTTTCTTGCTTTTCATTTCTATGGATTGGTGAACCTCACTCTGTGACATATTTATCTGTCTATCTGTTGTTAAAGTTTTTTTAAGTGTAGCCTGAACTTATTTGCCACCAGCTTTGATTGTTCACGCGTTCACCTCACTTTCTTCACGCTGACATAAACACTTGCTTGTTCTAGATTTCATTGCTCTCAGTTTTGGTTGAAGTTTTCTGATTTTCTTCAAACCCTCCCCTCCTCACTTCACTTCACTTCACCACTCCTCTTTTCATTTTATTTTGTTTTGTATCTTTAAGAATTTTAGCTTATTCAGCAGCATGAGCGTTTTTTAAAGTCAAAAGTGACTCTGTTGCATGGTCTTTACTATAAACATACATACATACCTTGGTTTGGTTCAGTTTGACTTGACTTAACTTGGTTTGGATTCGTTTGGCTGCTTCTCTTGGCTTTAGTATTATTGTCGTTCTTAGTATTATTGTTGTTTTTGTTGCCATTGTTGTTGTTTGAAACACGTGCATTCACTTAAAGTCACATAAAAAACAATTTTTAAGTTATTTTATCGCTGAGATTTTTTATTTATTTATGCGTCCGACTTGTTATAGTCCTTTGTGTTTGGCAAGATCTTTCGCTCTTCTTCTGTTGCATTTTAACTTATAATTTATGACGATAATTAACTTTTAATTTGCAACGACAAACGTATTTTTCTTTAAGCTCTTCATCCTGATTTCCCCCTATCACCATCCACTCCTTTTCCGATAACTGAACTACGCTACAAAGGCGACAATAAAGTCTAAATTAAAGCGAAATTGTGTATTTTTACCACGAAAAAGCTTTAATTAAAAACTTTACTTTCAACCGAAATGAAACAAAAATTATAGAATAATTTTCGAAAAAAATAAAGCAACAAAAATAAACCCCACAAAACGTGATTATTGCGTTGATTTGAAAAATTTTTGCAATTCTCACTCACTCACACTTACACACATAGTACTTACTGAAACACACACATAGATACAATTGTATCTAGAAATACATGAATAGCTGTAAAGTTGTGTTGGTTCATAAATTTTATAAATGGCTTTAATGAAAAGCTTCACAGCATGTACATACAATCATAAATACATACATACATACATATATCGTACATCATACATGTGCATCTGTGTCTATATAGTTTGATATATGTTAGCATTGTATATGAGGAGTGAGAATTGGAAAATTGTGTTTTGGTAGTTTGGCGATTTTATGAATGAGCACGTTGTGAATGTTGTTATGAATGTTGTAATTTGAAAATGATGAAAGCAAAACAAAAAATAAATATGGGAAACTTTCTCATAAATAAAATGTGTCGACTAAGAAAGAAGGAGGAAGGCCATTAGGGGTGCATTGAATTTGTAGTCATCAGTTTTTAGAATATGTGAAGTTGAGATAATTAATTTCAATATCAATGCAAAATATTGTGTATCAAAAAGTAGCTTTGTATAGTTCCAGGAATAAAACAAAAATAAATTTTAATCTTTTCCAAATGAAATTCATTGGAATAATTGATATCACATGGAAGTTCTCTTAAAAACAATTTCATTGGAATAATTTATATGATATGTTAGTCCATGGTTACTACACAATGTGAAATCTAAAGAGGATGCCATTAAATCTATAAGAGGAGAATATATAACATGAAAATGTTATAGACTTCCGTTTAAAAGTCATTGAAAAGATTTAACAGAAAAGAATTTCTCACTCATTGAATGAAAGTGATATCGAACTTTGAAAAAAAATCAGCAAAATGCTTAACTTGAAAAGATTATTCTATAGAATTGTGACTGCTAACGAGAAGTGACTATTCAGCTGACTAAGCTTCCTCATATTATTATTCGTTTCAATCGATAGCTCGATGAGTTAGTGAGTAACATTATATTTCTTATGAAGATCTTAAAAATGTGATGAATTATAAATTAATCTTCTATCTTTTGCGTAAACACAGTTGAAAGTCAGAGCGGATCATAGTGATAGAGAATCTTTTGATTAGAATTTGATTTTTCGTTTGTTCACAAAAAGAATTGATTTTAGGAAAAAGTTGTTTTCTATTATGTACCTAATAGTACTTAACATGTATGTACCTAATAGTACTTGTACGACAGAATCAGCTTCTTATTGTTGACTATGTCTTGAGTCTCATCCAACATCCATATTTTATAAGGTATTCGAAAGGATACTTTTTGTTAGAATATTAGTAGCAATTGAACGCACACGCGCCTCTCCGAAACATCAGTTCGGTGTTAGACAAGGCCGTGTCATGCCAGAACAAACAAGTACAGAGATTGGTCCAATTCATTCTACAGACCTTTGAAAGAAAGATGTATTGCTCTGCCGTCGTTTACTATGTGATAATTTATCTTTATCTTTTTGTTCGCTATGCAAACTGGGTAGCTGTATGCTGGTCTAGTAGGCCAGATGATTCCATCTCTCAATAATTCGTTAATTTGATTCGATTTCTTCTTCGAGACTACATTGGTATGAATGTAAAATAACATTTTTGTCCTATGTTCCGTCAGTCTTATTGTAGTGATCCGTCTGGGTATTAGAAACTGTTCCAAAGTTAAAGATTTTTGATTATTGTTTACTTGGACGTGCAAGAAGCTTTGAGTGGAGTTTGCCATAAGAGTCTTCTTGTCAAAGTCAAGAACCAGATCCCAGACTGGCAGTATCTCCTACTGAAATCTTATTTGCTGGATTGTCAATTCATGGTTGAGGTATTACGGGTGATATATCCTCTATCTGTTGCATTAGTGCGGGAGTGCCTCAAAGCAGTGTCCTTGGACTTGTTTTGTATACACCATACTCCTCTGATATGCCAGTGGCTGAGGCTGAAGACTCAATTTGTTGACGATGCAGCATTTCTATCAAAGAACAACTGTAACGTTCTTCCCAAAACTACCTATATAATTTTCATAGATGGGCTAAACGAGGTAACATAGGATTAAACTGTATAAAATCTTAACACTGCTGCTTTACGCTACATCGAGACAGGTTCCCTACAGTCCACATGGGTGAAGTTGACATTCCCTATGCAATTTGCAGATGTCTTCTGGTTGGGAGGAAATTAATAGGCACACCAGTAGATACAACGATCGGTTCACTCACCAAAATCATCTTGCTACCGAACACTTATAACATACCTGTCGCAGAAAGACTTCAACACCCTTCATATATGTGTGGTGGTTGCAACTGTAGGCGTCTCTAGTTATAATAAATAATAATAATTATAAACATAATATTGTAAATGTAATAATAAGGATTCCCATGTCAACGTATGATTCATACGACTAAGAAGTTTACATTATGTTTGATTTCAAAAAATTTATTGAAAATGTTGATATTTTAATTATTTAGTATAGGAGCTTCATGATAAGAAATTTCAATGTTGCTATGTAGAATAAAGTAAAAAAAAATGTACCAAACTTTGCCAATTTAAATTCATCTTTTCATATCTTTTATTTTAAAAACAAATAACTACATGATTCTTTAATTCCTTTCGCCTTAAAATCTTTATATAAAACTAATGCGAGAAGCTTTCAAAGTTATTAGCACATCATAAACACATTTCTCCCAAGGGACTTCATCCAACACACAACACAAATTTTTGATTTTCTTAAAATGAATAGAATGAAAAAATTTCTCATTTCTTCAGGCAGATACTGAGAAAGTTTTTATTATACAAACTTGTATACGAGAAATTTGTATGTACACATTTTAAATTATCATATTAATCACACTTTGGAACATATTGGATCAATCAATCTTACTTTAATATATTTAAGTTTTTTTTAAGGTAGAATCTTTAAATAAATAGTCTATTTGAGTAATTTCAATTTATTATTCTTAGTTTCTTGTAATATTGATAATTTCTGATGTCGATTATTAGGTCAGGTTAGGTTAGGTTATGCAGGCTGCTCGCAATTACTAGCGAGTTAAACCAGAAACCTTAAAGGTCCATTGTGATGCCTGATAAAAAAGGGGCAAGGGAAAGAGGGATTAGGGGTAATCACACAACAATCCAAGGTCGGTCTAGCTATCACCCTCTATCTCAAAAACCAACCTGAGAGGTCCACGAAGAGATTCAGGTTCCCCAAAGGACATTTTGCCAAACTACCCAACTCTTCGAAGAACGGCTTCCCGAGAAACCGGGTTCGTTTACTGAGAAGAGCGGGGCAATCACAAAGGAGGTGTTCGATGCTCTCCGGCTCCTCCTTGTCTACGACAGGAGTCATGGTGTGGAACTTGCATCCTGTGGGCCATCAGCCCGATGGTGCAATGCACCGTTATGACAAGGCTAGAGTGTCCTTGCTAAAGTGCAGGTAGACTCATTTGCCCACTTCCTGTCTACTAGATCTCTGGTTTTCACTTCCAGACATAAGAGTATATCCTGTAAGGGTCTGTAAACATCAGCGACTACTTGAGACATGGGCAGTGCCGAGCCTTTCCTAGCACACTTATCCTCCATCTCATTTCCTTCAATACCAGAGTGACCCGGTACCCAGATGAGTGTGATAGAGTGTTGCCGAACCTGATTAAGAGTTTCTACCGTACTACGTATGAGTTTGCTATTGAAGCTATGGGTCGACAGATTATGTCGATTATTAAGAAATGTGATAATTTTTCAATGAAGAATATAATTTTTTTATCCAAGGTATAACTTTTTATCAATTGGAGAAACCCCATGGAATTATTTGAATATTTTGAAACTACGAATTAAATATCAACACTGCTTACATCATTTATCAATGGGAAAATGTTTAAAAAACTGTTTTAATTTTCTAGATTGAAAAGAAGACAATTTTATCCACAAGTCTTAAAGTCAAAAACGTGTTACATACCATAAAAATTGTAGGAAATTCTTTCCAAAGAATATGATACTGAAATAACAATGTTTCTCTTTAATTAATTAAGGATTAATCTTTTACTAAATCTACTTAGTATTGTATATAAGATAGGTGTAGATAAAATAAATAATAAAAAAACAAAATAAAGTGTGAAGCTTCCTTAAATTGTATTTAAATTAAGTGAAAGCAATCAAAATTAATAATACACATATGCATGAATACTTAAAATGTCTTGCTTCATATTCCATTGACATATACATATTGTTTGTAACAACAATAGAAAACAAAAACACCTTGAGTGTTTTTCCAGGAATTGTGACCAAAAAGTAAATTGTTGTTCGAATTTATTCTTTAATCTTATCAGATTTTAATGTTTGTTTTCTATTTTTCTTACATTATTCAAAGATATCAATAAATTTAGTTAGATTAAGCGGTCTTGATAAATGGGCTTTGTTAAACAATTGTCAATATTTATGGCAAACAAACATGCACACAAAACAAAAATACAAATAAACATGTAAAAAATATTTATTTTTCTGCCGAAACATTGAAAATATTCTATAAAATAATCAAAAGAACATCATGCATCAGGCAATAATATTTTCCAACCTGAAAAAGTCACACAGAAATTCAAACAGAAACACAAACAAGTAATCAACTTGAAATTGTTCAAAGTCAACAGTAGGAAGACACGTCAAAAATTCAAAAAGAGAAATTTTCTTGATTTTCCTTACCTTTTATTCCAAAAAAATACGAAAAAATATACCAAAAGTTATGAGGAAAATATATTTGCACACATGTTTGTTTGTTTGTTTGTTTGTATAAAAATATGTGTAAGTATTTGTTTGTATTTACGTTAACGCACACTTACAAAACATTTGACTGTCAACTGACATAAATTAAATGCTTGGAATGAACATTTACATCTTTCACCATGTGCCACAAGTAGTAAGAGACATCTATCTCCTGCCATACTACTACATACTCGTACATAGGTAAGATACTACTATACTAAGTAACGAACGCACAACACAACACACCTCATCTCATTCTAAGTTGGCTTAGGTTTAGGATAGCTAAGGCGACTTTATGTCAAAAACAGTAGTAGCATAGAAATAGAATGTTTCAACAATAAGGACATGAAGATGAAAAGATAGCAAAAGGGGAAAGAAGCCGAGAAAACGACATTGAAAACATGTGTCACAGATTGTCAAACACAGGCGAAAGGATATACACAGATACGCACGCACGCTCACTCACTCGATTTCTTGGTTGCTTTAGGGCAGGCAAAGCACGCAGGATAACGCATAACTTACGCTCAACACTTACATCATACGAGGTGTTTTCCAAAAGTACACCGTATCTGACATGACTGTATAAATTGTAATTGACCTTGAGAATCCCGGATCTGTTGATATAATAGAGAAGGTCTTTGGAGATGCGGATATAAAAATGGTAGTACGCCAGTGACCTGCGTTCTGACCAATCTTCAAACACAATATCACTAGAAATAGTTAAACAAAGTTTTTGTTGTTTCCAAAATTGAAAAATCGACTCAAGGCAATGATACAAAGACCTTAAAAAAATATAATGGCACCGTTGAAAGCGTGTTATTCACTCAATTGGTGATAACTTGACAGGATGCCATGAGCTATGCATAAAAATAATGCCACCACAAAATTAGAATCTTTTCATACAAACCTCGTACATTTACACTACCATTCTATAGTGATTAAATGAAGGGACGAAGTTAGGTATCTAAAAGGGACCCACAGACAGACACTAGGGCGTATACGCAACACAAAATGTGAAAACTTCACTTGGGCGTTGAATAAAATGTAAATTTTCCAATAGGGGAGAAAAGGAAAATTTCAATGAATGAAATAAAATGAAAATAAAACTACTACAATAGTAAAGTATTTGTGTCTGTACAGAGATGGAACTTGGTTGAACTTATATTGTACTACTAAATGAAATGGTAAGTGGTGAGTGGTAATGAATGAGAATCCTTTAATACCCATTGAAAGAACTTTTCATCTCATTTTATACAGTCGGTAGTAGTGGTAAGTATTCGTCGAGGGTATTTTCATTGACTTTATTTAACAACAAAGTATTTAGTAGTTTAACTAATGAAAGCCACTTGAAAGTTATGAGATCCTTCGGCAATGAATTGACATATTTATTTATATTGACTTACACCTTTAACAGAGAATTGACAAAGACACAATGATGACAGCAGTAGGATAGGACAGAAATACATTTAATACTATAGTATAGACATAATTATTGTCTTGGCATTGATTTTGTTGTTGTTGTTCTGGTTCCTAATGATGGCGTATTTGTTATTGTTATTATATAATTTTGTTGTGATTTTGTATGTTTATCAATGACAGAAACAGAACAGATTCAAAATCAGGAGCAGTCAGTAGCAGCAGCAGCAGCAGCTAGACTGCCAAGGTTTTGTGGCCTTATTTTGTTTATATTTTTGGTTGAAACTTCTATGAATGTTGAATGGGTGGCTATGAATGGATGAGTGCCATACTCATCAACTCAGACCAGGCATTTAATTTAATTAAGTAAGTGGCAAGTACAATTAAGCCAAGAACTGAGCCTTCGAATAATATCAAATTAATTAGAATATGCTAATGAAGTAGCAGTAGTAAGAGTACAAATACCAACAACAAAAGTAGTTGTTGACGATGATAATGAAGTTGAGAATTGTGAGTTGGAGTAGCATTAAACACTTTCAACTGGATTTCGTTGAGTTCAAGCGTGTGACATATTGAATTAATTTTCGTAAATTATTTAAAATGTAAAAGCTTTTCACAAAATTGCAGACAATTGGTGAATCGGTGCATTACTATAGGGATAACATTGGGGTTCATTGGACTTCACACACATCAATTGAAAATTGATTAATCCAAAATGAAAAAACAAATATAGTGTATGTATTCACACTTTGGGGAAATTATTTTTATGCAATCGGAAAATGCATTTCCGTATTTGGAGTCAAATACTGAATGTGTTTTCATGTGAGCATATTAGTAGAATGATTCTGAGTGTTTTTCTTATAGTCTTCTATTTGTTTGGTTTTGGTTGCAGCAGTAGTACGTTTGGGAAAAAGTCAACACTTCACTTTATACTTCGTAATAATCAATCTTTCGTATTGGGAAATCTAGCTAAATGATGAATGACTTCCAGTTTTTCAGTTAATGCAAAGCAAAGAAAAGGAAGAATGCGAATAGACAAAGATATGTTACGTAGTATTTGAGACAAAAATCTAATATTTCATATTTCTCTGTGGATATAAGAGTGCACATAGTACATACGTAGTAGGAGGTAACAATTGAAAAAGCAATTTTCATTAATAATTGTTTGCAAAAAATATAATAAAAAACATTAAGAAAGAACAAAATGTTTTAACATTTGGAAGGGAGTAAAGTAATTTATATTTCTTATATAATAAAGAATATATTCAAAAAATCAAGTGATCATATGATCAAAAGAACTTTAAGTATACTGTACATTTTTTTCGAAGTCTAGGTAGTGTACGCAACACATAGAGCACTCTAGCAGTTGCAACTCTAAACCACCTAGACCAACAAACTCAAGATAAAGTAAACAATAATCGACAATGTGATTTTTACTTTAATTGTTTTGAAAAACCAAAATTTGGGATTTTTCCTGAATGATTTGAAATGAAATTGTAGAGAAGTTTGTTCAGTATTGATTGATTGTACTTCTTAAAAATATGAACGCCAGTTTTCTATTCTGTTTATAAGCCGTTTTGGTTGATTCTGTAAGGAGTAAGATATATTTTATATGAGGCCACTCAGTTAATACATAAGGACCGGATATTTTTGCAGACAAAAAGCAGTATATTTTACCTAAAATTTGTTAAAAAGCAGCAAATTTCGCAGTATAAATATTATGCATTGAATTATCACAAAAAAAAGCAACTTGAAGATTGAGCATTTTATTTTCACTATCCGAATCGTCTTCGCTTTCCATCTCAATCTCTCTTCTGTGGTTGTTGGTTCATATTTGGAGTTTCAAGCAATTTGACGAGGCAGTTCTGGTTTTGTTTTTATATAATTATAAAAATCAACGCATGTACATATATGTGAAATTACATTTGACTATCATTATCGCCTTCAGAGTTTCCACTTTCAATTGTGCTGTGTCTGAAAATATTCGCTCCACTGGTGCTGAAGTTCCTGGTAAGCATAAAATGTATTCTACAATTTGCGCCATTTCTTTATACTCGCAGTTGGCGTTATTCAGATGGGTGAATATTTCCACCCAGCGATCCACAATCGAAACGTGGCTGTCTCTCCATTGAGTGATTTTGCCGCTCGTACAGTAGTTCCCAACATATCTATATTGCAAGTGCAAATCTGCCGCATTTTGATTGGCATAGAAATTGTATTCACTTTGTGGTAACTGATGATGATTATGATGATGACGGTAATGACGTTCGTCTATGTCGTTTGAAGATGTTTTTTTTGTATTATTGTTTTTAGCTTTGCTCTTTTTCACACATGACGATTTCTAAAAATTGATAACACAAATGTTCCAAAACCTTTTGGTTGATTTTTTGTTGTTTCCAGATATAAATGAAAAATAAGTTTTTTTTTCTTACGCAGTATTTTAAGCAAAAAAAAACAGTACGCTGTTTTCGAGTCTAAAAAACAGGATAATAATGCGAAAAACAGTATAGATTCGCTTCTTGTTTATATATCTACAAACACTTGGGACTTAAGTTATAAAGTAATGGAATATTTTGGAATCACAAAAATTACAATATTATGAGAATTTTATAGATATTTTTGAAAAATATAAATATAAATATTGTAGTAACCCTTCATCAAGAGGGTCACTATCGCAAGTACTCATATGTTCCATTCAATATTATAAACATTTTTATGATTATTTTCAACAAGTTTAAACTTCTTTATTTAAGGTCTTAAAATACTTAAATTTTCTTTACCTTCATGAACTGTAGAATACCAAAAATATAAAAAGAGAACCACTTTGACATAAACATTATTAATGAAGATACTGCAATGACATACTCCAAAAATAGACACTTTGAATCTTATGAACTCAAAATGGATTTATGTTTACTTCACTAACACATTTGATTGATGATGTTTACGTTTTTAGATTATATGGATGTTAGTACGATAAAACCGAATACATGAATGCAGCTCATGCAAATTCAGACAACATTTTGTAATCACTCAAAAAGGCATACGACATCAAAATGTTGCAATATCATCATCAACTCGTTCTTTATTTAGATTTTGATTTGGGAAAATATGCCGTTTGAACTTTAGCTTGAAGTATGTATTGTTTGAAAAGAACTGAGTGCAGTAAGACTTGTGGGTTTTAATTTATTAAGATTGCATTTATGTGAATCTGTGCTTCATCAATTTGGATAAATGTTGGGCCCTGAAAAGTTTCATTTTAAATATTTTTGTAACTGATCTCTAAATACATGATCTTTTTAAGCTATGTTTATAGTTTGACTGAAATACAACGATGACAGTCAAACAGACTCATCTTCAAGATCATGTTTTTCAAAAGCGTGCCAGATTTGATAAAACTGAAGATGCCATATCTTTGTATCTTTCAGGGATGCAATAACTTCACTAATGGATACGAGTGACAGTGAACGAGAAGATGGCATTACTCTACTTGGTAGCCAGAATACTGCTTATCTTTCAATCCGATTATGGATTATATTACAAGGCGTAGCAAATGACGTTGACCGTCTAACAAGGTGGAATGTAAAAAGGAGAAGTACGGGGTTCTTTTTCCTATAGCGAGGCATTAATTTGTCACACCAGCAACGAGTGTTCCGAACGAGTGAATGTATAGTTGTGCGGGGCTTATTGATACACCGCACAGTAATAGACTGGAAGAAGAAAAGGTAGAGATGAGTTAAACAGTGACACTGTGATTCTAGACTGTGATTTGAAGGGAGAGACACAGTTTACTTTGTGATTATATTTATGTAAAAAAAAATATATATATGCTCTGGTTTCATGATGAACTAATTTAAGATCGAATGAAGCATAACACCCTGTTTACATTAAGTAATTCTGCGGCAGAGCTCTCTCACGTGAGAAAGGAAGCAGGACGATCACGGAGTAGCCAAGTTTCTGTTTATTTATTCGAGTATTTTGTTGTTTTTTCATTTCTGCCTATTAAGATTTTGTAGAGTAAGGAACTGACGGAACTGCTTAATGTTAAAGACTATGAAGTTACATAGATAGGGCAAATCGCTCACCCGGTCTAAGCCGGGCGGGTAACTAGTTACATAATATAATAAACATGATGATTTATTAAATGCAACATTTACTTAATAAATTTTTCATATATTTTAAGGTGAATGTTGAAAGACCTGAATATAAGTATTTAATCAAAGAAATGAAAAAAATATTCACTATGTATAGATAACTGACTTAAGGACCTTTCATAAATGTAGCATAATCTGGTCCAAATCTATTGTAAAAGTTGTAGGCAAAGATGAAAATCGGAATAATTTATGTTCTTTAATTCATTTAATTCTTTTTATAATCCAAGGGTCCTAATTTAAAGACCCCCTGATCATTGATAAACTCCCCTTAAGGTACATAATATTCAAAGTATGAAAAGGACTAAAATATTTATTCAATTTTTTATTTATTTTCTTTTTTATTTTTTTATTTTTTTAATAAATATTGTAACCCAAAGTTTCACTTGAGTAAATACTTAATGGTCTTCAGGCTTATAAAATAATAATAAAATAAAATATTGTATAAAAAAATATAAAAAGGAAAATTGTAACACAAAAACAATCATTCATCATTTTATGTATGAAGATGACCTTTGCCATGTGGCTTGACATAGTAGGTTCATCATAATACTCGTATCATGCATATAAAATTTATATAAGTGTGTGCGCGCGTGTGTTTCTATATGTGTTCAAGTTGCTATTCATAACGGATTTTGTTGTATTGTGAACAGATTAAATCGATTTTAATCGTTCATAAGTCAAGTGAATGAAGTGCTCAATAAAATACACAATCGAACAAAGTCACGCACACATACACATTCGAAACATATGCATATGCATGTATGTAACAGCACTTACAAGTCAACTAAGTATATACATATATTGTAGATTGTAGATGTTCATCGAATGTCAGGAAGTTAAGCGGAAGGAAGTCAATCTCAGCGTGTCTATAAATGTCTGTGTGGGTGTGTCAGTCTCTTTGTCTTTCTTATCCATCTCAATGTTTGTATATACACATAGATACATATATAAGTGGGTCTATGTTGTATATGTTTTGGTTATATTGTTCCAGTTCCAGTTACGAACGTTGCTCAACGATAAATCTCTTTATCGCAATAATCGTTAAAGTTCATTCGTCACAGCGCTTGATTGCCTCATTGCAATGTTTTGTTTTGTTTTGTTTATGGTTGAGCATGCGAAATGTTCGATCCATCTTTATGTACATACTCCTCCATACACTTCTCAACTGTAAGTAAGTATAAATATAGTTACACATCCATAGACATAGTATACTCGTGCTATATACATTATACATTTATTTCTACAATTTACCCTTTCACCGATGATGATGCGTTGCGACGCATTTCATGGACATCATCACCATTACCATTGTGCCCAGTTGAGTGTAAGAAGACTCCACTGAATGTGAATGATGGCTTATCGATGAAATCAGTGAATTTAATAATCGATTATCCGAGACTTTGAGTTTCACTTCAAAAAATCAAGAGGAAAAAAAAATTTTTGCTTAAATTGAAAAGCATCATATGGATGGAAATTTACTTTAAAGAGACACGTAGTACAAGTATTTCAATAAATTTATACTCTTTGATCAATTTGTAGTCAAATGCCTTTTATGATGATTGTGATTCAAATTGAATTTGTAAAGTAATTTATTGCCAAATTCTTCTTGGCATAAAGGACATTTAAATTTCTAGAATGAAACTCATCTTTTTTCATCATCATCTATATCTAGCCGATCCACTGTTGAATGTAGGCATCCTTTAGACATTTCCATTTATGCATTTCCCTAGGAGTGGTTATGTAATTGTGCGTTACTCTCGTCTAGGACGCCTCCATTCCATAATTATTTTGTTCCACCAATTGTATGCTATACAAGCTACATATTGTTACTTTGCATTGGTTTTTCTCAGAGCTACATTTATTACTTGCTCTTTAGTACTTACTCCCAACATTGAACTTTCCCTTGCTCGTTGAGACACTTACAGTCTATGAATTGTTTTATTGGTAAAAATCAATGTTCCGTAACCATACGTGATTAAGGACATCACATGTTGGTCATATTCTTTTAAAGACAATTTTTTTTTTGTTTTTATGGTAGTGAAGTTGTTGGTTCAAAAGACCATCGTCTCTACGTGATTGGTTTCATTCCTTTCTCACTTCTTAGATATTTCCTTTTCACCAGAAGTTTTGCTTCATATGCTGATAACACTGCATTCTTATCTTCTGCTGACGATCATCTGGAAGCATCCTCACTGTTACAGCGTCAGCTAGCTCAAATTGAACCTTGGTTGAAACATCATGGTAAACACCGACAAATCACTACACGTTACTTTCACGCTTAGACGACTGAGTTGCCCCTCTGTCCAACCTATGAACAAACCTCCAAATACAATGGGCTTACCCTAGATAGACGGTTAAATTGGACTGGACTTTAAAACGAGAAAAATTACTTCGCTTCTTAATACAGGACAGTTTTGAAGCCCGTATGGACATATGGAATTCATCTGTGGGACTCTGCTTCGCATTCTAATATTGAGATACTCCAGAGATTCCAATCAAAGCTACTCCGCAGAATAGTAAATGCACATTGGTATGTTAGAAATACAACTATTCATAGAGATGGATCAAATACGATACTGGAAGATTCACCAGAAATTACGATTATCGTCTTGAAGTACACCCTAATGATTTTTCCTCAGGCCTACTTGTCACTGATAACAACGTCCGCCAACTCAAAAAGAGTCACCCCCTAAACCTACCTTTTAGGTTTTCTGAAGGCTAGATAATCTGTCATCATTCACTATGCTGTTATTTTTTATTAAGTGTGGTCATTTATTTATAGTTCGATATAACTACGAAGTAGTGAAGAATCAAGATAGAAAAATGCCATTGCTGTATTCACCCTGCTTCCAGGGCCATCAAATTAAAGCCAGTATCATGTTTACATCATGTCGACACATGGATCACCTTCCATTCCTTGCTTCTTCCATCTTAGAACAAACAAATCTTACAATCACATAACATTTTTCTTTATACAGCTGTATCATTTATGTATAATTTTCAGCCAAAAAGATTCAAGTTTACCACCATATAAAGGTATAAAAATCTTCATCCACCTTAGATCGATTCTCTGATATATTTTGACTTTATTATTGTATCAACATGGGTGGAGTTGACGTACGCTATGCCGACAATGTGAGATTTATCGGTATGCACCTGGACAGACGCCTGAGTGGAGACGACACATTGCCGGGGTTACTGAAACATATATCAAAGGTACAAAGGTAGACTAAACTGGCTACTAAGCCCCACGAGCACTTTAAACATAAATGCTAAACTTGCTATATATAAATCACTCGTCATGCCGTCTTGGGCATATGGTATTTAGCTCAGGGGTCTGGCATCTAACTCGCAAATTATACGAATAAATCTTTACGGAAAAGATTTGGCGCGCTATGGATTTTCTGAAATAGTACACTACACAGCGATTTACAGATGACTTCAGTTTGGGAGGAAATCAGCAGTCACATTACAATGATCGGATGTTTTCTCACCAAAATCCTCTTGCTACTGAACTCTAAAGGCATTATAGTCGCAGACGTCTAAGAAAAATTCACCCTGCTGGCCTGCGTCGTGGTCGCAACTGTCGCCAAATGTAATGACGTCTTTTGTTATAATAATATTGCAGTAGTGATAACAATCTAGTTCTTCCCGTGTAAACTATGATACATATGTCTTACAAGTATTGGCGTATTACAATTTTGAGGTTTGTCATAAATTTGGTTTTTTTAGCCAATGAACTTTGTGCCTATGAGATTCTAATTCATTTATTTGAGAAGATAGTATTCCACAGAAAATATTACAAAGAGTATTAAATTAAATAAAAATTCACTTTCAAATTTTCCAAATTTATAGTACTAATGAATCTATGCAATCACCTTTCGTTTATTCAATTCGGAGTCTCATTATGACTCATGTATATAGTAGTAGTTTGTATCGTATTCCCTTGACAAGGACGTTATTTTTAACACCCCATATTTTGCACAAAAAGATAGATAAATATTAACTATCTTCGCATATACACGCGTTTATGAATTTTCCCTTTGAATACTAGGAAAATTAGCAATTGCATTTGTTGTATGTGCAAACACATACGTGTACATGCAACATCACGTTTCCGTTGGAGGCGACAAAGTTGCCAAGGTTGCTTCAAATGTGTACTAAAATGTTCACCATACAATCTTCTGACGACGACAACGGTATTAGGTACTCTATGTGTTTGTTCGTATGTATCTGCCAACTTTATTAAATTTCCACACACACATGCATATAATTGTACATGCAGTAGATACTTTTGCATTTGTGGCACCATCACCAATGTCGCTGAGCTGCGTACAAATGTGCAACATAAATTAGCGACGAAACGAAATTTCAAGTTAATGCGCACGAAATTAAAAAGAAATTACAAAACAACAATTTTGTACCCAAATAAAGAATCCATAGATGCAAATGTAAACAGGTGCTACTGTATGTGTGGGCGAATGCATGTTGCAACGGAGGAGACTTGGCATATGTTTGCCACATGCTGATGATGCTGCGTGCTTTCTGATTTCGTATAGAATGCTGGTGGCATTGGTGCATATTAAAATTTGATTTATGCAACTTGAAACATGTGACATCTGCACGAAAAGTGAAAACTTTTACTGTTCTGTTCTATTCGGTTCAGTTCTTCTCTTCTCTTCTGTTGTAACTCAATCTGAGTTGTTGGTTCTCCTTAAATATTGTGCAACAAAAAGCATTCCATGACTCATTTTATCTCATTCTTTTAGTAGTAGTAACCTTTTAAAACCCAACCAAACCCAAACTCAACCTCAATACGAATGACAAATCAAATGCTGCGTTCCATTGACGATAAAGTGCCTTGGTTTTTTATTTTTCATTTGTATCCATTGCTCTATTTTAACATATGACAATCGTCCTTGTTTGTCCTGGTCATTTGGTTACAATTTTACTCTATTTTCTCCATTTGTTTTCGCTTTTGTCTCTTGTTCATTTTGTCTCTCTGTTCAAAGGACGACAGAGACTTTGATGGGATGCACGGGAGATAATGTTCTGCCATCTGTTAGCTAGACGACAATGTCGATGAGGACTTTGAGAAAGAATATCTTGTCAGATATTTTTTGTATATACGAGTATATAGTATGCCCTTCATATTAAGAGCATATGGTTTTATTAGTTTCATATGTTGATAGTGTAAAGCTAAAGTTAGTACTGTATCTTTTTATAAATGTTTAACATTTAATCTTTTTTCTAGATTTTTTAATGCTTTTTACATAAAAATTTGGTAAAAGTAGTTCCGAGAATACAATTTTTTACCTTAATATGTTTGGTAACCATAAATTTACAGCTGGTTGTGGAGGAAAACAACAAATGTTTGGGGCACCTAATCTCAATCACAATAAATAGTTTTCACGTTGGAATTGTAAAATATATTCACATAATAAACTGGAGGAACCTAATCACTTACAGGGGCTAATGATGGAATACATATGTAATAAAATAGGATATGATGGGATAGGATAGGATAGGATAGGAGAGAAGAGAAGAGAAGAGAAGAGAAGAGAAGAGAAGAGAAGAGAAGAGAAGAGAAGAGAAGAGAAGAGAAGAGAAGTGAAGAGAAGAGGAGATAGGATAGGATAGGATAGGATAGGATAGGATATTAATGGATAGTTCAGCAAACGATAGGGTACGATAGTTTAGGATAGGATGAATGGGATAGGACAGGTAGCTCAACTTGATGTTGAGTTCATCTGGTGGCCTTCTAGAATACTACCTATGGTTTTAAAACAATAATACATCACTTCTTCCAATACTTTTTAGTCATTTACCAAAGATCAAATAATTTATTAAATGGTTCTTTTTTAAAATATATTTTATCCTTAAATAATGTTTTCTAAATTTAAGACAATCCTCTTATATATTATAATAATTTACCCACTTGCCTTATAAAAGTATTTTCATTTCATTGAAACTGAAACATTTTCTCCCCAATTTTTTCTTTGCATTTGATTTGCCTCTCAACATTTTTGTTAGCTTTTGACCTGAGCTGGGATTTATTGACTCGAATGAATGCCTTTTTCAACTCTCTTTTGCTTTCTCCAGAATGCCAGCTACACACTCCCCTCATGCTCTTCCTCATAATCTTGTGAATTGACATCACCTTGATCTCGTGTTTGTCATTGTCATCGTCATTTATTGGCATCCGTTTAATGTTTGTCAATTTGAATGAATTTGTTGTTGTATACACGTGTGTATATGTATCTCTGTAGAAAATTCAAGGACTTTCATTCATCTCATGTTCATCTCCTTTTTCTTATCATCATACAAAATATTTCGTGAGTTGTGATTTTGTTAAAAGGAAATTAACTTTTGTTGTTAACTTCGTTGTAGTCTAGCAAAGCTTGTCAGTCTGTAGATATTATAAATTGATTAAGTAAATATTTTTCTGTTTACTTCAACAAAATGATTAAACTTCCATTTTATTAATGAAACTTAAATATTTAATCCCTTAAGTAAGAAACTTGTTATTATATCTTGTATGCAAGATAGTATATCAGTATGGATCAGTTATATCAGTTTGGCTTAATGTTTGTAACGCATAGCACCGTGCGTTGGAGATCCCATAAAGTACTATTATAAGAGTACAAATTCCTCGTTTACTGGAAGAAGAAACTCTCACATAAAGTTCATTTATTTCTCCATAACCTGCTACAATTCAAATCAATTTCTACAAAAATTGCTGTAAGAAAGGTATGCAAGCTTCGGTAAACCGAAACTAATGTTCGGTTTTGTATTTTGTAGAAAATTAAAGTTCAGGAAGACCCCAATTGTTTTGACAGCAGCCATTGAGATAAAGTGTTTAATTAGCACTACCACTTTACTTTATTGCAGAATTTTATTTTTGCATCCTTTTTCCTCTTTCATTTTTGTTGTTGTCTATTTGCCAGTTTTAGAGGTTTTTTCTTGCCACAGGCTAACTTAGCAGACAGGACGTCATTAAGACGAATAGACAGTTGAATAGAAGATATTCGATTAACAAGGCAAAGAAGAAGCCACGAGTAGCTGGAGTTAACCGCGACCTCTAACTTTATTAGTCATCTGAGTTCTTTTTCAATCGCAGTTTTATTCCATCGTTCATCGTTTTTTCATGATGATGTTCCTTTCTATTCTTGCAATACTTTCTATATGGAGTATTCCAACTGGTTTTGCTCCTTTGTTCATGCCACTGTTAGACTGTTACTGCTCATTTCATGCTTGCTGATTTCAATGTGTCTTTAGTCCTTTATTCGTTGCTGTCTACCTCTTACTATTTTATGTGGAAGTTTGTCGTCGACTTATCTTTGACGTTGTTCTCAGTTGCTCATCCTTTTTATCCTCTCGCCTTTGAGTTGTTTCTACTGCTTCTTCATTGTTTGGTGCTTTTTTCTTCTGGGCTTTCTTACAAATCTTTATTCCATTGTTCATCTTGGCGGCTTTTTCTTTCAAGTGAAAGCGTGTTGGCATTATTCTTTTTATTCTTTGCACGTTACCTTTCATTCTTCCGCAATTTTAAATGCTTTTGTTATTCTTCAGGTTAAATAATGTTTTTCGCAAGGAAAGACACAAAGGAAGAAAGTCATTTGAGGTGTTTGTTTTGGCTTTTAGAAATACCTTAAACTGCACTTAAACTGAAAGGATACTTTTTCTGCTTCCGAATAAGGATGTTTTGGATACATAACATAGATTATAATGAACAAAGACTTTTGAAAACGATGATTTTCACTTGAATTGAATGTTATGGAGTGGTTCTTGATAAAGAGTGGAAGGTTTTTCATATAAGCTAATCTTAAGTTAATTTTAAACTTATTTACTTTTCTATAATCATATTAAACCCAATAAAATCTTAGTAATTTTTAACAAATTTTAATTAAAGTTGTTTAATCTTATATAATCTTATAAAAGTTTTGTATAATCCAAATCAAATATAGTCTTATTTAAGCTTTTAATTCTAAATTGATTTTATCAAATGAAAACCCAGTCTTTGTAAATAAGTCATTAAGTTATTTGAATTTACTTAACATAGTTTTCAATTTAAACTGAGAAAATATCTCAGAGAAAACCAGAAAGAAGTCTATCATTGGATATGCCAAAGATGTAATACTCTTCACAATCCTCCGGGTTGCATCCAACCTTCCTTTCTTAACAATACTCTGTTACAGTTTGAGTATCAACAAGTAACACAGTTTGACTGGCACTTTATTGTACAAATACACTTTATAAGTTTACAAGGTTGATGGCTATACCTACAATCGGAAATGGAGGTTAATACAATATATATACATTCTACATATTCAAGTGTTCAGATTACTTACGATGTGGTATTTATTTTTATTTTTTTTTTTTTTTGATTGATGAGTCTCTAAGCTTTATATGCGAAATATTATCCAAAGCCAAACAAAAAAAACCTTATTGTACTCGAAACCAGTGATGCTGCGAAAAATTCTACTGATTATAGACATATGCTGTGAGAAGAGCCATTTAACTGCCAATACAAAAAAGATAGAATTCGAATATTTTAAGAAGGGTGGTAAATACTTAGGTATAAATTTTAATTTCACATAGCAAAAAATTGACATAGAAAAAAGTTACAAGCATCTAGATATTACATTCTCTTCCACAACATTAGGAAATATGGTGGCTGATCCTGCTGTAAAAATTGGTAACAGCGCATTAGTTGAGGCTTTAAAAACGCTGCACATATGTAAATCGAAATCATAGCCAGGGATTGGGAAGCTGTTTGATAGTATACATATGGGACTTCAGATACTACGAACATTTGGAAATAGTTGAATCCACTTACTATAAATAGATACTTGCTTTACCAAAATGAACATGAAATGCACAACTTAGGCTCGAATTTGTCACTCTGAAATTATTATTGAAAATTTTAAAAATGATCTATAAATACATAACAATTTTATAATAAACTAGATACCCTGATAGACTTAGCTCTGTCTCTCCTTCAGAATAATTTTTTGGATGCTGATTAGTGGTTAGCTAACATTTGTATAATCTATTTTCGTCAAATATTCAGGAAAATTTTTTATTTTTCTTTAAATTTTGATTGAGGACACTTTTTGTTTATCTCCCCATATTATTTTTACCTTCTTCTTCCTCGTCTTCTTCTTTTGAGACCAAAATTGAGTAAATGCAGGTTGACCAGTTTTTTTTTTTTGATACACTGCACATGCCTACCACTTAATACATGACTAAAATCTTTTCATGGTCATGTTTGTCTTATTTTGTTATATCACTCGCATACCATGCCAATTAAGATTTTTCTGATTTTTCTGCTGTTCCGTTTGGGTATTTCATTATTCAAATCGATCGAGCTATTCTCGAATTTATACCAGACTAACACAATGCAATTCATTTGAAAAATGTTTTATTTATTTTATCGTGTTTGTGTCATCGGAAGTTCATATCTAGTAATTGAAAGTTTACCCACATCCTATTGACCAATTGATGTAGACAATACAATATGCAATAATTAATGTGGTAGTGTGCAAGGCTGGCATGCACGTGTGCATGGCACACTGAGTGAAATGCTGATCTGGCGGCGCTTTAGCCAAATTTATATTTTTCGAATTCGATAAACCTACCAATTTTTTGAAAATATTTTATTACTTTTCGAATCTATACATCAAAATATATCAATGAACAGAAGCAACAAATTCAAAAACAGAGAAGAAACTTTGCCAATAAATTGGTGCATTAGTGAAAAGGTAGTAATAGGATCGTAATATTGTTTGAAAAACGAAACTATGAGTGGTTTCAAGGTAATCTGATTTTAATTTAATCGACGTCCAGTTAAGCCTTTTTCGGAGTACACAACCAAGACTGAAGTAAAAAAAGTTTCATCTATCATTAGTAAGGACTAGCTCGTTAGTCTCTATAACGCTGGAAAAAGATGTGTTTCCCAGGTTTTTTCAAAGTTGGGCTCAGGATTCAGATAAAGCTTCAAAAATTCTTAAAGTTGTGGACTCAGACGCTAAAGTTCATATTCCATATACATCTGAGAAGATCGAAATGCAAACAAATTATTATGAAATTATACATTAAAAAATTATCGCTAAAATAGCATAAAATATTGCTGTGGTCGTTTAGAATAGTGACGTGCGCGATTATATCGCAGTGTACATTTATCTAGGTGGCAACCTACCGTTTAGAAAGTCATTAGGATGAAGCCTCTTTAAACGGCATCGCCCAATGGAATGTTATCCCAGTGGCATTAACGTAATTGAATATTCGGCTGAAGTAAATTTACAATATCTCGTCGATCACACTGTTGCTCGTATTAAAGAGAGTTCCCAACAGAATTGAGAGCCTTAAGAGCGTAACTGTAATAAAAAGATTGCATAAAAGCAATATGTAAATGGGGTACTGATGGTAGCAGTGGACACTCTTCATACCGGCAATGTTTTAGTATCCGAAATATTTGTAGCTGAATATCCGTGGATGTATATGGCCCCTTCCATTCACAAATTTTTAATACATGGCGCAGGTATTATTGAAAATGTTTCGCTACCAATCGGAATGAGGAAAGAGGCGCTTGAAGATAGGTTTTGGATAGATGGGGTTGCCTATATAATTGACAAAATAATAGTATGTTTGCTATGAATGAGTAATCAAATGGAAAGCCTTCAACAATTTCTTTTTGAATGCCCAATTTACTCTGTAGTTAGAGATTAATTCATTGGTACCTGTATAACTCTATTGAGTAGTAACCCGATTTCTGTAGTTCAATGTGATAAAGATGCTTTAGTTTTATTTTTTTAATTTCGTGAGCCGATATAAAATATTAAAAGAATAAATAAATTAATCAAAAAACCTTAAACTTTAAGCTTATCTGTATCTTAGATTAATTACTAGCCTTCAGCAAACTATAACTACATGAGAAGCAAAGAAATAAATGAAATGAAATAAAATCAAAATATATAAAATCAATGAAATAATACCAGTATCTGCAAATGATTTTCTTAAAATTTTGTCTCATTTTACTTTGTTTAATCTTTGTCACTTGGTTTGTCGTCATACTTGACAGTATTTAGCTTCACTGCACTTTGTTGCTGTTGATCCTCACAAATTGTGCTTGTTGTTGGGACACTCTACACAATTATGATAACACTTACACTAACTATAATAATGATGATGATGATAGAGTTGGGGATAGTAATGGTGATAGTGATGGTGATGATAAGCTGCAATATAATGTTTGTTGTTGGTTGGTGTTACAAAGCTCGAGGCAGTAATTAGGTCGATTTGATGACTTGTCATATCTCGGGTTCAACACTTAAACTGTTGTTGGTGTTGTAGTTATATACAAAATAATCTCTTCTGCTTTGGGACAATGTCAACACTAAAAGTGCTTTCAAATTTCTTTACCTTTATACTATTATTAAAACATTCAAGTAGTTGATTTGAAATTTTGTTGACATTGAAAGCACTGCATAAATTTCATTATAATTGAGTCATTGATACTGAATGGTGTCTCTTATCATCATATGAGATAAGAAGAAATATTCAAATATTCATAAGAATATGTCATTCTGAGTCGATTTATTTCATTATAAAAGCAATCATTGAGAAGATGTTTAAATCTCCGGAAATTATTTGGAAAATTTTTATTTGCACTTTAATTTGCTGCTGTTTGGAAATTCATACTCTTGAAGGTAATTTAATCAATTTGGGAAACCACACAACATACTATAATTGTATTTTCTTAAAGATTGCCCCAAACATTTTGTGAAGCTTGGACAAAAGTGTTACTATGTTAGTTTTAATAAGGTAATTTTCTATCCTTTAATTGTGACCATTACTAAAAGATTTCTGTAATACTTAGCAAACATGGTTTCAAGCTGTTATCGAATGTGCTGAAAAGGATTCAGTGTTGGTAACAATTGAAAATGCTCAGGAAATGGATGCATTAGATAATTATCTTCGCAATGGGATTTGCATGCATCGATATAGTTGTAAATGTTATTTTTGGACTTCTGGAAATGATTTAGCCTTTGATGATCAATTTTATTGGCAAAGCAATAACAAACGAATGAATTTTGCAAGATTTGCTAGTGACGAACCCAATAATAAGGGTGGAATTGAAAGCTGTATCCACTTGTGGTATCACAGTCGAATATATGAAATGAATGATACTGTATGCACAAAGACATTACAATATATTTGCGAAACAAAGCTCCAAACACCAACAAACAACGAACATGAAATAAGCTTTGAAGAGATTGATAACTCATTGGGAACTAGTGATTTGCCGGTTATAAAATATACATATGAAAATATGAATTTTTTAAACAATTAAGTAAACATTGAAATTAGCTATTAAGCAATCTATATTGAAAAATTTCTCACTTCATGAATTTTACTTTTATTTGAAGATTATTCCGAGTTCAAGAAATATAAACATTATTTTTATATGCAAATTTAACATTACATTCCAGACTAAAGATGTGCTATTAAAGTTTTCGATTTAATATTCTAATTAAGTAAAGTATTTGCTATTTTATTGATAGTATGGTTTGGATTTGGCGTCAATAGTCCAGGATCGCCGCGCTTAACATGCACCTTTTTCTTTTTTGAAAAGTCGTAATGAATCAATTTTTCATAGCCGATGACGAAGGACTTCCCTTTGTACTGTTGAAGGAGCCTTTTAAGCAGTGACACGCCGTTCGATAACTTTTGGTTTGAGTTCGTGAGGCACCCAGTTTTCGACCTTTTGGGCCAAACCAATAGCTTTTAACCACAATAGAACGGCTTGTTGAGTCATCCTAACATTGCAACAAGTGTTTCTTGGGTTTGGCACAGGTCTTCGTCTAAAATTTCCTCCAATTCAGCGTCCACACACAATGGTGGCATTCCTTTGTGCTCCTTGTCAATTGAGTCAAAATCACCACTTTTGAAACGTCAGAACCAGTACTCGCAGATAGAAATTGATAGAGCATGGCTCATAAAGAGCCGATGAGTGCATTTTTCCAGATGGAAGCGAAATACCAATGCTTCCCACGAATGGAGGTTTGTAGGCACAAAAACCGATATTGTTGTTGATGGAGTGAAATTTATTCTAAAATGTGGTTAAATGATTAAGCTTTCACATAAAGCTGGTTCCGATAAGCTTAAACACTACTGCATCTCAATGGCAAAAGCGCTTTCAGAGAGTTTGTTTGTTATCATATTAACTGAACCTGCACTGAAATCTAATATTGATAAGCTCTATCTCTCGCTTATTTCAAACATTCAGTATTTGCTCTTCGAGAGTATTAAATTGTGTATGGATCATAGGTTAAAATGTGTATCAGTTGTCAATGAATTGTAGAGATTAAAAGAAATCCGCGTTAATTGCAATCAATTGATATGCTACGATGACACACCTTAAGCAAATAATTTTGAGACACATTACTTGTTCAGTCGAACAAACTATCCAACATTGTTATTATTGATGATCGATTGTTAGAGGAATTCAGAATGTGTATTTTATAGAAATACACACTCAAGTTGGTTTATTAGTATGTTGTGCATTAGTTTAATAAGTCACCTGAAACGAATAGAACCCAAACATATTGTAGAACGCCAGGGTGTAAAAGTTACATAGGAAATTTTGACGATAAAATACACGTAGTGAGATTCCTTATTACAGTGTTTTAGAAAAAGGTAAATGGATAATTAGATAAGATAGTTTGATTAGGGGAGAGCCGGAGCAAGACACTTTGTTACTATAGGTCCAATGTAGTAAAATAGTAGGTAAATCAATTTCATTATTTATTTATCCATACTAATATAATATGCAAGGGCGTAGCCTGGATTTTGTTTAGGTATTTATTACACTAATAAGCTTCACTAGTAATCTTTTACCCCATTTATACGACAGCCGAAACGGTTTCACTGAAATCAGCTTCACTCAGAACAGTTTTTGCTTAGGTATTTGTAGTAGCGACGTCATTGTATTCTTATTGAAAACGAATTTGTGTTTGTTTAAGTGGGAATAGGCATAAAATGTGATGTAGCTTACCTCTCAAAATAAGGTTTTTATCAAAATCACATTATACAAAACCAATTTTCAATGTATAATCCTTATCATAGTTTATAATAACATTTTGCAATGATTTTTCCATCTATAATTCACAAAATCAATGAGAAAATGATAATAACGGTAAATAACTATACCATATGGCAAAACTGCACAAAATAACATTTTGCGAACAGCTGACCTTCAACACGTCTGCAATAAGCTATGCATTTATAAGACACATAAATTCGATTCCCGAAAATAACGACGGGTTTGAAATGTGCGCTTATTGAAGTTGCTTTATGTGTTCAGAATGAACTGAAAATATGTTTATGCAAGCGTTCTAAGTCAAGCTGAAGTCAGTGTCATATAAACGGGGTATTTGAGTTCCATCAGTAAATATCGTATTAACTATTGAAGAGACAGGCAGCAATAAACTTTCGAGACAATTTTAATAAGTAATCAACTATTTACGCCCTGCTAGGGGAGGAAGCTGTTCCTGCTGCCTGTGTCTGACTTACGCCCTTGATTATATGTACAACCTTTATTCAAAGTATCGGGCATACAAATTTAGTTCAATCAACACAATTATGATTCTTATCTGCATCGTCTATTAATTATATGGAATAATAAAAATGTAATTTCCCCAGAAAATTTAATAACCCTGGCAAAGATAAAGATGATTAATTACTATGACTTCATATATTTTTAATTGAAATTTTTTAATAAATCAGCTAAATTCTAATTCAATCATAATGGAAATTATTTTAGTTCGATTGGAACTTTTGTAAAGATCTAATCAATATTTCAATAAAATGAGACACTATATAATAAAATATTCCATAATTTTTATATACAGTTTTTTGTACATTGCGTCTACAGAAGGTGGGAAAACTAAAGAAAGTAAGTGATAATTGTTAACTAACTTTCTTATCTTTTAGATCATTTAAGCGATTCTCTGTGCCCAGAAGGTTTTGATCAAATTAGTTTAAAATGCTATAAATTGGATTTTAGTGAAGTTGGTATTTTTACAATTTTATTTGATGTTCACAAAGCTAATATTTCTATTCTAAACATATAGAAAAATTGGTTCCATGCAGATCTTATTTGCCGCCAACATAATGCCGAATTAGTGTCTATTGAAAGTGAAGACATAATGAATGTCATTAATGACTATATTGTGTCAAAAAATTGTTCTACATTGGATTGCTGGTTTTGGACTGCAGCCACTGATCTAAGTGAAGAGGGTAAATTCTTTTGGCAAAGTAGTGGAAAGCCTATGATTTATTCAAGATTCGATCAGGGTGAACCGAATAATCACCCCCATCATGGTTTTGATGAGGATTGCATAAATATTTGGTGGACTACCAGCAGAAATCGTTACGAAATGAATGATTGCAATTGCAATAGAAAATTAAAGTTCATTTGTGAAAGAAATGTTATGACGGCATATGATGCTCTAAATAATGAACTCGTTGAGATTGAATTGAACGAATGGTTAACACAAAATAATGTCACACACAGTGATACAAAAAAATTACCATATTTTACTTATAATTTTGTTTAAAGAATATTCTTTCAGGGAGTTTTATATCGTTGTTAAAAATAAAGCTTAGATATATATATAGAAAAAAGCATATATAAGCACACTATTCAAGTTAAATTGTTGCAGAAAATGTTAGGAATCAAGTTTTAAAATAATTATTTGAATTGTGTTCCATAATTTTATTATTTATATCATTATTAAATAATCGGGTCACATAACGTATTGATTTATATGATACACTAGCGTTGCCCTGCGCGCGTTGCTACGTCATCGACGTTTTGTTTATTGCTGATTGAGCGACCCTCCTTAATAAATTCAAATTGAGAGAGAGAGAGAGAGAGTTTTGCTGTCGTTATCCATCGTGTGATATCAAACGAAACACGAAACACATTTTTTCTCAATTGCCCCGCTCTCAATGAACATCATATACAGAAACAAAACCATAAAGAGCGTTTTTTGCTTGGTCTTGCAGTGGTTTTGCAAGAACTTCGGTAAATAAAACTGCCTGTATCTCAATAAAAGCGCCATCTAAAGGGTCCAACTGTAGCTTACACCTATCTAGATGACCCCATAAGTACAACAAAAAAATCGATCCAGCCATTTAGGAGAAAAAAAATCACAAAATTCCGTACACTCGATTTTTATATATTGTACCCGGCGTGCTTTGCTAAGCTCCCGACGTGATGTTGGTACGTGATGCTGTTCCCTCAATAATTGTAGTACATTGCGCAGCAATTGAAATAATTTAATAGATCAAACGAATCAATTAAGTATTAATATTGACACAATTATCTGATATATTTGACAAAGGCGACTTGATTGATTTTAAAATTTCAAAAAATTGTGGGTGGGGGAAGGAAGGTGAAAAATACCTCACAACCTATTCTCATACCTACCATATATATAAAAAAAAATCATAAAAATCGGTCGAGCCGTTTTGGAGGAGTGCAAAAACTAACACGAGATTTTAATATATTGGATAACCAGCTTGCCCGGCACGCTTTAGTAAAGAAAAAAAAAATAATTAAATTGTTTATGGTACAATTTTGAGAGCGAATACAATTCCTTGAGGGAATTGTCCAGTCTTTGTTGACAATGGATTTGGCAATACTATTGTGCGTACACATACATACACCTTAACTTATATCTGCTTTGCAAAAGCAATCAAAGCACGAACAACGATTGATTTCAGTGACAAACTTATACAAAAATGAAAATGAAAGAAAAGATGAGCGAAAATGCAACTGTAGTAATTGCGGGCGTGTTGTTGTGGATAAGTTGTGCACAAAACCAAACAAGAGCAAACACCCGCGCACTTTCATTCCTGACAAACACAAATTGAGAAAGAGGGTTCTTATGTATGTTCACTCATAATAACATCAACGACAATACACGAAGAGAGAGAGAGAAAAGCATCTTCGGCTGGTGGTCGGTTATTCGGTCACTTGTTCCTACGCACTTCGTAAGATTAACACTCATCAGTAAAGTATTTTTTTCTCTCTCTCTTAGTCATGCATAAACATTCATTCTCTACGCTGCAGACGAACAAGCCAATGTGCAATGTATATCCCCACTCTACGTCACTAAACCGCATCTTCACATTTGATGACTGTAACGCTTTTTTTGGACTTGCACCTCGCTAAAGAAGTTTCACTTCACACAACTTTTGAAACGTCGAACCAGTACTCGCTGGTTGAAATTCATGGAGCATGATCTCCGAAAGCCACACAAAGCAGCCGGTGAATTTCTCCTGCACTTTTTTTTCAAATCAAAGCAAATACCAATGCTATCCGCGAGTGGAGTTTTGTAGGCACAAAGACCAACTTTGTTGTTGGACACTAAGATGGAATGAAATTTATTCTAAAATATTGTTAAATAATGAAGCTTTCAGATAAAGTTGGTTCCAACAGTCGGATTGATCTTAAAATTTACTTGTATACCCAAAAATTTAATTTGAATCATTAAAGATATCAATGACAAAGAGCTTGTTGTTCAGCAGATTAGCTACTTTCACAAAGTTTGTTTGTTATTATTTAAGCTGATTTCATTACTAAGTACTCAATAGATAGAAATAGTGACGATTAACAGAACCTGCACTTAGAGCAAATATTGATTAGCTCTATATCTCGCTTATTTCAGACATTCAGTGTTTGCTCTTCGAGAGTAATGAATTGTGTATGGATCAAAGGTTGAAATGTGTTTCAGTCAGAGTACCGAAATACCATGATACAATAATACAAGGTACCGCCACTAGGACCTTTTACGCTCTTGAAATTTACTCACTCTCAATTTATGACGTCATTCACACATCAGTGTATATAACGCTGAAATAATTCATTAAGTGTTGAACATTATTTGAAAATTGAAGAAGCAGTGCTATGAAAATTCTTCAAATTCTTCAATTTTCATTGCATTTCGAAATTACGTTCAACACTAAATTCATTATTTCAGCGTTCTACACACTGATATCCTTCAAATTCTTCAATTTTCAATGCAATTTCAAATCATGTTCAACACTAAATGAATTATTTCAGCGTTATATACACTGATGTGTGAATGACGTCATAAATTGAGAACGACACATAACTGTAAACTAATGGCGCCACCTCTATTTCTTACACCATGCCGCAATACTCACTCGCCATCACTCTCACTCGCGAGCGAGAGCATTTTGTTTTATTTTCTTTTGCTCATATTCACAAGCGAAAAATTTTGTTTTTGTTTCCTCGTACGTGAACGTGAGTGATTTCGATCTTGTTCATAATTGAATCGCTCTTAAATGAAACGTTCATTTTCGAAAGACTAGGATATATGCATGAATGCATGTGTAGTGAGAAGAACGGTTGAATAAAACGAATAGAATAGACAAAACGAAGCTCTTCTTCTTATCTAATTTTTTTGCTACATATCCCGAGAAGACACACTCTGAAATGTACATGAGCTGAGCGCATGAGAGCACGTGAACGCATATAAATGAATTGTTCTCAGCAATGAGCTGTGAGTATTTTTTTAGTTTGTTCATCAATCGCGTATGAACAAAGGGCATAATGAATGCTTGCTCTTGCTCGTGAGTACGTGATACGTAACAATGTATTTTAGAGGTTAAAGGCATTCGCGTTAATTGCAATCAATTGATAAGCAAATAATATTGGGAAATAAAATTTGTTCAGTCATATAAACTATCGATCACCTTTTGAGGAATATTATTATTGTTATTGTTAACGATCGATTGTTTGAGGAATTCAAAATGTGTATCTTATACACAACTGAATAAAAACATAACTGTTTCATGTTGTTTTTCTTGCAAATCTTCCTTAACTGTTATCGAAAATTAGAAAGAAACCACAAATAAAATATAACGGCAATTGCTTCTGTCTAACTATTTTTTCTAAAAATGTTAATGAACGGTTTGAAGATTTGGAAGGATTAACAACATGAAACTAATCGTGTTCTTATTCAGATGAGCAGCTGTGTAGAAGCAATCTTTTGTAAATAAAACCATATAAGCTTAGAACTAGAGTATATAAAGGATACGTGTACATCGGAAATGTTGACGATACAAGATGCTTCGTACATATATTCTTTTGTGTTGAGGGCATGTATTTTTTATATGGCATTATAAAAAGCTGATTTCCCTAGGAAATTTAATAACCCTGGCAAAGATGAAGTACAGCCAAATAATCTTTATATTATTTCATTTATTTTTAATTGGTATTATTTTAACAAATCAGCAGAATTTTAATTCAGTTCGATTCGAACTTTTGTTAATATTTCATTAAAATGAGACACTTTATAATAAAATATTCTATAATTTTTATATATAGTTTTTTGTGTATTGCGACTACAGCAGGTGTGAAAACTAAAGAAAGTATGTGCAAATTGTTTACTAACTTTCTTGTTTTCTAGAACATTTAAGCGATTCTCTGTGCCCAGAAGGTTTTGATCAAATTGGTTTAAAATGTTACAAATTGGATTTTAGTAAAGTTGGTATTTATACAATTTAATTTAATACTATTTTCACAATGTTAATATCTCTAATCTTATCATGTAGAAAAACTGGTTCCAAGCAGATCTTAATTGCCGCCAACAAAATGCCGAATTAGTGTCTATTGAAAGTGAAGACACAATGAATGTCATCAATGACTATATTATGTCAAAAGATTGTTGTACATTGGATTGCTGGATTTGGACTGCAGCCAATGATCTAAGTGAAGAGGGTAAATTCTTTTGGCAAAGTAGTGGAAGGCCTATGAATTATTCAAGATTCGATGATGGTCAACCGAATAATCGAAACTATAGTGGTGAAGATGAGAATTGCATAAATATTTTGTGGACTAAGAAAAGAAATCGTTCCGAAATGAATGATAGCAATTGCGGAAAAGCATTAATGTTTCTTTGTGAAAGAAATATTAAGACGGCATGTGATGATCAAAATGATGAACTCATCGATATTGAATTGAACGAATGGTTAACACAAAATAATGTCACACACAGTGATACAAAAAAATTACCATATCTAACTTATAATTTTGTTTAAAGAATATTCTTTCAGGGAGTTTTATATCGTTGTTAAAAATAAAGCTTAGATATATATATAGAAAAAAGCATATATAAGCACACTATTCAAGTTAAATTGTTGCAGAAAATGTTAGGAATCAAGTTTTAAAATAATTATTTGAATTGTGTTCCATAATTTTATTATTTATATCATTATTAAATAATCGGGTCACATAACGTATTGATTTATATGATACACTAGCGTTGCCCTGCGCGCGTTGCTACGTCATCGACGTTTTGTTAATTGCTGATTGAGCGACCCGCATATTTCCTCCTTAATAAATTCAAATTGAGAGAGAGAGAGAGAGAGTTTTGCTGTCGTTATCCATCGTGTGATATCAAACGAAACACGAAACACATTTTTTCTCAATTGCCCCGCTCTCAATGAACATCATATACAGAAACAAAACCATAAAGAGCGTTTTTTGCTTGGTCTTGCAGTGGTTTTGCAAGAACTTCGGTAAATAAAACTGCCTGTATCTCAATAAAAGCGCCATCTAAAGGGTCCAACTGTAGCTTACACCTATCTAGATGACCCCATAAGTACAACAAAAAAATCGATCCAGCCATTTAGAAGAAAAAAAATCACAAAATTCCGTACACTCGATTTTTATATATTGTACCCGGCGTGCTTTGCTAAGCTCCCGACGTGATGTTGGTACGTGATGCTGTTCCCTCAATAATTGTAGTACATTGCGCAGCAATTGAAATAATTTAATAGATCAAACGAATCAATTAAGTATTAATATTGACACAATTATCTGATATATTTGACAAAGGCGACTTGATTGATTTTAAAATTTCAAAAAATTGTGGGTGGGGGAAGGAAGGTGAAAAAAAACCTCACAACCTATTCTCATACCTACCATATATATAAAAAAAAAATCATAAAAATCGGTCGAGCCGTTTTGGAGGAGTGCAAAAACTAACACGAGATTTTAATATATTGGATAACCAGCTTGCCCGGCACGCTTTAGTAAAGAAAAAAAAAATAATTAAATTGTTTATGGTACAATTTTGAGAGCGAATACAATTCCTTGAGGGAATTGTCCAGTCTTTGTTGACAATGGATTTGGCAATACTATTGTGCGTACACATACATACACCTTAACTTATATCTGCTTTGCAAAAGCAATCAAAGCACGAACAACGATCGATTTCAGTGACAAACTTATACAAAAAGAACGAAGAGCGCAATGAAAGAAAAGATGAGCGAAAATGCAACTGTAGTAATTGCGGGCGTGTTGTTGTGGATAAGTTGTGCACAAAACCAAACAAGAGCAAACACCCGCGCACTTTCATTCCCGACAAACACAAATTGAGAAAGAGGGTTCTTATGTATGTTCACTCATAATAACATCAACGACAATACACGAAGAGAGAGAGAGAAAAGCATCTTCGGCTGGTGGTCGGTTATTCGGTCACTTGTTCCTACGCACTTCGTAAGATTAACACTCATCAGTAAAGTATTTTTTTCTCTCTCTCTTAGTCATGCATAAACATTCATTCTCTACGCTGCAGACGAACAAGCCAATGTGCAATGTATATCCCCACTCTACGTCACTAAACCGCATCTTCACATTTGATGACTGTAACGCTTTTTTTGGACTTGCACCTCGCTAAAGAAGTTTCACTTCACACAACTTTTGAAACGTCGAACCAGTACTCGCTGGTTGAAATTCATGGAGCATGATCTCCGAAAGCCACACAAAGCAGCCAGTGAATTTCTCCTGCACTTTTTTTTCAAATCAAAGCAAATACCAATGCTATCCGCGAGTGGAGTTTTGTATGCACAAAGACCAACTTTGTTGTTGGACACTAAGATGGAATGAAATTTATTCTGAAATATTGTTAAATAATGAAGCTTTCAGATAAAGTTGGTTTCAACAGTCGGATTGACCTTAAAATTTACTTGTATACCCAAAAATTTAATTTGAAACATTAAAGATCTCAATGACAAAGAACTTGTTGTTGAGCAGATTAGCTACTTTCACAAAGTTTGTTTGTTATTATTTAAGCTGATTTCATTACTAAGTACTCAATAGATAGAAATAGTGACGATTAACAGAACCTGCACTTAGAGCAAATATTGATTAGCTCTATCTCTCGCTTATTTCAGACATTCAGTGTTTGCTCTTCGAGAGTAATGAATTGTGTATGGATCAAAGGTTGAAATGTGTTTCAGTCAAGTACCGAAATACTCACTCGCCCTCACTCTCACTCGCGAGCGAGAGCATTTTGTTTTATTTTCTTTTGCTCATATTCACAAGCGAAAAATTTTGTTTTTGTTTCCTCGTACGTGAACGTGAGTGATTTCGATCTTGTTCATAATTGAATCGCTCTTAAATGAAACGTTCATTTTCGAACGACTAGGATATATGCATGAATGCATGTGTAGTGAGAAGAACGGTTGAATAAAACGAATAGAATAGACAAAACGAAGCTCTTCTTCTTATCTAATTTTTTTGTTACATATCCCGAGAAGACACACTCTGAAATGTACATGAGCTGAGCGCATGAGAGCACGTGAACGCATATAAATGAATTGTTCTCAGCAATGAGCTGTGAGTATTTTTTTAGTTTGTTCATCAATCGCGTATGAACAAAGGGCATAATGAATGCTTGCTCTTGCTCGTGAGTACGTGATACGTAACAATGTATTTTAGAGGTTAAAGGCATTCGCGTTAATTGCAATCAATTGATAAGCAAATAATATTGGGAAATAAAATTTGTTCAGTCATATAAACTATCGATCACCTTTTGAGGAATATTATTATTGTTATTGTTAACGATCGATTGTTTGAGGAATTCAAAATGTGTATCTTATACACAACTGAATAAAAACATAACTGTTTCATGTTGTTTTTCTTGCAAATCTTCCTTAACTGTTATCGAAAATTAGAAAGAAACCACAAATAAAATATAACGGCAATTGCTTCTGTCTAACTATTTTTTCTAAAAATGTTAATGAACGGTTTGAAGATTTGGAAGGATTAACAACATGAAACTAATCGTGTTCTTATTCAGATGAGCAGCTGTGTAGAAGCAAGCTTTTGTAAATAAAACCATATAAGCTTAGACTAATGAGTCATCTGCAAGAAATAGAACACAAACATATAGAACTAGAGTATATAAAGGATACGTGTACATCGGAAATGTTGACGATACAAGATGCTTCGTACATATATTCTTTTGTGTTGAGGGCATGTATTTTTTATATGGCATTATAAAAAGCTGATTTCCCTAGGAAATTTAATAACCCTGGCAAAAATGAAGTACAGCCAAATAATCTTTATATTATTTCATTTATTTTTAATTGGTATTATTTTAACAAATCAGCAGAATTTTAATTCAGTTCGATTCGAACTTTTGTTAATATTTCATTAAAATGAGACACTTTATAATAAAATATTCTATAATTTTTATATATAGTTTTTTGTGTATTGCGACTACAGCAGGTGTGAAAACTAAAGAAAGTATATGCAAATTGTTTACTAACTTTCTTGTTTTCTAGAACATTTAAGCGATTCTCTGTGCCCAGAAGGTTTTGATCAAATTGGTTTAAAATGTTACAAATTGGATTTTAGTAAAGTTGGTATTTATACAATTTAATTTAATACTATTTTCACAATGTTAATATCTCTAATCTTATCATGTAGAAAAACTGGTTCCAAGCAGATCTTAATTGCCGCCAACAAAATGCCGAATTAGTGTCTATTGAAAGTGAAGACACAATGAATGTCATCAATGACTATATTATGTCAAAAGATTGTATAACAAAAAATTGCTGGATTTGGACTGCAGCCAATGATATGGGTAAAGAGGGTAAATTCTTTTGGCAAAGTAGTGGAAGGCCTATGATTTATTCAAGATTCAGTGATGGTGAACCGAATAATCGAGACCGTAATGGTCAATATGAGAATTGCATAAATACTTCGTGGACTAAGAAAAGAAATCGTTACGAAATGAATGATTGCAATTGCGGACATCCATTAATGTTTCTTTGTGAAAGAAATATTAAGACGGCATGTGATGATCTAAATGATGAACTCATCGATATTGAATTGAACGAATGGTTAACACAAAATAATATCACACACAGTGATACAAAAAAATTACCAAGTATATCTTATGATTTTGTTAACTTTTAAAAATCAAGCTTTTTATTTTGAGTTATTTTATTTACTGTATTTTTTGAATATAATTTATCTTTTATCTAGAAGTTGCATTCGGGTTTAGTTGGAGCTCAAAGTCTTCTGAATTAAATCGATTTCATTAAAATCATATTAACCTATCACATAAACGACTTATCAATCTTAAACTTAATTTGTGAAGCAAGCAACATAATTGTACATTCAAATAACTTAAATGTAAATGGTTGAGTAGTTATAACTATCATTATTCACTCCACCTCCGCTCTTATGTTTTATTTATAATTGTTTGCATGTAAACCACGGGACTTGATAGCCACTTTTGTGGTTGTGAAATGCCACAATTTTAAATTTAGTTAAAATTGACGCAACCACATCAAGGCTCAGCACAACTCATCCAAATCCTTTCCTAATTTCTTCTCTATCAGTTGTTGTCGTTGTGGTTCTATCCAAATCTAAGCCACATATGGTAGGTTTGAATCCATCTTTAAGATACTCAAAGAATATAATACACAAAGTTTTACACTAAATCTATATCTGGTAGTATAAGTGTAAGGAATTAATAGTTACGAATAAAAGAAGAAGTCATGGTGAGAAGAAAATTATTCTTTGATTTTCCTTTCCGCTAAATGTCAGTAAGAGCTGGTGAAAAGGGCTTTAATGAATGACTTACGAGGTACACACACAAAGAGATATATACTATACAGATAGATACACGTTCGTTTATATGAATGTATCTACGCCTTTTCAGCGTTTTTATCTTCTAGTGCAAACGTGGCAACTTAATTATTTCCGAGGCACGTACAGCTGCCAGCTTGGTTTGAATTGTTGTTGCCATTGTGCCATATTTCATGCGGCATCTGCTAAAAGACTTCGACAAACAGGAGGATGAAATAAAATTTACTATTGAAAAGAGTTAAACAAAAAAGAATAAAGTTTTCTCTTTTTTTTTTTTTTTTTGTAAAGTATAGTGAAAGAACTGAGTGTGATATCGGTATCGTATGAGCAATAAAACATATATATATTTCTACTAAGTATTTCTTTCAATAAAGTCGTATAATGATTTAACAATAAGATTCAATTCAATGCGGATATCAAACATCAAAAAACCATAAAGATTGGCTTGATTAAATGTAGAAGTAGTAATTAAAATTCCAGATTGTTCGAATTTGTCTGCCATTGACACTTTTTTATAAACCTGATCAAATGTGTACAAAAAAGGGATCAGAACCCGATTGGAATTTATAATTAAGCAAAAGCAAAGGAAGTCATTGAAAAGAAATCAATTAGTAAACCAAACTCGCAAATTACATAACCATTTCCTTCCTATATCCTTCACACTTGAAGTAGAGTACAATAAATAGATTTGATAGCCTTTGACATGATGTTTGTTACCCATATAGCACATTTGCCTATAATTGTGTTACATAAGTAAATGATGAGTATCATGGATTTTCTAAATGAAATCTTAATTTTTAAGATATAGTGCCAAAAATTGGTTTCAAATATTCTTTGCTCAGATGAGTTTTTAGATTCCTGTCCTTAACAACTTTACTAGTATATGTATACTTAGTATACATCATGTCTCTCTTCATATATTATACAAGGACCTTAGTTTTTGAGATAATGTCACTGTTCTAAATGAATACTGTTTTTGGGGATTGATGATTTTTGAACAATACAAAACAGAAGTACAATAAAATCTCAACATTCTGGGGCTCGAGCCACCAAGGAATATATGGAATATGCTGACATGACAGCCCGTCTTACATCTTTACACCCGCCAGCTCCAATGACTTAAGCAACATATTTGTCCATCACCTTCTAGACTCGGAGCAGTTAAAACACCGATTTTCTTGCATCAACCAGATGTGTTCAAAACTCAACCTACTAGGATTGGGAACTTAGGGCTTTTCCCCCAAATTTAGGGGCAAAATAAGTTTGTTTGGGATTTTCCTAAGGGCTTTTTATAGTTTTTTTTTTACAAGTATAAGCTGTGCTAGGCTTGCTAGGCGTTCACGAAAGTTTAAAAAAATTTACCATCTAGACAACAACGTTATGCATGTACATTGTTTTTTTTTTTTTTTGGGGTTTTGACTTTGCTTTTGGAAGTTGACAAGCCTGTAGCCTATCCACAAACTTAATGAGACGAGAGTGCAGGACATTCATTAGCTTGCATATTGGGCATACACGGGTTACCCATCCACCAGCTTTTCAACGGATCTTTCCATCAAGGCATGGTGCCTTCTCTGAACTCCTGCCAAACTTGTACAGCATTAGGTCTTGTGGTCCCAAGTCTAATCTCAACTCTTAAAAATCTCAACATTCCTAAACATATCCAAAATTTACATTTATATTATGAATTTTAATTTAAAAATGTTCACCACAGATGATATTTAATCGCCAATTGAAGGCTTCAGCAGCTAGTTATTAAGTTAAGTTTTAAACATGATGATTAATCTTGTTTGAATAAAAATATATAAACCTTCCTGTTTCCTGCGAAGGACATTTAATCTATTATAAAACCAAATTTTTATATTTCTTTAAATTTTTCAATACCAACAGTAAATGAATTGCTACTGATCAATTCCATAGCTTCGATTTTTGAGGTAACCACAAATTGGGTAACTGACGTTTCGTGACACTTTGTTTTATGTGGCTTGCTTTTTTCGAAATTAATAATATTTAACAGAATTTTGTGGTTTTAAATGGTATTACAAAACCTAAATAAAGCTAGAAGAACAAACAAAAGTTCTCCCTCTTCAATTCAACTCAACTCAATTTGACTTGCAATAGAATAATAAAATGAAAACTTTAATTGAAGAATATTTATTCTATTTTCTAACTTACTTCTACTCTACTCTATACTCTATGAGTATGATTATATTTTCTATATCATATTTCTCAAAGGTATTTTGGTAAATTCAAAGATATTTAAGTTAGTTCTTCTTAATATTCACACCAACACCAACAACTGCCTTTGTTCTGTCCCTCTCTCTGACTCTCTGGGGTATTACAGAGATTTCATCGTTTTTGTTTTGTCACAGCATAATGTAATTCAATAGAATTGCGTATTTTGTGGCAAGTATTTGGTTGCCTTTGCCACTGCTTAAGCTCCTTAGTGGTACGCAATATCTCCGCGGTCTCGTTACGCCAACATTGACATTGCGGCTTTTATTGTTACCGTATGCAGCTGGCAGTGCTCCTTGATATAAATTTTCCAAAGGTGACACATTCAGATTTATCGCTTTTATTCTGAAATTTTCCATATTTTTTCTTCTTTTTTGGATAATAGAAAATAGGAGATGATGGGTGGAGATATGTTTCCCATTCAAGTTACCTTTATTAAATTCATAATATTTACTTTATTCTTTAGTGATTCAATTATGTTTCATGTTCATGTTTCATGATTCCCATTTAAAGCATCACATAACTTTGTTTTTGGTATAAAAATTTAAAGTCGAGTGGAATTTTTGTAACTTGGTTGGGAACCAACAGATGCTCCTCCAAAAGAAAAAACCGCTACAAGTTCAAAGATCTAATAAATGAATTAACTGAAGTGAAAGAAAAAGAAAAATAAATGAGTTTATATGAGATTAAAGTGAGCTTTCTTCTGTAAAAGTTTAAGAAAAAAAAACGGTTAGGAATGAGGTATGTCTTATCATCTGGACTGTAATAAGATTTTATCCTTCACCGCTCATATTTTTAATCCAAAAGTAGCAGATAAACATGAACATTATTCTCTCAAACCAATGAGAAATTCTTCTACTCAAATCGTAAAAATAAACACTTATGTAGTACTGAAAATTTAGGATAATATTTATAATATAGGAAGTTTGGAAACAAAGAATCCCAGTAGGGCGGAACAAGCTTTCAATATTGACAGTTGATTGGTGTTAAATTGCTATTGGCTTCTTTTCAGAGTAGGAAAATCCCCAATGAAGGTTTAAATCTATGCTTACTGTCTAGATGCATGGGTACTTGATGAATCTAACTGTGGAGATAACGAGATGTTAGACGAGTGCGCTAAGAATTAATCAGTTGGCGTGTCACATTCTCCTAGGAGTGGCAATTATGGGCACTGATTTGGCAACCATACAGTTTGCCACTGATTCAAGAGCTCCCACACTTTAAGAAAAGACAGAAATCTGCAACGTCTCGCCTCAAAGACGAGGAAATCATTCTTTATTAACCTAAACAGATGAACCGTCATGCCTTTGCATGACTCGAATTTATGTCTTTTATCATCATGTCTTTCATTTTCAAGTGTGACGTCTAGTGTTTGAATTAAAATTACTCTGAGTAGTATTAATGAAGCTAGAAACCTGTAGGATTTTTATTATGTTCAGAACTATTTCAACAAAATTAAGCCAAAACTAAAACAACAAATTTAAAATCCTATTGAAATCTGCAAGTTATGGTGACAAAATTCCAACCAAATTGAATTGATTTAATAATACACCTCTACTATAATTTGTGGGAACCTTTTTGCTTTGTTTTTGTTTGCATTAGTTTTGCTTGAGTATGGATTTTTTACTTCAACAATAAACAAAGAAAAACATTTACATTTTGATTTGAGTGATTTTTTTTTTTTTTTAGTCTTTCTTTTTTTCACAATTTTTTATTTACCTTTTCCCCATTGTATTTGTGAAGCACTTCAACTGAGGACGACGACGACAACGAACGAAACCATTCACTCTACTCTACTAAACTCCTAACGACATAGTACTATACTAAAACAAAAAACCTGTGAACAGAAAATACTACAAATCCAAATTTAAAATGTAAATAAAAAACTTCACAAAAAACTTTTAGTGTGCCCAAAGGTTGACTGAGCCACTAAGCCACGTGCCGAGACTTGAGCCTGGAGAGAAGTCAACAAAATAAATACAGATTTACTGATTCCTTTCTTTTAACATTCGAACTATGTATGAGTAGTGCAAGTAAGTGAGGGTATTTTCATCCTTTAACTATAATCGAATCAAAGGTGAATGTTGTATAGAAAATAAGATTTTCTTTTCATTTTGATTTACTCTATTTTCCATTTTTTTTTTAGATATTTTATTATTTTTTTTTTTTTTTTTTTGGCAACTTTAAACTAGATTTCGCGCGTGAATGGCGACACACTGGGAATGTCGTTCGTTGCCGCCCATAAATGTCGTCTGAGAAATCTTTGTGTTTTTTTTTCTGCTCAGCTTATTTATACTCAACATCTGCTGTGCCAAAAACTAAGTGAAAAGTGTCTGAGAAAACATGTAAGACCTAACGCAGCAGAAGCAACATAGAAATAGAGAGCAATTTTAATGCAGCAGCCATAAGAATGAGTGAAAACATACATTTCGCATCCTCAGAACAGTGGGTCAAATGCTACTTATAATATAAAAGGAAGGTGACATTTTCCGATTCAGTGAATTTTGAAGAAATGTGACAAAAAGTATGATATATAGTGAAAATTCAACAGAATATTTCGATGGGAAATACATAGTGAAATATATCTAACTGCAAATTTTTAAATAAAACCCATAGCAAAGTAGAGGTCTCGATCAAAAATAACATAAAGAATGCAAAGAAATTAACTTATGTGTATAGTTTCAGATACAAGAAAGAACGATAAAAATCATTAGAGAGCTTTAAGAGACAATCGAAGGCGAAAATGATTTATATACCCCATTTATGCGACAGCATGCATAAACACTTTTTCAGTGCGTATTGAACACACGAAGCGTACATTTACAAACGGGAGGTATTTTTGTAAAATGATCAGAAATGTAGCATAAACGCTTAGCAGTTTTCCAGTGTTTTAAAATTCAGCTGTTCTTAAAATGTTGTCTTGAACAGTGTTGCTATATGGTAAAATTATTTTGCTTTATTATCCTTTCCTCAATGATTTTGTGTATTATATACTGAAAAATCGTTACAAAACGTTATTATAAATCATGATAACGATACCATAATTATACCAGACCTCAAGGTCTAGATCCCCATAGAGTTATACCCATCTAGCAATGATCCAGGGCGGTGCTGTTAACCACTCTGTTGGGACAGAGGTAAACAATTCATCATTTTTTATGTCCCACATAACCGTTAAATAAATAAAAGAAAAATATACTCAATATATCAACAAAACAAACCTACTACACCTATCTCCCTAACCTACTCAACCACCTACCTAACAGACCCATGCGACCACCGGAGTTACTTGTCGCGGATGCTCCCTTCCTTCCATGATTCATACACCACTCAGGCTATCCGTCCACCCGACCTGCAAACAATTTTTAAAAAATTCTATTTTATTCAAAAAAAAAAAAAGAAAACTTATATACTAACATTTAACATTTATTTTATACAACGTGATTTTTGAAAAAAAAAACACCTTATTTTGAGGGGTGAGCTACATCATAATTTATGCATATGGCAAAACTGCTTCAATAAGGAAACACAAGCTCCCAATAAGAACGCAATGACGTTACAAGCATAAACACCTAAAAAAATTGGTCTGAGTCAAGCCGATTTCAGTGAAAACACGTTACTGCTATCGTTTAAAGGGGATAATAGATAGCCTATGCTCAGAACAGAGTTGATTCGAATGGTTGCCGAGTAAGTGAAGACTGAAATCACAACATTTTCTTATGAACTCCTCAAAAAAAAAACTATCACCTATTGACACAATATAAATGTTGCTAACAATTAAATGTATTTCATAAAATTCATTCCATCAATATGGGTCGTTAAGCCACTGTGCGTCATCTTCATCGTCATCATCAACAGGGTACGTATGGCATGTGTGTATGAAATGAAGATTATGTGTGAACCAAGTACTACTACTTGTGTATATGTTTATATATTTTTGTATGAGAGTGAGTCTCTTTTATATAAATAAATAAGAATTGCTTTAAATTTCTTCGCATTAAACCGGATATTGCAGAAAAAGAAAAACAAGCTTTGGCTTGGCTCAGACCAGGACGAGGCCACTCCAGGCCAACTTCAGGCCAAGTCGGGCTAACGCAAAGCAACACAACATTACAAAGAAGGTCATAACGACAATAATGGATGTTTTATCGTAAGTATATGTGTGAGATTACATACATATTTTAACATACATACATACATATGGTATACGTATACATTTGTGAGTGAGTATAACGTGTAATTATGTGATGAATATAAGTTAGGTGTAAATTGAAAAATATTTTCCTTAAGGCTTAGAGTCATTAAATGCATCACATCACAAGGTGTAAAGTAAAGAATTTCTCACAACAAGTTTAAATGAAATATTCAACAACTTAAAAGGCATGAGTAAACTATTCTACCATTATAGTATTGGAGTAATAACTGCAATACTACACCAAGATGTCAGATGGTTGGTCGAACTCGTTTAACCATAACTGATGGGTGTGTCGAGAAAATCGTCCAAGCAAAAGTAGCTGCAAATTTTAACTCGCTTTAACTTGAAAAGGACGTCATTGTGCCTTTGATGTAGTAGAAGACGATGAGATTGTAAGAAGCACTCAACAGCAGGACTACGCCTTTGGGATTATAGCGTCATTTTTGCCTTCATCTTTGTCGTCGACTACGATGAACGGACAACAGTGAAAAGCAAAAGCATCCGACAATTTACATGTGAAGATTGTTGGGAAGCTAAGGCGTGTTAATCTATACTAGACGAAGGAAGCGAAAAGAAAGAGATTTCATAGACAATTCTTATGTGTGCATGACAATGACGTCGTTTGACGTTCTCAGCTCATCTCATCTCTCGTGTAAGTAAGAATTTTCCATTTAAATTTCATTGTATTTTCCTCCTTTTGGTTTTTCCATTTTTCTTGTTGCTTTCTTGACGCAAGTAGCAATTTTCGGATATATGATGAAGCAATTGAGGCAGACTTGAGACGAATGAGAAGTACATACTATGCTTGAGACGTAGGCCCTGATGAGTGTGCCAAATAAAATACTACAATTCTCCCTCTACACATACGAATTGCAAAAAGTAACAAAAATATAAGGAGACAGATTTAATCATTGAAATAAAATTGTAACTCGGATTTAATCCCCATGCCCGTAACAAGTGACAATCAACGAAAAAACTTGAAAATTAGTTTCATTTTTCCTTTTGCTCCTCCTTCTACGACATCATAAAACCTTCAGAGTTCGTGTGCGTTATATGATGTGAACAATTTATCCTTGATGTTTGGCAAAATAAGCAATAGGAGGAGGAGAACTTGACATGATTACTTGTGAAAATTTTGTGATTTCCTTATTTGCTAAAGAAGAAAAAAAAATTATTTTTACCTTTTAAGCTATGATATTCAATCTTAAATACAATGTTATTACTACTAGTTTGGAAATTCTAAAAATGAAAGAATACTTTTATTCTTACATTAGTGTCATTAAAGGAAAGAGTAGAATTTCTACAACCACTTCTTTTCTATTAATTTCTGATTTAAAAATAAATTGCATCAATAAAAAAAATACTCAACACATTCTAATTTTATAGCACAAATAGCTCAGATTCATACTTACTTTTGAGTACTGGTTTAAAATTAATTATTCTGCAACAAATCTCAATAAATGCATTTTATTTACTTAAGATTGTTTCCTCAATAATATCTTGATTCTTTTTGTGAGTGGTGTGCCATGACCTGTGCCTCACTTTTACCATAAAAATTTAATTGTAAACAGTTACCTCATTAATGATCACACTATAGAACGTATCGCACAATTTAAGGATCTGGATGTTTTGATGGATGCAAAGCTGCATTTCGGCATGTTTATCTCTTCTATCATCAATTAAGCTAGAGGCATGTTAGGATGAAACGTTGGTTTAAAGAGTTTAATGATCCTTACACATCTTGTGTATGGGACCCTCAGTTTAAAAAGTATAGTGATAGTATTGAAGCTATTCAAAAACAATTCTTCCTTTTTGAACTGCACAGCTTACACTGGGATCCTAATATCAACCTTCCATCCTACCAAAGCCGTCTTAAGTTAATCTTAGTATCACATTTTTGCACAACCTAAATGTTGGTAGTATCTTGGCGTGGGATAGTTCGTAGATTTTCAAAGGGGAAATTTTATCATCAAACTATTTATAATTATTTCATTCCTTTCATTCCTATAACAGCAAAAATGTGTTGAGCAACAATAACTACCAGGCAGTGAAGCTGCAGTTGGAAGAACTACAAGAGCATAGAATAAGTTAGAGGAGTTTGTTTTTAAGATTGCTGAGCTATAGAAAGATACGTTTGTTTTTACCTGCTAAATGCTAACCAAATGACAAAAATGGGATCCACAAGCCACTTGATGTTGAAAATTTTAATAATTTTCGCATGCCAATTACATTAAAATATTAATACTGTTACGACAAATCAAATAGTATTAATCGACAAGTGCTGCCAAGGTGCTGCTCGCTATTCTGCGTGTCCTTGGAACGTTTACCATAGGTGAATAGAAAGAACAAGACAAGGAAGAAGAAGGAGCCAAAAGTCAAGGGTAAGTGAAAAAAGAAAATGAGCACTGATTTTGAGAAGCAGTTGAGTGGGTACGATTAAGTGGATACCTTAAAAGAGACCGCAGACCACCCGTTAGGTGTGAAGTATTATTGTTAGTGATCTCATATATGTTTGTATATTTTCTAAGTGTAACGCCAGCAGTGTTGCCGATGAATAAATATAATAATTTGCGCTTGTCATTCACAAGATTATCATCATAATACATAGTTTTATTTTACATAATCGACAATTCATCTTTGGAATACCCAGGGATCGGTTTAGAAAAGGGTAAGATCATGTTTTGAAACTTCTCGGGTCAAGAGCCAAACTAGAAAAAGTACCCGCAAATTGAAATAAAATAGTTTGGACGAAGAAGCCTGAGTTTAAGTTACTTGTTTCTCAAACAATTCATCATTTTATATTCTCTTCATTTTAAGCTGCAGCTATTCTACTGGACCCCTTCCAATGGGTTTTTTTGTCCCGATTTAATACAACGGCGATACAAATTGGACACGTAGGGTTAGGTCATAATTATATAAATATATCATGGCAATTAAATGTTTTTCAAATAAAAACTCATTCATATTGCAATTAATTAGAAATGGAAATAATCATAAAGTGAAAAAATAATGAAAACCACAAAAAGAAAATAATGAATGCAAACAAATAAACATGAAAATAAAATTAATTAATTTCATTTAACCCAAATTAAAAAACACTAATGTCTGTCATTTTCTCTGAAATAATTTTGAATTTAATTTTTATTGAAACAAATTTCTTGTTGTTTATCCACAGCATTTTCATGTTACTTTGCATTTAGGCTCTTGATGTTTTTCTGACTCTAGCTCAGTGTCTATTTGTTTGTCTGATTCTGTCTGTCTTTGTGTCGTTATGTCTGTTTTTAAATCGTTCTGACATGCTAATCATCTTAATCCGGGTTTGCCACAAAATTTTTGTGTGTTTTTCATTTCATTTGGATTTCTTTTGTAAAACGAGTAAAAGATACAAATTCCTTTTTTATTGTATATTCTTTTCTTATTTCTTCTTTTTTTTTTTTGTATTTTGGCATGGCTTAACAAACTGCTTAAGGACTTAAATGTATCTTAAGTGTTTGTGTATTTTGGATGGGCTTTGTTGTTTGTATCTGTTGTTATTGAATGCAGCTCTTGAGAAACAGCAAATGGAAGAAGATACATATTTAAAAATACAATGAAAATATATACATACATATATTCTTAAATTGAAGTGAGAATGAATGAATTTAAAATGTTTTATTTGTTCAATCTATGGATATTATTTGCAAAATGCCTGAAATCGAAATAAATGTAAATAAAATGACTTTTTATTTGAGTATCATCTTTTTATCCTAGTGATTTTATTCTCTTCATAAAATGGAATTTATTGTATTTTATGTTTATACAAAAATGTGTTACAAGGTGAAATTGGGGATGGTAACTTGAGGACTCACTAAAGTGTTTTACATTTATGTACATATGTATTGTACATATGGTATGTTTGTAAATATAAATTCGGCTCATATCTCTTTGTCCTCCCCCATTGTACCATATTTCTTAATCAATTTTAGATATACAATATTAAGATGAAGTTTATTACCGTGACTTTTTTTATACATACAATGAATAGTTCAGTATGAACCAATTTTTTTTTTTGAGAAAGTTAATCATCGGATAAATCAGATAGCAGAATTATTTTAAGTCAATTGTTTATCTGAAACACAACACTTTTAAAGGTATGATGAACCATAAATTACAATATTTTATATTAAGATTATTCAGTTAATTTTTGCCTAAACAAAAGAAATTGAGGGAATGAAAGTTGCGCAGTCAGTTAGCAATAGGTAGCATCGTAGATGGGATAGAAATACATTGCAGTCAGATTCTGACTTCACTTGCGAAACAGACACTGACTACATAAGAAGCAAGACATCTTGACTTTCTTTACTTTGTTAAAGAACGCCGACAAGATAAACACACTTACAATCGATATGATCCGGCACTATTTTCTTTGAATTTCTTACTGACTAGTTATTGACTATGTCTACTTACGAGTTGACATACTTATAAGTTGGTCCATGTGTGACATTGCTATCATAGCAAGCACTCCCCTTCTCCTACTGGATATTATTGAATGGATAATCAAATAAAAACATGTATGGGGTAGTATGATATTTTCAATTTAAGTTTGTCATACAAGCGAGACTTCTTATATACAAAACTAGCATAGCCCGGCGCGCGTTGCTACGGCCCCGTCGTGATGTTAGAGTGTGAGTTTTGTAGTCATTGTTCCTTTCTCACTCTCATTTTGTCCATTTTGCTACTAACGATGGCAAGCATGTTATTGTGTTTTTTCTTCTCGTTGTTATTTTCTTGTATGTTGTTGTTATTTTCTAATGTTTTCGTTTCGAAAGAGATTCCCGCAATCTATCATTACACTTTAAAATGTACAATAATTGAACAAACAGAAACGGAGTTCTAAAGCAATGAGTCAAAATAAATGCACTTCTTATTAAAAAAAATATGAAAATAATTAAAAACTTGCGAGTTGCAACAAAGTGTATGATCGGTCAAACGGTTTTGAAGTCCATAGCCCTTAAACTATTTTTATCGTCGTATTTTATATATGTAGATTATAAGATCTAAGAAGTTAATGGAGGGGCCTACATTGTATTGCTTTATATACGTACAAGACAATGAAATTTTATATTTTTATATCAACATTCATTATAAATTGAATTGATTTACACTTTCATCTTACTCTTCCATACTTTAAAAGAACTCAAATACAATATAATATTCTGATTGCTTCTTTTACCTATAATAGTTTCGATTTGTAACAATTTCCAATTTGTCAATTATAATTATCAGAGTTAATCTTTTGATCAATCAATGACATTAATTTTTTCTTTTTATATTCTGTGCATTTCAGCTTTCGTTCTTTCCTGTAAAGAATTAGTCCTGCTCAATTATATGTGCTTGGAAATTTTATCCATGCGTCATTTCTTTTGTCACGGAGATTAATCACTACGAAGTTTGTGTGGAAGTAGTTTTTACTTAAGTTGATGATGATTTTTTCTAGTTCGTAAAGGATGATCTCACGCGGATGAGACATGGTTATGTAAGTGAGAAGCGGAGAAGCGGGAACTGCGAGTAATTGAGATAGACGAAGAAACATTAGCACAGATGGTGCTCCCTCGCTGGTATGAAAATTTATTTGCTTTGTGCCTTCATATTATTGTAACCTTATGAAACTAAACTTAATCTAAAGCTCATTCTAAAACTTCTACTTAACTTATGTTTGTTAGTATGTAATGCTACTAACTTAGTAGATTAAACAATCATAATGCATAAAAATGTTAACATAAGCTTTATGTAAACATTTAATCCCAAATATGGAGTACTTTTATTGTATAGAAAACGTATTTAAATTGGAACAGATTCATGATATTATAGTGCAGCGATGGCACATATAGGTAAAAACTGCAGTCAGACTCCAGGAGCTGCATCTTCTTAAGCCCCGTGTGGCTGGACACAGCACTATCCTACAAGAAGTGGGGATTCAAGCCGATGGTGCAGTATGTGAATACTGTGTGGCAGCACTAAAATTGAATGATATTTTCAAGACAAGAATTCTGGGTAGAGATGACTGGAAGTGGCGTAACGTCATTGGACGAGACGAGATTTCGATCCATACTGACGGCTCCAAGATGGTACAGGTGCTGCCATCTGATGAGAGGAGGTAACAGCTCAGCTATCGTATGGACTACCAGTTTGGTATAGCTTGTTCCAGGCTGAAACCGACTCGGTCTGGCAGGAAGCAAAGTTAATTAACGCTATGGGGTCAATATTCGATTTACGTTGACAGCCAGGCCGCTATCATGACTCTGTCGGCCCATAGCATGAAGAGCAAAATCATGCGCAATACGGTAGAAGCTCTTAATAAAGCTTGGCAGCACTCTATCATGCTTATCTGGGTGCCGGGACATTCCGGTCTCCAGGGTAATGAGGTGGCAAACAAGTGTGCCTGTGTCTCAAGCAGTTGCCGATATTTAAAGACCAATGCAAGATATCCCCTCAGCGAAAACCAAAGAACTAACAGGTAGAAATTGGGGAATAAACCTGGCTGCACTGCCGGTAGAACACTCTGGCCTCAGTATCAACCAAAGAGAACCCCTGACCACCTTCACCAAGAAAAGGATTCGAACGATGAGGGGGTACTGCAGCATCTGGCTGATGACTAACAGGATGCAGGTTCGACATCATGACTTCTGTCGTAGTTGAAGAGTGAAGAGGGGGAACCAGAGAGCATCCTGTAGCTCTTCTCTGATTGCCCTCTTCTTCTTGGTAGACTAACCCGTTTTCTAAGGAATCCGTTCTTCAAGGAGCTGGTTAATTGGCAAAATGTGCTTTGGGAAACCTGGATCTGTTCGTGGACTGCTCAGAATGGTTTTAGATGAAGAGAATGATCTCTGGGATCGACGTTGAACAGTCGTGGATTACCTCTTACCCCACTCACAATCCACCTATCTTTTTATTTTTTATCAGGCATTAAAATGAGCCTAAAGGCTTTTTGGTTGCACTTGCGAGTGATCGAAAAAATGTCAAAGTTCACAGCAACTTTATCAGTATAGGCATCCAAATGACTTCAATATACGTAAATAGAGGCCCATCTCGGAATTAGATCTAGAAATAATTTCACTAATAATTAACACGCTTTCTTAGCGTCCTGCAAATTGTGATAAAAAACTATTTTACTGGAATTGTATTTATTAGGACCTACTATTGTGTTAGCTCGACCAGAAAGTCATCCACATAAAAGTTCTGTAGTATGACCTTACACCCTGCTTGATACATCATACTAAGCAACTCTGCCAAGTAGCGCATTCTTCAAACCGCTACATGAGTCACCAAATTCTCCGTGTAGTAATTTTTGATACATCGATAGTAATAAAGCACCAATATTTGACTTTAGGATTCGATACATTAACAGTTTGAGACTTCGGCTTCTTTCTAACGAATCTTTCCAATTAAATATTCACTTTGCATTTAGTAAACGTTTTTCTTTCCTTTTCTTTACCATTCTCTTTGTATGATTATTTTTGATATTATCTTTTCACCTAAATAAACTTTTTCTAATAGAAAAGAGTATGAAGTAGTATGGAGAAATGTTCTGTTCATTGTTATGTAATTAAGTAAATTTATCTTTTATATATTTATTAGATTATATTACATTATTGTATATGAACATACAATTACCTTGATAAGTACATAAACATTGTGGAAAATAATAGAAATACATAATCATGTGTGTGTAGTTGATTTGTTGATTTACGCACCAAAAATAACATTTTTGTTATTTAATTAAATTTACAGATTTCTGAGCACGTCCTTGAATGTTTTTGTTTCGTTATGTTTCTGGATTTGATTTTTGCTATTGTATTTTTTTTTTTTTTTTTTTACATAAACAATTTGCTTGTGGCACGTATCCTTTTGACGTTCAGTTCGTGAACAAGCATAGCAAACAGTATCAAGAGATGGGACGGGAACGAGTCGAAGAACACAAAAAAAAAGTTAATTAATTTATTTAACATTTTTTCTTTGGCATTTTAATGTCAAACTGCCTGACACCATAGCACAACATACCAGTGTACAACCGACCAACAAACCCACACAAATGTACATATGGACATATGTTTTTTGTCGGTACCAATAATAAATTCATTGTTGACCTTTATTGTTCTTTTGTTTGTGAAATTTGTTTAGGAAATAAAACAGAAAGAAGGTTCTATTTGGCTATGCCAATGTTGTAATACTCTACTCTACTCTACTCTTCTGAAATATTATATTATTGATTTGACTTACGTTAAGGGTAGAGTCAGTATTCATACTTCATTTCAATATACAAATAGACATAATTAGATGGCGCTGAATATGTAGCATGTACATCTTACGTCGCTACCACTTAACCATTGCGAAAACGGTAATCTGACACTTCTACTTTAGCCTGACTATTTTTGTAATTCACTCCTGCCGTAATTCGCATCAAATATCTTTGATCCAAAAAATGGTTAGTGAGACAGATTTTTTTCAGGAAAATAGTCGACGTCAACAGGAGACTCGCCGGCTGAGAAAATCGAAAAGCAGATGAAGCTATTCAAATCAAAGCTGCTACTCAAACTGATTTACATATGGCGGCTTTACTATCAGCTTTCTCTCTCTACAAATAACTATGCTCTTAGTGGTCTGATTTGGCTGCTTCCAACAAATTTGCAGCGACTGGTAAAAAGAAAACATTATTCAGGTCTCTAGCTTAAAAACTAAGGGACTGCATCCATACAGACAGACAGACGGGCTAAATCAACTCGTCTCATCGACCTGATCAATAAAATATATACTTTACGGTCTTCTTCTGGCCGTTACAAACTTCTTGATAAACTTATACTACTATTCACTGCGTGAAGAGTATACCATAAAAAGAATTAAATGAGCATTAATATGCAAGAGGCAACGTGTTAGCAGCAACATAATTAAGTGTAACCTTGTTCACTTATGGAAATGTACAATTTATTTAGCTAAACCCTAGGCTACGACATAGCATTTCGAATGGAGGAAAACATTCAAAATTTTCTATCGTTTACAATACTCTTATGTAAAAGATAAATTTTCTTTTGGGAATTCTATTCATGCATTTATGCAGATATACTACTTATGAATGATGTAAGCCATGGGCACTTTATTTAATTTAAAAGTAAGGAAGTCTCCTGAATGGCAAATAACCTCATTTTCATATGATATTCATCACAATACTTTCATTACATCACTGGAAGTGTGTCTATATTATTAGAAAGCATGGTTAAGGTGGCAGATGTTAAAGATAATTTTTAATTAAAATAATCTAAGAAATTTTTTATATAACAATATGTAAGAAATTGGTAGGCAATCCAAGGAACAAGCTGAAAGTTCTGAACGGTATTTTGAGTGGTCTCAAGATAATGTAGAGAAGGTTGCACTTCACCTAATAACAATATGACGCAGATCTTGCAAAGAACTTTAAAGCGTCATCTCCATCATCTAAAGGCCTTAACAGGGCCAACATAATTGAGCTTTTGAGTCGCAGTAAACAGTTTACACCAACTTTTTTACATCATAGTATCTTAATCTAATAAGGAATTATTGAAGTTTTTAACATCTCTACTCACACTGAATTTTTTGATATTTATAAGTATAAGGTGTGACTACATTTTTACTCACACTTTTAATCAACCAAGATACCATAGTAAGTATGTAGTATATGCTTCTTATCTTATTATAATGCACTAATGAAAATGTAAAAAAATACTATTAAAATTTATTTAAGCTTATACTTAAAAATAATAAGATAAACTTAATTTATTTCAAAACAAACTTCCTTGACACAAAATAAGTTGTTGATTGAGAAGATATGCAAAGTAAATCTTTTGATCAATCGATGACATTATTTTTCTTATTTCCATTGAACTTCAGCATTTGGTCATCCGTATAGTAAAAGAAAAACTTCTTGATTTCAAATGAAACTAGTAAATTAAATTTGGGGAAAACTTTTAAAGTATTTTCACTTGGAAATCTAAAGATAACAAACATGTATTCGCATATGTTTTCTATGTGCATGTCATGTTGAACTTTGTTTGAAAAATAAATACATAAAAATGTAGTGAAGACACATGGAAGCCATGGACACTTGTATACCATAACATTTGATATTTTGCCATATGTTGTTTAAACTGACATTTTGTGTTGGTGTTTTGAGTGAAACTCAGACGGTGCGAAGTAAATTGAAATGAAATAAATTACTGAAAGATGAGATGGCATAAAAGTAATCAACAATTCTAAAAGATAAAACAATGTTATGCGAGTACTACACATGTGGGAGTGCAATGCACCTTATGAAAATATTTGAAATATGTAGGTATGTGTAGAAATAAGGGCATGATGATTTAAAAGTGAAGGAATGCTAAGGAAAATATTGTATAAAAAAAATACAAATATACATATTTACTATAAATTTATTTTGTTATTTTAAAACAAAAATTATAATTATATTATTGTTTACTTAAAGCTAGCTTAAAGTTGCAAGAGGGGAGGTGGCCATGACTGCCTTCAACCAGTATAATGTACAAATCTATATAGATATATAAAATCGTAAGCCTTTTCGTGTCTGTGCACGCTAATTTTAGAAACGGCTTAACCTACTTGAATGCGGTGTATTGCAGCAAGCGTTTATTTTATCGAAATCGACCTGCTAAATCAAAAGATATTCATATTTTTAATTCTGTTGCCTACTTTTTGGCTGTCAACGCCATGTTTAAATTGCAGAAGGTACATTGATTGCTAGTGTTAGGTGAAAAATAATACTGATGCGATAATATTGTATGACCGAGACGTAATCTTAACAATTTGCATTGAGTGGTTCTAGGTAACACTTTCCTTTTGAGAAAGACACCAATAATTTGTATTTTGTAATTCATGTTTTTATACTAATTAGAAGTGTTTTGGAACTGATATGATTGAGTATTTGAAAAAAGTTGTTTTAAAAATCTGTTGATTTATGTTCGGTTTATTTTTTTGCAGTAGTCTTCTGATTTTGCTTGGAAAATATGTTTTATTTTGAAAATTAAAGATAGCGTCCAGAGCAGAAAGGGAGTCGGAGCAGATGCAATCTTTGCCTTTTGTATTCGATGCCAATTGTATAGCTTCCATGAGAGATATAATTTCGCATGTAAATACTGTAGAGTAGTCTGGTAAGTCCGTATAAATAAATGTTTAGTCTCTTAGTTCTTCTTCCTTTAACAAAAATATTATAAAATATATAATTAAAATAGCTGAGACTTGTGTCCATTGTGTCATGTTAAAGATATCAGGGTGTATAATATTGTTTATTGTTATTTGTATAGTGTATTGTTGTGAATGTTCCATCAAAGCCTACAAGTAAATCCTTGATACTGACCCTGGATAGAAGACTCAAGCGGCATGCACATTTCAAATGCAAGCATCAGCAACCTACTATAAAGATTATAAGAATAACTTTGCTTTTTGTGCAATAAAATTTCTAAAATTTCTCTGAGTAACAAGGTTCTGGTTTATTGAACAATACTGAAATCAATATGGCTATATGGAATTAAGCTTTCAAAAACTCTGCCAATGTTTTTGCCATAGACCTGCTAAAGTATAATAACTGCCCATTAAGGAATCACTGAAAATTCTTTGATACTTTTATTTTAAGTCTATTGACATTGCATTGTACAAAAGTAACTAATTTCCTTTAAAACAGACTGTCATTTGTCAAATTTTGTCTTATTCCCACATTACGCATACGCAACATGTGACAGATCTTTACAGTATCGAGTGTTAAGTAGTACATTAGCAACACCTTCATTAAGTTACATGTATCTATCTAGGATAGATGCGTACACAGAATACGTGTCACATACACGTAGTATGTAGTAGACGACAGTAATGTCACTGGCTCAGTTTGTCCATCTGTCATTGTGTCAAAACGTTTATCACTTGCTATCCGATATGCGGTAGCTGTGGCAATGGTACCATTGACTTCAATGTGATTGTGATTGTATCACGTAATGACATGCAACTGCCTTCTGTTGCTCGATTCTTGCCGCATAAATTATATATGCAACTACAACTGAAACACACAGCCACAGTCAGTCACATCATCCACAATATCCACATCGTCATGGTGATTGTCATCATCATCATCATCTTTACTAACATCAACATCGCAACATTGTTGGATCCCAGTATTCATACGCACGGTGGTATAAATATTCACTAAGCCGACTTTCTGCGGTTTCACTTCGAGTTTTTTTTTCACTTTTTTGTTCTCTTTTTTGTTGTTGAAAAATTAGCATACTTTCGTTAACACACCTCAAGCGGTCGCATAATGTACGTGGCAAGCAAATATTCAGATACTCGGATACTCAGATATAATACCACAGTTCTAAAGCTCTAAGCTTTTGAGTAATTGCATAATATGAGTTTATGTTTGATAATTTAAAGTTTTTCAACAAAAAATATAACATTTCTCTTCTCATTTTCTAACTTTCTCTTTAGTTTGTTTTCATCAGTTTGTTTAGTTTATAATTAATTCATCATCACCAACATCATCATCAGCATCATAATGTTATGTTATGTGTATCATTTACTACTATTGAATTCTCTTATATTAATTTACTAGAAATTTAGTTGTCTGTTTTTGTTACTCTTAATTGCGATTTAATTAAATTTTCTAAGATATTCATGTGAGTCTTTTAACCAAGAATTTATGTATGCATAGTGCATAGTTTATTGTATAAGAATTATTAATATAATTAAAATGTACACAAGGAATTCATTGTTGGCTTATTGGTTGGCTTGTGATTTCTGTAAGGATACTTAAGAATAAAATAGAAGAAAGATCCTGCATAAATAAATTGCTAAAAAACGATAAAATTTTACATTTAATAGCAGTTAATTTGCAATAGTATTGCATATTTACAATAATATTATTACGATAATTTGTAGCGATAAATATGTGATAGCAAGGCATTTATCGAAGAGAAGCGTATCCCTGGAATAAACAGCTAAAGAAATAAACCATGTGTTATTGCCTTTGGATTGCAAAATGGAAAATAATAAATAGGTCAATAGGAAAATGGAAAAGCAGAGGTTTTCTGGAACAAATGAAGGCTAGGACCACGCATTAAGTGATTAGCAACTGAGCGACGTAGCTCAGTAATTCAATTGGTCTGACTGAGCGATGCATTTAAATTAAAACCAATTGAATTGCTGACCGATGTCGCTCATTTCTAATCACTCAATGCTAGGCTCTAGCCTTATAGTGATCACATGTGTTCTTATTATGATATTTATGTGGAACGCTAACTGTGCAGCCAACAATAAACAAAGAAAAGCCAACTTTTGTAACAATAAAGAAATTTATTACAAAATCGTAACAATATGAAGATATAGGCAATTACAGTTTTCAAAAAACATTCTTCATACTTTTCAAACAAGCTATTTTTCTTTCAAAACTATGTCATATTTGAAATCTAGAAATTCTAGTATAAGTTATTCAATATATACCTAATATTAACGTTCTTTGAAATTGGTATTAACTTTGGTTCCACTTAACCATATTCGTACCAGGCTAAATGTGTGACGTAAAGTACCACACAAACACTCCGAAATAGCTAAATTGTTAAATAGCAAATGTGTTTGTACAACCAATCAATCTATTCTTTATCAAAAAGTAGTGAAAAGGCATCTGAAATAGTTTCGATTTGTTTACCAGGAGGCAATATTACCTTATATAAACTTCCTTTTATAATGTTGTAAACATATGTTTCCCCTCATTGAAAGGTTTTGTCCGCCATCCAGTACCGTCATTGCCCACAAAGAAATTTGCATCTAATTCTACTTTTTCACATTGTGATGCGCTCAATTCATCCTCTTAATATGATGCATTTTCACAAAACGTCTAATTCACTGTCAGATATCGAAAGCTTCTCAATGCTGTCAAAACGCTGAAAATTTGTTGAAGTGACTCATGATGCAATAGGACTTTATGCATGTAGAAATTAATATTATTGCAAAAAAAAAAAGAAAAAATAATTTAATATCGAACCTTACATTTTTGTAAAGAAAATTGATAATTAAAGGATTTTCGCATTCTATATTTTAAAAATTGCACCTTTTATAATTTTTAAAGTGCCTAAAAGTCACCACATGGAACGCATAGGGTTAAATATCTTTAGAAATAAAAAAATAATGATGGTTTTCATTCAAACGTAGCAACATGAATTTCATACACAATTGCATGAACGCCCTGTTTTGATTAGTGAATGAGTATACATATAAATAAAATGCACATCATTAGACACAAAGTTAGCAGCCCCCAGTATAAGCTGTTTAACATACTCAATTGTCGACTAAGTTAATGAAATTGTTGGCCAAAAGTTAATCGGATTAACGGTTAATGATTTTTGATTAAATATTATAATCAAAAAAATTTATTGATTAACAGTCATTAATAAAAAATCTTCATTAACTCTTAACCAAACTTAACTATTCATTTTGCGTGTTTTTTTGCTGGTGCAAAGTTGTCACGTGCATAAGATATAATGATAATGAAGCAGAATAATTATACAGTATGGCAACACTGTTTATCAAATAAATAATTCAATGATTAATAGACATAATCAAAAAATTTGATGAATAATGCATTCAGATTAAATTAATCAAAGTTAATTTAAGCGGTGTAAAGTATAAGCGCTTTGCACCATATAGATGACAAATACACGTTTGCTTGAAGATTCTGAATATATTGTTTTATAGGATCATATGGTAGTCATATCAAATATTGGACCAATCCGTCCAAGCTTATAATTTGCCATTTCTTGTTTCAGCCGCAACGGTTCGTTTCCACGTCAATTTCGGTCTTCCTCTGGACCGCGTCCCTTGAGGGTTCCATTCCATGGAACATGGGGTATTCCGTCGTTATTTTTGCGAAGGATATGTCCCAGCCAACCGTACGTTCGTCTCCGTATCACAATATCAATTGGGTCTTGCTCGCAGATTTGCCAGAGTCGCTGATTGCTAATAATTCTTGGCCACCAGATTCGCAGAATAGTACTTAGACATCGGTTGATAAACGTTTGTAGTTTCCTCATGTTTGTAGTTGTAGTATGCCAAGTCTCACAGGCATAAAGCAAGACAGATTTTACACAAGTGTTAAATATTTTTATTTTCGTATTCTTTTCCTCTCCAGAAGTTTCTTTCTTTCATTCTATATCGATATGGGTTCCCCCGTTTGTTGTTATTTGGCTACCAAGATATTCAAAACGTTCAACCTCTTCGATGTTGTTACCTTCGATTATAAGATGGGTGCTAGTAGTGGTATTTAATCGCATGCTCTTGGTTTTCATGCAGTTAATATTCAATCCCACTTTTTTAGGTTGTTATAAATAAAAGCATACAAATACTGTTGAAAAATTTATGTATGTGGACTATCTCTTCCAGTAGCTTGCTAAGTTTGGGCGTGTCTCTTCCGAATTTGAATATTATAGCTTAAAATTAATAGACAGGTCTCCGTAGACATATTCAGATGGGCGGACTAGACTCGTATCACATGCAATCTTGTTCAAAACCTTCCAAATATTAATAACTATTTTAATAACTAATGAAATTTCAATAAAAGTTGTAACCATTGTTAATTTGTGCATTAAGTGATGATTTTAAATGAATTTTTTGACATCTAGTCCCATAGAAACTGAAATTTACGAAAGAACTTCTTAATAAGTGAAGTGACTAACATGGGAGTAATAAAATTATGCTACTGTAACATGATTTGAACTTACAACCAATTTTACCAAAGTAATAAATATGAGTTTGGGTACATAATGAACTACACCAGATGTTTTTGATGAACCCAAAGTACTCACATATATGGGGATTATATTCTTATATGCCACAATACCGAAATTACCTTTGGTTATTTTCTTTTATTAGCCTAACAAATAAAAACACAGTGTGTCTAAAGCTCTTTAAGGATTATGTTATAATGATGATGGTGATGATGATGAGTTCACAGTAGATTACAGCGTATGTAATAAACTGGCACGTTTTATTCTTGTCGATTTGTTTTAAATCCTTTATCCGTAACATAAAGTGAATGACATCATTCACTTGTGTGACATGTACAATTCCATTTGTATATCATAGTAAGAATTTCTCTTGGGCAAATGTCAAAGGGTCAAAACTTATTTTGTATCAACATAAAAGGTGAGTAAAACATTCAAAGTAATTACTTTTATAAAGGTTTATTACTTACATGTTTCTAAGAGATCAAGTACTTTTATACTCTTAACTTGGATGAAACTAAAGGAGATTTTTTCCCAAGTATACATGATAGCATGTATGATAATAATAACTTAAAAGTGAATACTTTTAAGAAGCTTTATAACTTATTTAATAATTAAAGTATTTCTATGGTAAGAAATTTAAAGATTTTTTCACATTTTTTTTAAAACAAATGCTTTTATTTAACATCCAAAGACCTTGTAATACTTTCAAGTATCACAACTTCACCATATGATATTTTTCTGTTTTGTTTTACAATTTTTAAATGAACCTTTGGAATGTCGGATGTCCATTGCAGAGCAACAGAAATACAAAAGTTACACAAACAAATAACTAACACGCATATTCACGCATATTTTCACTTTTCACTTTGTCGGTTGTTGGTGTCATCATCATATGACGGCCAGTGTGAAATCACAAAGCAGAAATATGCTGGGAATGTATCTACATACATTTCTATACTCCACACATGCTGCTGTGTTTATACATTCATATGGATTTGTAAGTACAAATACACACATTACAGTTTGTTGAATACACTCACATCAAACAAAAATAAAATGTTGAAAAACTCGCTCTCATAAATGGAAAAATATGTACTTGTTTTATTATACATAGTATATAAAAAAGATGTAAAAACAAAGCAGAAATGACACATTTATAAGCGGTTTTTAATATGAATTTAACAAAAGGATATTTTTTTAAGTATAATTAAAGTCCATGGGAAAACCAAACAATCTGACAAATTGAAGCTTAAGCTATTGACACATGCAAACATTGAAACGAAAGAAAAACATTTTTTATTTAAATCAGAGGACACTAAGAAGAGTATATTTTGAATCTGAATGGTGATTCTTTCAGACACAGTATTGTTTTCATTAAAGCCAACATTTTTAATAAAAGAAAAACAATGCCCTTAAGCATAGTGATACCCAAAACTAAAAGGCTACTGGAGCGGAGCCATGGGCTTAAAAAATCCAGTTTTCCTAGTATCCGAAGGCAAGAAGTTTGCATATTCACAGCCACACAACACTTTAAGCTATTGCTTCCTCAGCAATCTCCACATGAACAGGTATGAGAAAGTGTGGCTCTTGTCGACAAACTAGGATGTCATAACGACATAACACTCGAGTCGATCACAAAGTACTTGTATAAAATGAAAGAACTTATTGTCTGCCCAAGCATGGAATTACGTCGCTCTTCATTAGTTCTGTTCCTTTCTGTGTGTTAACGAAATTCAATTTAATGAAAACTATACGCAAATAGAATGACAACAAATTTGTTAGCTACTGGCAACATAGGGAAGTAAAGACGCAAGCAAAGTATTTAGTTGAATAAAGCAGAGGAACTCCTTGAATGATTTTTGTTTCCTCACTGGTCACTATGGCATTAAGAATCATCCAAAACAAAAATTCATGCAAAAGTGCACGATGTTGTGAAACTTATACACATTCCTTGTGAATGTTCTGCAAACGGCAGCAAAAGTCTCTTCGTTTGTGGAGATAACTATGACTCTCTCTTTGTTACAATATGCCCAATTGAGGATACCGTGAAGAGGTGACTAGATCGCGTCCTTCCCCTTATAAATTATATGGTAATGATTTTGTTATCAAATGCTTTAATTAATTTAAATCCTTCAACATTAAGGCAAGGGTTGTTCAACCTTTTGGGTTCTCTGGGCTGCATTGGAAGAATCCTTGAAAATTTGGACAGCAGGAGCAAAAAAAATTCTCTTTTTTCCGACATAAAAAGGCATTTTTCCAGTGTACTTGTGCATCCAGCAAAAAACGCGCGTGCCAAAGAAATTTCTGTTTGCCACTTCAGCCGCCTTGGTCGCATTGGGGCGCATGAGGCTCGCGGACCTCTGGTTGAGCAACCTTGATTTAGATATTAGATATCTTGTTAGATTATTAATATAAGTAAAAGTAGTTCCTTAAGATCGATCAATATTAAATTGAGATAAACTAGAAAAATTAAATTGTCTGCTTAACAAATAGAGCATTTTCTACAGAAGATGTAAAAAAGAATATAAGATTATTGTAGATAGTATTGACTAAATTCACTATTTTTTGTAATTTTTCACAAAAAAAAAGGCTGAAACATCTGGAATTTGCCCAAAAATATGTAAACACCCCTAAATCATTTTGGGAGCAAATATTGTGAACTGATAAAAGATTTCTTCAGTACCATGCGTCAAAGAGAAAATGAGAAAAGGGTGTCTCCTGTGTATGAATGTTTTGGGTTTGTGTTTGTTTCAATGGAGATTTGATAACAATCAATGAATCCATGAATTAGGGTCAATATTAACATTTTTTAATCGATCATGCGGCTACTTCGGGTGACAAATTCATTGACAGTCATTTGGCATGTGGAGGTAAATATTTTGGATTGGCCACCTCAAAGCCCTGATTTAAATGTTATTGAGAATGTGTCCAGGGTCCAGGTTTGAAAAGAACGAGCGAGGTGACAATCGCTGAGTTCCAAAGCCATTGGAGTGACATTTCTCCTCAAATCCTCCACAATCTAAAGGAAAGTTTATGTACATTTTTCTCTATCATTATTATTCTACTATTATCATGTTTTTAGATACTTTCTATCATTACAAAGAAAGATACAAAAAAAATATGCGATTTATTCTTTGTCAAAATAATTTTCCGACCATTGTATGAACCAGTTTTTTCAGAACTCAGTCCACCCCTCAGTTGTATTCATTAATTTTTGTTATTTCATTGTTGAAACTATCGACACTAATAACTACTTTTTATTTTGCCACCAGAGAATGATATTCTAAACTCCGCTGAAAATAAATAAAAACTCTTCCTTGCAAGGAAAAATATTTAAATTTTTTTTTAATTTAAATGCGCTTTTTGCAGGCAGCAATAAAATTATGAGAAACTATTAAAATATGCATCTGCTCCCTTCTTCTTCTTTCAGAAATTCCATAAATGATTGCAATTGAAGTTTGGCTTAAATTTTTAAATTAAAAATAAAATGATAAAACAAATATGAAATTCCTTTACAGATTGAAGAGCAACAGAAAAACAAACCTCATCAATTTATATTTCGAATCCAATTACAACAAGAACCACAAAAATGGCCTCCCAATAATTGACATTCAGCACTCAACAACGACAGTTTTTGCAATTGCATTTTTCCATGTTGTTTTTATATTTTGTCATCATTTTAATAAAAATAATATTTTCTCTGGGAAACTTTATTGATATGAAAAATTCAGATGTTGTCAATCATCATCGTCATCACCATCATCATCATTGTTGCCTTTTTAAATTGATTTAATGAATATTATTATTTTAATTCAGTTCATTTCATTTTCATGCGGGTTGTTGCGAATATTAATAGAGTTCAAGTTCTGTTAAGAAATGATTACTTAATAAAAATCCCAAATACTTCAACACTCTCAAGTTGCAATAAATAATAGATATATAGAAATGTGAGCCGAAATATTAATACAATTTAAAAACTTCTAGAGTAGGTAGGGGCATTTTTATATTTCATATAAACCGAAACTATAGTAATACATACCTTTTAATTATGTGACAGATAAAAACATGATTAATGGAAATTATGTCACATTAGATGCTGCCTGTCTCTATCAGGTATCACAGATATCAATTGATACTACAATATATTAAATGGGGAAATATTCATATCATAATTAAAAAAGCAAAAATTAAAATGAATAAAGATTTAACATGTTGAAATCAAAATGCATGAAGCATCAAGCATATTGGAAATTATAAATATTAATTTATTGAAATGAAGGGTGCATAAAATGTAAAACATGTGGAATTATTATTGCACATGAAAACTTAATGAAAATTTCATGGTAGAAGCTGAATTGTTAAAAAATTAATAAATTATGACAGAACAAAATGCAAATATTAAATTTTCTATCAGTTAAGATTTTAAATCTCGAAAACATGATATACATTTATTGCATATCATGGCTCAAAGTGTTCAAAAAAGTCTAATAAGTCTTGTTGTTTCAGTGATGACCGCTGCATTCGAACAGCCGAGCCATTTCTTAAGGTTTGGAAACATGAAGTATTAGTAAAGAGTTAAATCTGAAGAATATGATAGATGGTAATGGCAATTTGTATCCGAATTTATGGATTTTTGCCATGGCGACTGCAAATGTTTGTATCCATTTCTAATCTGTCCAACAGCTCTGAATAATATTCGCCGATGATCTTTTAACTCTTTTCAATGAAATCGGCAGGAATAACACGACGTGCATCTAAACAAACTGTCACCGTGACCTTGTTGTTGGATACACCCACCTTGACATTCTTTGGTGAACGTTCACCCAGATAAGTCCACTGTTTTGTATGTTCCTTGGTCTCTAGTATATTGTGATGGGTCCATGTTTCGTTTACGGCCCAAAAAACCGCTCGAATTACGGTTGAACATCGCTAAACACTCCTTTAAAGTGGTCACACGGTTGCGCTTATGGTCGAGTATGAGAAATTATGGCACTATATTATAATATTCATGTAAAATGTAGTGTACTCAGATAGTTTTAGCCACCTCACGAACTTTCATACTCTAATCGTCCAATATCATTACATGAATTTTATTAAAGATTTCTGCCATGACGACCTTTTTTGACCTACCTGATCGTTTAGCGTCATTTGTACGACCATAATATAATTCAGAAGACCACTTCTTGACCATTGAAACTGATGATGCAGAGTCTTCATTGAACTTATCAAATCTTTCTTTGGTTATGGGAAAAAATAATTCTTGGTGAGCACACGAAATTATCTTTTTTTCATTTTTGTCAAAATTTACGAGGATGTCTGGTTTCAATGGCTAACAAACACTAACTAAACGCAGCTTGCTGAATATTTTATATTAGTCTTTAATAGATGGTAGTTGAAAGAAGCAGTGTTGCATTTAATTTTACTACACGGTAAATTAAAAAAGTCACTGATTTGTCTTACTGCCCTCATATAAAAATTGATTTGACTGCGAAACCAACAAACTTGATGTGAGCTAGAGTGAAGCTTACCTTATATTTCATTCTGAAGATATTTCAGTTTATAATGATATTATAATCTCTAAAGTTATTACGAAATATAAGTTAATCTTTTGCTCTTTCGCTTTTCCAGTGATTGTGTTTGGTACTGATATTAAGATTTTGCCGCTTGGCTTTATATGACTCCGTTTAGGCTGGCCATAGATGGTGACCACCAAGTTCATCACATTGACTTACAATTACATCAAATTTGTAAAGCATCTTAAACGGAAAGTACTTTTTGCAGTGTTGAGTGCTAAGCAGATATGAAGCAACCGAAATATCGATACTCATTGCATACATTTTCATTCTTACTGAATTCTCTAAAGTAATTAGTTCACCATGGTTTTATTTCAAAAGAAGCATGTAGTTGTAATGTAGCCCAGCCTTAAATCTTGGCAGCTTCGTTACCTCAAGTACAGGCAAGTAACACATTTTCATAGATATTAATTAATTATTAATACTCAGAGAATATTATAATTTCTATTTTGTATCTATTTATAAATTTTCAAGAGTAATATAGTTTATGCTTTTATATTTTTTTAATTGTTAAGTTTTTATTTTTCTTTCTATTAATAAAACAAAATAATTTCGCCATGATTGCATACGTCTAAGATCTTCAATAACTGACAATCATTACATATTTGATTTTATTTTATCCCATCTCTGTCTCCAATCAACATGAACAGTTTCTTAAAGTTAATATTAAGACCAAAAATGTTTGCCCAAATTCAAAGGGACTTCCCCACAATTATGTCATCGAAGTATATAACATTTGTTGCGTTTGGGAAAAATTTCTTGTCACATGCAAACTTAACAATTCTATGACTGTGTTTTGCATTAGTTATGGATTTATTAAAATCTATCGTGTGACTTAACGAGCGGCAACGACAAAACATGTTACTGAGACGAGCGGATGGCATCAAGAATAACTCAACCATCTCCAATATTTCACATATAAGTAATAAGATGAATTCAAAGAAATGTTCCGCTACTCTGTGACTGACTACGACGATGATGGACAACCGATTTAACTCATCGTCATACGAATTCATTAAGAATTTTCATATCAAAGAAAATTTCACTAGACAAACACAGCAGGAAATATGGCTACATCAGCAACCAGCAGGTAGACTAATTTGATTGCAACTTGATATGACGCATGAAAAATCGGATTATGAAAATTTGCATAAATACATAGAACACAAAAACGAGACTCTCAGACGATACTAGGCACATCTGAATATGTATGGATGTATGTGAGTTGCAAGCAATGTCAAGCAACATGAAACTTATTAATTTAAAACGCATTCCATATTCACAAGCTACAGCTACATCTAAAGTAAGGGATGAATTTTCTATTTAATAAGAATTTTCCAAAAATTGAAAATTTCCCATTATCGTGCGACAAAATTTTCTTGTTGTTTTAACTAAAGAAGCGAACTGTGATGATAATTAATCAATGCCAAAGTAAAAAGTTAGTTGCTTGATTTTTTGATTTGTTTCAGCGAGAAGCTCTAAAAGTCGGAAAAGTGTCTATTGATAAAATTTCAAATTAACGAAAAGTAGCGCAAGGCCAAATTGTAAAAAAATATTGTAGTATTAAGACGAAGAAAATGAAGGAACAGGAGAAAAATAGAATTACACAAAGCTTTTAAAGCGTTCTTATCTTCGCATAGAAAACCTAGGAGCAAGTTAATTATTTTAGAGACACGTCCCACTTGCAACAACTTGGCACAATGAAGAAGTAAAAGAAACTATGTGTGTATATAGCAAGAACAGATGAAGCTGCCTGCTGCACCAGCACCAGCACCAGAGAAAGAACATTCACTGCATTCGGTGTGGCACTTGAAAATCTGTGCTGAAGTACTAAGGCAGCAACAAACAATAAAGAAAATGTGGAAAAAAATAAAAGAAAAATCAAGAAAAACAAACTAGGAAAATAGACATTTGGATAGCTTGATACGTTAACTTGATGAACAAACGAATGAACGAACGAACAAACCAGCTCAATGGACGTTGAACATACTACGAAAAGAAAGTAAAATACTCTTAGATAAACACAACAAGATACGAATGCCTACCAAGTAAGTACTAGTACATGTTAATTGGATATGTCTGATATGAAGTACGATACGAGTATATATACCTGGATAGATAAGAAATAGAATAAAAAGTACATACAAGTCTTTGCGAAAACAAAACCTTAATGAATCAAAAGGTATTAAATTTCAAGCCTCAAATTAAATAGTACATATACAATAGTACTTATAATATGTGGAGTTATTACAATTACAAAGTTTAAATGCGTTCGTTAAATGGATATATATGAACAAAATTTTTCAATTGTATTTATGCAAATGTTTTTTGAATGAAATGAATATTTTACAAATTTTATGTAATTAAAATTATAATTGTATTTCAAGTGCTTTGCTGAATTAGAGTGCGATATAATGTCTGTAATATCATCATCTGTGTTCTCTTTTGATTATTTGTTATAAACTCTTGGAAATTATACTTTAGTTTTTGAAATAAATGTATGAAAATGTATATATCGATATACTACATATAGGATATGTAGATTGAGTTTTGCTGCAATCAATATTGTAATTTAAATAAATGTTTCACATATTTATGGATCATTAAATTAAAAAAAATACTTTTATTTTAAATTGTTTATTTTATATTCTTCTTCTTAATATCATTTCAGAAATTATTATGTAAGCAGTATGAGTGATATTATCAAAACATCCAAAGAAGCTGTTTTCAGCAATGTCTATTCATGACTTTGAGTCATGTGGTGTTTTTTGTGAATCGCCACAACTTTCATTGCCGAGGTTCCGCGACCAATGTTGACATTAACTTTACATGTACTTGCATATACATACTTATATATGAAATTTTGTTCAAAGGAGGATCTGTAAAAAAGGGACATGAGAAGGCTCATACGATATCACTCAATAAATTTATTATTTACAGCAGGAGTGTTTAAACTGATCTGGGCCACATTGGAAGAAGACGTGGTGATTTGGGCCACAAGTGTAGGTGGCGAGTTAAAAAAAGAAAGCCTTTTTAGCACCAATTACATTGAACGAGTTTGCAATTTACTAGCCAGCGAACTCACTTTATGAAAATTATAAACAACAATATTTGCTAGAAAATTGTAAACAATCTACAGAATAATGTAGATAGCCGGGCTACTTTGCTCGCTATCTCTTAGTACTCTCACAGACACACACTCTCATTAATTTTCAAAGTAAATCACCAATGAAATAGCTGCGAATATTTCATTTGTCTACAAAATGACAATACTACTGAGCTTGTGTAATCTTACTATCACATACGCCGATTCGCTCGTTTGTAATCTCGTTGGCTATTAGATTGACTTTTAGGTCTTGCCGCTGATTGGACACATTTTCTTAAGAGTATAATACCTTATAGACTTTTGCAGCTCATTTTTGCAATTCTACACCAATGTAATTATTTTCTCTCAGCTAACCAAGTGGGGGCTACTATTTGCCTGTAAATGAGACTTTTATTTGGCAAAGAAAAGTATACTAGGGCGTAGCAACTTCCTTAATTTCCATGACTTTGCGTAACAACATGCTATGAAAGGTGAGCCATATACCATATCCATATCTAGGACAAATGCCACGACAATTGGATAATTTTTTTGTATTGATGGCGATATTCCAGCGTTGCAGATAATTGTGAACCATCTCTAAAGCGTTTGTAGGCGGCCCAGAGTTATATAGAACTCAAGTGTCACCTGCATATGCTGGCAGCAAAATGTTAGGAGCATTGAAAGTCAGCATGTCTGCAGTCAATATTGTATGTATACAACACTGTTGACAGTACACTGCCTTATGACACACCATTCCTTTCCTGTCTCTATTTGATAAAGAGACATCCACAAATCTTACATGAAAGAATCAGGCTAAGAGATAACTTTAAGGCAATCAGATTTCCTTGAATTAAGTTTTTGATTTTATGAATTTAAAGGCTTTCTAAACAGCTAAGAAAACGGCGGAACAATACTGATTATCTCAAATGAAGTATGTAATGTGCACAACTCGATTTAGTTGCTCTAGCGTGAATCTAAATTGATGATTCGGTATGCTTTCCTTAACGCGTTTGTAATTCAGACAATCAATTCTGAAATATTCTTTCAAATATTTTTTGGAGAATGTCGAAAGTAGACATATAAGTTTATATGACTCGACAATGTTCTCTGACTTAGTAGATAAAAGTTTCTTTGTAGGTCTTCATTGCAGGGGAGTTATAAATGCGTTCTTTGTTTTTGTAAATTTCATATTTGTCTCAAAGACTTTTTCAATTGCATTCATTTAGAGATCTAAAGTTGGCCAAATAAACTAAACATTTAGGGTCTTCATGAAAGCGAATAAATCGCACAAACGCACAAATGTATAACATTTAAAAAAATGTGTGCGTTCGTATAAAGTTGTGCGACGAATGATGCTCACAAATCGAATAAAAGTAAGCGTTGCCAATTTTTTGCATTTATTTGCGATTTGTGCAGTTCACAAAAAACAGGGTCGTTCATAAAAGTGACCACACAACTTTATACATTTGTGCGTTTATGCGATTTATTTGCTTTCATGAAGACCTTATTGTAATCAAAAGTAATAACATAAATTAATAATGCAAATAAGAAAATGATTATTACCTTATGTTTCATTAAACTTGATAATATTTTTTATAATTCAGAAATTTAATATAAGTATGTGATGAAATAAGAAAGATGAAACTTAATTGAACTATTGGAATCTAAACAAGTCATAACCCGGCTTGTCAGATTTAGGTAATTAAAAATAATTATTTATACACCACACCTGCATGTCATTACAGTCAGTTCAAGATACTTATGTTGCTCTTCTGGATTGATAGTTAGTACATATAAAAAAATTCTTAATTCATTTCATATAAATTTCTTAATAAAATATACATTATGTTCAAGTAATAACCAAACTATAAATTTAAATCATATAACACAAAGTTCCATTTATTAAAGCTTTTATTGTTGAAAAGGAGCATTTTTCTTTATTCGATCGCAGCTAAGCTCAAGCTCATCCATTGTCAGCTGACTAAGTTTTGCAGGTTTTAATAGGACCTTTTTGGGTGCTTCTGCCGTAAAAAAAAGAAAAAAAAAAACATGGAGCATTGAGCAAATATAAATACCTATATATGTAAAGATGATGTTGTTTAGTATAATAAAAGTGTCAAATATAATAAAAGTAATGATAAGTAACAATTATAGTAATTACTCGTAAAGACTTCTGCTGCACAACTTCAACTTGACGGTTTCGACGTTCTTCGATAACTTCAACAACCTCAACGACCTTGCTCCTTTTAAAACTCTCCGCCTGCTAATCGATATAGGGCTGGATACACCAACCAGGAATACCACATTTTACATATAAGAATTATCGTCAATGTTATTTCCTATTGAATTTTTTTAATGTTTCCTATTCCTGTTTTACATTTTTCTTTCAAATTTCTTTTATCCTATCTAGTATTCTATAATACTCGTAATAACAATAATATTCTTTTCTATTTCCTTGAATAAGCTAAAATATGTTTAAACTCTCAAAAAATTTTTAATTCAACTTTTATCATCTTCATTATTTTTATAATCATAATTTAGTATTGTTCAGCCACCTCTTCTCCATCTCTTTCATTGTTATATTTTTTTCTCATTCAGTTTGGCACTTGAGCATAAAATGTTCACAAATATTCACAATTTGGCAAATTTTATATTACTTTGACCTCAAAAAAAATTTGTTGTGTGAATGTTTTCTCTTCTATAATTTTATTTTTTGTAAAACTTTTAAATTTGCATCGTGGGATAATGAAAATGTTCCATTGACAAAAAATGCATAGAAAATAAAAATACAAAAAATAAATATAGTAAAAGAAAAATGATTTGTTTGTTTGCAGTTCCAAATCCAGTTTGAGTTTGAGTTTCAATTTCAAAAATGCACATTTTTCGTCTTCTATTCATATTATTTAAAGTTTATTTTTAATTAAAACATATTTTTCTAAGCGTTTTTCATAAAACTTTGTAATTAGATAAAAAAGTTAAAGTCAAAAGCTGTTTTTCTTTGTATGAATAATACAAATCTACTACATTTGTATTGAATATACATATTCATTCATTTATAAAAGGATTCTTAATAGATGCATGAAGGTTATGGGGGTTTTTTTTTTTCAAATAAATGAGCATGATGAAATGTAGGATTTTGTACACAAGTAAATTAATATGAATTTGTTTATATTGCCCTATTTAAGAATCAATGCTTTATGAAAGAATTTCTCATCAAAATAAACTCAATAAAGGTTCTTGTTTGTGCTATAAAGCAAGCAAAGATTGGTGAATTGTAGGTTAATTTTATAGAATATCACAAAAAAATGTAATATGATTTTGACCTACTTAAGGATCATGAAAAAATTACTTAAAGAAAGACTCAACCATTTAATATGGCATTTTTTTTTCTTCTACAAAATGTGCTCGGCATTTATCTAATAAAAACCAAAAAGTATTGTATTGTTATTGTAACTGTCCTATTTAAAATCAGTGCATTGTAAAAAAGTAAAAGTTTGAATGAGTAAATTGTATGGTGAAACTTTATTAAAGAACATTGGGAAAAAATAATTTTATAGAATTAAATTGGATGGTAAATTTTCAGGAAAAAAAAGTTGGCCAAAAAAATTTCATAGCATTGCGACACCAGGAGCTCAACACTTTTGTCAGTTTTGTCCACCTACTTTATAAAGCCTATGAGGCAGTGGCCGGTTAGTTGGTATTTTTTATATAGTTGAACCTCAATAGTATATCCATGTTCCATTTTGCTCATGATGTGTAATGGCTGAAAAAATTATGGTTTGCCTTCGTGGCATTGGCAACGATATCATATCCGATAAAAGATCGTGCCGAGCATGGCCTCACTTTCAACATCTCTTTAGATTTATTGAACTACTGTAGCATCTCTCTAAACCGTTTCTACCATAAAATTACAGTCCTAGATGATGGTCTTGTACAGGGTCCTACAGCCCGCGGGCCTATGTGACCCAAATGCGGGCCAATGCTGCACAGATGCTTCCGAAATGACAGCGGGGAAGAAACAGAAATTTCTTTGGCCAGCTGCTCTGCGACTTCCTTTTTTGTTCGCCACTGAAGCACACTGTGGATTTTTCCAAAGATAGACAGCCCGGTCTAGTAGAATGAAATGATTTCAGGGCTGCTTCCCTTATTAACTATTTTTGTGATATACAGGGTTGTGACTTAATACCTTGAGACTTCTTCCTTTGGGGCCAAGTAAAAGATAAGGTCTACGCCAACAGTCCAGCGTCGATTCAAGACCTCAAAGATGGAATTCGTCAGGCTATCGAGGACTAGGGCAGCCACTTTCCGATTTGGTTATGGAAAATTTCATGAAAAGGATATGGTTCTGTAAGCGTGGTCGTGGTGGGCATTTGGCTGATGTTGTTTTTCATTATTAATGGCATACCTTCTTCTTTATAATGAAATAAACATCCGATCATTTATTTAAAAAAATGCGATTTTTCTTTGAATATCAAAATAACACCTTTATTAGTTTCCCTTTTGATTAAAACACTTTTTTTGTTGACTAGAAGACAATGATCTCCTTTTGCAAAACACTACAGAGATCGGGTAAGCGAAATGGCATATAACTTAATTGAATATTGGATTTCATGGATTAAAATTGGATAGTGTCTTTTCAGAAAATAAAATAAGGTTACGAAATTTCATAGAACAGATTGGAATAGATCAATGATTAGTTTTAATGAAAAAATTTTGAAGATTTAAATTTTGATCTTATTTTTTCTTTTTTATAACATCAATGGCAATTTAACTTTTAAATTACTATGATTATTGGTGTACTACAATGTGTAAATGAAATAAATGTATATAGTAAAAATGACTAAAGGTATAAAGGAATGACTGACAAATGAATTTGTACACTCGGTCGGTATTTTCTCTTTATAGATTCAATTAACTGCTGAATCAATTAGCAACCGTAAAACCTAATAAACCAATGTACTAAATGTATAAACATGGCAAATGATAATAATAATACGTATACGCATTGCAACTTACAACATTCTGGTTTACATTCACTATACGCTGTATGGTGTTCGCGGTTTTCGGTTTTATTTTCATTATGAAATTGTGGTATTACCTTCCCATATATTGTAGTAGATACATTTGTATATTTATAGAGCATGTAAATAAATTGGTTTAATTACTATATACAAATATATACAATATTTTTTGAATTTTATTTGTACTTGCTAATTAAAACGAATTCTAACTGTGAGATTCTATGAGGCTTTACCAATTTGCCAATCACAGTAGGATAGCGGTCAAATCACTATCATCATCATCATCATTATTGTTGTCGCTATTTGCTATCAACATTATTAACACAAACAAAACATTTAATTTGATAACCTAATTTTGAATTGAAATTGTTCTGTTTCTCTGTTTGTGAAATTTCAATCTCAAACTCAGCACATTGTAAAATTTAAATATTAAAGTACTTAACTTACGCTTTTGTTTGTCCTTCCACTTGTCATTGCTACAACCTTATGTTCTTCGACTGTAAGATGTTTTGTTAAAACATTGATATACATTTTTATTAACTTTCTTTGCATATCCTCCAAAACCCAACAATATTTTATGTTTAATTTCTCTGAGTGTTGCGACTTTACCCTTCGCCACAAAAAGAAATTGAAATGTTGAAAATAAATGAAAATTTTAGTTTTACGCATGATGAGATGAAATTGCGTGAATCTGAAGTGGTAGGAAGGTGATGAAAGCTTAAGTATAAAAGTGAGCAGGCAAGAAGCATGCAAACGAGTGAATAAGTACACAATACTAGGAAAAAGTAAGCTGCAAATATTTTAATAAAAACATTCACTATTTTCCACATAGTTACTTTATTGTTGTGGGAAATCTCACAAACTTTTTATTGCAATGACTTTTTCAATGCAAGAAATACTACAAAAACAATAGAATTGTAAAGTAGAGTAAAATAGAGTGGAATGAATGAAAGAAAAAAAGGAGATTTTTTTTAAATTGTTTTTCAGTAGAAAAATGCAATAGCAACAGAAATAAAACTAAAAACAACGAGCAGCAGCCAGGACAAGAACAACAAAATGTTGAAGCAACAGCCGCAGATGTAGCCTTGAGGTACCATATGTTGCACAGTAGAAGGAAAATAGTAGAATAGTTAGACAATTTAAGTTTTTTGGACACACAGAATATATGTATATATCTCAAGAGAATAAGCTTAAATCTTGTCAAATATACAGGTTACCAAGCAAGTTCTTGATCCATTCCTATGCCATCTAGAACTAATTTTAATGGCCACCGATCTCTTAATGAAAGGGCTAAGCACTCATGAAATAAAACTATAGATACATAGTATTAAATTATTAAATAGTTAATTTTTCCTTGCTTTGGGTACTCAAGGTTTGAGCAATTCATAAATTTTAAGTATAAGAGAGTTTTAACAACCCCATAAAGATAGTTTTGGTTTTGATTATTTTACAGATGATAGGAAATGGATATATATATATGTTCTTAAGTGTGGTATAAGTTTTTATGGTATATTGAATTTGGTGATGATATCGTTTTTTAACTGATAGCTTATGGGTGCTTATGCTGATTAAAAGCAATTCTCTAATGTGAAATATGTTAATTGATTGATGAGGGATCAGTTGTATTGATTGCGAAATGGCCAAAGAAAACTTGTATAAGCTATAAACGTATGTCAATGCGTTTTGAAAAATGTTATAAGACTTATGCTTCATGTCAGGGCAACACTAGGCATTGTCTATTCGCTTGATTTCCATTAATAGTGACTAGAAGATGCCAGAGCAGCACCTGATGTGCTTGTGTCTAGCTCCAAATAAAAGCATGGTGAAATAGTAATGATTCATTTTTGTTGAAAGTTTTAACTAATTTTGTCAACTAGTAATAACTTAGAAAGGGGAAATATAGATTTTCCTTATATCGGACCATCTTAGCTGTTCAAAGTAGTGATCTAAGTAACGTAACTGATTTGCAACTTACTTATGTAGCCATCTATTGTAATATAATAATATTTCTATCGATAAAAGAATAAAAGTTTGATAGAAAGACTTTCAAATGGAAAGTTATTGCATCTTATTGGAATAATCATCAGATTGTCATACATTGAAGATAGCTTCTATATTATAATACTTAGTTTATCGCATTAAATATACAGTATGTAATACAGTCATTATATTTCTGAGATCCCATTTTCTTCTACAGTACGGCTGTGATAAGTTTGTCAAGTGAAATCTATATACTCATATCTGCAAAAGAGTACCTTCATTTTAGAAATTGGAATTCTATCAATAGAAGTTAAAGCCATGTCACATGAAGGCAGTTTCAAAAATTAGAGTTGGATACTTTTATTTTAGAGATCTTTTCAAATGATCCATGACGTAAATATGGTATGAAAGGCTCTTAGTTCTTAGATGGTTAACAGCTTTGGAATAGCATTCATTATTGATTTTCTTTCCTTTAACAATCCCCAATATTACCTTTGCCTACGATAACTGCAATCTTCATTATCATTTACGAAAAATATTTCTTTTTTTCTTATATTAGTCACACTGTGCTTATTGCTTAATGTTCGTCTGCTTGTTCAATCTGCATAAAAACGCATTCTTAACTTTTTTTATAGCGATGATGTTCGTCCATGTGACGTTTTGGCTTTCTGTCTACTCATTCAAATGTCGTCCTTCTATGCATTCTGTCGTTCTGTCTGTTGGTCTTTTTGTCTGCAACTAGTGGTTTTTGTCTTCACTGTCTAGAATAGAACAAATGGTTGGTTTGGTTGGTTCGTTGGTTAGTTTTTTTTTTTTTTCCTATTCCTCTTCCATATGTTATGGTATATTTTTTAACACATCATCGTACATATGCCAAGTTGTACTCAACAACACTTCAAAAGAGCCACAAAATTTTTTTTCATTAAAAAATGAATATGTGGAAAATATATTTTAATTTTTTTTTTATTTTATACTCATATTTTAATATGAAATTTTCGTTCGCATAAAAACAAAAAGAATATTTTGGAGTCACCTTCTGTTAAAAAGAATTAAAATAACTACTACGAGTATAAGTAATCAGAGGAGTCTTTCATTATTTCATTTCAACCATTTTTCATTAAACAAAATATACAAATGAAATGAAAAATTACATACACATATGTACATCTAGATATTATTCTTTGAATTGTCTTTCATGCATTCATGAATTCGTTTTCATTTTAAAGTAAAGCCTCAAACATTTTGATTTGTTTTTTGCATAAATAGTTTTTAGTTTCATCTCTTCTCTTAAAACAACAAAGACAATGCTGACTGAGTCATGTAGCCATGGAGATGTCCTTACAAATGTCTCTTTGTCTGTATTATACATATCTGACTATATCTCTTTATATTATACTATAAGTACATGCGTGCATGTTATAGTCATTGTTATTGTTAGATAATAGTCTTTTGTCATTGTTAGTCTTTGTCATAAGTCTGAAAAGGCAGCAAATGCAGCACATGCAGCACATGCTGGCATATGACTTTAAGTAAGAATATCTGAGTCTGAGTTTGAGTTTGAGACTCTGGAACTAAGGTGCCTGAGTTTGAATGTACTAAAGCCAAGTGATATACGCATTTAATTCAAGAGAAAATTCTTTTTTGTTTTTCTGAGTTGGATAAACGAAGTCAGGAAAATTTTAATTTTTTCTTCGTTTTTGTGAAACAAAAGACAAACACATATACATATTTTTAAGTACTTTGTCACTTTGTGCTTTTGTTGAAGTGACAGTTTTGGTCTTAACATGTCAGATATGTGTACATTTTAACATATCGGAAATACATTTAAAATGCATTCGAAGAAGTCAGAAAATCGATTGCAGTCTTACTGAACATAACCTTTCTGTTACATACAATAAAAAAAAAAATAATGTAAATTGTGGCAATGAACATAGTAAATTTTTCAATTGAAAAATAAATAAAGGGCTGCGAAAGTAGAACTATTAAGTACCGCACTATTTCACTTGAAATGCTTTAAAGCTTTTACTTTGCAGAGGTAATTTTATGAGTCCAAATAAACTCAATACTTCTGCTATGGGGAAGTGGCAAAATTTTTTAAAATAGTAGAAATATATACAGTCTTCATAACAAAGTAAAGATTTTTAGGTCTTACGGTCCTTAATAAAATAGACGCTCTGATGGATAAAATGATGGAAAGCCAATGAAATGATTATAGCTAAATGAATTTAACATGTCTTGCTAATAATTTTTCTTTTGGATGATTTTCTATCAAATTTATTTTATTTTCTTTCATTACTTATTCTTCTATATAATTAAACGGCAAACATTGAATTTGTGGGCCCTTTCCTGCTTACACCACTGAACCGATTTTGACAAAAGAAAAACCAATTAAAGGGTTATCTTCGCAAGATGTGTACAATCTTATTTTTATTGAAATTGGTTTAGTCTTAAGGTAAGAATAGGTGTTAAAGACAACCGCTTTCCAACAACAACAACACACAGCCGTTGATGTTGGGAATGCAGTACAATGGGAGCCTCTCTCTTCTGTTGTATTGCTGTACGCTCATAAGAACACTGTTTATAGAGAAGTTATTGTATTAGCACTTTTAAAACTAAATGGTTTTTCTAGAATGCGGTCGATTGTGTCGGCCGGAGATTCCTTTAGTTATTAATTTGATTTCCATGTTGCAACTAAAATATAATGTACTCAATAGGTTCGTAGGATGACATATAGATGGCGCCACAATTGACAAATCTATAAAATTTTTATGAACTACCAACTTTCAAACGATACATGTCAAAATTTTACGACAATCTTGCATTTACTTAAAAAGTTACAGATGTTCTAGTGAAGCAACTTTTCTCCTTTTCAAATCAATGAAAAATTCTTAATTTCGTGTATTGATAAAACATTGCTTCTTAATGGGAAAAAAATAACGTTTAAGCAAATCAGTGGGTAGGCAAGTGTTATTCAGACTCTGCACCATCAAGGCAAATAGTAGAGAAATGGTGTACTGATTTTAAATGCGGCCGTACAAACACCGACGATGCTGAACCTTCTGGTCGCCCAAATTCGGCAGTTGTTCCAAAAAAAAAGTCCACAAAATGGATTTTGCCCATCTTAAATTGGGGCTAAGTGAGATAGCTGAAACTTTAAAGATATTAGAAGGCAGCGTATTCATTATTTTGCATGAAGAAGCTCTAAAAATGGGTGCCGCGTTTGCTCACAGTCGATCAAAAACAACGACGCATCGACGATTCAGAGCCGTGTTTTGGAGCTGTTTTAGCGGAATTAAAAAATTTATGTGTGAAAATGGATGAAACATATATTGTATTATTATTGGTGCCATTGAAAGAAGAAATTGTGAAAAAAGCGACTCCAAATGAAGAAGAAAAAAGTGTTCTTTCACCAAGACAATGCACCGTGTCACAAGTCGACGGCAACAATGACAAAATTTCACGAATTGCGCTTTGAATTGCGTTGCCATCCACCTTATTCTCCGGATCGGGCTCCCAGTGACTACTACCCGTTTGCAGACCTAAAAAAGAAATCTCCAGAGAAAGAGATTTGGCTCCAATGAAGAAGTGATTGCCGAAACTGAAGGATATTTGAGGCCAAGGATAAATCGTTTTACAAAAAAGGCATCCACCGTTGCGAAGTCCAAGCTCGTGGAGGAATGTAGGATGGCGATAATCGAGCTAAGTCGTAGAGCGGATATCACTCTCTTATGGGTTCCCAGCCATAGGAACATTGAGGGAAATGAGAAGGCTGACGAACTAGCTCGCTTTGGTGCATCTCTTGATTCATCGCTGGCGGAACAAGTTCCGATTCCACTGGCAGTTGTCAAGAGAAGTAACTTCCTGTTTTCCCACGAGGTGGAAAGATCTCGAATCTTGCAGGGTGGCGCGTGCTACCTGGCCTAGGTATAACGAAAATAGGTCTTTCAGACTAATCAACAGAAGATGTATAGATAGCGCAAGGCTCACAGCGGTTCTTACTGGTCATTGGTGTGTTGGAATTCACGCGGTAACACTAGGTATCGCACACAGGAGTCATTGTAGGAGTTGTGGTGACGTGGAGAAAAACGAATCAATCACACACTTTCTATGAAAATGTCCAGCACTGGCGAGAGCTAGGAACAAGTTCCTGGGCCGTTACATTTTCTGAAATTCGCGGACTGTTCGGTCACATGTCCAGGTGACCTTCTGAAATACCTAAACTCCACGGGATGGGTTTAGTCATACTGATTGTGTTCGGCGAGGAAGTGGTACCAAAATGGCACTAAGTTGCTAATTGCGGCTTGTTAGTCGATTATACAAGTCAGCCACAGTAGCCAACCAACCAACCAGGCATCGAAATGTTTGAAAAGCGTTGGAATTAAATAAAAAATAATAATGAATAAGAGGTGTAAGGTAACACCAAAGTATTAAAATGAGAACAATATCTTAAAAGGATATAATATTTCGCTTTGTATGAGATTAAAATTCCAAAATATATCACAGGAACACGAATGTTGTTGGTACCAAATATGTCAAGAATTTAATTCTTTTGTTAGTACAAAATTTGTACTATCGATTATGTCAAATGTCATTTAAAAATAAAATGTTTTAAATCAGACATTGTTTGTATAAAGGATTGAAAAAATATTACACGATTTTATGCTTGTAAAAATCATGAAATTGGCTCACCCATTTCCCTGTAATGCCAATTCAAAATATGTCTTTTGGTTAATAATTGGAAATGAAATGCAAACGATAAATCTAAAAGTGTCAATTTCACAAAATTTATTTCAATTATTTACTTTGTCTTGGCAATCGTAACTGCACTGTCAGTGAAGAGCGTACAAAAACCCGCAAAAGGACACACTGATGATGGGTGATTGTACAATGTGGTTTTGCTTTCTGAATGCATACGTTTATAACAGTATACTAGTGTATATAGTAGTTCAAGAGTTGAAATGTAAAAGAGTATTATAGCTATAGTGACGCTTACTTAGTTAAGTGGAGTTATTTAAACAGAATGAGATACTGGTTTTGTGATACGTGTACCTTGAAATGATTATGTTAAATTCACAATTTGGTCGGAAATAAAAATGATTGTTTTCGATTATTGAAACATAAAATTCATTCAAAGTTTTATGTGATCCTATACAAATATGAGTTTGTTTTTTTAATCATTCAATTTGATGACTGGGAAATATGTTTATTAACATATTATGGTTCTGGTACTAAGTAGTACTTTTCATCTTTGCCTTTTCCATTTTTTTAATAAAAAACACATGCCAAAAACTCAGCAATATTTTCTCATTATTAAAACTGTCAATAACAGTAAAATTGTAGATTTAATTAATTCCTGTTTTTTATATTTAACAAAATGGATTATTGAAAAAAATCTTGTATTTAGTTCTTTTACTTTTTGTAGTCTAAAAAGTTTTCTTTTTATAATTTTTGTATGATTCCCGGTTTACCATTTCACTTTGAATGTTTTCATCCTGATTTTCAAATGATATTTGTATTTTCTACAGTAAAAATAATTACAAACATACGGTACATAAAAATAAAAGGAATCGATAAATGAGTTGTATTTATTGTATATTCACCTACTAATGTTTTCCAATAGAACTTCTCTGATTCCCTGATAATATTGCCCATACACATAGCTTAAAGATCATAATAATATGAGCCAGTATTAAAGATCCTTAAGTCTTCTTAAGTTTGTCCAATATTCGAATTAATATATGAGTTTAGATAACTTCTTTCATAAGACATTGGTAAGAATAAAAATAAAAATTCTCCAATTCTTGTATAGAATTATGCACATAATCTTCATACATGTGTATGTTCCATGTGGATTCCGAAACTGCTGGACCGATTTTGTTTAAAGTTCATATATATTTTGGTGGTAAGCAAAGTTTTAAAATATGATTCCCCCGCAGTTGATTTAAGTCATTTGTTCTACTCACAAAAATGAGAATTCATTGAACTCTCACTATACATATTCATAAGCGGTTGAAATGAACCCTCGAGTTCAAAAATGATGTAATTATGAAATACAGACAATAGACTTCACAGAAAGTGATTAAAGAAATCTTAAGTAAAGATCTCTGAGAGAATACACAACATTCTAGGTATTGGGGCAAACCAAAAAGCATCCTGGAGTGCATTGCGCCACAACAAATTAGAATAGTTTGTAGAACTATCGGAATTGTTAAAGGTATTCCTTGCGATCTTTTGACTTCTAAGGGATAGGCCACCTATTGGTCTGATTTAGGTTTGGTCATTATATAGACAAAAGTTAATTATTTTCAACAAATTTCCCTTTATTTGATAGAATGATTCTTCCAATGAAATATGAAAAAAGATTTTATTCAAATTTTTGGCCATCCTGGAACACCAGCACTTTGTCCAAGAATAATCATCATTTCAGACGAAGAACATTTTCATCTCGGCAGCTACGTAAACAAAAAAAATACTCAATTCGCACCTGGCCATGGATGTTACAGGCAGTATCGTCACAGGTTTGGCCCACTGCGGATCTGTTCTGAGGTCTCTGCAGATATGTCCTGGAGGATCGGTAGCATCTTCTTCATGAGGACCTCCGTTTCGAAGCGGAGCGACGAAGAATGTATTTATTGTGGCTCGAATCTCCTTGCAGCTCACAGGAGATTGTAAGGTGCATGAAAGCATCTGTGGACAACTGGGCATTCTTCTGGGCAGATAATGCCAACATAATTAGAGGCGTTTGAGCTTACCATCCCTCACTACGAAGGAATGCATTGGTATTGTCGGTATGCTAATGAATCTGACATAACTTGTGGCACGACTCATAAGTATCTTTGAAAGATTTTTACTTCCTTACTTGCATCAAAAAAAAAAAAAAGTATTGTATATCTGACATAAATATACAATTGTGAAATCCATTTGCAATTTTGTCTTTAAAGAACTTCTTTCACTTCCATTTAAAACTTTAAATTTCATTCGAACACTTTTAGCATGCAAAATGATATTATTTTAATCATAAATATAGCATTATGGAGCTCAGGTTTCTCCAAAGTTTATTACAGAAGTGCAAAACACAAACACTTATATTCATCTTGCATATAAATTACAATAATAAATTGAAGTATATAAGCCATCTATTTATTGACTTGTGTAAATGATAGTAATTCTATCTATAAAATGAAGCCAATTTGAAGCCTTTCAACAATCAATATTTCTCTTGAGTTTCCAATTAGTACAACACAAGTTACATTTTACCATAATAATGATGAATACATTCAGCCGATTATTAATTGCTTCTTTAATTAAGTTATATTGTAATTGAATGCAATCCATAATTACAATATTTCAAGGATATTGGTTACTTTATACTATAACAACAATGAAATAAACCAAGAAACATTTACCATTTAATCACATAGACGATGAAATTTGAATCCAGTTGAAAATATTTTAATCCGGACATAATCTCGTTAAGAGCGTGTTCGTTAAACTCAGTCACACGACCAAAACGACAATACAAAATACAAAACAATGCAAAACAATCGAAAACATTTTCATTTGTATTTATTTTATTATTATTTTATATTGTACTATATAGTATTTTTTGTTAAGCATTTGCCTCTTTTTGAAATCATCGGAAAATCCACTTCAATTCAATATTCATTGCAATTCGTTTTATTGCGGATATTGCTTGGCATTTTTGGTGAGAATTACCTTTTTATAAACGCATTCAAATGGAAATTCAAAGTTTATTCATTTTTCTTTTTTTCCCATTTATTTTTTGGTTGATTTTTTGCTGACCTTTTGATTATCTGAAACTGCTAAGTTAAACTACCAAACATTTTTCGGAATTTTTTTTTAGTTTGTGTATAGCAGTACAATTGGAAGTATTTAGCATTTATGAATATGTAAATTATTGGCGTTATCTCTGTCATTGCATTCAATCGTGGATGGTGTTTCAATGAAACAATTCACAATTTTATTAACTTGAAATAAAATATTTAAATATTTATTAACAGCTAAGAAATTACTTTTATTATAAATGAATATGCCATATCTCTTATATGTCGTACAATTATTGTAGAATGTTATGATTGCTTGGATCTCAAGTTTCATAATAGACTAAGAATAAAATATTTAAAAATATGCAGATTCCATAAGAGGTTCTATATCTCTTCAAAAGATAAAATATATATAATTTATAATTAATATACCTTACTATCATTCTTTGTTTATGTGTTTTTTGATAATAATACTTATAATATTATCGCTTCAACTCAATAAGGTTTTACACAATCATTTATCCAATCTTTAGACAATCATTTACTAATTTTGATTTACACATTGTATGCTGTGAGATATAATAATTCTGTAACAAACGATTTTATAATAAATGCAGTGTTCTGTGGCCAACTTTATAGATTATTTATATTACTGCTCATATCTCATTAACTTTTTGAATTATCACATCGAATTACCCAGATGACACAGCTAAAATCAGCAGTTCCCGTTGCCCATCAGACCTGGTCAATCATCTTAAAAACATTCATGAGTGGTCATCTAAATGACGTATAAAAATCTATGAACACAAATATAAGAATCTTACATTTACACTGAATCTAAATGATCTCTTTGATTCCTGAAACTCTGGATGGAAGTTACATGAGCTTTCTCTCCTAGCGGAAACATAGAAGCTAAAATGCACACATGAAACTAAGAGCACAAAGTCTCTACTGCTACAAGATATTATAATATAACTCCTTTCTTAGAACAATGTGTACTTATGGTTCTGCAAGGAGCTCAATTCAAGATTTTTAGAACATCACAAGCGCTCCATGGTATATCAGAAATTAAGATAACCAGAAAAACTTTCATGTATTGCTAATAAAAGACAAAAGGAAACGTTGCTACTTATATAATACATTCAAATGTAGAAAAACTTATTCAAAACGTTAATCCACATCGTGACTATCGTTCAGCCGTTTTGCTTAGTCAATCTTTTTCTGCATCTTGTAGGAAAAGCACATGAAAACATAAAACCATATTGATAGTGCCAAGTATCAATAATAGGAGATTTTTTCTACTTTGTGTTCTTCTAAAATTGAAATTAACCGTCCTATTCTCAAAATAGTCACAAAAATTCTAACAAAAATAGCTTTGAAAGATGCGCTTTAAAAAAAAACAATAGTCTGTAAAAGTTGTTGTTGTCAGTCTGTAAAATTCAGTTAATGCAGGCATGCCAACTTAGAAGAAATCGATATATACATATATGATATATTTTATCAATAAAGAACATTATTAAATATTATAAATGCACTTTCTTATGCGGTTCTCCCAGTAATTCTGACTTAAGTTGGCGAGCCTGATTTCATCTTATGGTATTAGCAAATGCATCTTCTTCAAAAATCAATCAATTAATGGCACAGCATTTTTGAGAATTATTATTAATATAATAATAATAATTTTTCTCAATAATATTGTCCCGGATTTAAAATGCATAACTATGATCACGCAAGGATTTTACTACATAATTGTCTTCATTATTTTAACTATCATTAAAAATTGCCACAAGCAACCAAAACAGCACAATGTCATCCATTTTACAAATATTTAATATTTGTTTGTAACCTTTTTATCTCTAAAAAGTCACAAAAAGAGGTTCCCTTGTTATAGCAAATATACCAAAAAATTCAATAACAGACACTTAACAGCCATTTATGACTCTGTTAGCATTTGAGACTATTTGGAGAATAGATCAAAACAAGCTCATGACCAAACAAGCTCATGACCAAATACCTCTATACTAATACTACAACTTCTCAATTAAATAAATCAGATCACATCACATCAGAAGAACTTAAAACATGTTTCAATAACCGAATTTTTCCATACAAATTTATATGGCTTACATAATTTATAATTAAGAAACACCAAATGATTTTAGTTTTTAAGACTTTATTTATAATAGAATAGAAATTCATTAATTCTTTGAAATTGAAACGAAGTCATCATCATTAGCTTGGCATTATTTTCAATAGAAAAAATAATAAAGTTGTGAACACATGACGAAACTCTATTCTCATTACCATCAATCTCTCCTTTTGATTAAAATTTAAATCGACAAAACTAACAATTTGACACGATTACATGATCATCACCTTGGTATCGTATTTCCTAAAGCAAATAGTATGTATAAAAAATAAGGTTATATAATTTATTGCATCTTTTTTCATAAAATTCAAATTCAAATGAGCACTTCGTTCTTCGTTCCTTGAAAGAGCATGTACTAGTGTAGTACCACAATAGTTTCAAGTTTCTTCTCAACAATTCGAGTTAAGTAAACTTGTGCTTAAAGTTAAAACCAAATAATGTAGACAGTTCTACTTGACACAACTTTCTTCTTCGCTGTTGAGTAAACAGCGGACCAAACTTCTAGATACTCAAACACAAATATATTATGTACACATATACATATACACCCAAACACACACACTTATGTATACATACTCACATGTACTGATAAAATCATCATCATGCACCCGCACACCAATCAGTGGTGTGTTACTGTGTTCTTCTACACTATTTGTCATATTTTTTTTTTGACAAGAGTATAAGATACTTTTTGTTGACATCACGTTTAGCTTGTTACTGGTGTCATTTTGGGGTTTTTTCTTTCTCCTGTTTTTTTTTTTATTTGGTTCTAATGCAAAAAAAAAGTCACTCACGTAGATAGTTTTTCTTAGTGGTTTATTTTCTTCCACTGGGTCATAAGAAAATAAAAAAAAAACAAAAAAGAGAAAGAGAAAGAGAAAAACTTCAACAATATTTTGTTGTTGACAATAAACACTTGGCTTAAAGCAAGCATCATTTTGATAAGGATCTGTTTCTTGAAGAGTATATCACATGAAGGATTGTACTTGGTGATGATGATGATGATATTTTTGCAAGCTGTCACCCAAAGAGACGTAATTCGGGGAATTTATGTTACAGCACTAAAGATTCACATAAGATTGGAAGAATTTATATGAAAAATGTAACCAATTTGAACAACAGTCACCAGCGGATCACTCGTAAGGGATACTGAATGTAAGATCCAAAGGGTGATGCCATATTCGGCGAAGCATTTGTCTGCTTTTGTTTAAATGATAGCAAAATAATTGGCATGATGCTCACAGGCAATGCCATGCAGAATGTATGAAACTGGGTCTGACGATCTTTTCACAGATTATTGGAATCTAAAACCTTTGCTGAATACCCAAATTGGATTTAAATCCAGTGGTCCAAGGCTGTTTATTATAGGTTCATCTTCCTAATTATACAAAAATTGGCTCAAAAGTTTGTTCAGCATGAGAAGCCAATTCATTGATCGTAGGTTCATATCCAACTTATTTCTTTTGGTCTTGGTAAGAGGTTACAAGGTGAAACGACTGTCAAGCTTCATGGGAAACAATGATGATGATGATGATACAAAGAGTATCTTTGAGTGAGGAGAAATGCACTTCAGAAATTAAACCAAGTAACACATCTGCCTAATTGTGCTATTTATTCATATTAGATTCTACCATTCAACTATTCCTCTTGCAATGCTCAATGTTACGTTTATTTATCATTCACAGAAAGTTGAGCTGCTCACTTCACTTAATTTCAGTATCATTCCAATATCGTGACTTGCAAATTAAAATAAATGACATCAAATATTTTGTCACACTTTTTGTTGTTCTTTTTCTTTTTTCTTTTTATTTGTATAAGAAGTATTTCTATTTTCTTTTTTCTTTCTTCTATTTATTTAATTTTTTTCTGTTTTGTGTTGTTGCTGTTGTTTATGCAACAGGAATTAGATGAAGGAAGAATCGCTCTTAAGCCATTGCTGCTGTTTGCTTCAGACATTAAGTGGGTCATTATATCAAACGACTTTCTCTTTAATTTTTGCTGTTTTGCTTTGTAGTCACTTTCTACTATTTACGGTACTGAGCGAGTAAGCGAATATTCTCTAGATTTAGTAATATCAGATAAAGGATGTCAAAGCAGCAACTTTCCGATTTTCATTTTGTATCTGTTACCATTTTGACTTTTACTTTGAATTATTGTCCTCAGGACCTTTGCTTGAATTTCGAGTTTCATTAAATTAAACATAATTTACAAAGATTTATTGAATACCGTATATGATGGAGATGGGTAGTTTTCACTCATTCTGATCAAAAATAAACATATAAATAAATCGAAAGAGGCTTTTCTATTGTACAAAAGTATATCTGTTACTGTTTACTGACCTACTAAAAATAAAAAGCGTGAAATATTGTTAGTCTAAACTTATTTATCTCTTTATTTGTTTGATACTTTATTGTTGTTTCTAGATGCAAGTACTAATATTGAAGCCACCAATAAAGATGATAATGAAGATAGTGGTGATGAGGATGGCGAGGAGGATGATAATGATGAAGATGGAGGAGAACTTTTAAATCCCTCAAGCCATTTGGCCACACCGGATAAAGAACTATGGTATTGTGATACAATACATAAAATGCTAACATAAATTTTTTCATGTTTTTGTGGATTGTTTTTTATACTTTTTTATATCTGAGGAGTCAAGCCAAACCCAATCGAACTCGGTAGCCAAGTGAGCCAAGTAAGTTAAGTTAAACCATAACATGAATGAGGCGATTCTTTCTGCCAGTTAAGTTCAGTTTGAGTTCAATTTATTGTATATAGTTGTATATTGACAGAGCTTACGTAAAAAATAAATAAAAGTGTTTACAAAGTGCGGGTAAGTTTGCTCATTCCTTCCTCCATTTGTTCTCTTGATTCGGTTTAAAGAAACGAAACCCTACCAAACCAAAGCAAACGAAAGGATACCATTACTGCAGGCGCCATTGTTATTACCTCTTTGTTGTGTTTACACACCATTTGTGGCATTGTACACAATTCGATACCAACCCAACAGGACCCTCTTCAGCTCCGGTTACAACTTTAGATTCGATTCCGGAGACTCCAACTCTGGCCACCACTACATCTACGGCTGTGACTGCGGATATGGCTATGGTTCAGTTCAGCTCAACTCAGTTATCTTCATTCAATTCGATACGTTTGCAATACGATTCACATCCAATATTTTCCATTCTTTCTCTCTTTTATTTTTTGGTAGCTTAAAGGCGTTTAAGTGCTGTTCGCGAATAAATGCGCCTCTTGTAAACCATCTCACAATTGAAGTGGGCGTAAGTATCTTTACATCTTTCGCTCGATGTTTGTCCATCTGTCTGGGTCTCTCTCTTACTTTCTTTCTATACTCGTATCTATACCATAGTATCTCTTCATTGAACACTTACCATAAGCTTGAATTTAAAATGCAAATTAATTCGACTGAATTTAAACAAACAATTGTGATTGCCTTTTATACAGAAAGAAACACCAAAAATGTGCAAAAAAAAAACCAAACTTGTGTAGTTGCTGTTTTTATTGATATTATTTAGTTCTTTTCAAATGCTTAAGGGTGCCTTCTGATTCATATTTTAGATTAAAATGACATTTATTATATCATTAAAAAGTTGAGACATTTCTTAATCTTTTTCTTTTCATTTTTTCGGTATAATTGGAAAAATATAATATACAATCACCTTTTTATGAAGTGAGTGGATGAGTTTATACAGAAATGATCAACATTAAGTTTTAATAATACTTTTACTTGTATGTTATGCAAATTTCTTTTTGTGCCTTATTTAACTTCTACTTAATTTCTTTGATTTTGGAGATAATAGTGTGACATCAGAGTAGGTCATGTTATTTTGCCATATGATTCATTTCAGTTTAACATATGATAATGTTTCTGTTTGTATTTTTGTGAAAATATGTTATTGTTCTCATTCCACCCCTTGAGATCAATCCTTTTACTAGAATTTTGTAAAAATATAAAGCAACTAAAAGTAAGTAAGCAATATGTGTTCGTACTTTTATTTATTAAAATGACTAAGTGTTTGAAACTGCTCAAATAGAAAGAAAAATCTAAGGGAAGAGATTGTCCGATATTTTCCCAGACTACGGCAAAACAAAAACGAGGGTTATGTGTTTGACCGGTGTGTATGTGAGTAAGGATGTTCAGCTGTTCCCTCATAACTTTTAAACTAGTTATCATAATTTGACAAATGAGGTATCGTTAGAAGTGCCTTCATAGTCTGCTGGTCATAGTCTATGTGATGAAATTGAATATGGCGCCTTCAAAAATATATATATTGTTAGCTGTTGCTTGCTATGTGTAAGTTTTTTATATAGTATCACATAGTAGTATACGAGTAGTAGTAGTACAATACTACAACTATCCTTTGAACATCACTATGACAATTGCAGATGAGAATACTTTCTAGTTTTATCCTTTTTAGAATTAGTTTTGCACAAACTAGTTCAGTTTAACAGGTAGAACTAATTACCGCAATAAACACAAATCTTCATTTCTGAAATCATCTATTTTTGATCAGAATAAAACAGAATATGTAGTAGCCTCTGGCGACAACAAGGCTTATATTATATAGAAAGTGGACTTTTCGGGTAATACAGCACTTTGTTGATCTTGCTTTGGTTTCAGCTTGGATGAAGTACACTAACATTCAAACAACTATTGCACTTGCATATAAAACACCACAATCTCGTGGAAGACCTAATTTAAATAGATCGATGTCACATAAATCTATACCAAATAATCACTTACACTTCGTAAAAACACGATATTCTAGTAAGGGTCTATCAGTGGAACTGTGTCTCTCTAATCCATCACCTGACCCAGTTTCAAGTTTTCTAAAATGTTGAAGAATTACCCAAGTTCAACTGTTAAAGAACGTGATGACGTTATGCATATGTCGGATTTCAATAAATAATGACAGGTGTAAACTACCTGACGATTAAAACAATCAATTCATGCTGAGTTATAGGAAAAAGTACGTGATATAGTCACTATCGATGCTTGCAGAAGAATTAAAAATTTATGTAAAAGAAAGGCCTGCGCACTTTTTTTGAAGTGATACTTCTTTAGCGAAGTGTAAATCCAAAAAAAGCGTTGCAGTAATCAAATGTGATGATGTGCTTGAGGGACGAAGAGTGGGGGATACACATTGGATTGTTCGTCTGCAGCGTAGAGATTGAATGAGTAAGTGAGAGATAAAAAATGCTTTACTGATGTGTGTTTACTTTACGAAGAGCGTACGAACAAGTGACAGAATGACCGAGCGAACGACCACCAAACGAAGATGCTTTTCTCTCTCTCTCTCTCTCTCTTCGGGTGTGTCGTCTTTGTTGTTGCGAGTGAACATACATCAGAGCTCACTCTCTCAATTTGCCTTTTTCGAGTAGGGAAGTGTGCGGGTCGTTGCTGTTGTTTGGTTGTGTGCACAACTTATCCACAAAAACACACCCACAATTACTACTATTGCATTTTTGATCTTCTTTTCAATCTTATGTGCTAATGGAGTGCGCGAATTTTAATTACGCTTTTCATTTGTGTGTGCCCTACACGACGCCAATCTCGCTTATTAATTTATGTGCATGTCGCTGAGACTTTGCTATTATATGTCATAAAAATTACAATATGCTTTCAAAACTAAAATTGCATCTTTAATAATGAAATAAATGAATAATTCTTATTAAAGAACACATCTCTAGTAATTATTTTAAAACTTGATTCTGACTATGTTCTGTTTCCGAAACTGAAAACTGCAATACAAAGGAGCTTTTTACGGTAACGTGCAACCCATGTAAGCAGCCGTGACACAGGTGCTAAAAAATATACCAAACCCCCAATAAATTGTTTGATCATTATAAATAAATTGAATTTTTGAATAAATATTAGCTTCGAAACGTAATACCTTGCTTGTTTTATTCTAAGTATAACTAAAAAGTATCAGAAAACAAATACATTGTACATTTTTCCTGAATAAAAGATATCATATCTCTAATATTTAAAAAAATCATGTCAGCATACTCTGAGTAATTTTGTCCTCCAACACAGCTCTATACAACCTTATTAAAACTCCAAAAAGAAAAAAATGATATCTAAGCACACTTTATCTTCCATTCTCTCCCATCAAAACCATCAACAGCAAAAAATTCAATTGGCAAAACATTATTGACTCGATAGATTTATCTCTTACAACTTTAAATAAAAACAACACCCCTTCAATAGTCTTCCAACAACACAACTTTACAACTTTATTTTCACTGACGGGTCCAAATCATCTGCTTCGGCATCTCTACCGAAACAAACCCAATGATATCTGGCCTTTTACCCCACTATTCAACAGTATTTGCAGCTGAAATCATTGCAATCCATGAAGCTATAAACATTGGTATACGTAAGCCTGACTCTGACTCATTTTCTGCTTTATCCGCTATAGCCAATTTTAATAACCACAACTACTACTCCTCAACAATAAGATCCCTACTGAATAAAAAATTCCCCAAAAAAAAACTTATCTGGGTTTCCAGCCACACTAACATCAGAGGCAAAGAAATGGCAGATTTAACAGCAAAGCTCGCTACTAAGTTACCACTTGTATACACACCCAACTACAACATCAGCGACATTATTCATACTCTCAAAAAAACACATAAATCGGGATCACAGCACCGTGCTACAACAGACCTCCAGCTGGTATAAGCAAATCCACTGTTCCAATAGCACTTCCACCACACTTTATAATTCTCCAACTTTTAAACTTTTATCTAGACTCGATCAGATATAGTTTACTAGAATCCGACTTGGTCACACTAACCTTACAAACAAGCACCTCATCGACAAAAACCTAAGCAACATCTGCCCCTTAGGTAATAACGCATCTAATACCATTCTAACATAGACCCCATCTCAATCATTTCTGATCCGTCCTTTAATAATATTTATCTTATTCTTAATATCCTAAAAAAACTAACCTGTACAGTAAAATTTAACTTTAAACTTAAGCATTTATTTAGTCACTATCATTGTTATCTACACACATATTTATTAAATATTTTATTTATATTAGCTGAAGGCCCTGGCACTCATGGCTACTTATCTTCTTTTGTTAACATTTAGTTTTAACTTTAGGTTAGCATTATATAAATAAATATATAAAATAAATAATTTATGGGACACCACCTGTTGGCAAGGTAAAAAGAGCTACCTGAAATCTGCGTACATTTTTGTGATCAGCATTGCCGTTTAAGTTTGTCTGCAAAGTTTCAAACATTTAGCATCATCCCTTTATTTTTGGTATTGAAAGGGTTAATGTTCTGATAAATCCTTAATACTTATTGTTCCAAAGTTATTAGATGTCAATATCATAGATAGATTTTGCTTCTCAACTATCAGAAGTTCAGTCATGAGCTTTCAAAAAACTATTGAATAAAAAAAACCGACATGAATGTCAAATATTTGCGGTGGTTTTGTTTTCGTAATTGATTAAAGGAAAATGAAAATAATGATGCAAACAAACAGATAATCAATAAATATGATTGAAATGTATTTGATTCATTAACGGTATTATGAAATAATCCATATATAGTACATACATATATCATGACCCATACATAATTTATTTATTAATGTTCATTAAATACAATAGGAGGAAGGATTTCCATTTGAAACCCACTATTAGTGTTTTGAAAGCAAATGACTAATAAATGTTTATCTCCACTTTGCCTTTAGTACAAAATTTAATCAAACCAATTCTCAGTGGTAAAGTTAAACAAATCCAAAGTCACTCCCTTTGCAATGTGCTTTTTGTTGTTGAAGCATCTCTGTAGATTACACTGAACTATAGAAATGAAATTTCTTGTTCTTCTATAGAAATTTAAAAACAAAAATACTCTAATCTTCATCATCATGTCCATTTCCAAGAACAACAGTATTTAAAGGCTGCCAAATCACTTACTGACTAAGTCAATAATGACATTAGAACTAACGATTCATCTACAGTAGTCGAAAAGTTGGCAACAGCAAGTACTACTGCACTACTGTGTGTACTTAAGAAATGCATTTGTAAAAATATGCATCCATCTGCATTTTGCATTTCAGTTTCTTAAATGAAAGCCAACGATCTTATAAGTACCATAACATTTTCAAATCGTTTCTTAATGAAACCGAAAGGCTTTCGGCACACAGACTCTGATGCTTCCTAAGTCTAACAGTACCAGTGAGTTGGGCAAAAACAAAAATCCCTGTTACAATTGGGCCATAATGAACAGTTTAAACGGACATGCGCAGCATAAGCCAGAACACGTGCAAGCGACTGTTAAAAGTTGGCCTATAAAAGCAACAGTCGTCTTCTGTGTTAATGTTGAAATGCCGAAGAACAAAAGAATTGAAACCAGAGGAAACAGATGGAATTGAAATGCTGGGGATGCTAAGGATGTTCGGAATGTTGAGGATGCTGGAGATTTTATAAATGCTGCGAGTACTGTTCCCACAACTGTAATACTTCGATGAATGTTAAACTGAAATAAAATGAAAATTGGGACATGATAAAACGACAGGAGTCAGGAGTCAACTACAGCAGCAAACAAGAGGACAACATTACGAAACGATAAAGGATAAGAACGCACTGCCGCCGCGAATGCAAAGAACGCGTCGACTTAGCAGTGATAGTTTCCGACATTTTAGTTAGAAATTTGCATCCTTCGTGCGTAGACGTAGCTTTCCCATTGAAACGGATACATGAAAGCGATCATCAAGCAAACATACTACCAGATACAATGATAGTACTACTTTTGTAGTATATGAAGTGAATATGTTGGCTCCGTTCGGTTCAGTGAAAGTTCAGTTCAGTTGTCACTCGGTCGTTCGTTCGTACATTGTAATGATGATGATGATGAGATGGTGATGGTGTTGAGTAAGAGTAAAGAGGACATGATGTAGGCGGTGTACAAGTGCGTGTAAAGCGTAGTGTTATTTACTAGCAAGGACTACGAGCAGTCGGTACGGCATGGTTTAAATGCGGCGTCGACGATTGTGAATGTCTGCAAAGTCTTTTGTTTATGTTCAACTGTGGCAACAGCAACTGTGCCAAAAATAAGTGGAAAGAATTTTGTGTGCTGCGAAAGAATCGTAATACTACTACTACCATCTGTATAAGATATTATAATAATGCCGCTATAAGAAAGAATGAGGAAAAATAAAAAGAATGAAAACGAATGAATGTGTGTTTGTTTGAGTGTGTGTGAGGTTGTGTTTCTGTGTGTGTTTATATTCTGATGGCAAGTGCTTTCTATAAAATCACTTTGAATTTGTTTGCATTAAAAAGGATATTGGTTCAAGTGAACCGCCGCTGAATAAACCAACGAGATACTAGAAACCAGCAGAAGGCCATGGTAGTTTCCGCATTCCTTAAACGAAAGGACCTACCATATTGGCAAAATACAATACAATATTATGATAGTACAATATAAGAAAATGATGAAGAAAGAAAGGAATAAGGAATGAGTGAGATATTGTTTTAGGTGCCTTTTAAAAGCCGTTTGTTGTTTATCATTTCTAGTAAGATTTTTCCATATAAAATGGAAAATAACACAAAACACAAAATAAAATAAATTTATATATTTCGAATGCGCATTACAAGATAAAATGTCATGTTGAGTTCATGTGTAACACATAGATAGATAGATAGATAGATAGATTCTTCCTTTCGCGTGTTAGATAACAAATGCCATTTTTTATTCAAATGCCAAAATAAATGGAAAAAAAAATATTCTCTTTTATAAAAAATGAGGAATAGTTTTTTTTTTAGGTATGAAATAACATAAGAATGGAAATAAATGGATTTCATGATGATGATGATGCTTTGTTCAACAGCTTAAAGTGACTTGAAGTGTAAGGAATCGAAAGTGGCATTTTATTGTAACATAAAGTATTTATTATCCAACTTAAGATGATCTCATTTTTGGATGTAATAAAATATTAAAAGTTAAGAAGAAGAATATTTTTTTAAGAATTTGTAAATATAAAATTAATTAAGATTTAAGTAGGTAGTTTTCAAAACCTAGACTTGACCCCAGGTCCAGATTATTTGCATAGGCAATATAGGCAACAGTCAAAGGATTGCGCATCATGTAAAAAATATAATTTGATCTCAGCGCTTTTGTCATAGCACTCCTTCCTATTTCACCTAATACCTTGTATACATCTTAATCAGAATCTTTCAGAACACGCTTACTTTATTCTAGTATTAATTAAGTTATTATCAAATAACTTTGCATATATCAAAGAAAATTCAATTTCTCATGGACTAAAAAATTTAATTTGATACAGCAACTGATGAGGCGCTTAACGCATGAATAGACTTAATTTAAATTCATTAATAAGTTGATGCTTTGTTCTACCAAAATCAATTGAATTCAATTTCATTCACGTTCTTTGTATAATCAGTTGTGATTAAATGAAGGAAGAACGAATTTATTGTGTCTAAATTACATTTTGCTATTGTGTCGGTGGTATTGATTACAGCAATGATAGATGATTATTGAAGAAAGTAGTACATTTTTTGAACTATTAACTATTTCTGCCATATTTATATATTACTAGCTCACGACTTCGTACGCGTGGTATTTAAAATATGTTTGTAATAGCGTGTATTTCGTAAACTTTATTCCTAATTATCAAATGTTTAATGTTGGACCACTGCAACAGAGGAAAACATTCAGAAATAAGCCATCGGCAACAGAATTAAAAATATGAATATCTTTTGGTTTAGTCGGTCGATTTCGATAAAATAAATGCTAAATGTTACACGAATCTTGCTTCAATATGCTATTCAAAATTGCATTCAAATAGGTTACACCGTTTCTGAGATTGGCGTGCACAAACGAAAAAAAAAAAAAAAAAAAAGTCTTACGATATTACATATATAGAAGATATAGATATAGATTAGACCCTGCGCACGCTCCTACGCCCCTGACATACGAACCACACGATTCTGGTCGTAATGCGTTTCGTGTTAAGATTAATCCCGAAAACACTCAATGACTGCTCCTGGGAATTATTGACAATAACAGCAACAATACAAAATTCATAAAGCAGCAAAGCATAAATGAAATGCTTTTATGAAATCCTTTAAAAAATGAAAAAAATTAGTATGCAACTTTGTGCATTAGGACTCATTTGCTCTTAATAAAATGATTAAAATCGGTTCAGTATGTTTTGTAAAGTAAAAAACTCTCTGTGTCTCCAAAACAACTCCACCTACCAGGTCCAAATGTAGCCAACCATCCACTTGACCACATAAAATATTATCATCAAAATCAGCACAGCCGTTATCGATTTTGGCGCTTCTCAACTATTGTAGAGATTTATTTTCATATAAAGAAGATAGAAGATAAGAATTATATTATTATTAACAATTTGCTTAATTTTCTTCATTTATATTAACAACTAAGGTAGGTCCAGGATATGATATCATTTCAATCGCCTAACGACGTCATTTAGAAGGTGACTAGCTAATTCATTGTCATAGCCATTCAATCTCTCCAAATATTTCATAGTCACTCAGACTATTTCCTACTTAACAAAATGAATGTTGAGACATTTATGTAGTATGCCAAAGTTTGTGGCATACCATGGTGCTTTGTGAATGGTTCGCAATAGTTTATTTTGATAGCGTTGTAAAATTTCAATGTTTGAGTTACTTGTGTGCCCCAAAGTTGCAAAGTTGGTCATATGCCAGACCAAACAGGTTTCAACATTTCTTTATACAATAATATTTTACTGTCCATACTCAACTCGGAGTTGGTAGAACTAATAATTAATCTGAGATTAGACTTCATTGCACAGCTTAGTTAATATACATTTTGGTTTAATTGATTATTTACATTAGTATATTCAAAATTTCAATTAACCAAGAAAACATGGCATTAAAACCTTGGACCAAAAACGTCATATTCATATAGAACTATGATTCATAGAAATATTGTATTTCCATTAAACTTACATAAAACTTAAAGATTAATTAATATTTCTTAACTTAACTTGCAAATTGTAAACTCGTCCTTGTGATACATTTTAAATGACACATAACCTAAGCCATCATCACATTCATGGCAATTTTGACTAACACTTAACTTGACTATTCGACAGAATTCCTCTATTTTATCCTTAACAAAAGGTTAAGTTTATTGAAATTCCTATTCATCACATGCCAAGCACACAATACTTCTAAGAATTTTATCTTCACACCTTTGAAGTATTTCGATGTGTGATAAGCAGATAGTGATTTCTTAGAATTGTAACACATGTTTTGAATAGTATCATCATCGGATGTCCCTTGCTCAGTTTAGATTTTGGCTTATGAGGTTTTTTATATTGTATTTTATCATTTCTCTTGAAACTATCATAAGAACAATTATTATAATTTAGTTTTCTTGCTATTGAGTTTGAAAAACATCAAGATAGAATATTTAATTTATTTATTATTTTTTTATTATTTATTTATTTAATACCCATAAAATCTTATTATAGTTCACAAGCAGTATAAAGTATTAGTTAAATTTGCTAACATTACAACTAAAAAAGGGAATTTGTGAAAATTATTATGTTTAAAGGGAATCATGATACCGTAATGACAATGAAGAAAACAAACCTTACATTAAAAGAAAAATCTATTTAATTAAAACTATCACTAAAACTCATTAGTCCGTACTTGTTAAAACTAGTTTAAGAGCTAAAAAGTACGGATCATCACCAGATTCTGTGATAAGTGATTTTTTGCATTAAAATTGTTTTTAGCCTAGGAGATTTTTACATCAATCAAACAAACATCAGCCATTTTGTGGAGAAGAGAAGTGAAAAAGTAAAATGTTAGAGTCAGAATCATTTTTAATAATTTGTTTTGGGTTCTGTGGAGTTTGGCACGATGGCTAATTGCACAATCACCTCAGATTACCGAACCGTGTAGCATAGTTGGAATGAAGATCGAACGAAATATTGTTAATTACTTTTTAACTGACAGTTTAGACTTCCTGTTGATAAACGGATACACATAGTATTATTGTTGTTTTATTTACTTTATTTATTGTTCTGCTTATATATAAATAGATTGAATATTAGTTTTCGGTCCATGGTTAATCAGAGATAATTTATGCTATTTTCCCATTAAATGGATACAGACCTAAGCTGTAAGTTGGAGTTTGGTACGTAGCAGGGCTTTCACTTTCGACTGAAGAAAGTTTCCAGTGAAATATTATGCACTATCTTTAGCTTGATTTTCCATTTGTGAAAATATATTGCAAAGATATATTAGGCTTTTTTTATAGATTATGCTTAATTTCACTGAATTCAAGCCAGAGCAGTATAAGGCAGTATCGTCAACGAATACTAAGGTATTACAGCAATCAGGCAAAGAAATTTCATGGATGTAAATGTTGTAGAGCGTGGGTCCTAGTACAGATTCCTGAGTATTCGATTCATTTATTTATTAACAATTCTAGCATTGAGTAAACTTAAAGCTAATTGGAAAGAAGATATTACTGGCTGCTAGGCTACTTATAATTGAAAGATAGAATAGAAAACATCTGTCCATCTGACCTAGCTTTCTTGATTCTAACCTTACCTATATTTTCCCTTCTGAATTTTTAAATTACCGATATATTTGAAAATTATCACAAACTTAAACCAGTGTGCCCATTTCTCTTACTCTTAACATTGCCTTAATCCTATACAATGTTATTTTGATTAAGATTTCGAATGATTTATCTATAGTATTATACAATATATTGTGAACTAGCATTTACTTTTGAGATTGAATGCATTTTTGTTCTCTAATATTTGTTTCATTTATTACCTGATCTTAAAATCTAGTCCTACGAAATGATATATTGATTAAGATATCAAACAGTTGATGGCAATTGTTCTGAAAATGCTGACATTTCATCAATTTATTTTAGTTTCCTTTAACATTGTTATGATTTTATACAATTTTAGTAAATTAAAATTTATGAACATGAGCATGGAAAATTACAAGATTTTTTATAATTTTTTTAATATTTTTTTAGCATTGATAAAATTGATAAAATTGCCGAACGAAACTTCAATTTGATATAATCCATAAATCTTTATAACTTTATGTGTTTCAATTCACAAAAAGCATAAAAAATAAGTATTTGTAAATAAAAATTATTACAAAAGAACTGCGCTCTAAAAATTAAATAAAAATTGTAAAAATTTAATGAATAATTCAATTTGCAGTGGACCAAAACTTAAATAAAAAATGAGTTCCATAAATAAAAACAAAAATGTCGTAAATAACAATTCTAAACAAAATCTCAGCAAAATGAAAGCAATTTCAATTTATTAACAACAAAATAAAATAGAGAATTTTGAAAATTTTATATCAATTGCAAAAGGATAAAAAACGAGTGACAAAGTTAAATGTGAAAAGTTTCTTAATGGAACAAAAAAAAAATGTGTAAAAATATAAAACTCGACAAAGATGTGTATATAAAAAAAAACTAAAAAGATACTCGTAAAATATAAAATCGACAAGCACATAATAGAGGAAGAAAGAAAGAAAGAAAGAAAGTCTGTAGAACTTCATTAGCACGAAATGCTCCAGAAGCAAGTGAAAGTACTTCAAAAGTGATGCCACAAATTAGTGCCACAACGCGATGAGTGAAGCGCAAACGAAGAAGTTGCACGATTGGAATACTGACACTAAAAACAAACAAAACAAAAACAGAAATAGCAGAAACACGCATAACAAGTAGAAGAACAAAAAGAAGAACTATTAAGCGAATGATGACGACAATGTCGTCAACAAGGATAACCACGCTAACGACAAAGGAGGCTATGAAAATGACGTCGTCGTCGTCACAGATAACCTCCGTTGGCAATGAGAAGTGGCACAGAAGAAGGCGACACAACAAAATGCCCCCAAGTCGCTTTCTGTTTACCATTTTCACTGTTCTTGCCACATTTGCAATGAGTAAGTATTAAGTTCTTCAAACCATACACACACACACACCCACATTCTCAAATTATCATCCTAATAGATACACACACACTCACTCTTAACACAAATTCTCATTCATAGAGATACACATATGAGAAGTTAAGACATTTTCTTATTATGGAAATTACTTTATAAGATTTTTCCTTACTCATCATCAAATCAACACACTAATTTACTATGAGAGAAAATCTTAAAATGACAACTTAATTGAAGAGCATCCTGGGAGTGATTTTTTTCATTAAAACTCAATCTAAATTAAATTTAATTAATTAGCGCACCTCCTAGTGAAGTTGTTCTCGGATGGGATATGGCACACTAAATAAACGCTTGGATTATTTCGTTTTGTTGAAGATTATCATTTCAGTATTTCATTCTTTACATTTTAATGATGTCACTACTCACTGGTCTAAATGAATGTTTAATTTTTTTTATCTTTGAAAATTACTTTTCTTTTCTTTTTTGTCCAGTATTGTATTGTATTGTTTTTAGAAGAAAGGTCATTTAATATTCATTCATTAGATAATGAATTCAAACAATTTCGTGCGTGAGTAAGTGCGTGCGTGAATGAATGAGAGTGTGAGTGGGTGAGTATGTGAATGTGTGTCTAGTGCTCTTACAAATTAAACTTCTTTGACTTTATGTCTAGCATAAATAAAGAAACCTTCATTTTATTCTTTCTATACTCATAAAACACTTATGGGTTTATTGGTTTTTCATGATGTTTGTAACGCTGTGACATGTGAGATTCCGTAGAGATGATTGTTTCTTATTGTCATATGCTTATAATAAGTTGAAGGCAGAAGTCTGAGGTTGCCAATCAATCCAAGAATTACGAAGATTCACATAAACAAGTTTTATATGGAAAAACTTTGCATTTACAAAAGATTTGATTGAAAATCACAAGACAAAATTCTCTAAAATGTGAAAACCGGATTACATAAATCTATAAATCAACTGAAAATTCTTAAAACCGATTCTTTAAAACTTTTTAAAGAAATTCACTAAAATCGTATTGATTACCAAAACTTACTCCCAATGAAATGGTTCATTAAAACTTAATTTCTCTTGCATGAAGAACTTTTTGATTTTCTAACTTTTTCTTAATGTTTTTTTTTTTTTTTGTGCTTATGTGAAAGGTGTATAATCTTCGTTGGAACCTAGATTAATCGTTTGCTTTTTTGTTATGTTCTTTGTTTGCAACTGTTCCCCTAGTTATCTATCAGACTATAAATAAAATAAAAATGAAAACAATTTATTCATTTTCAGACATGCTGAGATTCTTCGTGAGCGTCATGCAAGATTAATTTTACCATAGTAATGTCACTTTTGATTAATTTGTTGCTTTTGTTAAACGTAATCTGTTGAAATATATGGATTAATTTGATTATAGATGCATGAGTAGCTTTCTAATAGTCAGACAGACATTGAAAATTGTTTTTGTTTCATTACATCGCATTGATGGAAGATGGAAGACTATGTTAAGTCAATAAAATAAACATTTCTTATGAATTAGTTAATTAAATTGGAATATACTGATAGCTATAATAATGATTATAGATTCTATGTTATAGTGTTAAAGTCATAATAAGTTGACTTTAAATGAGAGGAATCTAGTAATCTAACAATCTTAAGTGACAGAAAATGTAAGAAGTTTATTGAACTCATAAAATATAGTAGAACTTTTAACCTTTATCATAATCAGTTAAGATTTCTTCACGTTTTTTATTTTAACTTATCAGTCACTCAATACTTATTGAATAATTGTTATGTAAGTTTTTTAACTTTATAGTGATCTATGGTTTACTCTCTTCGTTTCGTCAATTATTTTAATTAATCTGGGTAACATAATTTGAACTTTGTCGTGCCACACGGAATTCACTAAAATTTGATGAGTGACTGTTACAAAATAAGTAATTGAAAAGAATCTAATGACCGCGTATTACAAAAAAAGAAAAAAAGTTATATTATGAATTTACGATTTAGGATCTTTTAGCATATTTATCTCCTGATTGGTATCTTTTCATCGTCCAGCAGTAGGTAATTGGCTAATATCATTGGGTTCCATTTGCCATTTTAGCGCTTTTCCATTTGTAAAATGTTCTGATGCCACCTTTCTCCATGCTCATCGCTCACAACTGCCTACTTTTATATGAAATGGCGGACGAAGACAGCACCGGATCTACGATTTTTTCGAACCGGGTCACCATTCTCTCTCCATTCTTTAAGATAAAATATTTAAAAAAAAAAAAAAATTTTACAAATATACAGGTTGGTTGAAAGGTAGTGAATGCAAAATTTAAAGAATGATAATTTTCAAATGAAATAATTTTTTCCCTCAACTTCAATATACTTATTGCAATGATCCTCCAATAATTTTATACCATCTCTGTATTGATTTTCCGGAAGCTCTGCAAAATACTGGTCCACAGCTGCAATAGCTTCTTCATTCGACGAAAAGCGCTTTCCACGAAAAAATTGTTTCAAGTTTCTGAATAGGTAGAAGTCGCTGGGAGCCAAATCTGGTGAATACGGTGGGTGTTCAATCAATTCGATCTTTAATTCATTGAATTTAACCATCCTCAAAACACTTGTGTGAAAACGTGCATTGTCTTGATGAAAAATGATTTTTTTCTTGTGCAAACCGGGGCTTTTTTCACACAATTTTTTCATTCAGCTGATCCAAAAGGTTGCAATAATATTCAGAGTTAATTGTTTTACCTTTTCCAAGATAATCAACAAAACGCCTTTTGCATCCCAAAAAACTGTTGCCATAACCTTTTTTGCCGATCGTTCTGACATCACCTGTTTTGCAGCTGAACAACCAGCTTCCGTCCAATGTCAACGTTCTTGTTTCAGTTTAAGATCATGGTGGTAGATCTAAGTCTCATCCATAGTTATGAAACATCGCAAAAAATCTGTTTTATTTTGCTTAAAACGCATCAAATTACGCTGAGAAATTTGTTTTCGATACAGTTTTTGTTGAATTGTTAAAGAATGCGGCACTAACTTTCCAAACAGTTTTTTCATATGAAATTCTTCATGTAAAATGTAGAGTACCCGATCATCTGAGATGCATATGATATCAGCAATTTCTCGCTTAGTCGAACATGGATCATTAGACACAATATCATAAACTTGCTCAACAATTTCTGCTGTTGTTGCGCTTTTTGGACGTCCACTACGTGGATCATCTGCAACGCTTGTACGACCACGTTTAAAGTCCAAAACCCATCGATGCACAGTTCGAAATGATGAAGCAGATTCGTTTAAGATTTCCAGCAATTTTTTGTGGATTTCCGTTGCTGATAAACCTTCCAAAACTAAGAATTTTATCACCACACGATATTCGGTGTTTTCCATTGCATACAAATAGGCTGGCCCGTCAACTTCAAATGGCTTGTAAACAAAGAATAAAGTGACCATTCAAAATAATTTTTTTAAAGTGTTCAAATGAAAGATAAAATATTAATATACGATATAAATTTTTATTCTCCTATTGGTTATGTGTCGCTTTCAATACTTTTCAACCAACCTGTATAATGGCAATCATTTAAGTGGACGAACCATAAATTTGTACTCTTTATTGTGTATTACTTAATAACTTTTCCATTTGTGTGACATAAAATTATGTTTAGGAAACATATAACTAAGAAAGATGACATACAATCAAAACATTTACAATCTATAGGTGTCAACATTTTTTAATAATTTTTTTTAAATTTTGATACGGCTTTACACGGCGTGAAGCTTCGCTCACAGCTTGCAGATGTCGTAGGTAATGTGCAGTATATTCTGAAAGCTACACTAACATTTCAAATCATGCTTGCACAGATGCTGAAAGATTGAATGCACTTGATTTTCCATTATTTTCGTCTACTTTTCCTTTTGAAAATGGCAAGTTCCTGGCAAAAATCAACTGGATTCAAGTCTTTCGAATATTTTTGAGCTAGATCAGCTTAATTTTTTTTTGCAAATCCTGAGTCGACATATTTAAAAAAGCATGATCACTAAGGAAACCGAAATTTTCGTGAAGACTCTTAACACTTTTTACCTTTGTTTCAATTTCTGTTAAAATTTTGTCAAACACTACTTTTATATCATTGGATTATACCATATGCTAGGCGCTTTGTGGAGCAAGTTTTTTGATTGTGTTACCCCCTGAAAGCCATGTGTGGGTGCCCCGGTTTGCCCCCCTAGATCCAGGGCTGGAAGAAGTACTTCTTCATGGTAGTACTGTTTACACTTATCAACACATCACAAGAAATCTAAGGACAACTGAACAAAACTGCTGCAGTTTACTAATGGTGGTAATTGGCGAAAATAGTATTATCTATCAAAGTTCGTGTGGCTTGATTGATGTTGACCAGTGTTATACATATAATATTTCAGGAAAGTTTATCTATTACATTGTCCTATTATTTTACAAACAATTATTTTTTTTTTGAATCATTTGGCATTAAAAAGGCCAAAAAAAGGTGCATCTTTGTAAGCTTCTATCGGAAAATTTTAGTGCAGCATAGAAAACCAAGGATTCATACTAATTTAAAGAAAATGTACTGCGTGTCATAAAGCAAAATTTTATTATAGAACTCAACAAAGCTAAGCATTAATAAACTAAACTTCTTATTTGATTAGATGACATTGATTTGATTACTTGTGCAATAATTTATTGCATTGTTTTCGGTGATGAAGCAAATGAAATTTATGAACTTTATTCAAACACTTGTCACATTCTTGTAATTTTCTTATCATTTCTCAAAGGAATATTAAACTTTGTTCATCACCAAATAGATATATGTATCTAGAATGTTGTTAATTAATTCAATTTTTGAAAAGTTCTTTATAAGATTCTCACACACGAACACTTCTAACTAGTACGAGTATATCTATCTCTTCTATGTTGTGTCAAAACAACAATCATCTTAGCTTTTACATAAAATACAAAACTTAAACGACTGACTTTTAACCTTTTACATGACCAACTGAATTTAAGGTCAGCAAATTCATTTGGCATTTTATTACCCCAAAACAAATTACTTCCCCTTTTTTTTCAATTTTTTTTTTTTGTTGAAGCTAACTTTGGAAACTTTTATAACTTTAACTAATGATGAGATTTACTCCCTTTGTCCGGTCCCTATTTAATTAAATTCATGACTACCATCATCATCATCATCATAAATGATAAATGGAATATTGACAAAATATATTTTCCGACAGATGTTGTTAGATGTTTAAGTTATCATCAACATAACAAATTACAATAAAAATTTGTAACAATTAGTCGTGAAGAAATTTGTTACAAAAAAGTTAAAATATTTTAATTGAAAATATTAATAACCATGAAATGCTTTTAGAATTTTCGCAAGTTTTGATGAAATTATGGGGAAAGTATGTTCTATATTAGAGTGTTTAGTAATGCAATATTTTTAAACAGAGAGAAAATAAAGAGAAAAGTTTTAAACTTTTCGTTGTACAAAATTTGTCGTCAATGATGTTGATGATGATGATGCTTGTGGTGATGGCAATGGTGATGATGATGGCATGTTGATGGAAAATACCAAATAATAGAAAATTCTATTCATGTTGTTGTTGATGTTGTCATTTTATTTAACAACTTGGCCAAAATAATCCTTTAATGCAGAAAATGGGAGCGGCCAACAACACATCATACAATATACTTACATATATGAGTATGTATACAATATATAGTGATGACAATATTCTAGTACAGTCACACATATTGTGATGATAACTACACCTACATATAAACATGTATGGTGATCCACATGAGTATGCATATGCCATGGGTCAAGAGTTGTGTGTATCCCTCCCACCCTAGTTACATGGGTCTAAAGTGTTTGTTTACATCCATAAATTTTAAATGGTTATGTGGACACAAAATCAAGGAAAATCTCAAAAGCAGAACAATGTACGCCTTTGGGACTTTAGGTTTTGGTCTGTAACAACATAAGGTTGAGACACAGCCAACGAATGCGACATTTTCCACTCTATTACCTTATATTCAGAGAGATGGATAAAGAGAAAGAGAGAGGATGAAAGTAGTAGGTGAAGAATAAGTTATATTGAGTGAACGATTTCGTGTGTGTGGATTCGAATAGGAGAAATGAAACAGAACAGGAAGCATGAGTTAATTTGTGTTCATTAATTTACAGAGGTAAAATTCACTCTCGTAATACAAATTGGATTGGTTTGGTTTGGGTTATGTTAATGTTGATATAGGTTGATGCTTGACTATATGTGTAGGCTGACTTTCCTTTTTTATACCTTATACATTAGTTTTACTAAGTGTTATCACTTTGATTTGATGTTTGTAACGACTGGAATGCTATGCCATAGATCCCATGAAATATTAGGCATATACGGGAAAATGATAAGGGTGATGAGGAGAATCTATTTAAACATGTTTTCAAACATTCTATGGCTAGACTCTCAGTTCGATGTATAGAGGATAGAGTCATTAAGAACCCTTTTTATTTTCATACGCAAATTGTAGCTTAAAAGTAGAGTTCTTCTATTACAGGAAGAGGTATCTCTTTTCCAAAATTGATCTAAAAATCATGAATGTTGTTCATAGCCTTTACAATAATTTTCGAATATATATTCTATATATACATATATATATAATTGTAAGCTTTTTTCTGTCTGTGCACGCTATTCTCTGAAACGGCTTAACCTATTTGAATGCGGTTTTGACTGGTGTATTGTAGCAAGCTTCTTGTAACATTTAAATGCCTTTTAGACGGTCAGTTAAGTCTCAGTCTAAGTCCATGTTATCGCTTCAGAAATCGAAATGTACTGACAAATAAGCTGGGCCATTTTTCTGTCATCGTTTTGGTTATCGGTACGATAACATGTACTAACTCTGAGACTAAGACTGAACTGACCTGACCGCACAGTGTAATTAAGAAAAAAGTTAACAAAATACGAAGTCGTGGGCACAGCTAGTATTTAATATTTTTATTGTCATATCTAACTCGTATGTTAGAAGCAGAGCTCTTTGATTATTGGATGAAGTAGCGCTCATACAAAATTGACTTAAGAAACATGAATGTCCTCCACCAATGATTGAAAATATGCATTCAAAATATTCATTGTCATATGTGCTTGTTATGTTAAAAGCAGAGTTCTTCGATTACTCGATGAAGTAGCGCCCATATTAAACTCAATAAGAACCCAAGAAGGTTGTCAACTTCATTTATTAAAACATCATTTCAGAGTCAGAGTTCTTCGATTACTGGAATACCTCGCCTTTAAGACATTAATTTAAAAATTATTATTGTTTCTAAAATTAATGAAAAATCTTTTCTTTTTGTTTCCTAAGCAAAGAAGGTAGCCAGAAAGGTATATAAGCTTTGATGCATCCAAATTAATGTTTCGTCTTATTCCTACATTCTCTGTGAGTCCTTTTTTGTAGGTGATGTAACTTATGATGTTTTGTTGCTTTTTTTCATAATCACCGGAGAAATAAAAATGTCGCCGTAATGTGTCACAATGTCCTTTTGTCCTTCTTTTTTTGGTTATGCATTTTCTTCATAATTTTTTGGTTCTTGTCTTGTTATTGTCTTTTGATAAATGAAAGCTTAAATTATGAAGGAGACACTCGCACACAGAGCAATCAAAATGCGAAAAGTAAACACGTTGAAAACCAAGGCAAAAAAAAAAAAAAAATTGTACTACAAGTAAAAACCAAAAGAAATGAAAAACATAATAAAGTAGAAAAAAATCATAATAAATAAGAAGGAAAATAGCGAAAAAGTCAACGAGTCCTCGACGTTGTTGTCTTTTGGGCGAAAGTGCGAACAAGTCCAGCCAGATAGTACAAAAGGAGCAAACAATGTTGGCCGCCGTGGCGTAGGATCCGCTCGGTCAACGATGAAATTTATGAAATATTTCCCCATCCCTTTACCAAAACACTCCAACCACACCTAAGACCACACCGAAAAAGGAGGAAAAAGTGTTGGGGGTCCTTATGAAAAATGTTTTTGTTTTTGGCGTCTTTGATATTTATGAGTAACAATGCTGATGGCAAAGTATCTACAAGTACTTGCCACAAAACTAATGCAACCAAATATTACTTGTCCTATGCTGTACTGTACTGTCCTACCGTTTTTTGATTATGCCTTTTTGTATCCACACAGACACAGAGAGGGAGAGAGAGATAGAGAGATCCAGGAAGATGGAGAGAGTATTGTTGCTTTTGTATCTTGTTGCTGATTTTTGGTTCTTTAGTTGTTAGATTGTTTAGTAAGTGGTTGTGGTAATTGTTGTGCGTTCTTCCAATGTTTTTGGTTATGGACAATAAAATTTTTCTACATTATTTGTGTTATTTTTTGGCCGCCTTCGAGATAAAATGACTAAAACAAAACAAAACAAAACAAAAAGAAATCTTAAAATTTACTTTCATTTTAATATGAAGATACTCACTTAAACAAATGTAAATGTACTACATACTGCGTACTATATCGTCGTGATTATTATGCATTTATTTGATTTATTTTGCGGTTTGTGTATTTGTGGTGTGGGACTTACAATTTTATTTTGTATTTAAATCCACATAGAAATGATGATGAAATGAGAACAATGAAAGTATGCGTATATTTTGAATTATTTAAGGGTCAAGGTGTGAGAGATAAAGTCGGTGTAAGAGGACAAGGTAGTAACTTTATGAAATATTTGAAATATTTTATTATGAATTATAGCTTCTTAGATTTCATTTGGTTATGGTAAATTTATATAGAAAAATGATGATGATTATAGAGCGACTTTATTTAAGAATAAAAACAACATAGCGAACATTTTCCAAAGGGAAAATTTACGGAATTTCATCATTATTATCAGAAATTATATATAAGAGTTAAGGAGAAGTCTTATTCAGATATTTTAAATATTACAGTGACCCTTTCAAGTATTCCAACTTAACAATAAATAAAATAATGTTACTTTGCGATCATAATTTAAATTACAAAATGTTTTAATACTTTAGTTTAAATATAAAGCGATATATTTATAATTGACTGATTTCTTTATGGACTTAAAATCCTGTATCCGAAATACATTGTATAGTAGGTTAGGTTAGGTCCGATCATCACAAAACGCGAGTTTACTCAAAAGCCTTACGGCCTACTGTGATGCCTGGTTTTAGAAAAATGAAGCGGGGTGTGGATATTAGGGTTATTTAACAGAAAGGTATTCATAGTTGGTCTCAGAGGGGTCCTTTAGCCACCAAAGCCAACCTGAAGGATCCATGAACAAAGCCAGGTCCCTTAATGACAATTTTGTCAAGCTGCTCAAATCAATAAAGAATGGTTCGTCTTCCAAAAAGACCATGACAATCACATAGGAGGTGTTCAATGTACACATATTCTTTCGACTAAATTTAAATTGATTATACTAAGAAGTTGTGTCAAGAGATTCAACAAATCTAATTTGTGTACTCTCCAGGAATTTCATCTCTATTCGGTACAACATCTTGCCATCCAATTTAATGTGATTGAAGAAGGGAAGTTGAAGAATCGAATAATTTCTCGAAAAACAGATGTGAATTGACCACCATGATCAGGCGATACATTACCACTCTTGAAGAGCAAAGTTTATGCGGATAATCTTCAAAGTGTTCAACACCTTAAAGACAACATCATCGAGGAAATATCACTAAATTAACTATTATTATGCAAACAAAATTATTCGAGAAATTATTCGATTTTTGAACTTTTCTTCTTTTCATGTTTAAAAAAATCTTAATAATGAAAACGCGTTGTAAACTGGAAAATATTTAATTTTCATATGAAAATGTATCAATATTATCTAGTACCATTAGAAAATATGGCGAAAAATTTAAAAAGACACCTTATATTTGAACATCTTTTACAATAGAATGTTAATTTTATAAAAAGTCAGAATGGCATCTTGTGAGTCTATTTGTAAGCGTACCAAAATTGAAGATTTAAAGATATGGGATTGCCATTTGACTGGATTACAATATATTAGTTTATCACGTCCTTATATATATGCTTATAATAACTAGTGCAGAATGGACAGTCGAAAATCGGACGAGTTTGCTGAAGAATTGGATAATCGTTTCTTACCAATACAACTCGCTAATGATGCAGATATCAATGAAACAGCTGAGGTCTTAGGAATGAATTGGATCTAAACACCATAAACCATCACTAGAGATAAGCTAAACAGTTTAAAATCACTGTGATTTTGAAATCTCTGTTCAGCTCATCTTGATTGCCAAAAGTTCTTCTATTAACGTTATGTTTTTGCCACTTTTCCCCAACACAATGCAAATGGGCATGAACAGTGATGACACCTAAACCTGGCAAGTCGAAAAACCTTGTCGAATCATATAGACCAAAAAACCTACTCCCAACTTTCTCCAGAGGGCAAAAATAGTCGCTTTTAAGCTATAGGAATGAATATTTTTTTGCAAATAATAGTGTATACCCGAAATTATAAACATCCACAATACATAGGCATGGTATCTTGTGAGCCTTTATATAAGAAAACTAAAATTTAAGCTCTAGAGATATGGGGTCGAATCTTCCTAAATACATACATTCTTTTAACACAATAGAATCGCAGATTTTGAGATGAAGCATCAAAATTGTTTAAAAAATCATTTGTAGACTTCAAAATGAAATTAATCGCATGTTATTTTGATATCTTGAGAACTCTCCATGTATAGAATTCAAATACATTCATTGATTATAATTGCAATAGAAGCTCATACATTGCTTTGTAATTAGACATACTAAGTAGATACAATGGAATACTAAGAATATCACATAGAGACTATGATGTATTGTATATTGAACAGAAACTTCTCATAGTTTTTAAGTTAAAGAACTAAAAATTTTGTAAAATAAGACTTATACTTTAAAAAATTGAATCTGCTAAAAATTCAGATAAAAAGAGCAAATTGATTTTGTTTTATAGTAAAATTCAAGCTAAATTTGTATAACAAATATTGTATTTATATATACTCGTATTTGTGTTGCTAAATCCACAAAAAGCTTTTAAAGAAGCTAAAACTTCATCGACCATCATATACATCATTACAGCATTATCACCTCACTTACTCATTCCATTTTGTAAAAGTTGTTGGATGTTGTTCTTATCATTATTATTAATACTATTAAAAGATATTACAACAAAAGTTTTAATGGCTTCAAAGTTGTTATTCCAACTAACTACCAACCAACCAACCAACCAACCAGCCAACCTATTTACCTTAGATACACAATCCCACACCATACTTCGGCATGGATGAAGAAAAAAAATCACTTTCAATTCATTCATAGTATTGTAGTAATAACTTAAGTCAACAAAGCTAACTTTGATAATAAGGGAATGAAATCTCGTTTTATGTTATTCATAAAACTCACACTCTAAGCCAGTGGTTCTTAAATTTGTGAACCAGCTCTTAAAAAATGTATTTAAATTGATACTCCCATCTTGATGATCAAAAAAAAAATTTGATTTTAATTGGGATTTGTATTTTACAAAAAATATTTTAAAGAATGTTAAGAAATTCAGGGCGAAACCATCTACATACTTCTCCTTAAACTTTGTAATTCGTAAAATTTTGATAAGATAAATGTCATAATTGTATCGCGGACCCCTGGTGCTATGAAACATTTTAAGAAACCCTGATTTACACTAAAATATTGAGTATCCTTGAGAAAGCATATGAAGAAGACTTAATGCTACGAATGCTGCCAATGTTGCTGACGCCACAGTCGCCGCCGGAAGTGTGCCACCGTTTTTTGAAGTGGGCTGCAGTTTAATAAGTAAACTTTGAACATATTTCCACAATTTACAACTTATTTAGTTAGGAACAGTGACCCGTTAAAGGTCAATGAAAACTTAGAATATTTTTGTTGCATTTTAACGAGTTCACTCACATCATTAGCAAAAATATTGTGAAGGATCAGAGAAAAACTCACTTCAGAAGAAAACTCAAATAAGAGATAGAGTATTATTAAAAAATATATACGAGTATACGAGTATATGAATATAAACATGTATATATGGGGAGAAAAAGATAATAATAAAAGTATGTGTGCGCCAGTAATTTTATGCGTCAAGGGGAAACAAGTCGAAAAAAAAGTAATTACAAATCTCATAAAAATTCATGGTTCTTTGGAAGGACAAAAAGAGCGCGCACAAAAATGAAGCAGCTTCAAACAGCCGCGACCATAATTAAAAGCACATCACAACATTGAAGTAAGAGTATCTGAGTATCTGGGTAACGCAGTATCTACTACAATTACACTTGTATATTGTATATTTATATACTTAGTACGAGTATATGTCGGTCTATCTGTTTGTTTATGTTTGCTTGTTTATTTGGTTTGAGTCAAGTACTACTATGTCTAGCTGGCATTTATTTATCTCTGCTCAGCGGAAAAAGTTAAACTTCTCATGTGGGACCACTTTATGCCATGAGTTGAACCTACTAGAGTAAGTCAAAGTATGGGAAGACTGAGACATTGTTGGTCCAAGGCTTCTCCATTTCCAACCAACTATTACTTCGCATGAGTAGAACATATATGCTGAACGTGGTACTTAGTTTATGGGTACTTTAGGTTAACATTTCGGTGTTGGAGGCCAGTCAGTTTAATAAGTGTGTATACTGACAACATAATGAGCTTCCTTTGGGTGCGGTTAATAAACGATTTGTACTTGTTCGCATTAAGACAGTCCTACGTCTGTTGTATCCCAGGCCTTGCAATTACAATTAGTAGAAAAGTCGATTAAATAACTTTTGGGTGTTGCTCTTGTTTTATTTCTTTTACTTGAGGTTATAAATCTCATTGAGTTTATGTTATTGAATGTATATTTGTTTAGGAAAGATAAAATGGACCACGTTCTTCTCTTGAAGTATTGAAATGAAAGTAAACAATTAAACTTACTCACAGCAAATGTATTATGTTTTATAAAGAAATTTAAACAAGAAATATATTGCAATTTAATATACTCATACAATATTTTCATGTAAGAACTCAACAATATTATTTACAATCTTTTGTAATTCAATATTTTTCATCTTTTATTCCGTTTTGATAAAGTTTCGATAGAAAAGCAGCTTATCATATAAAAAGCTTCCAACATCTTGTTCAATATTCTTTGTATTTCATGATAAATTCATTTGAAATGGTGTAAAAAATTTCAGTAGAGTTCTGCTTATTTTGGGCTTTGATTGTGTTTTACTGAAACTTGAAAACAAAATAGTAGCATGACGAAATTCTGCACAAATTCAATTCATCAGCAATTCTTTTATAATGGATCTATATCTTCTTATCATCAGTCAACTTCAAATGTATGTTAATGTATAGAAAATGTGATTGGAGATGTCAAGTTTTTAACTCAATACTAAGAAGAAGTAGATATTGTCTTCAATTCATGGATTAAAAAGTTTTATGCCCTTATCTCAAGAACTGTTTATAAAATTATGAATAGACAAAAAAATAGAGACAAGCAAGAACAATAAATATTTAAGGAATATAGACAAGCCAATAGTGTATTCACACCAAACTGTATCAAGTTGATTCACTTTATCGTTTACACAGGCGATTTTGATCATGAAGGCGCAACACAAAGGATTCGAATCCGATCCGGTGTGAAAACACTACAAGATACTATATTATGTTGATAAGGAGAGTATCAAGAAATCACTATAAATAATTTCTGCTTTTATCTATTACCATGATTTGTTTTCTTCAAACTAAAATTTCTTGTCTCTTACTCGAAAACATGAGAAAAAGAAATAATGTAAAATTAAACAAATTTGATTTGTTTTTTATCCGAACAAGGAGGCAACACCACAGTATTCCTTCATTGTTCACTAGAACATTCGAGTCCCTCGCAATTTATTGGCAAAATCTGCAGAGAAGAATACCCAGTTGTCCACAGATGTTTTCATGCGTCTTACAATCTTCTGTGAGCTGCAAGGAGATACGAAGTGCGCAAACGGCGAAACTCATGAACAAGATGCTCCGAATCTTCCCCTATATTTCTGCAGAGAACACTGAACGGATCCGCAGCGTGCCCAAACCTGTGAAGATACTGCCTGTAGCATCAATGGCCAGTTTTGAATTGAGTAAATTCGAACCCCTAGTCACCAGAACGACGCTTAAGCCAATATTTAATGTCTAGGATGAACTGGTGTTTCCTCCGTGGCTCTACCCTACTCCACCAGTGCTGCCATATATGCAGGAATCTGTTCTTAATCTTGTCAATGTTTGCTACCTGAGAAGATGCTCGCGTGAGGTACATGTCCTTGGCAGCCAGGGATTCCAGATCAATTGGAAGTCTGCCTGCAAGTACACCCGCCGCATCATCTGCAACTGTTCGATACGCTCTACAGATCATCAAGTGGGCAACCCTGTGAACATTTCTTATAACACGAAGCTATAACTTGGTTGCAAATGCCCCACACCAGATTGGAGCAGCATAAAGCAGTATGGATTTACTCACCGAACCTAATAGAAGCCGAGATTGATGTATGGGCCCCCATAGCTTTGGGTTTTGGGGTGGCAGCTGATTTTTTGGCTGACTCGTATTTGATGCAAGGCCTCGACTTATTATTAGGTACACAAGTTTTAAGGGAAATTTGAGAGATTTTGGTAGCCCATTCAATCATATAGAGTTTGAGAAAACATTCTATTGTAAGTTATGTTTTTTAACATTTTATTAACATATATCAATTAAAACATTTTTAAGATAAAAAAGATTTGCATGGGCAATATTCCAATCGTTTGGGTACAGCTTGTGTTGCGCCCCAATTTAAGTAAGTACTGTCGCAAGAAGAGTAGGTGTAAATTAATTTAATCAAAGACTAACTTGAGTATCTTGAGATCTTTATGCAAGGGAAGTATTGCTATAAATTATGGGGCCCCAGTGGTTTTTCTTAGAGCCTTGTTTTGGAAAGTCTGAACTTTCCTTATGATGCCTCAAATTTGTATGGCGTAAAGCCATGTTTAAGAAATTATTAAATATATTAAAATGCCTTTGAATTGTAATTTTTCTCATCGCATTTCTTTTTTTATTTCATTTATTTTCCTTTAAACTTAAAATGACATAAAACTATCTCAAAAACAAAAAAGTGTATAGATACAGAGAAGTATAGAGACAAGCAAGGCTTCATATCTAAGTTTCAAGGGCATAGAAATTTAGTTAATCCATGAAATCAACGATTTGATAAAATCTTTTAGATTCTAGAGAAAAATTAAAAATTAAACTTTGAGTTTAAATTTTTACTTTCATTCTTTTCTTTCCATTCTTTCTTTCTTCATTCTTCTTTTTCCCACAACAAGAAGATTTATTTTCATTAAGCTTAAAATTTTAGAATGTTAAAAATGAAAAGAAGAGAAAAAACAAAATGGAAAGATTCTTAAAAAAAATGTGCTAAGAATGCTGCCTTCTGTCGTTAATGAGCATAATGTCCTTTGCTCCCACTCAACTATGGAAAGGTGAATAAAATTAAACAAAAATTTAAACTCAATATCACCTTGGGTTAATTTTAAATACAAAATAAGTAAAAGACAACAAAAGATATAGAAAACACATACAGATACATAGAATGAAAGAAGAAGAAGAAAAAAAACTAATTTTGATTGCAAGAAATTAGTTAAAGAAACACAAGAATGACATTGAATAGCAACATTTAGAACAGGAACTAAAGTACTTTGGTCCAGAGCATTAATGAACATTCTCAACATGCTGCTACTGTTGCTGCTGTTTATTTTAGAGGAGAGTCCTGCATAATAAGCTTACGAACAACTGTGACCAATTCACTTAATTCGCAAAAGAATACTGTGTGTAGTATCTAAGTGGTATGAGTATGAGTATGTAATCAGCTTCTCAGGAACTTTAAGGCAATTTAACTAAGACCCTTCATACACAAACACTCTTAGATACTTATTCACAAGTATCTACATCTAAGCATACACACACACTCCTCATAGTACGTACTAGTGTTTAGAACATTATTATTCCGTTAACGTTTAAATGTTTCAGAACGAGAAAACCGTGAAACCAGCTGTTGTACAATATGAGTATTTATATCTATGTTTATATGTACATATCTCCATGAGTATCTTCCGCATCTATGTATATCATACTATCTTCTTTTCTTAACTTTTGTTTGCTCGCACTTATCATTATTAAGTTGCACGGCGATGTATTTTCACTCTTTTTGTATCTCTTTCTCTCTGAATGCTGCATACTCTTCTTAACATTCAACAAAGTCTTCTAAGCAAACGAAAATATTAACTTTCAGTTGTGATTTTTGCTATTGCTGTTCTTCTTCAATTTACTGTGCAGTCTGCCAAAATTGAAGTACTTTTACTATATCTTTTTCGTATTTCCTTTTTATTTTTTTTAGTTGCCAAAAAAACAAAAAGTATCCAGCTACTTCAAACTCAAACTAACAAAAATCATTTTAAGTGTTATTGCACGTACACTTCTTTTAGGGGTTTTCTTGCAATATAAGAGTATTTTTCTAACTCAGTGTGAGTTGATACACACATACCATACATATGCATGTATATGGGTGTGTGTGTTTGTTTTTTATTTGTATTTATATAATTTTTCATTTAGTTGTCGCCATAGCTGATGTTGATGTTGATGCTGATTCTGCCTGCCTACGTCGAGTTGTAGTACGTGTCGCTGTCAGCTAGACTTCGTCGTCCACATCCGCTTCCGGTTCGCGCTTGTCACTTCTTCGAAATGGCGAAATTTTTTATTTTCATTATTTGTAGAGTGAGTCAAGTCAAGTCAAGTAAAGGAAGTGAGTGCTACATTGAATGAATGAATGACAGACAGAATAATACTTCATCAGCATGAAATAAAAAAGACAACAAAAATTTGGCCAATGCAGAAAAAATTTGACATTAACTGAAATTAATCGGGTTGTTTTTGCCCCTTTTTTTTGTATGTATATTTTTTTATACATTTTTTATTTCTACCCGGGACTTTTTTAACTTTTTCATAAAAAAAAACATAACGAACACATCTCATTTGTTCCGTGTGTTGCAAGATTAATTTCAAATAAAATTCCCTTGAGTTGCAATCCAAAAATAAAAATTTACATTCATAAATAAATACAACAAAGTACAACTTTTCCAGCTTTTCCCAATTCGAATTCACATTTCGCGGCTCACCTGGCTCCCATTCAGCTACCTGGCCGCTATTGTAATCTTATCAAGTTGCCCTGAAATCATTCATCAGTTTGAAATTCGTGCCGTAAAAATTTATGCGTCTTTGTGTGGCTTAGTTTGGTTTGGTTTTGTGGTCTGATTCTACTAACAACCACCACACAATAGCGAGGACTTAGACTTTGAATGTAATCCGTTTCGATTGTTATGCATGATTGTGGCAACACGTAGAATGGAATTGTCCTGTCCAAAAGGTAAACTTACCTAAATCATTGCTTGACAAAAACGTGCATGGAAATTATTTGAAAAGAAGAAAAAAAATGCAAATTTCTTTTTCATTTCTTTTTTTTTTTCGTTATTATTATTATTTCTTTTTTTCCCTTATTTTGTTATCAAAATACTGAAATCTCAGCTTCTCTGAAAAGGACAAGAATATTACGAAAAAATCGACGAACCTTCAGATTAAACTTAAAGATAAAATTGATTATGATAAAGCAGTTGTAATCAGTACAGCCGAATGGTTCTTTCTTTTTTTACGTAAGCAAATATTGAACTTTTGGTTGAATGATTTTTAAGATGTTGTATTCAAAATACATCGTCAACCTTGGCTTTATCAGAACACCAAAATGTAGTTGGTTTGTGATTAATAGCTTAGTGAGTACATTGGCATTTATTGGAAAATTTAATAGTTTCTATTAACTTCAAAAAATGGTCTTTAAGTTCATAGAAAAATCTCAGTTTTATAATAAAATTCAAGTGAGGTAACGAAATAAATAAACAACAATAACTCATCAGAATAAAAATCTCAGCTTGACTAAGGTTTTGAAGGAAATCTATAATTAAATAGGTAAATTTGAATAAGGAAAGAACTAAATCAGTATTTTTTTTAAATATAATATTACAATTTTTACACTGTATCTCCTTAATTATAGTAGTGGCGTAATAATCTAAAATGCTAAACTTCGTTAGAAAACCAGGGATTAAGGATTTGATTCAACGGTTTGCAATAAATAATAATACTAGGCATTGATTTTGTTGGTCGATTCTTTATTTTTCTCCTATCTCTGCATGTGGCTGAAGTACTAAAGATATTGTTGCAAGTCTTATGTTTTATCAATTTTTATTTGCTTATATTTTTTCAGGCGTCACAAAACATAATTAGAAAGGGATAAAAACACCAAGGTTTTGCCAACGGGACCATATTATTAAGCCTACGCAGTCCATCCATCCATCCGTCAGAGAGCTTTATCTCATGAACCGTAGTAGTAGACAGTTTAAATTTTTCAGAGTGTGATATACAATTGCCGGTATAACGATAACATACAAATTAAGTAAAGGTAAAAAATTAAAGTGGTCTCCGTACAAGAAACGTGTGCTTGCTCCAATATGCACTGCGCTCAGTTTTTATCTTTTGATTCTCATTTTGGTTCATTTTTAGTGTAGCATTCTTTCAGGCACTGTTTAAATATGTCACATCAGACAGAGATAAGCTTTACGTCCATCGAATTTGCATACTTACATAGTGTGAAACCTTGTGCGGTGGTACGGAACTTTTCGTGTGCGAATCCGATTCCCACTTGTCTTTCTTCTTGCTCTCCTTCATGCCAACCATCAATTCAGGGACACGTATTCAAGCTATCGACAAGTGCTGCTAATGTGCTGATCACTACAATTTGTCGTCACTATATAAAATTGAAATTTTCTGTGAAGTTTTCTTTATTTCTAAGAAGGTCATATGTTTCGTTTGAGGTAGTAATTTATTTCAATAGATGTAACTTCCATATAAACACATTATAGTTTATATATGCCAGGGAAAAGAAATTGAGTAACTTAAGGATAAAGCACTGTGTAGAGATTTGCAAGGGATAACTACAGCAAGACTCTTAAATTACCAGTGTTCAGGAATGAACATGGTTGCTGCTACGATGGCGCTGGTGTCAGGACGACGAAGAATACATATAAGAAAAGGAAGTCTAAGTAACACCAACATTTATGACATTCATAAATGATGACAGTCTGCTACTAATTAGGGTTTTCAAAAGAAGAACCAAAGGTAGACCAATTCCTTAGATCACAAGGTATTCTTAAGTAGTATATAAGAAAACATTTTTACTTAAATAAATAGTATCTTGTACTCTGTATGAACAGTACACAGTATCAATCCAAACTCCGTACGAATGTATGCAAATTCACTTGATCCTCAACCGTGTTAGAATTTAGTTCTATCCAACCAGAGATTAGCGATCTAAGAAGAAAAGAGGAGTGGTTGATATGAGAGCAATGCGTTCATCTTATAAGTTGTCAAGTTAAAAGTGGTCACTGTCAATAAATCGTCAGTAAGACATTGAAAAATAAAAAGTTTGGATAGAGTACATCTTCTCTCATAAGAAAGTCGAGTTGTCGCGGTGAACAATCTTGTCAGCGTTCTTGTAGACAGTAAAGATAGTGGATATGACCTGGGTAGTGTCTGTTTCGCAAGTGAAGTCACAAACTGATTTTAAAAGTTCTCTTTTCTATGAAGAACGATGCCTAGTGGTAACGCAACTCTAAACTTTTGCCAAGCAACGTTATATAACAAAGCACAATACGACACAAAAATTCATCAGTTGCGGAATTCGGTTACACTAAACTTTCATTCCCTCAATTTCTGCAAAAACTGTTCCAAACACACTGACTAATATGGCCTTCAGGTCCCCAGATCTTTGCAGGACATCGACGAAAATCTTTTACACAAACCAGCCCAACCAAAACAATCATTTTTCCTTGATTTCATCGTATATAGAATATTGATTACTTACTAACGTTTTTACAATCACCCGTTGCCGTTCTCTGGTTTACATGTTATTCAGAGAGCATATCTAAATTGTAGCATTTCTATGTCGGAGAAGATTACCTTAAAACTTTTATGTCATTGACTCTTCTTAATAAGCATTCATTAATACACAAACTTACTTTTAATTCGATTTTTCACTAATTGTATATAATCAGGCCTCAGACTCAATTTAGAATTGTTTTTGTTCACGATTTATAAGTGTTTTTTAGTTTCATTGCATTTCAACTCTTTACACCAACTGAATTATTTTCAATAAAATATTAGTATATTCCTTCATTGGTGAACCCTTAAAAACTTAAAGGACTTGACATATAAGTTTAAGATGGTTACCCAAAACAAATCAGGGAAGAAAACTGTTTTTCATTTCTTAAGCAATACTTATATAATAAGGGAAAAACTGTATTACATGAGTAGTTTTTGTTCAATGAAATAAAAATAGCTAAATTAATTCCAGTAACGAATGAAACGCAAGATTGATTGCATCACAAGGAAAATTAATCATTTAAATTTAGAACATGTATTGTATATAGAAAACATTAAGTTTTGCATTGTATAACAAAATCTTCTAATGGTAAATAGCTCAATAAGAGTTTAAAATTCCTAATTCTAACATTATATCAAATCCCTTTAGATCTCATGCATTTAGTTTAACAAACAAGTATCCTTTAATCACAATTACCATTATATACAATTATATTGTCTAGATACATTAAATTAAAGAAAATAATCAACAAATCGCGCAAATATTATGCAAGTATCAGCGATAATAAAACAGAATATAATTAAATGTAAATATTGACAAAATGTAGTACGCACATACCCGTACATACTCGTACTTAGTTGAACCACCATTCAAATGTAACAACCATTAGCGAATAAATTTTGTTTGTATACAATTGAATTTGTATCTACAATAATAAAATATCTATCAGTATATATATGTTTGTGTAAACTGCTGCTGCCACAAGTGCAGTTTAGTAGAAAAATATACTAGGATTTTCTATGAAAAATCAAACTCTAAAGAGTTGCAAAATAAATGGAAAATTATTTGTGCTTACTAAGCCAGTTCAGTTCAATTGAATGGGAAATGGAAATCAAATCAAAAATGGACAAAAGGCTAAAATAACAAGAAAAACACTTAATAGAAAATTTAAATAAAAATTATTGAAAAAAAAAAACAATGAGTAAATACTGAAACCATGTCAGAAGGTTGAAAATTTGATTTTTTGTTTCATTATTATGATTATTATTATTTATTTTCTTTATTATTTGATTGTCGTCGAGAGTTTTGAGATCGCTGCACTTGAACATACTTGGGAAGCATCATTAAAATACATAAATATTTTCTCATTTACCTTAATTCAAGCATTAATTAATTATTTTTCTTTTCATTTTGCTTTTGTTTTCTTTATTTCGTCGTATCTTGTGTTATTTGTTTCTGAGCTAATTTTCAATTATACACAGCCACAAAATATTATTTTTATTTGCATTTCTTTCTGGGTTTTCTTGCTTTATTATTTTTGTACCTTTTTTACTTTATTTTTTTATTTTTATGTGTTGAATTAATAAAAAGAAAGAAATTTTGTGTTAGCCCCGCAGCGATTTCTGTCTCCTTCATTATAATCATTATCATTTGAATTGCAGAGAAGTGGACTTAGCCTCCTCCTCTGAAGTACAGTGGTGATGGGCATGTAATTGGGGTCTTTGCTTTATTTTATCTCTCCTCCCTTTTTTTTTTTGACGAATAAAATTAAATTAGTTTTATTTTTTCTATTTTATTTTGGTTAATTGTTAACAAGAACAAGAACATGAAGGACCCTTGTATTTATACAAAGGGGGAAATGCTAATTTTTATTATCCTCGGCTGCACTTGTTTCGCTTAGATATTTTTATTAATGAAACTAAATGCCGCCTAAGTACTAAAAACTGCCAGCCACTTATAGAGAAATAATTATGTATTTTTTTTAAAGAAAAACAAATTAAAATGATATAGTTGAGTGGACATAACTGTCAGATACTCTATATACCTCAAATTATTCAAAAGTTTTATGATAAATAAAATAAATACAGAGAAATTAAGAGATAAAAAGCATTGCATTGGGAGGCAATTTATGGTATAAATCTAGTCTTAAGGACAGGTCGCAAGGAAAATGTATCCTTAAAATTGAAGGCCTACATCTCAAAAACTCAGATAGTTAAGTGTATTTACTATGGCAACTAAGAGCGAATTTTTGGCATTTGCCCATTATTAAAAATTTAAATTACTTATGGGCTCCTCAAAAAAAGGTTTTCTCCCAAATTCTAAAAGTAATGGGTGTTTTTTTTTTCCTCATGAAAAAGTTGACTTTCGAATGACTTTATGTGTAATGACATATGGCATTCGATAAACCATTACAATATTTTTACATATTTATAGGATCCTCAAAAAGTGTGGTTCCCCCATATTAATCGTAAAGACGGGCATAATAGGGGCATGGCAAACTATGAAATTTTTTTTATACATTTAGAGGTTTGTGGGTAATATGTAATTTGCACTATTGAACTATGATATTAGGAACAATACGTACTAAATATTTCAAGCTGATATCTCCAAAATGTTGTAAGTTATCAGTAATTCTCTCTTACAGAGTTTGGTGGTGCAAAACGAGTTTAAATATATGCACAAAGGAACATAACATGCACTTTAACCCTCAATAGCTATTCTTTCGCCTCAAAAGCTGTTTTTACCCAAAATGGGGGACTTAATCAAGTCTCCATAACAAATTTTAGGGTCCTAGCTCTCATAGCTTAGAAGAAACTGCGCCCATACAGATGGGCATGACTAAGTAGATTGATACATCTTTTCTTGTTGATCATTTCCATGTTTTAATAATAAGAACTAACTCGAGTACTTCTATTCGATACATACTTATAAACTGAATATACCCCTTTCATCTTTTTAAAAGTATAGGGTATAGCCTTTTTTTCTATTTAAAAACTTGAAACGAAAATGAAATAGAAAACCTTTTCAAACTCATTCACATAGTCTGAACGTTTAAAAATTATTGCCAAAAAAAAAAAATGAAAAATCAGTAAAACCAAGCTAACAAAAAAAAAAGGCTGAAAATGAATCTATGAAAAGTCACTAGATAAAAAAAATAGTAAAAAGATTACAAGCTCATCATGCGAAGTCATAAATTAAAAATTTCTTTCAACCACAAAAATGTAGAAGGACACACAAAAATGGAGAAAGGAAAGAAAAGGAAATACGAAATGGAATTCTGTTTTTGCTGGGAAATAACTTTAGCAAACTTTGCTCGTCGCTATTTTTCTAGTAATTTTTTTTTTCTTTCTTCTTTAGTTTTCCAGCAAACAACTTAAGGCAAAGAAAAACGTTTGCCCAATAACAGTTTTCCCCTCTCTGATTAGCCATCCATACAACCACACAACCACACACACTGAAACTTAGCTAAGAAAGTTCCTTCTCCATAGTCTTTGACTCCATCTTCATCGTCCTTGTCCTCATCACCATCATCATCACCATCATCATCGTTGTATAGAAACAACGAAAAGGACATGTTATCCGCGAGGCAAATGTGAAATGAAATGATGAAGGCGTGAACCCAGAAGTCATTCAAATGTTTCTCAAAGAAGCTCAAGAAGTGCACAAGGAGAATGATGTCAAAAGAAAAGAATAAAATAAAAAGGAAATATACAATAATAAAACAACAAGTGAAAGTGTTGTTAGCTTGAAGTTCTTAAGAAAAATCTTCTTATGAAAAGAAAAATTATTGAAAACGAAGTCATTTGCGGTTAAATCAGATTAGGAACTCTTATAGTAGTATTAAGAACAAGCGAATAATGCAGGCTCTAACAAAAGATATAATCGTTAATAAGCTTAGGGCTTTACTTTATTTCTCTTACGAAGTCAATCAATTGTAATTTTATTTGAAAGGAGGAGAAAACGAGAACATTAGTAAAGTTTAAGAACAAAATTTACAAAAAAGTAAGGGAATTATCTTGGTCTTATTCACTTCATAAGACTATATTTTAAAATTACGTTTTGTTCTTGGAATAAATTTAAACAAGAGTTAGTGTGCCGGGAAAAAAACGTTCGGATGGTCAACAATGTGTATATTCATTCATTCATCCCAAATTATATTTATAGAGTTTAGTTACTTAAACTAACATCGCAACTAAGAAGATTTATTCATATAATAGTTATTTGTTATGTTAAAGATATGAATGGTTTTCGTAAGAAAACAAAATTAAAACTAAACATCGGCACTTAAGAAGCTAATTTATCAATACTCAGCAGCTCGGTTCCTTAATTTTAGTAACTTTGGATCCGTTCACCGGTCAACAGCTTGCATTGAATCACGTTGAATTGTCCAGCTTGTAACAAAATAAAATTGGTTTATTGCCATCAACATCTGATAAACGATTTGCTAAGGCAGTTCTTCTGATATTTTTTTTGTACAAAATTAACTTGTTGCATCGTGTTCTTGTCAGCTGGTAATAACAATATATCGTCAGCTAACAAATTCAATGAATGTGCATTGCATGCTGAGTATAGTGGAGCCCAATGCTGAATGCAATAGATTTTTCTACGATATTATCTATGTATACTCTGTTCATTTTTGAGGTTTACTTGCGCATGTTTTCCGACATGTAATTTTAATAACCCAGGTACGAGCATATTACCAGAACAATTGTTCTAGTGTTACTTCACAGCGATCCGAAATCCGCTTTACCGGAATATTATGCGTAAATGGATTAAAATATAAAAATTCCAAATGCAGGTCTCTCGCGTGCCGTAAGAGCTAAAAAAATACCATCGAACGTGCCCGACAATCCATAAGTGAAAATCCAACATTGTCTGTTTGAAAGAGAAGTCAAGCATTGAACAATTGAAAATAATCATGTCTGCATGTGATTTTAAACTACGACTTACTTTTTAAATCAAATAAAATTCAACTAGTGCCCCGGTAACTTGTACAGATTGGATTTTCAATGTTTATGCTTGAGAGGTTTGATAATTTTGACTTCATCTTATTCGGTACTGAAGCAAATTTTTACAAACAAAATTATCGGATCTGATTAGCGAGAAAATACAAGCAGAAACTTAAGCCATAAAGTCATTGTTTGTCTGAAATATGATATACTATAATAAAATAATCGGCTCTCACTTTTTTGAAGATCGTAAAGGTGAACACATATCCATAACTTCATCTTTGCATCAGTTTTATGTCGCTGGATTATTTCATTTGGGGTTTCTTAAAGAGAGCTCCGAGGACATTAACTTAATTAAAGCAGAATATCACAGAAGAAATGACATCGGTATATCAGGCCTCGTGTCAATGTGTACTGAGTAGTCTTAATAAAATATTGTTTACATACTCATATTGCAGTTATAGATATAAAAAAAAACCGAATCAGCGAAGAAAAATAGCAAATAATGGAAACCTTATTTTCTTCTTAATTCTTACAGTTTTCGAAAAAAAAAAAAGAATTATGTCTTAAGACCTGAGGAACTTCTTTTCTATAAGCCTTCATTGATTTGGAAAATAGTTCAAAATGTCAGTGCTCTATCGATTCCCCTTGCTATGATAAACATTTATTTATTATCATAAATAGTATTCATCATATTCTGCGTAAAAAGATTGAAGTGTCAATATGCTTATTCATGGCCTAGGGAGGACGGAAAGGTGCCTGGTGGGCCTTTGCACTCCATTGCAGCGAAAACCCAAAATACAGTTTTTTGAGCTTCCGGATTAAGGTTGCATTGATCAGTGGTCTAACCAAATGGTTGTTGGGAAAGGCTTGTGTGATAGGTGATCTGGTCTTCGACTACCGCCAAGTTCAAATCTTTATGCAAGGTTGAGTTCCTGACAAGCCATGGGTATCCAGTCATTAGACGCAATGTCATGTTCTACAAGACTTGCACTCTCTTCCGTTGCAATTTAGCAACAATTCCACATATCTGGATTATGTATCTTCATACAGAAGCAATGATTTGGTCATAGACTGTAAGCTTATTCGCGAGAGAGAGTGAGCTTCTCCTGTTAAGCAGCTAGTGAAGCCTGTTAAGAGCTAAATTAACTTCAATTTCGTAAATTTCCATACTAACCTCTTAATATACAAAGTTGATACACATACAGTAACATTTGCTAAGATTTTTTATCTTTATTGTTTGCTGCAAAACAAAACAATGCTAACAACTAAAAAATTGCATACGCAGCAACCATAAGGAGTACTCTTTTTTCTTAATACACAATATTCATACCTCCAGTTTCATTCATTTTTTGTAAAATCAATCCAATAACTTAAATCAATTTCCTCTTCTTTTGCAGACTTTGTATCAAGTGACACAAATATCACACAAAATGGACAAGCAAAACCTGCTGCATCCAATTTGTTGTCCAGTAAAGAGATGACAATCAAAAAGGAACTAATTACACTTCCAAATACTGCAACAGCATTAGCAGGAACAGCAACAGCAACAATATCAAGTGCAACAGTAGCAACAATTTTGACATCATTATCTTCGTTACATGCATCTGCAGGAGCAGCATCACAAGCAACTTCAAGGACAAATGAATCGAAATTCTCACAAATTGGGACAAGTGCAACAGTAGCCAACGAAGTGATGGTAACACCAAAAACAGTAACAACATCATCAAATGTTGTTGTTGACGCAGAAAATAAATCCATATCAACAATTTACCCAACGACAGAAAATGCAACAATTGAAGTTGCAACAACAAAATCCGCAGGAGCCACAGAAACAAGAACAATATCATCAACTACGTCAATTTTAACGATGACGACGACGACGATGCCAGAACTGGATAACAATTTCATAGAATCAGCGACAACATTTTCATTATTATCATCCTCATCATCATTGTCAAGCGATGAGGACGATGAGAACTCTGTGTTTATGCCACATCCTGGTGCTGATTCCTTGACAAAAGGTTTCTCTATACCAACTTTTCTGCCACCGTTTCCGGTGTTTGCTGCAGCGGATCTACCTGCATACAGAGCTGCAGCAGCGGCAGCAGAGGCGGCGGCAGCAGCTGAAGCAGCAGCAGCATCAACCGCAGCACCAGGACAGTTGTTTAATGAGCAGCATTTGTATTTAGATGCGTACAATGTAAACGGTGAAGTGCAACAACAACTGAACCAGCATTCGCTTCGACGAAATACATCCTTACCAACAATCCTCAACATAACCGCGCAGATGGGAAATCATGCCTATATGCCATGTCAGGTAAGAACGAAAAACAGACATTCACGCCCACGACAAGCATGGCCTCCTCCATAAGCCATCAGCTAGGAGCCGGTAGCATACGGTTGTGGATTTAACAGAATTTTCAAAGTCTTGTACAAGTATAACACAATGAGTGACAGCCATAAAATGGAAAGAAAGAAAGAATGAATGAAAGAAAGACTGGAAAGGATAATTGAATTGGCAAAACGGGAAAATAAAGTTAGAAAAGAATGAATGCCTGCCAAGAGACAGAAGATAAGCAAATTAGGACATGAAAAGGAAATGAATCTCAGCCGAAAATTAATTAATGAAAAAATTCAGATTTTGAGAAATTTTCAAAGTTTCATCCCAGTACAGTAGATCGAGTTGAAGTACTCATAGGTATTTTGCAAGCATCTTGACTTGACTTGCTTTTGTAAATTTTCAATGGGCAAAGTGCTTAAAGCAATAGTACAAAAAGCAATTCGAGTCTGTTCGGGGTTAAATACCAATTATTCCAATAAATGTTTAAATGTGCATGGTAAACCAATTGGATTGTTTTCGTATGAAACATAATTGCTAAGCCGGTTAAAATTTTAACTCAAAACTGAACTTGAATTAAACGGAAAGAAGAAAGTTAATGGATTCAAATGATGCCAGTTTTTGCAATTATTGTAGTCAATCCTCTTTGTGTTACTCTTACACTACTCTCGCTTGATCGATATAAGCCTTAGCCTTAGTCAGCTATACAACTAACTTATTCTAGTCCTCAAATATATATAAAAAAAATATTCAAAACAAAATTTTTAGGAGAACAATAACGTATTAAGATTCTTCAAACTCATAAATAAGAAAGTAAGAAAGTATTTTGACAAGACATTGTTGTTCAAAAAAAAAGGGGAAAAAGCTTAAACTTATAAAAATAACAGCAAGATTAATAAAAAATAAAACTTCCTTTAACGTTGATGACTTTTTGGAATCCTACAGAAACCGAAAAAACCAAATTTTGAATTGTTTCCAATGAAATATCCTTCTAAAGTCCTTCGACCGTAGCAACTGTCTTCTCGCGCATTCTTGTTAAATTTGGGTTTACATTCTTTATTATATTAAGATCGGGTCTTAGAGGTAGCCAATCTTATGTTTTTAGTTCCACTTTTCTCAGAAAATCGGTTATCATTTGGGCCTTGTGGCATAAAAGATTGTCCAATGAGTCTGTCACCGGAAGTAATTGTGTAGTCATTTAGCATGAATAAATAATTCCATTCATTTTTACCAAATCACCCATGCCATTAAAGCACACACTTCCTCAAAACATAACAGAGCCTTCACCATGTGGCACCCGTTCGCACACTGACTTAATTTTTTTCCGTATATTCTTAGGTAATCTGCAATAAACTTCTTTTTTTCGATCCATAATATTCAAAGGAATTTTCATCTGTACACAAATGTGTACAAATGTTTTAGCAAATGCAGAATTCGCAAATAACAGTCAACACATATTTTCAATGCAGTCTGCTCACTGAATTAACAGAAACAAATGAAGCCAATTGGGTTCTCTCTGCGCCGAACACTTATGTTGCTTTGCTTATGCACTCTCTGTTAAGTTTGCAGTTGAGGGAAAAAAATGTCTGTCAATCTCTGTTTCTGAGAGGCCAGAACGAGAAAAGTGAAAAGCATAAATGGCTTTGTGTTGTTTGTGTGGAGTTGGAGTCGGAGAGGGAGAGAAAGAGCGAGCAAAACAATACAGATCAGCATGTGCATGAGGCGAGACAGATATGTGTTAACAGTTTATGCTTATGTTTATGGTAAAATGGAGGGTTTTGGACGAGCTCTTTAAATGGAAAATTTGGTATTCTTTCAACTGTTTTTCTGCTAATTAAGATTTTATGATCATTATTGGACTTGTATTGATACCAATTTTGGTGTAATTAAAACATCTTACTTAAATTTTCCCAGTATTATGCCTTTCCCTCTGCGATTTGCTTTTAGTGGTCTGCCTGATCTTGCACAGTTACTCACTGAATTAGTTTTCTTTTGTTTGTGTATTTAGTAGTAGTATATTGTTTGCTGAGGCACCTTGAATACTTTGCTAAGGTGTTCTGCCAAAAAAAACCTGCATTATATTTGGTTACCATATCATTTCGTATAACTTGACTAATTTCACGTGTTTCGTCCATAATTTAAGAGAAACAGATATCAAATACAATATTTATAAAAATGAATGAAAATAACTGTAGAAATTGAAAAACTGCACACAAAACAAAGGAAATCCAAATGAACGAAATGTCAAAATACTTTTGTCCAGCCAAAGACTATTAAAATATATAGACTGGACAGAGCACTCAATTTAAGTGATGTGCCTCTTAATTGAAGTGGTGTGTCCCTTAATTTTTGAGCCCAACAACAAATTGTGTGATTGGTTACTCGAGATTTACCTGCTATTACACACAATTGTTGTTGGATTTACTCGTATTTTCCTCTTGGATTACTCTACAAAAAAGTCTCCGCTTAAATTGAGCGAGTTGTCTGCTCTATATGTTTTATATTCTTTAGCGATATATATATATGCATTATTTTATACCTTGAGGACACCCTTGTACTATAGCCTAACTAATTTAATTATTGTATTAAATTTATAGTACAAACTTATAGCTTTTGATGCTAATTTTATATTATAAGTCAACAAAAAATAAACAAATAAATTAATAATAAATTCTTAATAGGCATGATGAGACGATTCGATCAAGCCATATATACACAGCTGGAGGGGGTCTCGGTTGTTTCAGGATAGCCTTCAAACTAACCCATTGTTTCATACATCTCCAAAATCAATTTGTGCTTAACTATTAGTTAATAACTAACATATGTCACAATAATGTTAAATATTTAAGCAATTGAGTTGATTAGTTAAAATAACTAACTCCAAAGAAAATAATCAAATTTTACTTAGTTCACAGATTATGGGACTCTTAAAATTAATCACGTCATGGATTACTTTTCTTATTTCTCACTTCAATATTTTTAAATGACATGAATGTACATGGTAATCAAAAATGTGACCTTGTTGTATATTTGATTAAGCATTTCTCTGTGGGTGTAAAACATGTGAAAGGTTAATGCTTTTCATATTATTTTTCTAACAAAATGACTTTGTAATCTCTAAGTGAAGCAGAGATTTCTCACTAAAACCACAAAAGATTATATGATTTTCTCTATAAGACTAGTCAATCACAATACTCTTATACGAATACAAAAAAGAAAAAAAACCAGAAGATAATTAACTGAATAACACACATACACACACACAAATAACTTTCTGACAATAGAATTTACTAATTTAAGTAGGCAGGAATATGCAGCATAGCAATAAGAAAAGAAAGCAGTATTTTAATTAACTTAAGCAAATTTCAAAAAATTTTAAATGGAAAAAAGTCTTTGTTTTTGGGTGTATTTACATAGCCACAACATCAACATCATCAACATCATCAAGAATAACAATAACAACAACATGAAAAATAGGAAAGAACAACAATGTTTTTGTGTACATATCTAAGCCGCATTATCCTTGCATGGAAGCGAGCTGTCAACCCACATCCTGTGTTCCTCATAACATACAAACAGAATCCAATACAGATAGACATACGAAATATACTTACTTTACCTTTTAGGCATTCTTCCAAAAACTTGGCTCGCAGCATTTCATTTTACTAGATCAGCATAAATTCATTTGCATAGCAACAATTTATTTTGTTTATGTTTATTTTTATTTTTATGACGTAAATGAATGAATGAGTGAATGAATGAATATATAAACCAAATATGTATGGTATGTAAGTATTGTAGTAACCAACCAACCAACTAACCAAAAAACGAGGCCAACTCTCCTTCTTCAATTTACTATTTTTTTTTTTTTCAATGCTTTCTAAACTGGAATAAAGTACTAACAACAATCTAAAATACCTACAACAATCATATTATACTACATCTATTCTATATACGAGTATCTACAATATGAGATACATATGCAAATATATTGGCGTGATATGTAAATGTTAGTTTTGAATTATATTTTTGTTCAAGAGCAAGGAAAATAAAGAAAATACAAAGAACTAAGAACTTTTGTTGAAATGTCCTTTTTGGTCCAGTTGATTGTAAAAATGGAGCATGGAATAGTAATGAGAAATGCAGATTGGCATGCATCATGATGTTGATGGCTAATATATGTGTAGTACAGTGGTTAGTTAAATTGTTGGATGCTTTGGATTTATTCCCCTAAAGGGTCTCATGAAAAAAAGCCACCTACTCATTCTCCAAACGACTCCTTGATCCAAATCATTTAGTCTAGACTCGACAGTCTGTGATCATTAGGGAAGAGAAGGCTTTCAAAATTTGTTAGAACTGAAATAGGATTAGGCGACGTCGTTGAAAGAGGCTTCATTCTAATGACCTTCTAACTGGAAGGTTGCCACCTAGATAAATGTACACTGCAACATAATCTCCCCACATTACTATTCTAAATAACCACAACAATATTTTATTCTATTTTGCGATAATATTATAATAAATAAATTCAAAATAAAAAAACCTTTCTGAAATTGATGGAAAAATCCTGAGAATGATAAAAGTTATATTGAGTATAAAAAACAATGATTTATGGACTCATGAATAAATCAAAAAAAAATCAATTTCTATGGGAAAAATGTGCATAATTAAGTTTGTGCCCTGGAAATTCTGCTTTGATTTCGATAAATTTCTGTTTACAGAACAAAATGACTAAATTTTACAAACATTTACTGATTTTCGCTTCCCACTGTAACATATCCATGAATATATTTATCTTAAAGTCCATCATATTTTGGTATTTGAATATTATTTACAGATAAGGCGCCTATCGGACAAACCAGTTTCCTGGGTGCGCATGCGTGATGAGCATATAATCAGTGTGGATGAGTCAACCTTCATTGCGGATGAACGTTTTCAGGCAATATATCAAGAGGCCAACGACTATACATGGTCGCTTCAAATCAAATATGTGCAAGCTGCGGATGAGGGTTGGTATGAATGTCAAATGGCTACAGAACCGAAAATGAGTGCCAAAGTCTATCTGGAAGTTGTCAGTGAGTATAATAACTTAACTAAATTAAAGTATCATTGAGAAGCCAAGTAAATTGTGCTTTACAGCACCGAAGACAGAACTAATAGGCGACCAAAGTCGATTTGTTAAGGCCGGCAGCAAAGTAGCTTTGCATTGCATTGTACGCGGTACTTTGGATCCACCCAAGTATATCATTTGGTTCCGGGGCAAGACAAAGATACCAGACAGTGATGACAAGTATGGTTGGTATACACAAATCGATCGTAATATCTTTGGTAATGTGGGCGATAATCAAAATACGGTGAGTACTTCAGAGAATGAGGGAATGAGTCCAATGCCTTCATCAGTTATTGCAGTTAGTAATTCCCTTTGAGCAATCACGACTATTGAATAATCATTAATTACAGATCGGTTCATTAATTATACCGTTCGTGCGCAAAGAGGACTCCGGCAACTATACGTGCCAACCGGCAAACAGTGCTGCCGTTTCTGTTGACCTACACGTGTTGAGCGGTAAGTAATATATATTTGTGGTCTGAAAACTTACTGACAAAATGAATGACTTACTACTGACTACTGTTGCTGAATTATTGTGTCAGCAAATTTAATGATTCATATTAATCGCAACTGTCGCCATTTTCCTTTCAACTTTGGGTCAACAGGTGAATACTCCGCATCGGCTATTATGTCCGGTGCGCCAAAGATGCGTTGCTCAGTCCTTCATGGCCCTGGACGTCGTATGTTCTTACTGCTATTGATTCTCTTGCTGGTGGCATTGCAGAAGACGTGACTTGTGACGTGACTGGGTTATTGAACGGCTGCCACCCTCTCAGTCTGGACTTGGGGTCGCTCGCTCATTGGACTTCAATTATTTTTAAGCTTGGCACATTGGTGAGTGAAGTGTGTTGTGTACCATGTTTGTGTGCGCAGTTATGTAATTTAGGTTAAAGATTAATTAGTGAAAATGCCATTACATTGTAAATACTGACGTCAAATGTGAAAGTAGTTTACGCCCAAATGAGGCGAAAAGAAAATATTCAACAATTTTCCCAAAAGGAGTAGTCAACAAGGAAATAAAGAATTAAAAAGGAATTCCATCAAAAGTTGATTGACTTTTGGTAGATATTTTATAAAGTAAGTTTAATGTTAAATACTTTGTAAGTCTAAATTATCTAAATTAAATTAAATTAAATTAAATTCATTGATCATAATAAATATTGTAATAATAAAGTTTATAGAGAATAAGCAGAAAAAGATTTTTTAAAAATTATTAAAATTCAAAACAAAAAAAAAAACAATAAAGCATTTAATAAATTAATAAAAATAACATAATAAATAGCAAAACAACCAAAACAAAAAAAGAGAATATAATTATAATTAAATAAATAAAAAGATATATATAAAAGTATCTAATTAAAACAAGAAATAAAAGATAACATAAAATCAAATCAAATTTAAATATTTATTGTAATTATAGCAATAATAAAAACATTAAAAATCATCTCATTCACTCTCACACACACAGAAATAATTTGACAAAAAATAAATAAAAGGAAAAAGAGAAAGCAGAAATGTTGTGAACTAAATCAATAATTAGATTATTGTATGTGAAATTTAAATTTAATTATATAAATTAACAAACATTATTTAATACAAAATACATAAATATAAACGTGAAAAATAAACTCAAATAAAAATTAATTGTTGGTTTCATTTTATTGAAATATACAAGTTTTCGAATGCTTCAGAGTAGTTAATTTTTTCCAATAATGGAGCTGGCATGGTACAATAAAGGTTGTGTTATTTATTTTTAAATAAATATGGGTGGACCATTTATTGGCCGATTTTGGTTTGGTCATTATTAGTGTTTACACTGGTTTTTTTTAAGCAGTCATCTGTTTTCTGTTTTCATTAAAAGCACGCATGAAACGTTGTTCGTAGTTTTGAAAGGTGAAAAAGAGAAATTTGTGAAGAATGGATAATGCACGACATTTGTTTAAATTTGCAACATTTGTGAATCGTATGTTTTGTTTGTAAACAATTAAATGGAATGGAAAATTTTTAGGTGGTGAGTTAAAAAGGATTGGGAGTAGAATTGGCAAAGTGTAGGGACCAGATTTGATTGGGAATATTTATTTTTGTTGTTATGAAATGGAGAATATCTTAATTATAGGCAAGATTATCATCCATTGATGTCTCTTTCTCAGCTGTTTCTGTTCAACACTCCCAAGCCGCAAACAACGCCGTAATTTCCATGTAGTCAGCTGCGTTCAGAAAAGTCAAATCAGTCAGCGCTTACTGAGTAATGATTCGGTTTGTCGTTCACAATGCTATTTTAGTATCACGAATAGCTGTTTTTTGCTTTGATTATAACTACCAAGAAAAAATTTGTTGTATTGAGAGATAATAAATAGGATTTATGTGAAAGTTAATAATGAAGAAATATTAATTAAATGCAAGCACGCTGCTACCCAAATTGAATGTTTTTATACGAAGAAGAAGATGATATTACCAATGTAATTGTGAATTACTTAAATAGAAGCGGTCGTGGTGTTCCACAAAGTATTTGGACTATTGTTAATGTTTGTAGGAAAGATATAGCACATTTTGGGGCAACGATATTAAATATTTCTCCAGAATTATTCAAAGTGAGCTTTCGAATGGACAGAGCCATGTTCAATATGTTAATGGGGCAGATGCAAGGTATAGGGAAGGATGAAAGACTTGCCATTGCATTGTACAGTCAGGCCTCAAATTCAGTGGAATACCGATTAGTGGGTGGACTGTTCGGTGTGACAAAAGAATCGGTTTGCATGATTCACGAATTCTAACATTATATAAAATTATCTGATTAAATTTCTATATTTTGTTTGTTTTGAGCCATGAATACCTGTTTTATGTTTGGCGCGTAACAAAAAAGGAAGAAGAAGACACCTGACAATCACCAAAAGCGACGAAAATATCAAAATGCTGCCAACTTCCAAGGAAAAATTGGCCAACACTGCTCAGAGTGATCTTTTGAGAAAACCAAATGAAAACGTATCAATTTAAGATTCGAATCATTGATTCAAATCACATCTATCAAGAACAACATCTCAATTTTGTCATTTTCCCTGTTGTTGTTGTCAAATGTGAATCGAATCAATGGTCGCATCATCGTAGCTCACTGCAAAATGGCTATAATTGAATAATTCTTCCAATTTAGTGTGAAATAGAAACCAGATAGCTTTTCACAATGTTAACACTTCGCTGAGTGGGCTTTGAACGAGTTTTACGATGAACAAGAGTTTACAGGAATAGTTATTTTTCCTGAACTTTATTTTAAATGCTATCAGCCCATTCAGAAGGCTTGTTCTGTTCTAACAGACACCAAGTGCGACACAATGATAATTTCGAGTGAAATAATGCAAAACGGTGAGAGGTGTGGGTGCATTATTATAATAAAAACGAGATGAAGAAGATGATCATGAACCTGATGGCAGAGCTCAGAAAATAAATAGGATATAAAATTTTGTATGTCAGTAGCCAGTCAAGTTTTCTTGTTTGATTGTCTTTGTCTCGCCTGTTCGACGCGATATACATAACGCGATAAGAAACGATGCAATTATCGATATCGAGCAGTGTTCGATATTGACATATTCGGTTTTAGTTCACCATATGCAATGATGGGCATATGTGCACAACCAGTCATAAAGCAACGCAGACAAAGACATTGTATTCTGTTACGTTTCCATTGGTGTACGAAGTCTGTTCAAAAAGTATGACCAATTTTGAATTTACGCAGTCTACGTTTTATCGATTTTCGATTTTATAGCGTTATGTTGGTACTCACGTCACTCACTTATGCTGACAAGGTCGGCCATTTTCAATTTTTGGTTAATTTTTAACTGCTCTTTTGCTTGAACGTGTTTTGGTCTTGGCTCATACGGTAGCTTCCATTGACCTATTGTTTCCACGTCATAACCATAAATCCATGATTCGTCACCTATTATGACCCTCTGGAGAAAACTTGGGTCATCGCAAACCGAGTGCAAAAGCTTTCTGAGCAATGTATACGCTGTCATAAAAAATAATGCCCTCAAGTTTCCATCGAACAGAAGGACATGTTTGTTGGCCTCGGTGTATCGTGGGCCTTATGCTGAGCATATAATGGAACCGTAAGATGTTGGAAATATAATCTATTTTCTTGCATTACTAATTTATATCTTAGGATGAACACAGATGTTTTCTATAATAATAATTTTCTGTTTGGCATCGGCTTACAATGAAAGAATACAAAATTGCATTAAATGAAATTATTTGTCTTCATCTGGAGAGATTTTTCAAAAATTTTAATGAAAGTAAATTAATATTATTTCAAAATTTCGTTCTAATGGTCTGAAATATTCAATATTCATTTTATTTTACCATGGAATTTTTATTTTAATTTTGCCAAACTTATTTATTTAGTATTTTTGAATTTGATTTTTTAGTTGTTATTTTATTTATTACAAAACCGATTCTTAAAAGGTCTCTATTTTTTATGTTACCATTTTTTTTTCGCACATGGGGTGTTATATTTTCCCATAATTGTTTTTATTTGCTTTTTATTACAAAACAGATTTGAGATTTATTGAGGATAGTTTAAGTTAAATATAAAGTTTGTATTTTTGACCTTCGGTTTACAACGTTGAGCAACGATTTTTTTATTTTTTGATCTAAATGCCATAAATTAAAAAAAATTATTTAAACTTCCATAATAATATTTTGTCATTCAAATAATATTAATTTTATTAATAATCAAATCAGTTCAGGTACAAGTACAATACGTATATATACAGTGATGGAAAAAATAATAGATACAAGCAAAAAAAAATGTTTATAAAACAATGAGTATCCAAATATTTTCTATACTCATATTTGCATTAAAAAAATAACTAACATTCAATAAAAACATAACGTAAATTAAAAATGTATTCCATCTTCCAATTTGCTATTGGAAAAAATAATAGAAACATAACGAACTCATAGAATTCACAAGATTCTCGCATGTTTCCGGTAGAATCAAATACCATTGCTCCTTGACTTTCTACCAAAGTTGTTGCTTATTTCTTGCTTTGAAGTTACTCAGACGTTTCTTTAAGTCTCCCCAAAGATGCTTTATGGGGTTAAGGTCGGGTGATTGGGATGGCCACTCCATTACCATTACATGATTGTCGATAAACTATTTCTTTACAAGCTTTCACGAATGCTTGGGGTCGTTGTCCTGCATGAATTCCCATTTTAGAGGCATTTCCTCTTCAGCGAATGGGAGCATCGTTCTCCTTAAATTGTTGACATAATCTGGTGCATACATTTTACCATCTATCAAATGTATCGGACCCACACCGGTTGAAGAAAAACAGCCCTATAACATTATGGATCCACCGCCATGTTTAAAGGTTTTTTGGTGTACTTTGAGTCATATGCCGACTTTGCAGGACACCGTACGTAAACTTTTCCATCGGATCCTATCAAATTAATTTTAGTTTCGTCCGACCACAGGACATTTTTCCAATTGAGGCGGTAAATGTGTCGAGTAGAAAACGCTAGTCTCCGTTTAAAGTTTTGTGCAGACAATAATGGTACCTTCTGTGGACTTCTAGCCGGTAAATTTTCTTCTATCAATCTGTTTCTAATAGTTCTACTATTCACTTCAATATTTATGTCCCTTTTAAGTTCCTCCGAAGTTTTGAAAGGGCTTTTTTTGCTGTAGCGCACTAACAGTTTGTCTTGGCGATCAGTGGTTTTCCGCTTTCTTCCCCTGGTCTCAATCTTCTTTTCAGCATGCATTGCAGTAAAAACCTTTTCCTTGGAGCATTTCATCATCTTCACAATTTCTTCTTTTATTTACCTTTTAAAATGCAAAAACAAAACTTGTTTCTATTATTTTTCCAAGACAAACTCGTGCTTTCATCACTTAAACGGAAGTAAAACGAAAATGGATTGAAAAAGGATCAAAAACAGATAACGGCAAGATCTACCGTTACTAACAGCTGACTTACAATAATGAGCATTAAATTAAAACGTTTGAATATAAACAAAAAAAGCAATTTCAAAAATTTTTAACTTTGTTTCTATTATTTTTTCCAACACTGTAGGTACCGCTTGTATTCAAACGTAGCTGCAGTACCGCTTATTTTCCTACGCTGCGCAACCGTGAACCAATGAGCGAAGTCAATGCCCTACAGCATTGAACAAAATTATTCCCTTCCTAATTACCTAAAGTTTCATAAATTCCTATTTTGTGTAAGCCTCTAATTCCTGTTGTGTTGGTACTGAAAAGTTATTTTCTGTTTCGCAACTAGTGCAGAATTCCCGATAACGTTCAATTATAACATTTCTCACTGTTTTAGTCTTATTTTATTTATTTTTATTTACCAAAAATCTCATGTATTATAGAATTACTTTAAAGGCTTTATAACATAAAATGACTGAGATAGCGATAGCGTTCACCATTGACAGTCATGGCGTGACCTTCTGCATTTTCGAAAAAGAAAGTGCCAATCACGCCACACATTGACTCAATATCGATGGATTGGCTTCTGTACAACGATTTGTGGAATTTACGTTCCCCAAATTCTGTAGTTTTGTTTATTTACATATCCATCGGGATGAACATACGCTTCGTCAGAAAAGATGATTTTTTTCTTGCAAAATCCGGGTCATCGTTAAACTCATTCAAAGCCCACTCAGAGACGAGTGAACATTATTGATGGTTGTCCAGTTTCAATGTCATACGTAATCGGAAGAATCGTTGTATCAAATAAAACAAAATTCGTTGGAAAAATAAAGATTCGTATATTTAATGATCAAACCAAAGTTGGACCAATAGATGGGTCACTCTTGATATACTACATAAGTAAATAAGTATTCATTTACCATACCAACTACTTTATGATTTTAACAACGAATTGACCCGTATTTACATTTTGTCGGTTTAAGATTTTATTTGATTGAAATCAACAACAAAACTTTTACGATACTAAGAATAATATAATTTTGCAAGGATTCAAAACAACATAACTGCTGCTGACAGTTTGATCATCTTGATGCCAAAGAATTTAATATTCATACGATCAAAGGATGTTTAGAAAAGTAATGAAACAACTCTGTTAGATTTTAAGATTTTAAGATTTTAAGAGCTCTGGTTGTTCAAGGCTCAGTACAGTTCCCCAAAAATCTTAGAATATAGTTCAGCCAATTACCCAAAGCTTAATTTTCAAAGTTTTTAGGTAAACATAGCCTTTTTTGCCGTACATAATGTATTTGTTACTAATTTTGCCTAGGGTCAAAATCGGATATTGCTAATATGACCATTTGTCATATATATTTGTTGTATTGATTTCTTATACTCCAGCGATGTTGTATAAAATAAGGAAAGATTTCGCTGCAACCCAAAAAAAAATGTAGCTTCTTTACAACATCTAACTGCCTCCTAGTGAAATTAAATGAATTTGTATTTATTTTGCACAAAGAATTTTCCTTTGATCTTAACCTATCGATCATTTATACTGCCATTAAAAGCCTCATTGTCGTAAGATTCTCCTTTGCAATTGTCAAATTAGATATTAGCGTTGTGACAGCATCTTTATTGGCTAGCAACTTGTCTTTTGCTTGGGCAAAAAGCAAAGAAATCGTTCAAATGGTCCTACATCAAATTGATCAAAAATCACAATTGTGATGTAATAAATACGATAAAACATCCCGACTAATAGGCACATTTTAGAAGAGAAATGACTGTCATATCTGTGTTTCATTTTTAAGTAAAGGAAAATTAGAAGTTTCTGAGTTGGAAGAGGACTTTAAAAAAGAGCAAAAATTGAGTTTAAATGAGAACATAAGCCCGGTAATGTCACGATCATCCTTCAATAGTTAAGTTCTTAAATTTGATATACGAATTTTATTTGATGTATATTATGTATATTCTTCAGAGAATACTTGTGTGAGAGTTCACGACACAAATACTTGTTTATCTCGTATGTGGTGTGGCTTCAATCAAAAGAAATTTCAATCAATTAAAATCAAGGACAACCACAATAATTTTCTCACCTTTATTAATGAAGCATTAAGCATTTATGGCAAGCCACTTAATAGCACCATTTATTCACACTCTCAACTCAGTCAGTTGATTGTGCATTTATCTTAACCATAAGAGCCACGACCATTATACTCGTATGTATTGTATATATGTATGTACATATGTCTGTACAATAAATATTTGTTATAAGAAGAGCCAAAGGGAAATGTATTGCATTTAGGTAAGTTTATTTAGTTATTTATCTCCATGGATTGATTTATTAAGGTAATAATAAAGAATTTTCGTACATTCAATTGAATATCTAAATAAAGACCAAATTGAGTAAGGAAATTCTATTCAAATAGACATTAAGAATATTAAAGAAGAATCAATTCAACATTTAAATTATTCGTAAATGTTGGAGGAACTTCATCTAACATTCCTTAGTAATCCAATCCCATTATGGCGTCGGTGAATACAATGAATTTACATGTTGATTGAATAAAGATAAAATTCATTCCCCACTCCAAAGAAAAGAAAACAGAAGGAGATGGAAATTGTTATGTGAAGTACGTTATACCTGCAATGGCCTATGTACTTATCTAAATAGAACCACAAATACTACTTGAAGTAATAAATAACTTCAACGCTTTTCCTTTTAACAGCTTGCAACACAGAAAATATTTCAACATGTTGTAAGGCAGCGGTGAAAGGCATCTTAAAGAAGAGAATTCCTGTGCTCTACTTACAACCATGAGGAAAAAAAACAGTGAAGAAATGTAAGAGTACTTATTATATAGATACTTTTGTATCTACTACATACACTTACTATGTACATCGAGCAGAATTCTACTGAAAAGTAACATATGCCAGACGTCGAATGATGCGAAACTGAAATTGAAAATATGTTCTTAGTTACTAAATATAACAAAAAATATACATGAAAATATTAAAAGAACTTGAAACATTTGGAAATTTGCCATGTTTGTTTCTTGGATGATGATGTTTCTTGGGTTGTCCTTAATAGTTAAATATTAAATTTAAATGAATGAGTTTCAAGGCAATTTATTAAATTCAAATTAATAAACTTAAATTTTTTTTGTAAAAATATTAAAACTAATTTATCAAAATGCCAAAAATAAGGAAAATCATAAAAAATCATTTCATTTTCAAGGCAAATGAAAGAAATACAAAGAAGTCACTTATCTCAGAGAAATGTATGTAAGGAAGAGGAAAAATGAAGAATATTTGCAACTATAAATGCGATGGATTAGAAATAGAAAAGGAAAGGAAAAGTAAACTGAGAAACACATAAAAACTGAACCACAAATGAAAAGGAAATAAAGTGAAATAAATGAAAATACAATACAAAAACCATAAAAAAATGAAATCTATTCAAACTCAGCAAGAGTGTTTTATTGTTTACAAGAAACAAAACAAAGTAAATTCAAATATAAATAAATAAATAAGATGAGATGATGAAAAATGGAAACAAAGAAAATAGAAATAAAATTTGTTTAAGCCAACAAAATGGTAAAATCTCCAAAAAGTGAAATCAAAATATATAAAAAGCAATAAAAACATAGGCCCTGAAACTGCAAAAGGTTGAAGATGAAGATGTTTGTCAAGATAAACGATAGGAAAGGACATTCTTCTCAAAAGTAATAGAGTACAAAGCATAAAGGACACACAAATATCGACTGGGATGGATGGACAACTAAAGAAAAGGAAGCAATCTACAATACAATAACCAAGAATACTTAACAAAGTTATTAAAATTTTAATATCATTAAATTTACGAGGATCATTCAAAATTGATTTGCAAGAAAACAATATAAAAAGCACAAACTCTCTACTGGCTCATCAATTCAATATCTGGTCTCAGCCTTGATTACAAGATCTTGTGATATATGTATAAGCATTTGTTTACCAATTTGGACATCTGGTTTCAAAAAAATGAGGCAACACAACCTCTCGTAACTAATAAGTCTTACAATGACCTCATTCCAAAAGCCTGAGAACAATCACAATCACTTTTTAGTATCCATAAAATTAAGATATCCACAAATATCTGCAGATACTGCTAGCCAAACAAGAAACGCATCCCTATATGTTGTTATTAAATAAATGATTACCACACAAATTATTCTAGAAGAGACGATGAGTAATCATATTGTTTGCCCTAAATACAATAATTATGTATAAGAGTCTTGCACGAATGGATTTGAAACGGCAAACAAGACATTTGTTTCGGTATGAGCAAGGCAAGTTTCAAGTCATCGGTCAACCAAATGGAATGAAATGGTGACATTTGTAAATACCAAATACTCGCTCAGATAAACCAAATGTTTTATTTGAAATGCCGACCAAATGCGAATAAACCAAATTTCAAATCAAATAAAATGATTGGAAAGCATTCGAATATATGAAAATCGTTCTTGAACTATTAGTTACGCTAATCAATGACTATAAGGGTTGAAAAAAAATATGTGTACGACGCGGGAGACTGTCTCTTTCATATGCTCATGCATAGTTCTCCAGCCCAAGTGGTTGCTGAAGCAGAACCTTTAGGAATGATTTGGATGATTCTCAAATACTCTAAACTTAAGTATCCACAGTAAACCAAATTAACCAAATGGGAGGCATTTCATTTCATTTATTTGGTTTTATTTTTCATTAGATTTATTTGTATTCGATTTTCGAATGTACCAAGTGCGCATCACTTAGCAAACACATGCCATTCCTTTTGTTTAAATGTTTGCTTACGAATTTATTTGTGTAAAACATATTATGTATAGTATGTTAAAAGATTCATTTTAATTTAGAGACATATCTGGACTGTAGGAAGGACAAGGTAGTATCCCTCAAGGGTCAGGCAGGTTGACCATTAACTATTTATTGTGATTTCATTTATTTTCCCCCTATTGCTGGCTTCCTGTAATATGATCTTCAAAACAATCGCTACGTATAGCATTTGAGTTGCACAAAATGATTCCTGTTGAACAAGATTTTGTTCATATTTCACAGAGGTTCAATTGTTTTAAAAATGTATTTACTCACTCATATAAATTTCCGCGGCCTACACAACTCTACTATAAAATGATGGAATCAAGAAGTTAAATTTCAATTGTTTTTTACCTGCAGAAAACAAGATAAGAATCTCTGAATATTGTTTAAATAATCGGCTGATCAGAGTTCATACTAATGATCTTTAATTTGTCACTTTTATCATTGAATGAACCTCGTATATTTATTTTTACTATTAAATTTTGTCCCCTTGCCCCATTTTAATAAAGTGCAACGTAGGATTTTATTTAAAGGAACGAAAAGAGTAAAAAAGAAATTATCAAAATAAAATAAATTTTCTTTGCTTTATGTTTTTTGAAAGAAGAGACAAATTTTTTGTTCATCATTATGCTTGTTATAAAGGAAGCAAGTTGAGCATCCGGAAAATGATGACTTTACGATGTTAAGCAAAAGTGTAACTAAAAACATCATCAGCCTCGTCAGTAATGGCATCAACAGCATCAGTGGCATCACTAGCAACGTCATTATCGTCATCTGCATCGCCATTATGATCATAATGAACATCACGTCAACATTATCTGCTGGTAAAGGGAAAAAAGAAAAGCCATCGGCAACCGACGTAACCAATGACTTCCTGTCTTGCTGACTTGCTGGTCATTACAACGACTTCTCCTGCTCCTTCTACTCCTTAGTCAGCTTCTCTTTTACAATCTCACCATATATATGAATGTCTATGGTATATATTGTATAGCTTTACAATTTTCTTTTATTTTTCGTTTCGTCGCATCCTTAATTGTGTAAATATTGAAGCATCCTTTTCATGTAACTATCTATGTGTGTGCATTTGTGTGTTTGAGTTTGAGTTTGTATAGTTGAACTTGTATACGATTTATATCCATTTTTCTTTTCCTTTTTTTCACTTTGACTTTGGTTTGCCTTTTTCTTCTGTTATTATGTATGAGTATTTTCAAAAGATACAAAAATCAAGTGCAGAAAAGTATCTTTGAAGTAGTTGCTCTTTGGCTTTAAGTTCATGCTGGCACCATTGTATTTCTAGTTGATTGAGGTACTTTTGTGGTTTCTTATTTCAGCAACAGCAACAACACCGACAGCAACAACATCAACATCAAGAACAACAAAGGGGATAACAACCGAACAAAGGATAGAGTAAATATATATGGTATTTACTAAAAGATATTTCTTACCACAAACTATAAATGACTTAAGAATGAAAAATAAACATACATATTTATTTTTTATAAAGATATTTTTATTTATTTTTAGACAATTATGTTTATCCTTGTTCGTTAAGTGAAGACAGTAATTAAGTTTAGAGAATAGAAATCAAATTATCAATAAATAAATATTGGCAAAGGAATTGGAGAAACATTTTTTGTGAAGACTTTACACGCAAGGAAGTATTTTAAAGAGTAAGGTTTTTTTTAATATAATTTTTTTTTTTTTTTCTGTTCTAATCACTGTAGAATCAGTTTTCACCATATAAAGTAATATTATCATAAACTTATTCTTTCAAGAACACTTATGATTTTTTTGTTACCCAAGAGTTCGTGGGATATTTTTGTAATGAAATAACATTTCCGAGCTTATTGACATGGCAAACAGCGATTGGATGGTCTATACTGAACTCTTCGACTAACAATTTAGTTGTCAAGCTATTGTCCTCTCTCAAAGATCCATTTATCTGTTCATAGAAAATGATGGTCATCCTCCAATGCTTGTTTGGCACGACTTTAACTTCTTGAATAATCTTTCAGCATTGCTAATTGTTCCTTTCAGATCGCATAATGATGCACTCCAATCTAACTCGAAAAAGTATTTCAATTGTCAACAGACGTTGTTGCCCATTAAACACTTCTAAAATTTTGTGGGTATTTTGCAAATACTTGTTGTTTTGGTGTTTCTTTTGCTGAAACTTGATAGACAACATTACTTGCTTCCGGCTCAACTAATGGTGGGTGTGAAAGATGTGGTATATTATTTTCCATTAGGGAGTCTTATCTCTAGTATCCAAAATATCTATGTTTTTGACAATAACCTCTTAATGAATATGTCTTTTTAGGGTTCCGTACCCAAAGGGTGCAAACAAGATCCTACGCTGTCCGTCCGTTCATTAGTGAGCTCTATATTATGAACCGTAATACGTAGACAGTTAAAATTTTAACAGAATGTATAAGTCAATTGCCGAAAAATAATAAAACTAAAATAAAGAAACGTGTGCTTATTCACTTTCTGTTTCTCATTTTGATTAATTTTTTGTAGTTTACTGTAAAGCGTTGTTAAATATTTGAATTTTGTGGGGCAAACAAATTAATTTTAAATAACTTCAGACAGAGGTACAAGCTTAATGTTCAATGGAATTACATAAATAGTGTTAAACCTCGCTCGGTCATATGGTCGTACTTTTCGTGTACGAATCCGACTCCCACTTAAACGATTTTTTTTGAATATGCCGTCGTGCACAGTGTCAAGTTCTTTCTGTCCATCAGTGTCTACTCAATGTAAAAGTTAAGCAACGTTCTTATTTTCCACTTGACCAAGACTCTTAATTATTGGAATTTGATCTTTTGACAGACCCATGAACAATCATTTAAATAGTTGATTATTCTTTCCTAATAAAACATAATCAAATTCAAGTGTAAGATTTTGTTGTTTGTTTGTTGACTTTATCAACTTAAATTCAATGTTAAATTGGAATTAGACATTCACATCTACGCAACGCCTTAATTGGAAAAACCATGGCCTATTTTTCTATTTTTATTTGAATCTCCACAAGGCCAGCGATCTGGTTAGCGACACTGCCAAAGTTGCATTTTTGCTCAGATTTCGTCGATTTGCTGCTCACTGAGGTGTGTATTTTGCCAATGGAACTATATATCATGGTTAGTGGAATTTATATTCAATCGTCTTGCATAGTTAAAACCTCAAAGCAGAAAACATCGAGTAGGTTGTACAAATATCTACTATTGCTTACGCATATTAGCATTTTCCTACTTTTTAAATTCTTTTACTTTAATAATCAAAAATTATTTTTTTATTGCTAAGTCTCTATCGATTATACATTTTTTAATATTCAAGCAAATCACAGTGACACCCAAAATTTAATAAATTTATTAAAACAGATAAGTGGAAAAGAGTAATACTCACGATGGTTAACATTTCCTTACTAACTTTATGAAGTCTTCGATTGACATTTGATGATATGTAAAGAATGTTTTAAAAATATATATACAAATCAGCCAAAGACGCTGTTAACATGCACCTAATTCTAACCAAGAACACCAATCCAACGGACGTAAACAAATTTTTGAGAAATTATTTATCAGACAAACTTCAAAATAGTATCACCAAATGTAACAAATTGTATCAACACAAACTCCCTACATACATACGATTATCTAAAGAGACTAACACAAGAAAATGTTAATCAAAACTCGAAATTAAAGCAAAGTTCTTATACTCAGATTAGGTCACACTAATCTTACCCTAGTGCACTAGACCGCAATATACTTAAAAACTCATTGCCTCTGCCTCTTAAAGTCAAAAAATTATGTCTAGACAAAGGATTGTTTTTTACTTAAACGGTATTCGCAACTAGTTGTATGTTGATTGTCACAGTAACAAAATCTAATCTGTGAAACCACCTCAATCTATATTCTATTGTCATTAGATATTTCAACTCTTTATTGAGAATGAGCATAATATAATTTAAAATCATTGAATACTATAATCAACATAAGAAACACTAATCAATTTGTTAGTTTCTAAAATGTATTGGAAAATACAGAAGTACTAAGTATGCATATAAATTACCAGATAATTTATTGCTTATTTGGCTTTTTGATTTATTTAGAATTTAAAACTCTCCATAATCTGACAAGCGAATCAACAAAGAATGGTCGGTCCTTGTAAATGTAAATTGTTAAACCAAACACAAATAAAAACCCTATTTGGCCACATATACAAACACTTCAAATCACTCAATTTGAAATGCAACAGAACTTTGCAAATATTTAACATTTTCAGATATCTAATATTTACAAAATTCGTTTAAACATATGATTTTCACGCCAATACCGATTGCATATCGAACTGGAAATGAAATCATTGCTGTTGCAACTACAAAAGCTGATGCAGATGGAGCGATAACGAGACACTAACATTAATGGGTTTTGAAATCATCAACAACGTTGGCATCATCAGCTTAGCGTCATCAATAGCCACAATTCCAACACCGACAACGGCAATCAAACTTGTTGTGTTGTTATCCACAAAAGTGCCTCCTGATATCCATCCAAATCGTAATGTTGCACAAACGAAATGTAATGCCGCACGCATTCGTCAACTCACACGTAACGAAATACACAATTTTAGACAACAACTACAACAATATTATCCATGGGCGTACCTTATTTCTGACCTAGGGAAGGAAATCAGGAGTTTTCTATTGATAAATTTTAATTTGACATTTTACATTTAGTATAAGTATAATACAACTGTAAGAATGGATGCAATTTAGATCAAACGCCCTCTCATAAACCCCCTAGGTACGCCTTTAATATTACCAAAGCTACTGCTAACAGAGTGAAATTCATTCGTAGATAATTCTATTCATTCCATGTTGATGTTGATGTTGTCTATTTGAGTGAGAGTTTTACCACCGCCTTAACCACCCATTGGTATCATCATCATCATCAACAACATTGTTAGCTGCCTACTCTAAGTTGGTGCTATCTTCACCGATGTTGTCAATGCAAATGTTGCTGATAATGATTTGCATTTAGGCGAAAAGCGTTGAAATCATTTTCCTCCATTACAAATGTTGTCTATGTTAACTGTAGAGCTCACGTTTCTGCCTCGATGAACACCAACCAAGTTATCGAGTTAGTTGTTGCCTTTTCCATTGGTTTTGCCTTTACCATTACCGTTGCCATTGCCTTTGACGTTAATGTTGAGTAATTTAAATTCTTTTGTGGCATTTTGTCTAATTCATCTTCTTCAACTATTATTCTTCAGATGGAGTTCATTGATAACTTAATATATTTAAATAAAATGTATATTCAATGAGACAGTTTATTGAAAGGAGCAGCATTAAAGGGACAAGAAATAAGACAAATGTACTTTTTATAAAGAAACTGAGTATTTAGGATTAAAGTATTTTAAGTGATGAAAATCAATGAAAGATTTTATCGATGTATAAGGCAGTTGATTGAGGAATTTAAAGTTATCAGTACATGATTTTAGACCAAAACAAAAAACTTATCGTTAATACAACAATTTACCTATCTTTTCTAATAATCTAAGATATCTCAATGAAACACATTATCAAGAGTTGAATAATTATTATGTAAGTTGCTGTTCATCGTCTTATCAACGAAGCATCCAACGATATAATACCAAATTATCATTTAGATAAAAGAAAAGTATGCATATCTGTTACCAAAAGTTTCTATATCATACTTCATACAATACATGCTGAAGTATTATTGCAGTATAGACGGATCTACTGTCCATCTTCCATCAAGTAGTTGTGGTCAATACATGCATCAGAAAAGCGCAATTGAATCGGTCGACCTGGCTGTTAGTCTTTTCACTTTTTTTAAGGACTTTGAAGTATTTTTTTTTCGTTTCTTAAATAATCACTAGTACTAATATATACATAAAGAAATGTGTCAGAACCTTACGGGATTGCCGTTAAGTAAAGCTTCGTGAGGCTTGTAGCCGACATCTTGGTTGCAACCTAGCTTTTTCAAGGTGAAAACCGCATTCACTTGGACGGAAATTCCAGCATATGACCGACAAGGTTAGCGACAGTAGGCCCTTAAGGAAGGGCTGTCTAACCCAAGGCCCGCGAGACACAAGTGAAATCTGAATGCGACCCAAAAATGGCCCAATGCGGCCCAAGCGATCGCAGTGGCCGAAGTGGCTAACAGAAATTTATTTGGCCCGCCGCTCTTTTTTCCCCGCCGATCCAGCACACTGGAAAAAACCTTGGTTTTTTCTTTTTTGGGCTTGTCGGAGGACAAAAATTGTATTTTTTTTTGGTTGTGCTCGTGCTCTTAACTCAACACGGATCATTCCAATGCGGCCCAGGGAACCCAAAAGGTTGCCGCTCTATATCAAATCTTCCACATTCAAATATAACGTGCTCGGTGTTTTCCTCGCAACGGCTGCAGCAATGCATACACCATGGGGCGTCTTCGTTGTGGAATCTCTATAAGTAATGCCCGAAGCATTCATTACCGCTCAGAAGCTGGGTGATGTAAAATTTTAGTTCATCATGCTGCCTACCAAAACAATCTGCAATGCTTGGGATTAGGCTTCACGTCTAGCCTTCATTCTTGGAGTTGTCCCTACGGGTCTGCCACGTCCTGATAGTTGTATCCTCTGTGACTTTACATCCTCCGGAGGCCTAGACATCCAAGCAAAGACATGTGCTGTCTCAATGTCAAATAGATCTATTGGTTCAAACCCCGCAAGTACAAGTGCGGCATCCTCCAATGCAGTGCGAAATTCGATGATTACTCTGTGTGCTCCCAGTATGTAGGTTTTCTCAAAATGTGTCTTATATGAGACCTTGTCCTTTGATTTTGTTGATTGTTGCTCCGTAGAGCATAATGGATTTGGTGAAGGATCGGTTGCAATCATGATTTTGAAACATGCTATAGGCTCATACTTTGTCAAGTCAAATACCATACTTTGTTGATATATATACCCAAAATTGTATTATAAACATTTTTAATTCACTATAGTGTAGCAGATTACATCTATTTACACCATTTCAAAGCTTTCTTTGTCTTTGTGTTTGTCCTTCTCCTAACTCATCTGACATCTTTTATTGTATACAAATAAGAAACCATGACCATTGTCTAAAATAACAAAATTGTCTATAGACTTTTCTATTCATTATTGTATTTTGATATTCAAGTCATGCTGTTGTCTCTTTGTTCGAATATAAAATTCATGGTTAGCAAACCAATAAATACAATTTGTTACTGATTTTTCTTTGCAAAAAATCATCCATTCTCCTTTGCATTGCTCAACAATTAAATTTTCCATACATTTTTAATTAAAAAATATCCGCAAATAAAATTTTATGTCAAACAGAAACAACAATAATAATAATAATAACAACAACAACAACAACGACAACAAATTGTTTAATAAACAAATGTAATAACATTTTGTCTTTCCACTCCTCACTTCCCGTCCTGGATCAATGTCAGGATTATTAGCAAAAATATTTGTTTAGATTCGGAAACCAACAAAAATTACTTTTAATTTTTACTTTTACAGCACACGAAGAAAAATCGTTTAAATGACAATAAAAAATGTTTTTGGACAATGACAATTAAAAAAGGGGCCAATAAGAAGAAGGTTGTTGTTCAATTGGAAAAACTAAGAAGAAATTGAAGTGTCCGTAGGAAGATGCTGCAGCTGAATTTGAAGTTTTTATGACCAAAGCTTATTAACATCGTAAGCAGATAAACCAATTTCAATGAGAAGACATGGGATGCGATGCCTGTCAATGAAGTTTGTTGCCAGTTGGTGGGACTGGGGGTAGGTCAGGCCAACTGTCTATATCAATTGGCCATTGAAATTGTAGAGAAAAATTTGGCTATTTTTATTAAGGCTCAAGCCATGGCAAAGGACTTTGTTTTATGTATTATATTTGGTACTTGACTTTTATGACATTCTTAAGCAAATATTCGAAATTCAGTTTATGACTTTCTCTTTCGATATTTTTACTTTCCTTTCCTCTTTCCTTGCTTTTGGATTTTGCTTTATTGTGGGTGATGATGGGTGGTCGGTTGTCAGTGTCCTTGAATTCTCCCTCAGGAAGAAGTCTAGTGCTTACAACTGCTGATCTAAGTGGAATGCTTATGCCACATAAAATGTCTCAGGGTTATGTCCTGTTTATAGGCAGCAGGCAGGAATGTGCTAAATTGGTTTATCGATAAAGAAAAATCGAAATTATTGTTTTACTACTTTCTCGGTATTAAAGGGTTAAACAAGTCAACGATGACCCGAAATGCATAGGTCAGCGGCAAAGTACTAACTCGTTGGTTTACGACTTGCTTGATACTTTAGCTAAGCTTTGATTAAGATTTGAAGTGGCATACAAGAAAAGCTATTTGAAGTACTTTAAGGGTTACACTAGCTAAACTTAAAGAAGGATGATGGGAATAGAATGTAAGAAAAGTCAAATGTTTGCCATATATCACAAGTAATAGATCATCAGTAATATATAGATGCTTTCCTCTATTATCAACAAATATATAGGACAAGTGATAAATCATCAATCTTGGAGCAAGAACAATTTGTGTCAATTCTCTTAGCGCCATTTAGAACAAATTTGCTCTATTGAGCTTACTCTGAGTACCTCATCATCATGGTTATATTGCTTCATAACAATAAGTTTATTATTATGCTGCACGCACACAAAAATAGTTTCAGCTGATGTTTGAACATCTTTAAAACTCAGTATAAGTAAGTTGTTTCAGTGTACACTGGTTACACAACCAAAAGAAATGTTTTGAAATGTTTTCGATTATTTGCGAATTATTATAAATTTTATTGTATCTTGTGAGGACGTTACAGTACTTATTATAAAATATGAATAAAATTCGGAAAGGATCATGTCTGGCATAATTAGTTCTACATCTAGTCAATGCTAAAGGGAGAAAGTTTCTGGTAGAACGGCTGGGTGTGCGAAAAGAGAGCTGATTTAGGAGCACATGAGAATCTATGGTCCCAACTATCAACTTATGATTAAAATTAATCCCTAAAGTAATCCTTCGATGCAACAAAGCTGGAAGACTAATAAGGAGGAGTCTTTTAGAATAAGGTGGCAACCTGAACTTAGGATTCCAGTTTAGGCCACGAGGCGCAAACAAAAGAAATTGCTTCTTTAAGAGCAACATGTAGTTTTCTTAGCATATCTTTATAAGATGTTCCCCATCCAGCTAAATACTAAATGCTGAATCGATTCGAAGTTCATTATTTGACCTAAGCAGATCTAGATTGGACAGAGGTTGAGATCAAGAAACTCTTTTAATTTTACATGAACAATTATTAACGGAGGTTTGCAGTTTTTACACGACTCTCATGTGGATTTAAGTGATGTATAACGTGGAGTTGGAGCCCCAGATATTGTTTGATAGGTCGAAGGACTTATATGCTCTATAAAAGTAGTAGCCGTTGGTAAAACCAGCAAATTTTTGACACATTTGATATCATAGACACAGATATTGAATCCCAGATTTGTGTGGCATAGAGATATCATCTATAATGACCAAGCGCGGGACAATATTTGGTACTCAAAATGCAATTATCGAATTACTTGCCGCAGAGGCTCGGGGCCCAAAAAATTTAGATGGGTTCGATGCAAAATACGAGGAGATCAGTCGCCGATCAGATGCTATCGCTGCCTCTGTGTCGGGCATGTTTCCCATTGGTGCAAAAGCCTAGTAAATCGTTCAGGAGAGTGCCTACGATGTGGTAACAAAGATCATATGGCCAAAGGATGCCAAACAACACCTAAATGATCAATCTGTACTGCTGGGAGCAACGATCCGGTGCCCTATGTACAAAAGTGCGATGAAAAAAGTGAACAATAATGGTTAAGTTGATTCAAATTAACTTAACCATTGCAAAGCTGGCCAGGATTTAATGCTACAGACCATTCGGGAAAGATATGCAGACATAATAAGGAAATCAACAGAGGAGTGGTCTAACCTAGCTCTCCCTGGCGAAATAATGCTGCTAGTGGTGGTCCCGCCACGGTTGAAAAAATAGACAGTGTAGTCTGGGGTGGTTACAATATGTAGGCAGCACATGAGACTGTTTGTCCGGTGAATCAAGCATTCTAGTAGGTCGGTCTATTAGGAGAATCCGAAGCTGAAGTTCATCTTAAAGCTGTTTTGTACTGCCGAGGATTATTATAATTTACTGCTGATTTAATTTACCAGAATTTATTTTTAGACCTACCTTATTTGGATAAGAGCTTAGTTAACCAAGATTGATTTGTAGATCAGATGTTTTGATGGAAAAGCACATGATAACATCCCTCTTAGCCAACTTTTGTGGATATTTATGTAAGATTCAAGTCATTTATTTTCCAGTTTACAAGATTTTTTATCTTATGTGAAATATTTCACTGTTTTTATCAAAATTTTAAGGATTCTTTCGCTGTTAAAACATCTAAGTTTAAATCAGATATTATTATTTATAGTTTTTCATCTGTTTTTTCTTACAGTAAGTAGATGGAGTTTTCATAATGCATTGTGCACGTTGTGTGTCTGTTCAATTAAATAACAAAATAAGAATTGATTTTTTATTGTAGCAACCTGAGAAAAGAATCAACTTGAAACTCGTTCAGAATTTGAAGAACCTGAGAGAATATAAATAATACAATAAAATAGACATCAGTTCCATTATAACTTATATGTATGTGTGTACAATAATAGCTTACCACCCACTACTCATTTGTAGTACAATACTTCTTTTCCCGGTCGTAACTTTACCCATAGCTAAAGTGGAGCACATGCCGCAGCACATCACATCACAACACAACACAGAATACTAGCAAAGCAAAATGAGTGAGGAATGAAATGAACTTCCATTGGACATTGGCAAGCGCAACAAATAAATGGCCAATAATAAAAAGATAATGGTATTGGCATCAATCGAATATTGATTTGATGGCAACAAAACGAAGACTAGAAATCAGTAGGACAACTGAAAAAATATCAAAAAAAAAAAGGAAGTAAAATGAAAATGAAAATGACCGACCTAACGAACGGGCGAATGAATGAACGGACGAACACAAAAAAACCAATAAAAGATAAATGCAATATATTTTTTCTGTGAAGTTGCGTAGGGCGTGGGTTGGTTATTTGGGTATTGGGCGCATTACGGGTGACTGAGTCGGTTGGTTGTTTTGGGCATTTAGTTTGAGTTGTAGTAGGAGTGGGAATAGTAGTAGGGGTGAGTGTCCAACACGCTTTCGAGTATGCTCCCATGACACGCAGATATGTATTCTGGCCAGCAATTTTCCAATTTAAGCAATTTGCGTCAGAAAGCAAAAAAATAAAACATCCATCGAATAACCCAAACTACTACAATACCATACTACTACATAACATCATTACATGTTCAAAGCCTCCCACTAATGGGTGAGTCTACTTTACTATACTATTTAGGGACTGTATGTAATGCTAGCTATAACCAACAGAGGGGGTGAGTCAATGAGTTAGTGAGTCTGGACTTGGCTGGTGAGGAATGATATGGTGTGAAGAGGAATGGAGTAGGTGTGTATACTAGTTACTGATGGCAGTTAAATTCGAAAAAATGTACTTTGGCAAATCAAATGGATGTTAGCCGCTTTGACAGCTTGTTTACATCGTTCAACTGATGGTTGCTTTTGCCTCTTCACCATTCAGTGACTGACTGACTGAATGACTGACTAACTGATTGCTTGACTAACATATAGGCACGCATATCGAAATCGGAATGGTATGCGTTAAAACGCAAGCCTTGAAAAGCAACATAACCTCAAATGAATGAAACCAATAGCAGAATAGATGGATGAATGAATAGATGGATAGATGCATAAATGACAGGTCCAATACTTCGATTAACAAAAGGTTTAGTGAAAGTTGAAGAGTGTTAGATCTTAAAAATATATTTGGTTTTTGTTTTTTTAAACTTTTATTCATTTTGTTTTTGGGATTTTTGTTTACAAAGTGAAAGTTTTCAATTAAATATTGATGGAACAACGTATTTTGATAATAATTTATAAGAAATCCACACAATTCACACAACACCAGGACAATATGAGAGCAACACTGAACTAAAATCCTCTTACCACCGACATAAGCCACGTGAACCTTTCAATAATTTATACGTGACCTAAACGCTTTCGAGTGAACACACAAAAAGTCTGAAGCGATGAAAGTGTTGTAAATTGAGCAAGGGAATCGAGCATTGATGCAAGAATACACGAGTGAGTATCCTACAGACGACCTGATTCGAGTTGAACTTAAAACCAAAATTTCAACAAGCCACAATGAATGAATGAATAGAGACAAGCAAGCAAAAAAAAAAAAAAAAAAGAAAAAAATGTTGGATTGAATACCACCTGCGGCTTTGGTATCATGTGAGTTGCAATACGAACAATAACAACAAGAAAAGCAACACGAAATTGCTCCCCAACACTTTAATATTATAGAAAAATAGAATAAATGGGAAAAAAAAAGTAGAATTAAAGGAAAAAATTCTACAAAATTCATTTTGCATAAACGCCTTCGCCTGAATGCCTCGTATACCAAAGCTGAGCCGGCAATGCCGGTTTCACATTTTTTTGCAGTTTGCCCATTTTATAAGTTTTTTTGGTTGCCCAATTTTTGTTCCATTTTTTGGTTGATATAACGCCCAGAAGCCAATATTGTCGCATAAAGTCCTTTTTCGCTGATGGTGACAACCGCACACACACACACACCCACACACACATATACACACCCAGTTAGTCACTTACATTCCGGATGTTGAGTCTGTGAGTAAATCGAAATGAGAAAAAAAGAACAAAAATGAAAGTGACCCATAGATAGTTCAAATTGCCTGACTGTGACATGCTCTGCATCAATGCCTTGTTAAGTTTTTCTGGTTAATGTTTTCAATAGAAATTTCTTCAGAAATTTAGAAAAAGAATATTGCTAGACATTTTTTCGATTTAAACTCATGAGAAAGAATAATGATATAAAAATTGAAAAGTTTAATAGATTTACTTTGCTTCTTTAGAAACTTTAAAGTTTTTCATTGACGTGAAAATTAGCAATCATTTCTTATTAAGAAGCAGATGATTTTACAGATTATAAGATTTTTTAGAAACTACATTACATTACTTCGATAAATATACCTATTTCGGATTACATTTGCTTAAAAACACTTGCCTAGAATGCTGCGAGACTATGTAATAGATCCCACCCTATGAAGTTCAAAGCTTCTTGAAACCAGACTTATGGTACTGAATACGAAGGGAGGAAAATTACAAACCATCTACATGTTATTAATATACAGGCATGTGCCAGAAATCTCTTTTAACCTCATATCAACCTAATTACAATTCTCTGGCGCCAGAAATATCATTCGATGGTTTTGAAATCTCTGACGTTTATAAATACGGTTTGGTTAAATTGTCCCTTATTTGAAGTATAAATTTGCATTTTAAACATCTGAGTTCGAAAAGTGAAATCTCCTTATTTTCTAGCACAACTAAAGAGAAATTGAAATCATTCGGCATAAAAACGATTTCAGGCACATATCTTATCTGATTACAACAGTACATCCACTTGTATTAAATATCTAGAAACTTCTTTTAACTGTCAGTCATTTTGTTTAACTCTTAAGCTTTATGAACATAATACGATGACCGTAAAAGAAGCCTCAATTTCTATATACAAAACTCAACATTGTAGGGTATTAATATTCATGGTTTGAATAAAAATAAAATGTGTAAACCAATACATTTTATATTTTGTCCTGTATCGACAGGATCGATTTAACTGTATGACTTCCCGCCGTGTGTTGTTATTGTTCTCGGTTGGGTATCAACTGCGGTTTGTTTGGTTTTGGCGCTCTGGGTGTTTTACGTTATTTTTATTACAAAATTACTGAGAAAACAAGAAAAAAGAAACATTCGGAAAACAAAAAAAAATTGATTTTATTATTTTCTCCATTAATGGTTACAGGTTTCATTTTGTTAGTTTTATTCTTCGTAAAAACAAAATTACAAAATTAACAAATATTTTTTAAACTTTATTCACTTTTATAACAGAAACTTTTGTTTACAATATACAATACTTACTTAAAAGATACGTTCGCAGTTGAGTGTGTATTCTGTCCAGAGACTGTTTAAATCAATTCCGAGTTAATTTATGTATTTATATTGTTTCATTTTAGCAATGGGAATCCCACAACCATGTTTATCAATTGCCTATAGAAGAATAACTTGTCTTGTATATGTATTTTTTATTTATCATTTATTTTTTAAGCACTTGCATATGGTCGTATTGAGGATGGCTGGGAAAGTTAGTGGGAATCCATAGTGTAGTTCAACTACAAGAACTTCATGATATTCTATTTATATGTAGGTCAAAAGTTAAATACGCCCGAGTATTGGTAAATAAATTTATATTTATCAAGGAATGTTTTCAATAGTCTCTCAAGCAATATAATTTTAGGACAAATAGTAAGCGTAATTTATAAAAGACATGTGTATGGTAATAATCATCATCATTGAAGAAGTTTCTATGTATCATCTTCTTAACCAGAATTGACTATTTCATAACAAAGTACAATATATGTATCATTAAGAAATATCTCTAAAAACTGCGTAATATTAATGTAAAGATCAAAGAACTGTAATAAAATTTCAACTATAAGTCAAAATTTCTTCAACGAGCAACGTATCATAAATTTATTGATAACACTGAGTTACAAAAAAAAAAAATTGAAAAAACTTCTTATCAGACCTAGTGGAGGTTATAGGTCATAAAAAACTAAAAAGATTTTGAGGGTGTATCAGAGATTTTTTATATGCCATTCTTTTTAGTTTTTTATGACCTATAACCTCCACTAGGTCTGATAAGAAGTTTTTTCAATTTTTTTTTTCTAAATCTAGATTTTGAGGGTGTATCAGAGATTTTTTATATGCCATTCTTTTTAGTTTTTTATGACCTATAACCTCCACTTGGTCTGATAAGAAGTTTTTTTTCGCCGTGACACAGTGTAATCACAATCACCAGTTTTAGATTATCTTATCTGTGTGTATGCATATTTAATAAAAAGAAGCTACACGTACAAATGAAATTTGTTTATTACAGTTCTCGGTTCAAATCAAGTATTGCAGTTTGATCAGTTTGATTTGAGACTTGATAGAGTTAATATCGTTGTTGTTGTTAAATCGCTTAATCCGGTTTAGAATAATGAAATCATTACTAATTATTGTTGCCGTTTTTGTTTTGATTTAGGTAAATACAATATTATTTATTTTTAGAAATTAAATTTCTACTTAAAGGTTTGAAACCTTTATTAATTTCTGATTGGTAATAATAACACTGATCAACAAAATTTTTGTCACATGAACTATTTTAGTGGATGTGTACTAAATCGCCGATTTCGATTTAGTTTTTTTGTATAACGTCTAGTTTTTAAGATACAGACACTTTTTTATTGCTTACCTTTACATAGAGTTTGTTTATGTTATTGAACTACTACTTATGTTGTTTATGTTAATGAAAATCTGAAACATTAAATTCATATAAACGAATATCAACGACTTCATAATAATTTAGTTTAATAATCAAAAAGTGTTTAATATTTATATTATTTTAGTTTAAAAACAAAAAAACACCTATTTCATGGAAGTTGAAAAGAAATTAAAAATAAAATATAAAGGTAATTAATTTTGTCTAATCTTTTTTTTTTCAAAATTAGCTTAATGAACGGTACTTTCAATATCAAAAGAGAAAGATATCATAAAAGTAAAGGAAGACTTGCAAGAGCATAAACAATATGAAACTAGTCGTCGTTCAATCATCACACATGAAATTCAGGTTTTTCTATGGCAATGCATTGTTTTGCAAAGGAGAAAAGTTGCTTCACTAAAACATTTGTAACTTCTTAAGTAAATGCCAGACTGTCATTAAATTTTGACACATATCGTTTGATAGTTGGAAGATCCTAAAAATTATATGTATTTGTCATTAGTGGCGCCATCTGTATGTCATCCTACGAACTTAATGAATGATGTGTTAGTTTCATGTTTTATATGATCTTGTTAATCTTCCTTTACCCTTATCGTCTCTTACTCATTTTATCTTTAATTTATTAAGTTATTTTTAGAAAAAAAGTAATGCCCTCTTGCACACTAGGCGGTACTTATTCGTATCCAGTTCCCCTGGATACAACCCTCGCGATACAATATCCGCAGGGTTCAACTTTGTATCAATTTTCAACCATTGATGAATAGTAGATACCTCCTGTATTTTAATATCCTCTAAAATAGTTTATGTGACAAACAAAAAGTGTTCTTTTGCCGACTAATGTTATCAGATCTCTTATAGCTACCAATTGTTAAGAAAATTAATATCGAAATGTCATGCGTAAATTTAAGAATGAAGATAAAATATATAAAAAATAACAATGGTTGGTTGGTTGGTTTCCGTGGCTGGCTCGCATAAACCACTACAAGCCACAATTAGCACTAGAGTGCCGTTTTGATACCACTTCCTCGCCGAACGCAATCAGTATTACTAAATCCAACCTGTCGAATTTAGGTATTTGAGTAAATCGCCCGGACATGTGGCTGAACAGTCCGAGAGATTGTCTATGAAATATTTGCCCAGAAACTTATTTCTAGTCTTTGCCAGGGCTGGGCATTGACATAGAAAGTGGGTGAGTGACTCCTCTTCCTCTTCGTTTCCGCAGCTCCTACAATGGCTTCTAAACGGAATACCCAGTCTCTCCGCGTGCATACCTACACACCAGTGACCGGTAAAAACCGCTGTGAGCCTTGCGGTATCCGAGCGTCTTCTGTTGATGAGTCTAAAAGACCTATTTTCGTTGTAATAGGGCCAGGTAGCACGTGCCGCTCTGCAAGATTCAAGATCTTTCCACCGTCTGTTAGCCAGCTGGCGGAAAAACAGGAGGAAGTTGCTTCTCTTGACGACCGCCAGGGGAATCGAGACCTGTTCCGCCAACGATAAATCAAGAGAAGCACCAGAACGAGCCAATTCGTCAGCCTTCTCATTCCCCTCTATGTTCCTATGGCCGGGAACCCATATGAGAGTGATATCAGCTTGACGACTTAGCTCGCTCATCGTCGACCTGCATTCCTTAACAAGCTTCGACTTCACAGTGGTGGATTGCAGTGCTTTGAGTGCCGCCTGGCTGTCAACGAAGATAGCTATCTTACGACCTTTCGGTGCGTTATTTTTGGCCAGCCGACATGCTTCCCTAATGGCAAGGACCTCCGCCTGAAAGACTGTGGCCTCGTCGGGTAGCCGGAAAGAGTGGTCCAAGCTTATTTGTGGTGAGTGCACCCCTGCTCCTACACCGCATTCCATCTTCGATCCATCCGTGAAGATTGAAATGTCAAAATCACTCTGAAAGTTATTCTCTTTCCATTCCATCCTGGTAGGAAATTTTACCTTGAAGTCGCTCTCAAAGCTACTGTAGCTACTGTGCGCCACTGTATAGTCTGTTGTTTTCTTGAACATAGGATTGTTAACCACTCCTGGTATATTGCTATGTCCATATGGTCGTTCTGCCCAGCAGCCGGTTTCTTTTAACCTTACCGCGCTGTTGCAGACCATGTTTTTGATATGGAGGTCGATTGGGAGAAGATATAGCAGCACATTGAGTGCTGCCGTAGGGCACGTGCGCATGGCTCCTGTGATTCCTACACATGCCGACCTCTGCACCCCGCTAAGTTTGTGCACTATGTAGCTCTTTCCTAGAGCTGGCCACCAAACAATTGCCCCGTATATGAGAATCGGACGCACTATCGCTGTGTACATCCATGCTGTTATTTTAGGGCGTAGGCCCCATCTCTTACCAAGCAATCTTCTGCAAGAGTAATAGGCCACAGAGGCTTTCCTAGCCCGTAGCTCTATGTTGGATTTCCAATTGAGTTTTGCGTCCAGCATAACTCCCAGGTACTTGGCCTTGTTGGAAAGATGAAGCTGTTGTCCATTCAGAAGAGGAAGGGGGAAAGTCGGTATTTTGGTTTTCATTGTGAAAAGCATCAGTTCCGTCTTGCTTGGGTTAACGTTTAGACCACATCCTGTGGCCCATTTTAACAGTCTCCCCAGAGCTCCCTGCATGATGTTGCTTATCACACTAGGAAACATCCCTGATACCATGATCACAACGTCGTCCGCATAGGCGACTACCCTTGCCCCTGTCTCCTCTAAAACCTTGAGAATGTTATCTATGACTAACAGCCACAGCAGTGGAGAGATTACCCCGCCCTGTGGTGTCCCTCTACTGACATATCTGGTTAGAGTCGAGTTTCCTAACTCTGACTGCACTGTTCTGGTTTTAAGCATGTTAACTATCCATTCCCTAATGTCTTCCTCTACGCCAATCCTAGCTAGAGAATCCTGGATAGCACGCGTACTAACATTATTGAATGCACCCTCTATATCTAAGAAAGCTGCGAGAGAATATTGTTTATAGTAAATCGCCCTCTCTGCCGTGCGGACAACCTCATCTCATGTAGAGCCGTTTCCGTGGATCTGCCCTTGAGGTATGCGTGCTGGCAAGTCGAGATGGGAAATTTATCAATAATGGACCGAAGATGGAGCTCCAATACCCTTTCCATCGTCTTCAAGAGGAACGATGTTAGGCTGATTGGCCTGAAATCTTTTGCGGACTCATGACCAATTTTCCCAGCCTTTGGTATGAAGACTACCTTGACTCTTCTCCAACTCATTGGTATGTGGTTTAGACCAATACATGCCCTAAAAATCAACCTTAGCCACGGAACTACCCTGTCCCGTAGCTTCTGTAGCATTATCGGAAGAATTCCGTCCATGCCAGGCGATTTATAGGGCGAAAATGTATTGATTGAGTGTGTGATCTTGTCCTCTGTGAAGATCGAGTCAACGTCTCGTGAAGTTTGCCGTAACCGTACGGGTACTTCCGAATCAGTTGTCGTATCTTTACAGTCGGGGAAATGTGTTTTTAGTAGGAGATCAAGTGTCTCAGCAGATGATTCCGTCCATGTTTTCCGTCTTCCTTTTTCAAGAAAGAGGGATTTACCCGTTCCTTGGCCAGAACTTTTCCTAATCTTGCTGAGACAGAAGTAGACTCGATCGACTCACAAAATTCCTTCCAACCATTATTTTTGGCGTTCCTGATGGCTTTTTTGTAAGTCTTGAGACAGTCTTTGTAGGCTTGCCAGTTGTTATCCATGTAACACTGATTGAAGAGCTTTCTCGTTTTCTCTCTGAGTTTCGAGAGCTCTGCGTTCCACCACTGTGGGAAACTTTTATGGCTCCTTCTAATTGGACAGGATATCTTATACGCTTTGCTGAAAGCTTCCTCAAGATATTTAACCCTCCTATCAATTTCGTCCTTGGAGTCAATGTTTGAGCATGTAAAGGTATTCATTTTCGATTTAGCTACCCTTGTAAAAACATCCCATTTTATATTGCGTGGGTTTCTAAATGGAACAGAATCCGTTGTCTTCAAATTCAGATTGTAGAGTAGCCAACTGTGATCCGAGAAAGATCTTTTGTTGGAAAAACTCTCCAGTTTTCCACCTGAACCTCTGAATTTTCGGACAGAAGAGTTATATCTAGTACCTCTTCCCACCCCGGGAAGCCTTCTGTACTAGGGAATGTGAAGGTTGGAGTATTTCCTCTATTGCAAACTAGCAGACTGGAACTACTAATAAAATTAAAAAGCGACTCACCCCTTTCGTTATCCTCGGTGCTTCCCCATAGCGTATGGCGTGCATTAGCGTCGCATCCCAGAAGTAGGGGAGTGTTGCTGGCTTTCGCACTGGCGGTCAACTGCACAACCTCATCCGGAGGCGCCTCTTTGTTGTGCGCCATGTACACCGATGCTATAAACATGGCTTTCTCCTCCAGCACTTCGATTTTGACGGTTGTCAAATCACCTGTGCAGAATTGAGGACAAAGGAAAGAATTTACATTGTTTTTGACTAAAATACATGTTCTTGGCTTGTCACATACCTTAGCGTATAGTATCTTGTAGTTTTTGATTCTGAGCCCCAGAATGTCAGTGCCTCTGACCCAAGGGGCTCTTGGACGATGCATATGTCAACGTCCTCCTCGCCTAGGAAGACGGCAAGATTATCCGAGGCATTCTTGGAATGCTTTAGGTTAATCTGCACGACCTTCAGCATCGGTAGTTGGTTTCTTTGGGGTGCTTGTTGCTTCGTCCTGAAGCGTAAGGTCATCCATCAGCTTGTTTGCAACCTGCAACTCATCTGATTCTTCTTCTGATGACCGGAAAATTTTTAGTTTGGCGTACCTCACGCCAAACCGCATTTTGTGGTCAGTTTTCTCCAACTCCTTAACAGAATCTTCGTTTATGGAGAGGAGCAGAGACATGCTGCTCTTTTGTTGACCTTCATCTTTGATGACAATCCAGTCATTCATAGGCATGGTAGGGTTCTGCCGCTGCAGAAGCTGTAGCACCTTGCAGTGCTCCACCTTCATAACTGGCAACCAAATGCGAGCTCTCGGCCGCCTTGGGATGTCCCGAGCTGGGATAAGCTTAAGCTTAAAGCCCTCCCAAGCATTGCTTATTTTAGCAAGGCAATTGCCCAGAAACTCCAAGGACGGGCGATCGTCGCACTTGATCACCCTGCAGCCGCGGAGAACCACAGAAGAGTCGAATCCTGGTGGAGATGAACACAGATCAGAGAGAAGGTGTTCCATCACCAGCTCTGTTAACCTGGGTTCAATCTCCCCCCATTTCTCCAACACCTTCTTACCGCCGTTGGTGACTTCGTCAACAAGTGCCACCGTCAGCTCATTCCGAGCAACGTCGCTAAAAAGCATCTTGGCGCTTGTGGAGGGACCTTTTTCGTTGGTTGTTTTAGCAGTAGTATTTGTAGTGGTCTCATCCTGAGAGCGATTACGTTTAGTCGCTTTTATAGGTTTCACGTGAGTGGACATGTACTCCACGTACTTGTCCACCACGGCCTGGTATTTCACCTTGTCAGCTTGGTCGAACTCATGTACCGTCCCACTCTCCTCATTTTTGGCTATCTTGCCTAAGATGAAGAGGGCTTTTTGGTACAGGTTCTTCCTGACCATCGCTTCCGACTTTTGCCTTTCCTCGGCCTTGGTGCACTGTTACTTGCCGATTCTGTCGGTTTTGCGCTATTTCCGATAGCCACCGACGTTGTTGTTGCTGCTGTTGTTGACGCCACAGCCTGCCCGCTGTCAGCGGTGACTAGTTCCTGGCTCGAGGCCAGTAACTCGTCCTCAGAGCTCATACCTAGCTCCACTGCGTCATCTGTTAAGATGTTTACACAATGTTTTTTTAAGTTATTATTCATTTTTGGTCCCACGAGTGTAGGGGAGAGTAGGTCCACCGGGGCATAGCCCCCTGTACCCCGGCAAGGCTAAAGTTTAAACCGGAGGTCGCCAGGTATCCGGAGTCCACCGTTATCAGACACACTCACGCAGTGCCATTCATCCCATGGGCACGGTTGTTATACACCCGGGATTGCGGATTTTATCGAGTTTACCTCTCTAGATCCGCCATATTCTGTAAACAGCAGGGACACCTCGAGCAGGATGTGGCTCCTCACCATGTATAACCAAAAATAACAATACTTGATAACAATATAAATTTACAAAAATATATGTGTATATGACAGAGTAAGACGGAACGAGTTTTAAGCTAACAGTTAAGTTTTTTTTAGCAGCCTGTAGGTTGCTAAACCCAAGCGATGTGAGTTTGGGTTGTATCTGATACTGTGGTTAAAAGATTATTTAAATCCTTATGATGGGATCTATTATGGAGCACCACTAAGCAGAAGCAGTGTTTTATGTCGCAACACATACATCGATTTTTCTTATATGGGAAGTTAGTTAAACTAATATTATTAAGTGTTGTGTGAAAAATGTGTGATTTCTTGATATGATATGGGGAGCCTTTTTTATTACATTGAAGGATAGTTAATGTGCTCATTGTGAAAATATATATTTAATATATGGTAGAAACAGATAACTGATGAAAGTAAAGATTAACTGAGATGTAATGAAATGAACTATGCATTACCTTGATTAATAGAGATTTCTCTGAATAATTGACGAAGTAAAAGTAGGGGTAATAACCTACGAGACAAATGGTATTAATAAGAAGTCAGTTAATAATCCATTATGTATGAGCTATCATAAGCTTCTGATAAGGATTTCCTTTAATCTAACTTTTCTTTGTATAGATTTGTCGTTATCTAAGTGGTCTTTGTGATAATTTAATGGAAGTACTGGAATTGTACTACTTCGTTGATATTGCCGTTATTTATTTGAATTAGAGATGTTTGCTGTTGTAATGTTACAGCATATGTAGCTTATCTGGTTATGTTGATGTGTGCTGTTAAATGTTTTTGTAAATTTCCTTGGCGACCAATTTTTCTTTGAGTTACTGCTGCGGCTTGGCAAGAAAATGTAAAGATATTAAACTATGTAGTTTCAATTAATTCTCTGTTTATTTTCTCTTTTGCAACGTCTTGTAGATCATTAGGATATACTAGTCCCTTAATGTAGTTCTGAAAAAGATATTCCGACTCATTTACAGCTTTTTCTGATGCAAAATATTACTGTAATATTATTACATCTTGATTAATTTGTATTTTTAAATTACCTCAATGCTCATTGATCTACTCAACTTGTCGCCGCAGTTGTAAGTATTGATTTTTTTTTTTTAATGCAAGTAGCTTGAACTGTGTTTTGTGTTCGTAGTTTCGTAAAATTATTACTTACATAGGTCCAGATTTGCAATTTGTTTTGTTTTTTTGTATCAGACTTGTGGTGTCGATCAGGAGGTTCACTCATTTACTTACTTCCTTAATCAGATAATCTAGACCAAAAATACAATAATGCTTATTATCTTTATTATACAATTATTTTAGAATGTGTTTTTGGAAGTCTTGGAATAGGTCCTGAATGTTCTGAAAATAAATCAGGGTACAGGAAAAACTGTATTTGTGTGTATGGTGTCTGTGCTGAAATATGGCAAATACCTAAGAACAAAGAGGCAGATATATGTTGCCACATCAAATATATGTTGCATTTCACAATAGTCTACTATTGTTGTGAAAAACCGGGACCACTTGCTGCTGTTGGTGGCGTAGAAGCTAGACCTAATGAATTTCCATACATGGTAGATATTACATAAATACATTAAACCTAATCGAAAATGAAATATTATTGTAAGAAAATGTATTCAGGTAGCCATAGGTTGGCATTCAAAAGATTACCCATTTCAATATGATTATAAATGTGGTGGCGTTTTAATCAGTCCTAAATTTGTGATTACTGCAGCGCACTGTGCCAACGTGGAAGGGTAAGTTGTTGATATTACGTAGGACACTATTATCTAATTTGTCATTTGAAACAGTTTAGAGGCAAATGCTATACTACCGGGTGGTATTAATCTACGTTCTAGCTTCAGATTTCATTATGCCATTGAAAGAGTATTTATCCATCCCGATTATGATGAGGAACTCATTTACAATGATATAGCTCTATTACAACTTGTATCCAACTACAGGTAAATATAGAAATTTGAAACATGATTGATCAAACATAAGTATAATAATAAATTTATAGTGGAGGCACAATTGATATTTGGCGACGTGGTTATATTGCAGATACAAATTTCATTGCCCTGGGATATGGTGACACAACATTTGGTAAGAGCTTAAAATTATCTAATATACACACTCTTTTAAAATACATTATTGTTTTCAAGGTGGAACTTCATCTGATGATCTATTAAAAGTATTTCTTCAACATGTTCCAAACAATGATTGCCAAAAATATTTCGAAATAGATGACAATATGCCAAATGGTATTATTAATACCCAACTATGTGCGAAAGATTCTAAAAATATTATGGATACTTGTCAAGTGAGTGATAAACCAGTAGGATAGAAAGTGCACTTCCATATATTGTATTTCATATATTCTTTTAGGGTGATTCTGGTGGTCCATTAATAATGACTGTCCGAAATATTTATGGAAATAAGAAGGAATACTTGGTTGGCATCACATCCTTTGGACAAGGTTGTGCAATGTCCCCACCTGGTGTTTATACGAATGTAGCATCATATATAGATTGGATTACTGAAATTCTTAGACCTTGGAGGGTTACTGATAGATATTTAAATAATAGCAATATTTGGACAAAATAAATATCAATGTAGAATATTAAAATGAAGTAAAATTTAAACAAAACATCTATAAACTTTTAAGTTATTAAGAATTTTCTCTTATTATTTTCAATTATCTGATGGAAATAAGTTGCTTTAGTATTAATATTACATTCTAAAAATTAAATCTGTCAAGAGCGAGCCGGTCTTGCATACAAAACGTTCCCTACCATCGCACAAGATTTAACACTATGACCAGGTTTTCACACAGCATCATTCTCAGCACCTCGTGTCGTTGATTGGTAATGCCATTCGTTGTTCGCACTCAGCATTAGAACGCTAGCAACTATTTACTCATTTAATAATTCCTTTAATCTAACTTTTTTTGTATAGATTTGTCGTTGTCTAAGTGATCTTTGTGATAATTCAATGGAAGTACTGGAACTGTACTACTGCGTTCATATTGCTGTTATTTATTGGAATTAGAGATGCTTGCTGTCGACTTTATTTATGTTTCTTTGTGAAGGTATGCGTTCTATGGCAGAAAAATTTTATCACATTCCACGCTATAGTTAACAAACACAAAAGACGCAAAAGAAGACAAAGAAAAACGTCGCCAGAATTGCGAACTGCTGCTGGTACAAGCAGCTCGGCTACCTCGTCGGTATCTTCTTCCATTTGTCAACAACAACAAAACAAAAGTGGCGAGAGAGGATGCAGGCGCTGAAAGGCTACGTGAAAACAAGGTCTATGTGTGCAATTCAATACTACAAAAAAGATTAACCAAAATTTATGAATTTAAACAATTTCAATATGAGAACTACTTCACCACATCACACTACATTATCAGCCACACACAAAATGTCGTAGACAACAGAAAGCAGTGTAGCAGTGATACACTGTTTTGATCACGTGAAACAATTATGGAAATTGCGACTTTTCCTCTGAATTTTCGCAAAAATTTTACTACAGTGCACACTGGGCCAGAAGACCCGAGTGAGTGGCCAAAACTCTTTTTTCTTAGGAAAAGGCCATAAAACCGATTAAAACCACGTTTATTATAGTTTTTTAACTCTATGAATGCGAATCTGAAGTCAAAATTAAAAAATTCAAAATGGCGGACATGAATTTTAAAAAATCCGTATTTTTGCTTCAAACTCAGAATCTAGGGGTTTAGAACAATGCACATTACGAATATAATGTCAACTTTGAGAAATTCAAAATGGCGGATCCAAAATGGCGGACATAAAATTTAAAAAATCAGTATTTTTGTTTCAAACTCAGAATCTAGGGGTTTAGAACAAAGAAAATACGTCTAGAATTAGCTGTACTCATACACCCAGGATACACCGCGAGGAGGATTCTAGTACGATTTAGTATCCCAATTTTTTTTTTGTAATTTTTGTAATTTTTAATTTTTTTTTTGTAATTTTTGTAAAGAGATCCTCTAAGTTTGTTTTCCTATCACATTGTCTACTGTGCCTGAGTCTGAAGTTTCTGTAATCTTTGTTTCTCGATTCAGATGCCTCTTCTCCATATACACCAACTGGTAAAGTACAATGTCTTATTATTTCTCCAGCATGAATCAAGATTTTATGAAGAGTTGCTGGCATTGGATACCAAGGATACAAGGTAACATACAAGCTTGCAGTGGTTAAGCAGAATTCTTCAAATTTTTCTGTGTTGATTGGTAGCTGTCAAGAAAGGCAAACTAAAATAATTTTTAAATTATTTACGAACTGGCAATCAATCTTTAAGCATTCAAAACTACGACGCAATTATTTTTCTACTATGACTCTGACTCTGATTGTTGCGCAGTTAGAGTCATAGCTTGGAGTCCTAGTTTGACTTGTGCGCTATCAGCTCTACTCTGTAGCTGACAATGTTTAACTACATAGTTAGAGCAGAGCATTATTTGGGGTACTACTGCTGATCTGAAGTAGTAAATGCAAACACTGAATTAAACTCGATTTTCCCTCGGTAGTTTTGGCTCAAACATTAATGGGTCAGAATTATTTGAGATTTCTCTCACACTAATATCGATATTTCAGACATGTTTATGAAAAGGCGCAAAAAGGCGCATATATACCTTATTTAATACTTCTTTACGAACAATTTGGCATAAAATTTAACTCATTTGATAGGGGAACTTCGGGGAACTTTGTTTTCAAAGTAAGTCATGTATGAATAAAAAACAGATTTTGTTGATTAAATGTTAAAAAAAAAAAACTTATTCAACATAAATACACATGGTTTCAATTATAAATTATTTTTTGATATCCATAAAGAAAAGTTATGGACGATAATAACATCTTGAGTTGTATTTTTCACAACAACTTATTGATAAACATTGTTTGAAAGTGTTAAAAATCGAACTAAAACTTTGACTTTGAACTGTTACATAAAAAAAACTAATTGATAAAAACTAATGAAACTTCATAATTTGGTGTAAAAAATTACTCAAAATAAGATGATGTTATAAATTTCCTGTTTAAATTAAGTCGAAAATTTTTATTTTTGGCCACTCACTCGGGTCTTCTGGCCCAGTGTGCAGTGGCAATAGAAATACATATTCTGTGAACATTTTAACAATCTAAATTTTACAGTTCATGAGGTAGAACTCACTAACGTACGGATGAACAGCGTAGGCTTAGTAATAATCTTAACTCCTTGCCAATGAACCTTTTCAGTGGTGTCAAAATAAATGGTCACTTCTTGGTGTGTTTTTTTGTTTAAATTAATAATAATTAATTATAACTAATATATACATAAAGGGTGATTCATTTAGAAGTTTTGTTTGGATTGGATGGCCGAATCTTTATTAAGTCCAGAAAGAACAGTCTCTGACATTTACTTTTTGAAAATAATTTCATTCAAATGTTGGCCGCAACTACGCCGTAGGTACTCCATTCGGGAGGTCCAATTTTGGATCACTCTTTCCAGCATTGTAACCGGCATCTTCCCATTTAGGCGAGTCATGCTGACTTATTGGCGAAGACTTTTGACTTCACATAACCCCATATAAAAAAGTCCAAAGGTGTGATATGACACGATCTAGGCGGCCAATTGACAGGTCCGTAACGCGAAATTAACTGCTTTTTTACAAAGACGACTTGTTTAATTTTAAAATATTTCTCTAAATTTTATATGCATAATATGATCCACAATTTTTGCGACAACAACAACATATGGTTCAGAGGTTATCTCGATCATACATTGTGAAACGAAATTTTTATATACTCTATATAGATTAGTATTCTTTTCTTAGCCATGGGATATGTTATGATTGGCGTCATTGTACTTCTCCTACCCAATTACCAAATATAAATGATTGAATTAATTTTTCACCTTCTATGTGATTTTTTTTTTATTTCAAATTTCGCAAAATTCTATTGTCATTTGTGAATTTCTTTTAAATTATGGTTTTATTTTATTTATGCGAATTCAAATATTCTTTTGTTTGGAATTGTATTTGCGATATTTAAAAGAATGTTAACAGCGAGAAAATTGTAGATGTAAGTCTATTTTTCGGTTTATTTTTTCTTTGGTTTTTATTTTGGTTTATTATTTTTATTTTTTATTATTGGTATTGATATAAGTTTATTTTATAATCATATTATATTTTGTATGACTTATTTCGGTAGCTCCCTTATTTATTATTTTCATTTCTATTACCTTTTTTTTCTTCCATAATGTGACATTGTGCAATCGTTGTAACATTTGCACTATTAGACATTGGCTTAGCTTTGAAAAACCGATCCCTCTACGCAAAATTTGAGCTATTATTAAACTGATTAGGTTTAATGAATCATTAATTGATTTTGTAAATATGTGAAAAATCTTGAATTATTAACCATGCTCAATTTTTTATTATATAGTAATAATTTCATATTATTGTTATTTTATTTTTATTTAATTGTTTTATTTGTTTAATTTGTTTTTCATTTCTATTTTCTGATGCCTTAAACAAATCGTGTACTGTAAAATAGTTTTGGTTTCATGTCGCTTTGAACTGTAATTTTTTTTTTTTTGTTTTCTTTAAATTTTAATGTTTGAAAATAAATTTTGAATTCCATTATAAAGATACATAATTACATCATTTCCACAAAAGAGGTTGTTTATCATCATTATCATCGGCAGTAATATTTTATTATTTATTTATTGAAAATTAGAAAACTTAATTCTAAAATGCTATGCTATTAAATCACTACGATTTAAGGGTATGCAATGCTACGATGAGGAGTGTCGCGAGGCCACTGCAGCGAAAAACGCCGCCTACAAAAGAACGCTGCAGTCCGCCGCTACGCGAGCCATTGTCGAGGACTACCGTCTGAAGAGAGGGGAAGAGAGACGCCTTTTCAGACGCAAGAAAAGAGAGCAGGAAAGGCGTGAGCGTGAGGAAGTCGAGATGTGCAGAAGCAGGAATGATGCTCAAAAATTCTTTAAGTACGTCAAGCGTCTGACGGAAGGTTTGAAGCCCGGAGTATCCTCCTGCAGGGATGAAAACGGTAACCTGGTTACAGATGCGCAAGGTGTGCTGAGGTTATGGAGACAACACTTCTCTACGCTTTTGTGTGGCGACGACGGAACCAATTCCGCCACTAGAGAAGATAGCGTACCAATTGCCGATGACGGCGTGGAGATTCCGCCGCCCAGCCATGAAGAGGTCAGGGTCGCGATTCAGCGACTCAAAAACAACAAAGCTGCAGGCCCCGATGGCCTCCCTGCTGAGTTGTTTAAGGCCGGAGGTGATGAGCTGGTAGGGTGCATGCACCAGCTCATCTGCAGTATATGGCTGGAAGAATGCATGCCCAGCGATTGGAACCTCAGCGCACTATGTCCAGTCCTGAAAAAGGGAGACCCCACGATATGCGCCAACTATCGGGGTATAAGCCTACTCCCTATCGCATATAAGGTTCTTACGAGCGTACTATGTGAACAACTGAAGCCACACGCCAACGCACTGATTGGACCTTATCAGTGCGGCTTCAGACCTGGTAAGTCCACCATCGACCAGGTATTCACATTGCGCCAAATCCTGGAGAAGACCCATGAGTACCAAGTCGACACTCACCATCTCTTTGTCGACTATAAGGCAGCTTTCGATAGCCCAATAAGGGATCGCGTGTATGCCGTAATGTCTGAGCTCGGTATCCCTGCGAAGCTGATAAGGCTTTGCAGGATGACGTTGAGTAATTCATGCAGCTCCGTCAAGGTAGGAAAAGACCTCTCCGAACCTTTTGATACCGTGCGAGGTTTCAGACAAGGCGACCCCTTATCATGCGACCTCTTCAATTTCGTCATGGAGAGCGTTCTGCGGAAGGCGGGTGTACATCGCACTGGCACTATTTTCTACAAAAGTGTCCAGCTCCTTGCGTATGCCGACGACATCGACATCATTGGGCGTACCAAGCGAGATGTCACCGCAGCTTTCAGTGCTATTGAACGGGAGTCTGCCAAAATGGGTCTGGCGGTGAATGAGGGCAAGACGAAGTATATGTTGTCAACTAGTAGGGACGTGCGGCGTGTTGGATCCCAAGTTACAGCCGGCGACTATACTTTCGATGTTGTCAAGGAGTTCGTGTACCTTGGCACCGCCATTAACACCGATAACGACGTCAGCCTGGAGATCAAGCGCAGAATCACTCTTGCCAACAGGTGCTATTTTGGTCTCAATAGGCAATTGAGTAGTAGAGACCTCTCTCGAGCGACAAAACTAACACTCTACAAGGCACTCATCCGACCTGTGCTTCTATATGGCGCGGAAGCATGGTCACTTACACGCAATGATGTAGATGCCCTGGGAGTGTTCGAGAGAAAAGTACTGCGCAAGATCTTCGGTCCTGTTCGGGTTGGCGATGACTTTCGCATTCGTACCAATCAGGAGCTGTATGAGCGCTTCAACGACATTGACGTTGCCCAGCGCATCGATAGCCAGCGGCTACGCTGGCTCGGTCATGTCGTTCGGATGAATGAAGATGCTCCAGCAAAACGTGTGTTTGATGCGAAAGTCAGCGGACGTCGACGGAGAGGAAGACCCAATTTACGTTGGAAGGACCAAGTTGAAGGAGCCCTGTCGACGCTTGGTGTGACCAACTGGAGGAGGCGCGCGCAAAGCAGAGGCGCCTGGAGAGATGTGCTGAAGCAGGCCGTAACCCGGTAAACGGGCTGTTATGGCCAGCTAAGTAAGTAAGTAAGTAATTCTAAAATGTAATATAAAAGCTGAAGCAACTAAGTAAGTAATATTTTATTTGCTTCTCTTCTTATCTCCTTATTTTTATTAAAATTTTTATATAACTCATTTTTCGGCCATACATTGTCATTATTGTTCGTTATTATTTTGTCCCTTTCATCAATCAGATTTCTTCTAATTATATCTGTTCTGCCTTGAAAAAAGCCAGTAGTTTTTGTGCTGCTGTATGTTCTTTTACATATTTTTCAACTGAAGTTGTTCCACATTGAATTTATCAGTTACTTATTGAGATTTATGTTTTGTTTAATTTTTGTTTTAATTCAAAATTTAGCGTAAGACCAATCCAAATTGTATTGTATTTTAAGCTGGAATTGTGGATCTGTTTAATAAATTTTTTTTTTTTGTTATATTTTTTTTATATTTATTTGACTTTTCTTATAAAAACTTTTTTTTTTCTACGTAAGTTCTTAAATTATTTTCATAATATGAGATGAGTTGCTTATCATCACTATCATTATCACTATTATTTTATTTGCTACTCAAATTATTTCTTAATTATACTCTTCACGGGAGTTCATTGTGTAATTTTTATTATAATTCTGTTATGAATTCCGTAACACACAAAATGAACATATAAATATATATATTTTTGATCAAATCGATGGGAGTTGATTAAGCCATGTCCATCTGTATCTATGCAAACTAGTACCTCAGTTTTTGTGCTAGAGAGCTGAAGTATATTTTTTTTTTTTACTATACGCTGTACATTTGTCGGAATCAGCCAAATCGGACATCTAGGTACCTCCCATTTCATAAATGTTTTTATTTGACAATAGTTTTTTGTTTTTTGACGTATCGAACTATTGAAATTTTGACACTATAAGTTTCTGATCCAAATTCATCAACCATGTAATTTTCACGATATTACGGTTACCAGAAGTGGTACCTCCCATACAATCCCAAATTAAATGACAAATTTATGAAGAGTAAAAGTACAATAAAAGTACCACTCAAATTGTGCTCATATTTGATACTCAAACTTATGTTTTATCATTTTAATTATGTATTATGTCTTGTACAATGCTGTTGAGCAATAATGGTGTCTTTAATTTTTTGAAGTGACAGTTCTTAGGCGGCGTTTGTCAATAATGAAGAATGAAATTATGAGATTTTGTCACTTTGTTTTGGCGGGCTGTATCTCATGAATCATAATAAGATGACAGTTAACACAGAGTGTGTCTTTCTATTGCCGCTATAAGAAAAAATATTCAAATTCCGGAAGCGTCGAAAAATCTTATGCTCCCAGCAATGCTTTGTAACCTAAAGAAATATTTTATCTAATATTCACTGAGAGTGAGGCAATAGAGATATAGTGTGTTTCGCTGTTTCTGCTTGTTGTTGTTATTGTTGTATTTATTCCGCCCATTTATTAAAAACTGCATAACAGCATGTTACAATAATACAAGATAGCGCCAATTTTTGCCTATTTAGCCTGTTTGCGACTGCAAACAAACAAACAAACAAATTTCTAACTTTCAAAGTTGCAAAACAGACTTGTTTATTCCAATTTTTGATTCAGATCAAGATCAAAGTAATTAGTTTAATTTGAGTCTTGTTGAAGTTAAGATCGCCGTTAAATCAGTTTATCCGGTTTAAAATAATGAAATTTGAAATTTATATTTCAATTATTTTTGTTGAATTTTTTTGTTTTGACATAGGTTAGTACAATATATCTTATATATTATCAATCTAATAAAATAAATATCTTTATACAATATTATATCAGAAAATACTTTTGCAAGCCATGGAATAGGGCAATCATATGATATACATCCTATTGCTGTTGGTGGCATAAGAACTGAACGAGATGAGTTTCCATATATGGTAGATATTACACTAATCCAATTTAAGTATGATATACTCGCATTTAATTGTATTGAAGGTTGCCCTAGGTTGGGATTCCAAAAAAAAATTACGCGATTACGATTATAAATGTGGTGGAGTTTTGATTAATCCCAAATTTGTGCTGACTGCAGCTCACTGTGCCAATGTTGATGGGTAAATTATCAATTTTATTGGATAATCTATTGAAAAGTTTTTTAATTGATACAGTTTGGAGCCAAATGTCGTACTACCAGGTGGTATTAACTTAGTTAATCACACCAGAAGTACTTACAACATTGCAAGGGTATTTATCCATCCCGATTATGATGAAGACTTCGTGTATAATGATATAGCACTAATAGAATTATCATCCATTCACATGTTAGTTAAGAAATCTTATAAAAACGTCATCATATTTAATAAAATAACAAATTTATAGGGGAAGAACAATTGATATGTGGCAACATGATTATATCGCAAATTCTAATTTTACTGCCCTAGGTTATGGTGATACAACATTTGGTAAGATCATTAAATAAAATCGTCTCTTGACCACAATTTTAATACAAATATTCAAATTATCTAGGTGGAACTTCATCGGATGATCTGCTAAAAGTATTTCTTCAATATGTTTCTAATGATGATTGTCAGCATTACTTTGAAATGGATGACAATATGCCAAATGGTATTATAAAAACCCAACTATGTGCAAAAGATTCCAAAAATATTATGGACACATGTCAAGTGAGTGAAAAATCAAAAAAAAAAAAAAATAGAAAGTGCACTTATATACAATTTTATATTCCAAAAGGGTGATTCTGGTGGGCCACTTATAATGACCGTTTCTAATAGTAGTTATGTATATAAGAAGAAGTTCCTAGTTGGTATTACATCCTTTGGACAAGGTTGTGCAATGTCTCCACCTGGTGTTTATACGAAAGTAGCATCTTTTCTGGATTGGATTAATGACATTCTAGGCCCTTGGAAAAATATAAACTATTTTGATATGGACTTTGAAATATTTTAGACAGTAATAAATAATAAATATTATGTAGATATTTACATATTAATTAACATTTAATCTGTGAGAAAAACACTAACAAAATTTATTATATTCTAATATGGTTCAATAGTTTAAATGATTCTTTTAACGACGCACAACATCACGCTCCCCTAGTTTCTTTTAAGCAACCCGTTCACTGTTTAAGATATCATAGAAGAACACAAGAACACAAACCTCTGTGTTGTGACAACGACAACAACGACGGGGTAAATGAACAAAAATTGTTGTTGTTGTAGCTGTCAGAACACAAAGATCTGCTTGTGTTTTATGGTTTTCATAAAATAAGTAACAGGAATTAAAAAGGGAGCTGCAAGAACTATGTACATACTCTGCAATATGTTCTTTATCATGTATTTTTCACAAATTTTCTGTGTTAATTTTACCAAAGTGCGCTCAAAGTTGCACGTGTGTTTATAACCATAACAAAAATGAACTGTGCACACCAGAACATACCAGAGCACACTGCGTAAGCAAAACCAGAACTCTCAACTGTTTACTCAGTGTAGAAAGGCTATTATAAACTTATAACCTCATACAATGTCCTCAAAATTACTTATGTTAGACTCTCATCTGGATTTCTTTTTCGAAAATTTGGGTGCTATGAGTGAGGAACAAAGCGAGTGATTCAATCAGTACATTTCCTTCAGAATAAAGCGCTATCGAGGGGAATGGAGTCCGGGAATGCTAGCAGATAACTGTTAAATACTTGAAAGGGACCACCTACCAGAAGCCAAACATTCACGAAAATCATAACTATTTCAAGTAATAATTTCTGTCAGTGTAGATGATTTTTGTAATTTTTATGAAAATACAGGAATACTAAGAGATTGCTGTTGGAGACTTACAGAGTCCTAGGTAGGTGTTGGTAATTTTTGTACTTTTTAGAACGAAACACAATCAGAAGGGCGGATATCTCCCATGGCCGGACAATTTCTTTGGAACCGTTAATATCCGCACATGAGAGATTTTCCTGTCAAAAACAAAAACCCCGATGTGTTACTGTTTTTTCTTTGATAGGCCATAGTTCCACATTTGTTTTCGTGTAACAAAAAAAAAAAATTTAAAATTCGTAAATCAGTTATTATTATTATTTAAACTGAGAGTGTTTGGGGTGTAGTTGATACCACATGGCCAATTTTATATTGCTGAGCCACAAAACTATAAGAAAAATTATAAATTCAATCAATTTAGTATATTTAAAATAATATATTTGTTGAATATTTTTCTGACAGAGTGTATAACATATTAGAAGATAATAACATTTCTAACATTTTGATGCGTGTACTTACTTTGATACTTAAGAAAATATTTATTTCACAAGCTACAAATTCGCAAACTTGTTATTGCGCAAAAAAAAGTTCGCACGATAATGAAAATAATATTCTCTCTTTGATTCTCTCAATAACAAACAATACCATCAAAATGCTTTTCTAAAATAAAATAAACAAGCAATGAAATCAGTTTGATGTGGGACTTGATAGACAGTTGTTACATTAGTTAATCCGGCTTAGAATAATGAAATTTAATATTTTAATTATATTTGTAACGTGTTTTTGTTTTCACAAAGGTAAATAAAAAGAGTGACTCATTTTAATTAAATATCTGAAAAAATAACATAACATTATCTATGTAAGCATTTGTTTGTGGAAGTCGTGGAATAGGTCCTCAATGTCCCGAAAACAAATGGGTCAATGAGAGAAACTGTACTTTACCAGATGGACAATATGGTGTTTGTTCCCAATTATGTAAAGTACCTCCCAATAAAGAGGCAGAGTTGTGTTGCCACATCAAAGAACCACATTCTCTAACTGTCTCGTATTGTTGTGAAGAAGTGTTAACTGGCTGGTCAGGTGGTGCTGTTGGGGGTGTGAAAACTGTACCCCATGAATTTCCATACATGGTAGATAGATATTATATTAAAGCTATTCTAGAAATGAAGTGTTATTACAATAAATTATATTCAGGTTGCCATTGGTTGGTTTTCACAGGGAAAACTTTTCCAATACGATTATAAATGTGGTGGAGTTTTGATAAGCCCTAAATTTGTGATAACTGCAGCACACTGTGCCAATGTTGACGGGTAAGTTTTTCTTATTTTTTAAAAAACTATTATCGAAATCGTTCATTTTAACAGTTTGGAGCCAAATATGATCCTGCCGGGTGGTGTAAATTTAAAAAATCACACCGGCAGTCCTTATACCATTGAAAAAGTATTTATCCATCCAGATTATGATGAAGAACTCGTATACAATGATATAGCTCTATTACAACTTGTATCCAACTACAGGTGAGTACAGAAATCTCAATTATAGTTAAACTTACATAAAATAGTATCTGTATTTATAGTGGAGAGACAATTGATATTTGGCGACGTGGTTATATTGCAGATTCAAATTTCACTGCCCTGGGATATGGGGATACAACATTTGGTAAGAGCTAAAAATTTTCTAATATACACACTCTTTTAAAATAGATTATTCTTTTCAAGGTGGAACTTCATCTGATGATCTATTAAAAGTATTTCTTCAATATGTTTCTAATGATAATTGTCAGCATTACTTTGAAATGGATGACAATATGCCAAATGGTATTATTAATACCCAACTATGTGCAAAAGACTCTAAAAATATTATGGATACATGTCAGGTGAGTGATAAATCAGTAGGATGGAAAGTGCACTTACATTTATTGTATTTCTTTTAGGGTGATTCTGGTGGTCCCTTAATAATGACTGTTCGAAATACTTATGGAAATAAGAAGGAGTACCTAGTCGGTATCACATCATTTGGACATGGTTGTGCAATGTTTCCACCTGGTGTTTATACAAAAGTAGCATCATATATAGAATGGATTACTGATATTCTTAGACCTTGGATAGTTGCAGATAGAAGTTTTAATAATAGCAATGTTTGGGAAAAATAAATATCATTTTAAAATATTTAAATGAATGAAAATTTTTACTAAACATTTATAAGCTTTTGAGTTATTAAGAATTTACTCTTAATATTTATAAGTATCTGATGGATATTAGTTGTATTATTGATAACATTACATTCAATTAAACAAATATAAGACTGTCAAGTACGAGTCGGTCTTGTACACGCAACGTTTCGTACCATTGAACAAGATTTAAAAGTATGTATACGATTTCGTTGGGCATAAAGCTTGTAGCTATCTGAAGTAATGTAAAATTAATTTGCTTTTGTTTTTGTCGCAAAAGAGAAATATTCAAACTAAGCCTGAAAGTTTTCAACAAAAAAGATTAACCGAAATTCATGAATTTAAACAATTTCAATATGCGGACTACTTCGCCACATCACACTGCAGTATCAGCCACACACAAAATGTCGTAGACAACAGCAAGTAGTGTGGCAATCATACTTTGTTTTGATTAAGTGAAAAAATTATGGATTTCCATAATCGGCAATAGAAATACATACTCTGTGAACATTTTAACTATCTACCTTTTACGCTCCATGAGATAGAGCTTACTGACGGACGGATGGCCAGCGTAGGCTCAGTAATAATCTTAACTCATTGCCAATGAACCTATTCAGTGGAGCCAAAATGAATGGGCATTTTTTAGTTTGTTTTTCGTTTATTTTAATAATTATTAAATTAACTATAATATAGTATAATGTTACTTATCTTTTATTTTCAATTTTTACTCAATATTATTATTAATTTATTTTAGTGGTATACAATACTTATTTGAATATAATGGATAACATTATTTAATGACCGTTTTTACTCATTGTTAGCCGATTTTGTCACCACGAAAACTAAGCAAGGATAAGGGTGCTGTTAGAATGTTCTGATTCTGACTTAAATTATGATGCCAAGAGTGACAGTGGAGGATGCTTTAGAAGTACATGCGGAAAATACAGACACTAAGCAGGAGGGTAATTCTTGTGAAGAATCTGAAAAAGTTGCTTTTACATCTTCAAAGTACTATGTCGGCAAATATACAAAGACTAAATGACTAAAATGTACGAGACCTATAACTGTGCTAGAGGAACTAATTGGTGGCCTATGGCTATTTTGAATAGCCTTAGAAATGTTGCGATGATAAATTCTTTATAATTTTAACATAAAAATAACTTATAATACTATTCTTTCCCGTAAAGAGTAGAAGTTGTTAGAGACACATTCGTATGACCTTATTTTACCCCATCTGAAACAGCGGGCGTTAATTTCAAGTCTGCCAAAAAAAAAACTGAGACTGAGGCTGTTAGAAATGTAAACTAGTTAAATAAAAACCTTCATTATCTAGTGATAATCATCTAGCAGGTCGTTGCACATTTTGTTCGCCAAAAAAAAAAAAAAAAATGGAAAAATAAGATGCAACTGTATGAAATACAAAAAATACTTTTGTCTTAAGAATGCAGTTATGCTATGTTCTGATTTAATTTCGCAAATGAAACTTATAACGTTTAATATTTCTTTTTATACTTATTTATTATGCCTAATACTTCTTTTATTGGATTTCAGAGTTTTTGTTTAATAAATATCACAAGAAAAAGTTTGTTTTTGTTACCAAGGTTGGATTACCAAAAAATACGTTTTTTCGAGACTGAATTAAACTGGTTGAAATACCAAGATGTAGTTGTATTTCTAATACATTTTCTGTTTTTTATTTTACCAATAATACTTAAAAAGTATATATGTAATTACAAAATTACAGACGTGATCAAATCTCGTGCGCGAGCATATGTGCTATGAAAATGCGCACGATTATACGAACGATAAAAACTTCCACAGTTCATTTACAATTGATTATTCTATACAAAAACAATTAGTTCATTAAAATCCACATATTTTTTGAGGGGCAGTGTGTCATGATTTATAGATAAGCTCATTACGTCATTCAGCTTTTATAGATATGAATGAAACAGGTGAGAACATGCAAATTTATTTCATTACACACATATCAAAACCATAAGTATTATAAAGGGTATTTTTGTCGATGTTTGGCTTCAAATTGGCAATACTCTTTCTACTGACTGTGAATTTGACAGTATATAATTGTTTTGTGGTCCGTACGTTTTGCCGTTTGTTCACAGCAACAATTCTTGCAAATTGTGAAAATTTATATGAGATTTTCAAACTTTGCGGTCGACATAATCGTTCATCTAAGTTATACGGAAAACCATGAACTTGCGCAACACGTTTACTCCAGCTACAATTATAATACGCATCCACACAAGACATCATACAGTATGCACAGAAAAACGGGCCATACGCTGGACATTTGTAGGAATCAGACGAATCAGATTAAGTGGGGTACATCTCATTCAAACCATCATTTAAATTAATGTTCTGAAAAAAGTTATTTGTTTTTCACGTATCGAACTGAAATTTGGACACTATAAGTTTCTGATCTATATTCATCAACCGTGTCAAATATAATCCTAGGGTTACTAGGAGTGGTACCTCCAATACAAACCAAACCATTCCAACAAATGTTCTTATTTGAAAAACTCTTTTGTTTTTTGACGTATCGAACTGAAATTTGAACACTGTATATAAGAAGAAGTACACAGTTGGTATTAAATTCTTTGAAGAAGGTTGCGCAAAGTCTCCACCTGATTAGTATACGAAAGTAGTATCATATATAGAATGGCTTTGATATTCAATATATGCCATTGCGAAGAATGTGAGAAAACTGAATGATTATTTTGTTGACCTTGCGCAATAAAGGATCCAGATACACAAGTCTGAGAACTGATCTATGGTATTACACTGGTCAACATTGTTTTTGTCACAAGAACTTTGTGGTGATTTTTGTTTATTTTTTTGTACCTTCAAAACTATATTATTTTTGTTTCAATCACATTCAGTTTTTTTGTGTTAGCTATGAATTCATTTTTGAGTCCATTTATGTATTATTGTTTCAGTAATTAATTTAGCAACTGTATAACTACTATTGCATTCAACTAACTTATATTCAATTGACGTTTGTTACATTGTAAACGTAGAATCCATGACGATTCTTGGGTGATTATTTGTGATAATAAGTGAATAAATGCAATGTATGTGATAGTGAAATGAACTTATAATCATATGCTAGACTCTCATCTGGATTTCTTTTCCGAAAACATGAGTTCTATGAGTGTCAAACATGACCAGAGAAGCATATTCTAGGTAAAAGGAGTCCAGGAATGATAATAGATTACTGTTGCAGACTTAAAAGGGTCCTACCAGAAGCAAAACATTCACGACAATCATAAATATATATTTTTTGTACTTCAAGTAATAATTTCTCTAAGTAAGGTGATTTTTGTACTTTTTATGAATATATGTTTTGATGTCAAAAAAGGAACCTGATGTGTCATTTTGTTTTCATAAATATATCATTGTTTGGTCATAGTACATGGGTTGATCAATAAGACTTTAGAAAATCCGAGAGATCACGCTCCTAGCAATTTTACTTTTAGGTATTGGATACAATTGAATAAAGTGATTTTCGTGCGTTTATGGCACATCTGCTCCTCCGGTTGCATCTATTTACAATTAGATAAATGAGTTTAAACGTCGCCGTTCGGGACGTCCAGTGGATGTGGCCATCCAAGAAACGATTGAGTCGTTTTGAGTAATCAGCGAATAAAAGTGCACAAAATAGTTGAGGCCACAGGTATATCATAGAGTGTTTTTAATTTTGCGGCGTTTTACGTCGAAAGAAGAGGTCATTAATGAAACAAACGCCTATTTTGAGGATCTTCCAAAATCCTTCTTTTTCGACTGTTTAAAAAATTTGGAAAAAAGTTGGGAAAAGGGTACAGAGCTAGAAGGAAAAAAAAAGGAAAAAAAGTAAGAAAAATGAAATGGGGTTTTATTTTTTCTTAGGACACGTACAATTATAATAAAAATGTTTGAATGACAAAAAAATAGTTTAATTTTGTAAATCAGTGTTATCTGTCATAGCTTTTCAGATACTAAAGTTTATAGCTCAGATAGGACAACAACCATAATTAATCTAAAAGTGAATGGGGCGCAGTTGAAATCACATGGCCAATTTTGTATTGCTAAGCTACAAAAGAAATAGTACATTTATTAATTTTGTTAATTTAGTACATTTGGCGAATAATTATCTTCCAGAGTTCATAACATATAACAAAATAATCACACTTCTAACATTTTGATTTTTCTTTATGCGTGTGCTTAACTAGCTATTAAGAAAATACTTATTTCCCAAGCTACAATCGGAAGTAAATACCGCAAACTTGTTATTGCAATTCGATAAAAAATTTCGCATGAAAATAGAAATAGTATTCTCTCTTAAATTCTCTCAATTACCAACAGTACCAACAATAAGTAGTGGGAGCTTTTCTGAAATAAAATAATCAAGCAATGCATTCAGTTTGGTATGAGACTTGATAGAGTTAAGATTGTTCTTAAATTAGTTAATCCGGTTTAGAAAAATGAAATTTGATATTTTAATTATATTTGTTGCGTGTTTTTGTTTTCACAAAGGTAAATAAATTCAGGGTTTAATTTAAAGTAAATATGTGACAAAATAACATACCTTTCTATTATCTATAGCATTTGTTTGTGAAAGTCGTGGAATAGGTCCTCAATGTCCCGAAAACAAATGGGTCTATAAGAGAAACTGTACTTTACCAACTGGACGAAATGGTGTTTGTTCCCAAATATGTAAAGTTCCCCCGAATAAAGAGGCAGAGTTGTGTTGTCACATTAAAGAACCACATTCTCTAGATGTCTACTATTGTTGTGAAGAAGAATTAACTGGCTGGGGACGTGGTGCTGTTGGGGGTGTGAAAACTGTACCCGATGAATTTCCATACATGGTAAATGGATATTATCTAGAAATGAAGTATTATTAAAATAATTTATATTCAGGTTGCCATAGGTTGGTTTTCAGAAGAAAAACTATTTGAATACGATTATAAATGTGGTGGAGTATTGATAAGCGCTAAATTTGTGATAACTGCAGCACACTGTGCCAATGTTGAAGGGTAAGTTTTCGTTATTTTCTAATAAACTATCATCGAAATTGATCATTGAAACAGTTTGGAGCCAAATATGATCTTGCCGGGTGGTGTAAATTTAAAAAATCACACCGAGAGTCCTTATACCATTGAAAGAGTATTTATCCATCCAGATTATGATGAAGAACTCGTATACAATGATATAGCTCTATTACAACTTGTATCCAACTACAGGTGAATACAGAAATCTCAATTATGGTTGAACTGACATAAAATAATATATGTATTAATAGTGGACAGACAATTGATATTTGGCGACGTGGTTATCTCGCAGATTCAAATTTCACTGCCCTGGGATATGGGGATACAACATTTGGTAAGAGCTTAAAATTATCTAATATACACACTCTTTTTACATACTGTATTATTGCTTTCAAGGTGGAACTTCATCTGATGATCTTTTAAAAGTATTTCTTCAATATGTTTCTAATGATAATTGTCAGCGTTACTTTGAATTGGATGACAATATGCCAAATGGTATTATTAATACCCAACTATGTGCAAAAGACTCTAAAAATATTATGGATACTTGTCAAGTGAGTGCTGATTAAATTTATGGAATAGAAATAGTAATCATATTACTTATATACATTCCTTAAGGGTGATTCGGGTGGTCCCTTAATAATGACTGTTCGAAATTCTTATGGTAATAAGAAGGAGTACCTGGTTGGCATTACTTCTTTTGGGCATGGTTGTGCAATGTTTCCACCTGGTGTTTATACAAAAGTATCCTCATATATAGATTGGATCACTAAGACCCTCAGACCTTGGAGAGTTACAAATAGAAATGTCAATAATCGCAATGTTTGGACAAAATAAATCTTATTGTACTATATTTAAAGGAAGGAAAATTATAATTGACTTCCGAAACTTTTAACTTTATTCTTTATAAATTACTCATGCATATTTGTTTTATTATTACGAGTATTGTTAATGTAATGTAATGTTAACTTGTTTATCTCATTGCCATAAGTTTCTCGTATTAAATTTATTTACTGCTTTGATATACTGTTGTTTATAACGTCATCCAACCTAGAATATAAAAAAAAAAAATGTAATTTTATTGCATTCCACACAAATAAATCGATTAGTTATTGAATGAAATTTATATAAAAAATAAAATTCAAATGATTATAGTTGTATTTTCAATGATAAGAAGCATCAGTGGAAAATAGCATGATAACTTAAAGATTAAAGAGTATCTAAGTAAATAGAGAATTTGAAGAGTCATAATGTGACTCTTACGACTGACAGTTGTTTATTGTCAGTCACGCAATAGAAAATATGTAGTTATTGTACTTTAACTATATTTACTGAGGTTACAATGTTGGAAATAAATACGAAATAATTACTCAAATTTTGGAAGAACAATTCATATGTGTCTGCATTTAGACTATAGGCTCAGCGACAGCGAAAACTTTTTTATAGGTAAGAGAAGCGAGGCATTGTGGGGAAGCTGTGATGTTCTGAAAACGTGGTCATGAAATTCTCTGCTGACGTTTTTCTTTCTTCTCTTTCGCCTCATTCGCTTTTTTTTTTTGGCTTGCGTAGCGTGAGGATGCATGCGACATGCAGAATATAGTAGCCAATAGGAGCGGAAGGTGAAGAAACATAAATGAAAAGGAATTAGCTAAACTTTGATTTTCAAGCGTGACGTTTGTCGAAACACAAACCAAAATCATCAAAGAAGAATTGACGATTATATGACGTTAGTCTAACTGCAGCCTGTCTAGTCTTTTCTAGCCAAGTAATTTACATTGACCTGACGTCGTATGTTTTTCTTAAATTAGTTATTTTAACAAAATTAACAAAAAAAAAACCCCTGTACTCTTATACTAAAATGAACAAAATTAATAAAAATGTATCTAATAGGCATTTTTTTTTTGCTCCTGTGAATAAAAACATTGACAATTGTGCTTGTTAGTCGCAGATTTTTGAAGTGATTGGTTCTGCAAATATATTTAGATATTAGTTCCTGGTATTTAAGTTCTAGTTTTATAAATGACGGGACGTAAAAGAGTCCTAACGTCGGAAGAAAAAGCAAGTATCTATACTTATAGGGATAAAAAAAAAATCGGAAGAAGGTGTACTGTAGTGTGTCATTATATTTAAAATAAGTCAAAGTATAGAAAAATCGCGACAAAAAACTACTCCTGAAGCTGGTCAGATATACTCCAAGCAGCCTCCAATTTCCACCAGTCTGCAGCAAAAATAGAGTGGATTTGGCGATAACAGCAAGTGTATCAACACTGAATCCCTATCGCAAAGAAGTTCGATTGCTCTTTACATGCATTTGTATGACCGGAATAGAAACACGGTGTATTTTCTGATGAAAAAAAAATTACCCTTGATGTAGTAATACTGTTTGAGAATTGAGCATTTTTGAAGTTTATACAAATTAAAAATTTCACTTAGATGATGCCAAATTGAATCTTGTGGTATCCTTCTCATTGTCATGCCTTCTTGAGCACAAACATGCCTTGCCTTGGCTAATTTCTCTTGAATTTCATCATCTTTAATTATTCGACTCTCTTTGAAAAGCCGTGCCTTATAATACTGTACTATAAGTATTGATATTCCAAGTTATTCGTAAAGAAAAATCACTTTTTAAACGTTCCGATATCAACGAGATTTCTTTTCTTTTATAGGTTGAATTTTTCCTCACGTGTTTCGAAAGTGTTCCCGCGGACAAAGGAAACTTACAGGCAGTAAGTCCCTCATGGATAACAGCCTGGACAGCCATCTTGAGGTTGCCCAATCTAATCGGCATCTTTCCTTCAGATGCTGTCATTTCACCACCGGCACCGCCTCCTTCCACGTTTTACATGCAATAAATGATTTCAGCTTCATAAGCAGTCGAACATAAATACAACACAAAGCTTACCAAGCCAAGCCTAAGCAAGCCAACAAAAATAATACACAAGCTCAAGCAGGCTTGGTTCCCCAATGTTAGTATGGACTGTAAACACTACTTAGTGCTGACTCATGCAATGCTATAATGTCTATCTACATCACATATTTTATATGGTTCCCATTAATCTTTTATGTATAAACACTAAATTAAAGAATTCAAAACTAAAATTGATTTGTATTTTTGGATTATTGACAAATGTTTGAGGAGGGATGTTGGAACTTTTGATATTTTCAAAAGAAATAGTTTCATTTAATGATTTTTAACTCATTACAACTATTACACAATAATCTTTCACATCCAAAATCGCAACTTATGTAAATTCAATGTAAAAGTTTGCAATTTTATTAACCCTAATTAAATTTTTAATTCGAAAAGAACAAAAGTTGAATAAATGGATAATTGAAATTGTATGTTGCATAATAGAAACTGAATTCATAACTAAAATATTTTTAACTATTTGAATTTGTATTACCCTTGAAGCAACTAATGATATTCTGAATATAATTTGAAAATGTTTTCATGATTCTTCATAATACAAAATATTAAAAAAAGACAGAAAGAAAACAGGACGACATGTCCGCACAATTTGTTTACTTTCATTAATGTCTGCCAACTGAAATATTCAGTTTAACTGTAAGAGAATAAAACAATCAGGATAACAACAAGAACAACAACAATAACAATAGAAACAACAATAGCAACTAGGGTAACAACTGCTTGAATCAACCAAATTTGTTGAGACAAGGATGTTGGTGCAACAACTGGAACTGCAACTGCAACAACATTGCAAAAGTTGGCTGTCGAAAAAGTTTATGTAGTTTCTAATTAGCGCAACTAAAGATATTCAACACTCAGCGTAATTAAATAGAATCTTAAGCGTTGTTGTAAGGGTCCAAGATGTTATGATGATGTTGACGTTGGTGGTGGCACTACTGTAGATAAGCGAAGTACTGGAGAAGTAAAACGGATTTACGCCTTTAATTACTACTACTGCTGCTAAGGCGCTGAAGGAAACACTTGCGGAACCTAATTTCCATGATGAAATGCAATGATGAAAGCAGGGTCCGGGTGCACATTTAAGAAGTATAATACTAAAGAACAGATGAATGGCCAAAAGGACGAAGAGAAGAAGAAACGGAACGTTAACAACTTTTTGGCAAAATGCAAAACTTGCCCGCTCAAATTAATCATAACTTTGCACGGTTCCCATTATTCAAGCCCAAGTCCAAGAGTAAAAGCTGCTATTACTGCTGTCGCATCCGGACAATGCATTACCTCTACCGCGCGAGTTCTTACTGACTCCACTGACTGTGATTTTTATGTTGTTGGGTTCTTGGGCCCATTAAAAATGTGTTAAATTTTGTTTCTGCTCGATGAAAATATTCTTCTTAGAACACAAAAGATGTACACAGAGAGAAAGAGTGAATGAGTGAAGAAAGTAACTTTTTAAAAAATATTTGCATAGAATGTCTTTATTGTCCTACGATGCTCGTCGAGCCCTTTGCCTCAAAGTACTTTGTGCGTATGCCAATAAATTTCATCTGCGTGCTGTGCATGAGTGTGTGTGTTGTGTGACATTTATCAAAAATTCAAACTTCAAACACTTACAGCTGCAACATGTGGGGCTGCTTTCTGCTCTCTCAGTGCCGACAGCATTTCTAACCTATATACAATAAATTCAAGGATTGTGTTTGAATGGAATGGGGGACATCTTAGTGTAAAATGAATGCTTGAGTGGTTAGTTAGTAGTATGTTAAGATTTCTACAAACTTTTTAAACTGGTAGGCTGTCGTGGACTCATACAACAAGAATAACAACAATAACAACAACAAGGATAACAACAAGGATACCAGTTGCAGATAACAGTTTGTTGAATTATTGCTCTGCAACAGCAACAGCTCAAGTTGTTACTTCTACTGCCACTGCTGCTCATGAGCATGAGAAAAACTTTGATTACAATGGTATTTATTTTAACAAAAAAATCACAACAAATTTTAAAGAATAAAAAACTTTATTGCCTTCTTAAGTTTCTAGTCTAGAGAGATATCTTAGCTTTATGGAAATACATACATACATATGTAATATGTGGTCCAGTAGTAATATTTACTTTTCAGTTGATAATAAAAATATAAATAAGAAAATATGTTTTTCTTTTTTTCGGTTATGAAACAATAAATTTCTTTTACTCTGACACAAGCAGTAAATAAATTAAAAATATTATTTAAAACCTAGAAAACATAAATTCTAAAGTGTAACAAAAATACATAGAGTGAATTTATACATGTATAACATGAGAACAGTGAAGGAACAAGCAGAAGGAAGAATCGGTATGAAACAATTTGAGATTTAAATGAAACAGTTTTATTCCAAAGTTAATTTTTTTTTTTTGTTTAAAATTGAATTCTCTTATGTTATGACAATCGTGAGTAACTTATGAGACTATTTAATATTAAATTCATTAATATTCATTGAAAATGGTGATGTGAATAACAGAATTATTCATTAATATTATTCCGGGGACGTTCGTGGGCACGAATACTTTTTTGCAGGCGGCGATTTTGTAGCGATGTCTTCTTCTTCTCGTTGCCAACATAAGCTTATTCTGCAGGTTGTCATCTTAGCTTTAACTTCCGGTTTCGCAGCGCCATCTATTGTCTCCAATGGTCAGAAATTACTTATACTCACTAGATGGCAGTTCAAAGTCTACAACCATTGAACAAGTTTCATAAGCTTTTGTGTAGACTTTTGATTAATGGCAAGCTGAAAAGCTTTAATATTGAAACTTCATATGTTGCATCAAAATATACTCAACATAAGATGAAAAAAGAAAAAAGTAGTAGCATTGAATTAATTTTAACATTTAGATGTCTGACTAATCTTGGTGATAGCTGGGGGTTTGTTTTATTAACACCATCAGATCTTTTAAGAATATTATAATATTATAAACTGTTTATAATTTCCTTCTCCACTGTACTCTAATCTACCTATTCTAATCATCTCATCATAGAATCGCAGGCGTCGGTGGTAGTAATTTAAGGAGTTGTATGTGTATTATCTCTAAATCTTATAAAAAAAGTAAAAAACATACTATATACTGTTGGACTCATCTAGAATGAAGTTGTTAGAACCACTCAAAGCTGCATAGAAGTCTTTGCTAAATGGTAGTTTCAACTCATCTATAACGAAATCGTTGGGACGAATCAATTACATCGATATAGAAAAATCTTTGCTACAAAAGCATTATAGAGGTTGTCCCACTGTACTATAACCGGTAGTTCTATTTGTTTTATTCCTAAGAGATCGGTTAAAATTTTCCATCGATGAACAGAAGCTGAAAACAATGTGGGCAACCTCTGAATTACTACAAACAAAGTGACAGTTTTTACGAACGACTAGATTGTAGCTATGACAGCCACATGGTACCATAAAAGGCTAAGAAGTTTAGGACCATAATTCTCCTTTGAATCCCAATATTTTTTTTCCTTTCATATTAGGTCTTTTTCTAAAGTCTTACCTAAAAAATAGGACCTTCTAAGTACAACACAATGGTGCTAGTTCCGGCATAATGCGCATCTCGGCGGGAGTTCTACAGGGTAGTGTATTCAGTCCTATTCTGTACACACTCTATTCGTCAGATCTTCTGGTTTATGATAATGAAAACTTGCTGGTTGCACCATACGCAGACGATACAGCGTTTCTAGCATACGCACCGAATCCCCACAACGCTTCGTGTTTGCTGCAGCGACATCTTTGATATAATTGGTCCTTGGCTAGTTATTTGAAATGTCGCAGTAAATTCTGATAAATCAGTCCACACGACCTTTAAGCATAGGCGTGCCACTTGTCCTCCAGTTGCCTTAAAGGGCGAATATGTTCCAATTAAGCTCATTGCTAAGTATCTCGGTCTAACCCTAGACAGAAGGCTCAACTGACAGGAGCATATCAAGAGAAAGAAGAAACAACTTGTCCTGGTTGTTAAGTCATGGGTCCCAGCTCAGCTTGCGCAATAAAGCCCTATTATACAAGATAATAATTAAATCAGTATAAACATACGGCATCCAATTAGTGGAACAGCAGCTAACTCAAAGAAATCATTCAACGCTTTCAATCGAAGCTTCTGAGGAGAATAGTGAGTGCTCCGTTCTATGTACAAAATTCTGTGCCGCGCAGAGAGACCTTCGGGTGATACTAGTCAAAGAAAAAATACGACGGTACAGTAAGCTACAAACGAATAGACTAAAGAATCACCCCAACTAGCTGGCTTTGGGCCTGAATATAATGAGGGACTTCAAACTTGATGGTATCAATTAGGGAGTTTAACTTAGTGACTACACTTATTTTTAAAACAAATGCAAAATTAAGGGAAATATGTACAATCACAAAAATTACGAAAAAGTATTATTTCATTTATAACATAGTAAGCATACATATTTCCTTAAATCAGGAATCATTTCCAAAACATTGAACTTGTTAAAACGGACATGTTGATGTTATATGTACATTAAACAACATTTGGTCATGAAGAGTAAATTATTCCAAATTAAGTGCTTATTTTAAGACAGGTACAAGGTGGACATAAAACTGAACATAACAGCTGAACTATTAAAAAATGCAAGCGAAAAATTTATCGAAAGAATGCATCATCTAATAACGCTCATTTGGGAGCAAGAAATCTTGACCAACGATTGGAATACAGCGCTTATAATACCAAGAATAAAAAATAAAAAAGGAGAAAAAGCAATCTGTAAAATCTACCGCGGTATTTGCTTCTCAACACAACGTACAAAATTCTAGCACGAGTTCTCAACAACAGACTCATACAATACGTCGAAAAAATACTACCGGAATATTAATGCGGTTTTCGGCCAGGAAGAACGACTACAGACAAAATCTTCTCGATCAAACAATCAATGGTAAAATGTTACGAACACAACATTAACAACATTTGTTATTCATTGATTTCAAACAAGCATTCGATACCATAAACAGATTGACTATTCCTGTAGCATTTAAAAGACGTAAAATCCCAGAAATATTAATCAAAATAATAGTGATAACCTTGCATAACACCGTATCAAAAATTATGATACCAGACATAAAATCAGAAGCATGTTCCATAAAGAACGGCATTCGTCAGGGCGATACACTCTCTTCAACAATTTTTAATTTATTACTGTGCTGTGCATTGCCAAACGGACTGGACATATATTAAACAGAACTATACAAATATATGCATCGCTGACGACATTGCAATAGCAAGTAGAAATAAAAACGCGCTTTTAACCACTTTTTCTGAGATTGAAACGGCAGCAGCAAAAATTGGACTAAAAATCAACGAAGAAAAGACCAAACATATGCTCATGTCCAGAGCGAAAAACAGACAAACATTAAAAACAATTAAGGTTGGAAAATATGAAATTGAAATAGTAACCACATTCACATATATTGACTACAAACTAACAGCAGACAACTCCATGAGCGTAACAATCGACGAAAGAATCCAAGCAGCCAATAGATCATTTGCATCACTTATAAAACTCTTGAAATCAAAACTTCTTAACAGAACCTGCAAACTAACAATATATAGGATAGTGGTACGACCAGTATTATGCTATGGAGCTGAAACTTGGACTGTGAGCGAAAAAGATAAATAAAATTGCTAACTAGAAAAATTCTCCGAAAAATCTTCGACGCAGTTAAAACTGGACCTGATGAATGGAGAATAAGATGGAACGACGAACTTGATCATCTAATACAAGGCGAAAACGTGATGCGCATAAAGTGGCTAGGCCATGTAACAAGAATGGACGAATCAAGATCAGAAAGAAAAATTCTAGATACGAAGTCATTCACTGACAAAGCAAGGGAGATTAAGATGGATGGATGAACTAAACGAAGACCTAAAGAAACAACAACTGGAAAACTGGAAAGAGACGGCAAAAGATCGAGTAACATAGTAACATATTGTTCAGTAGGCCAAAGCTCACAGAGAGCTGTAGCACTGATGAATACTCACTTTGATAGTTGGGTTCCAAAGTAGGATCATTTTCCCATTTGTTGAGATGCTGCAAGAGTGTCAAATACTCCAAGTAATAACTTTCCGTGGCATGAAGATATTTCTAGTAAATAAGCAGTCCACTTCTAATGACTAATGATTACATGCCTTAAAAAAATTCTTTTGACTGGCCGAATATTAGTTATCTCCTCAATAATCTTCCTAAACCCCTGGTAAAGTACGAGTGACAACACAAAAAGCCAACCCCACCATGGTAAGTGTTCAATATTGGAATAAGGGAGCTAGTGAGGCTGCTTTCTACAAAAATGTATCTAATTGTGCACACTAATAACATAGGAAATGAAAGACATATTCAATATTACAGTGAATGCACTAATTTTCTTTATTTCAAGAAAATAAAAATCAACAAAATTATTGAATAGTTCACAATTTTGTTGCTTGCATGCATACGTATGAGTAAATACATATATAAATACGTGTATATTAAATAATTTAAATAAATAAATAACTAAAACCTAAGAAGAAATAAAAATACAAATATAAATTAATTTATTGTATAAATCCAGTCGAAGGCGGTACAGTGAGAAGAGAAAGTGCAATGCAAAAGCAAAGCAAAGGCGAATATTTTGTTAAATCCGCTTAAACCTCATTGCACTCCAGATACAATTGATGACAATCGAAGCCTGATCGCCCCCTACGTCCAGCATCATACAAAGGCTCGAAGCTGACATCACTAGTGCGGTCCAAGAGATAACTGGTGGCATATCTAAAAGAAAATCAATAATTAGTTTCCCATGATGATAATTTTTTACACTTGATTGAGTTTAGACTTACGATCCCAACTGGCAGAAAATGCTGCTGCCACCAATTTCGCGGACGCATTCTGTATTTGCTTCGCACAAGTAGCGCTGCATGCACTTGTCGTCCGCATTGCGATAGGTGCGGACATAGCCCTTGAGTAGTGAGATACTTGCAACGGCAGCATCACTTACTGAATCACGTTTACCCATGGAGCGTGCAGTAAGCGAACGATGTGAGAATGAGGTCTTCAGGGCATCCAATAGATTCATAACAATCTGTATAAACTAAATAGAGAAAAAAAAGATGGAAATGAATTTAATAGAAATTTTATAGATATTGCATTATAATGATTTTTGTAATGTTGCTTTGCTTTTGGTGCAGCTGCCGTGCGGCACGTCACGGCAGAACTAATTTACAAATGGTTAATCGGGGGAAAAAGGGGAAAATCAGTAAAAATCAGTACAATAAAATAATGATAATGATAATAATATTGTAATAATTCAACAAATATGAGATGGTTTACCTCGCCAGCTTGTTTGGCCATCGAGTTCACTTGGTCGGGATCTCTGGTGCCCAGTACAGATGATAGCACAGCCGCCAAGATGCCCTGTTCAACGATTGATTTAGCAAGAGTGTAAGCGAAGTGCGAGCCAAGTTTACAAGCAAATCAAAACGAAACAAAAAAGAATAGAAAAAAGAATCCAATCACCAATTTGAGTAATACAATTACAAATGATAGTGTATATAATCATTAGGGATACTTAAAGAATGAGTGGAATGAATGGTAGGAAGGATAAGCAGGTTTCTAAATAAATTGTGAATACTACTATATAAAATAATAGACTTCAATTGAAGATTTTTGCAGTTTTTCATTCACTTGAAGAGTGAGTTATACCAAATTTATATATTAGCATTTATATACAGCTAACTAATATTATAAATACCAGATTTAGATAGAACAAGTGCAAATATTAATAAGCAAAATAAATAAAATAAAAGCCACAAGTCCAATAAATGGATTTACCTGCATGGGTGAGCCACCATTGTCAACTTTATCGATGCCATCACTTGGGGCACCACCGCCAAGCAAAGTGTTGATGATACGCAAGCCTAAAAAAGAGAGACAGTTAGATTGAATTCACTAGTAATTAAAAAATTAATTGATGAGTCATGTAATTATCGAACATAAAAACTCCACAAGAACTCCATATACCGAAGTTAATGGCTTGGCTTCAAATCAATGCAAAAACATACTAAAAATCTATGAGTGCTGAGTTATGAATAATTGTCCTGCATGTCATGTTCAATAAGTAGTATGGTAGGAGAGTTGGATTCCGACACAGTTAGAGCTTGTTTTCATTGGAGACATCGATTGTTTGTATGGACACATCGATGTTTCGCCAGCTCTTGATACAGTACTCTAAGAAGTAATCAGATAATATCCAATGCTTTGCGAACTTAGTTGCTTAAGACTCAGATTCATCTTCTCGACAAATTGCATAATTGTTAGGATTGCCTTAAACTATGAAAAGTTGAATTTTGAAGAAGGAATTCATCTTTATTTATACAAAGTTTACATTATTGAAAATTATTGCCATCGAATAAGTAAAATCGTTTGGATCATGCATTTAAGATTGGATAACAATACTGATTATTCCTGGATGAATATTTGATGATTGGTAGAATTCTTTTCTTGTTATCTTTCAGTATTAGGCTGGGGTTACAACGAAGCGAACAAAACGTTTTTGATTGGGCAAGAAAATTTGATCTATTACAACACTCACCCAGTGGAACACAAAGACACAAAACAAAGTTTTCCATTTCGTTGTTTCGTTTGATGTGTGTTGACATAAAACAAAATTTATTGAAGCATAAAAACTTTTCCGCTTCAATGTTCAAAGACCACTGATTATTCACCAAATAGAGTCCTCGCTCAAAATTACTGATTCTGTGCTCAGGCTTACTGTCATGGCATACAACACAAAAAAAAAGAGGAAGGGGAAAGAAATTAAATTGGAATTGAAATATTGTCTGCAAAAAACATTATTCCAACATTTCAAGTTTTCTTGTTTGCTCTTCTTTCTTTATTTACCTATAGGCTACGCCAGAAGAACCAATGCACTTATCGACAACGGAACGTGTTTGAAACAAACATGTTCGATTCGGTGTGCGTTGGTAGTATGCAATGGAGTGTATCTGTCGAAAACCATGTATTCTGTTTTGTTTGCTTTGCTGTCTGCGCTCTTAGAAGACAAAAAAACATGTTTGTTCGTTTCGATGTTATGCCAACCTTAGTGTTTAGACCTTTTTTCCTTAAGGACTTTGATTTTCTTATTGAAGAAATTATACTGAAGACAACTCCCTCAAGTTGGATGGAGCTCTAGGATATATCAGTGAATAAGAACTTCATTAAATCGAACTCTATATTCTTCGAAGGAAGTGTCGTTTTTTGTGAATGCTTCAAGTTTTTCGACGAAGGAGAACGTTCAGGTTGGCTTGGTTAAATTGATACATTGGAAAATAGTTTAGATGCGCAGAAAACTACGCTCATAATTATAAGATGTTTTGAAGAGATTGGTCAACAATAGATTTTAAGTGGCCACAAAGGTAACATGATTTGACTGCCCTCGATTTTATTGGAGCAGTAATTAAAGTATTTATCATTTAATAAAGCACCCTGGAACATTTTATACACAATATATGAACAAAAAGGAGGCTGTATACGTCGAAATCATGAAGTGGAAGAAAGACTTGGCAAATATTTGCTCTGGCCTTCGTGGCAAGCAATTACAAAAAATTATTTTTAAGAACTAAATTTTAATAAAAACCAATTTCCAAATAAAAACAGTAACAATCTCTTCTGTTCAAAGTATCGATGACTATATTGGTTTCTTATAAAATCTTGTACTTACCCATTGAGATAACATTTGCCCATGGTGAGCCACCGAAATTACCAATGGAGTTATCTACATCATCTGATTTTGTTGGTGAATTTGCGGTACCCTGGAATAACATTGTCATAACAGTTCCTAACATATTGGTCCATGAGAAACCAGAGGGAACTTCTTGAATTTGATTGGAAACTTCGATATCCTCTTCAACTTCATCTAAAGCAACTTTCTTTGAGGCATTTGGTTTGACAGCAAATTTACGTGATTCCTCTGTTTGTTGGGATTGTTGATGTTGCTGCTGTTGCTGCTGTTGGCCCAGACGTCGCTGTTGTACCTCATTTTGTGGATAGGCAAAGGTGAGCAATAAACAATTGCTAGCCACAATTGAGAGCAGCAAATAGGCATACATTTTACGTTGGTTTATCATTCTGAAAGATAAAGAATTGGTATTAAGGTAAAATTAATATGCAGTTCGTTTCTTAAGTCTTTCGTTATGTTAATTAAATAAAAATTGAGTAAAATTTTCAATGCAAGAAACTACTATAAAACTTGACCTAGTTAAGTCATTGCAAAGTAGGTGAGCAGTGCAAACTGCTGCTCAATTGGTTATGCATTTTTGGTGAAAAGCCTACTACTTATACATTGTGGTAAAATAAATTATTATGACTTCTTTAGTTTGAATTTCAAGAGAAAAATATAAACATTGTATTTTATTATTTTTTAGTTATAATTATTATTTTCTTTGTTTACCATGAATGTAAGTGACTGTGGAACCACTTCCGAGGCATAGAAACTTGTTCAACTGCCTTCAATTAGTGTGGACAAAGTTGTTCACACAACTGAAACAACTTCCAAATAGAGAAGAAAAGCTACAAAGACACACACAAATACGAAAACAAACAAAGCAAAAACGCCCATTTAAATTGCAAAGAAGAGTTACAAGTTACGGCTTCATTAAGCCACAATAACAAATTCAAGTCTTTTAAGAAGACAAAAAATAAATGCCAACCATAACAACAAAGTTAGAAAGCAGTTAGCCCCGTGTCTTGTTTAGACCAGCAATTAAAGTAAAATTGACAAAGAAATTGTTCAACAGACAACCAGAGACAAACAACAACAATTAGAATTTACTATGGAAAACTTCCTCAAAACGTGCAAAAATGTAATCTCTAAATTTTTAAGATACTCCAGCTCCTATAAAACTGAATCTTATAAAGTCATTAATACCAAAAATAATAATAAATATTTATGATAATTAAAAAAAGAAAAATAAAAGAAAATCTCCAAAGCTACCATAAGATCATCTTGCCAATGGAATGTTGCAACATGCAACAAACAATTGCAACTCCAATTCCAATTTCTATTTTATTTTATTTATTTTCAAACTTGTGAAGATGAAAATGGAAAAAAATATCTAAAGAATTGTAGAGAGAAGAGCAAAAGGTGTTACCAATAACCAGTTCAACTTGACACTAGCGGTTCTTGTTCAGATGAAAGATCGATCGGTTGTTCGGACAGTTGTTTAGTTCTACGGTTGGTCGAATACATGCAACATCAACTTACCGTTAAAATTAATAAATGATTACAAAGAACTCAGATACAATACATACATATATGTTACTTGCACAAAAGCGTCAGAGAACAATGCCATACTAGAATGAATGAAACATAAACTCCTATAAGTCGTCACATCTTCAATGCTAAAACAACTTTTACAAGGCTTTATTTATTAATGATCAAAACTATCTTTCTCTATGATCATTTGACCAAAACTCAAAGACTGAATGAGTGAGTTTCAGAGTGACTTCACTTTAGAACTCATGAAATGCAAATAAATGTATGCAGGTGTTTATTCAATTTAATCTATTGTACAATAAAATTAATCTGGTTTTATACTCAAATCTTTCCAAACATCATTATCGTCTTCATCATCATGTTGGTGACACAATTTTTATATTTTCTTTACGTGTTTCTGTATACTTTTAGCCTGCGGTGTTATTTTATTGTATTGAATTTTTAGCAGCAATAGAAGATGAAAAAGTATAGAAAAAACAAAGTTCATAGAAATTATTAAGACTATGTAAATTTAGAAAGCTAAAATACTTTAGAAATATACGGAAGTATTTTTCATTCATATTATGTTAAATGATTATTGCACGTATTGGAATGTCTCTTCCATTATTCCCTCATTCATAAACAATTTTAATGATTATATAGATTTCCTTTGTATGATTCTTTTATTAGCAGTGAAGTATTTATTGAGGTCATTTGAGGAATTCTATTTGGTAAGTGTTTAGTTTATTATAATTTTTTTGGTTGGTTGAACAGATAAGTTGGTCAGGGTCACAAGGAACTGGGCTTGTTAGAATATACATATATACTTCAAATAATGAGTTTTATAATGAATTCTAAAGATAATCAACATCTTTGATCAGTTGTGTTTTTAGAACGATGTATGGTATTTAATCAAAATATGTTTTCTTAAGCAATCATTGCTAAATAATTCAATTAATTAATATTAATATCGCAAAATCTAGGGGGATCCAGTTTCTACTGGGTTCATTGAGTAAATCTTTACTGTTTTATGCAGCTTCAATTTGGGCAGGAATCTGAAACCGAATCGTCCCATAGTTGCTAATCTGAGGGTATGCAAAGCCTATTGGACAGTTACAGATGATGCGGTGGGTGTATTTTTAGCGGGCTTCCAATAGATTTGGTAGCTGTGATTGCAAAGGATACATTTTTAGCACGAGCTTCCCAGAGAGCAAGCAGAGCCTGGTAACTAGACGTAGTGCAGAAATACGGAGAATTTACGAGATTTTACTTTATTAGCAACTGATCATGGATGCTACAGGAAGTACTTGCACAGATGTTTATTATTACTATGGACTCTGCCTAGACTCAGAAAACATTGTTCAAAGCAGCACGATTGAGTGCCTTGGATCTCCCTGCAATTTACCAGAGATTGTAAAGATAATAAATACTTCTACAGAAGACTGGTAATTCATTTCTATGGGTAGCATTATGTGTGGAGCTCAGCGTTTAAAGGTTCATAACTAAGGTTATTATCCCTTCCAATGAAGTGATGATTTGGCAGTTCCATAGGAATTAACTGGTAATCAGAGGCAGGTAATATAAGTATACTTGTTCGCATAACAAAAAAGAAAAGAAAATTATTATAGGTCCACAAAAGACTTCATTGTTATCCAAAAAACCTTAAAAATGTCGTAAGCTTTAGATTTAGAATGCAAGCCACAGCTTTCAAGATAATTAATTTACATATTTTGACACATTCTAATCTTCTTATTATCTTTTACTTGATGTTCTATCACCCGTTTGTCTTTTCTACTATTCATCTTCTAACAATGTTTGTTTTATTAATATAATGATTTTCGATATTCGAACATCATTTGTCATTTTGTAATTGTTTCTCTAAACCAATATATTTGTTTTTCTATTGTGTATACTTATGATCAATGCACTGTCATTTCGTAAACAAAGGTTCTTATAAGCGTTAACTGTAGATTATCTTTATACAATAATTGGACAGATATAAAGACCGTTATTCAAACTTATAATGAGATATATTTATGTGAAAGATTTAAAATATCTGTTAAAAATATTAAAGATAAAATAAAGAATATTGGTGAGACAAGCAAGATGCTCTACAACAATAGTTGTTAAGAAGAATAACACACTATCTAAGCTTATATATTTCTTATATCAATGGAAGAACATAAAAGAGTTGAATAAATGCAATACTAATCTTGTAGTTACCTCTTTTATTGATACTTAATGTCGTGTTAATTGGGTGAAAAAACAACATTCATTTAAAATTGTTGTTTTAACTTAATGAATTCTTAAAATATTTAAATATTTCGAAATGACAATTAAGGCAACAAAACAAGAAATGATATTGGTTGATGGAAGAGTAACTTTAGAAAATGTTGCACCATAGTCCCTTCTTTGTAGAAATTCGGGTGTATTTGATCAAAAAACTGACACAATAACGTTTTGCAGCCGTCTAGGGAATTCATTGTTACTCCACAAAGATTATTCTGCATAGAACAAAATAAACGGTAATCACATGGCATTATGTCTTTTAGTCTTGTTAGTTGATGTAATAGTGTTCTGTGTTAAAGTTTTGTACGGTTTTGATGTATTTTGTATTGAGGGCGCCAGACACACGAACAATACTCGAGTACTGAGCGGACTAGAGAGACAAAAAGAAGCTTTGTAACGTAGGGGTCGTATCAAAAATACTTTTAGCTTTATTAACAGTTAAGGGTCAAAAATGACTCCGAGGAAGGAAGAGACACACGCTACTGAATTGTCGTCGATCGTGTAAGAAAGAAGATGAGGTTTCAGGTGATGAAAAGTCATAAACATGCATTTTGCGCAGTTAAGCTGTAGAAGATTGCATGAACACAATGAATGCCGTGATGTTAGATCATCTGTCAATCTGACTTGCGAAAAGATATCGTTAAATGAAAGGCATAGTTTGACATCATCAGCATACATCAGAACACGAGAGTAATTCAAGGATGAAGGAAGATCGTTTATAAAAAGGATAAACAATAATGGGCCAAGATGACTTCCTTGAGGAACACCAGAAGTGACATCAACTAGACAATAAAGAGTTGATTTGAATAGCACTCGCTGAACTCCATTTCTTATATGTATATGAAGAAATCCAACAAAGAAGATCTTGCAGGTAACCTAAAAGGCCCAAGGTTCCTTGTAGATACCGTCGACTGTGTGTTTGTCTGGGCAGGCTAATCTTGTTTGGGCCATGATCTTTACTGACACATGCTACACATTTTCCATCGCCAGTTATCAATTTGGGCAGAAAAGATTCCAAATATATTCGTTTCAGTAACATTTCGCAAATTAAAATATGATCAATAAGATTCACCTAAACATCCCGTTTTGGCATAGCCAGCCTTTTTTAAATGGTCTAAAACTTGGTGGATGCCAAGCTCCTTAGAAAAGTCTAAAGTTCCCGTCAATATACATTTTTCAAAAATTTTTTCACTTATTTTGGGGCAAGGCCATCCAGACCACAGCGCATCTTTAACACCGAAATTTCCCAAATGAAATCATGTAAACCATGTTGTATATTGTTTTATTATGAGCAATAAAAAATAATAACTTCTATTTATTTTTCTTAACAATATTGGATTTGATGGTGTTGGCATTAAAACCACGGTCCATTAACTAATAACAATTCAAGGTATCAAGGTCATTGAGTTATTCTATAAGATTACAACAGTTACTTGTTGAGAGGAATAAGCTTTAAATGCTCTGATACTTTTAAAACTACGAACTTTTATTATTGTATTTTAAATCAATTTTGAGACATCATTTTCTTTATAATTGTTTTTCATTATAATTAGTATTGTTATTTTTCATTATTTTCTTTCATCGTCACTTGTTATCTTCTTCACTTGTTAATTGTATTTTATGTTTTAATTATTTCTAAACACGCAACTTTTACTTTTCATCATCAACATTGATACTATTAGAATTGTAATAACAACAATATAAGAAAGTAATTAAAGTATATATTGTGTTTAATAAATGGCAATTAAATTGAAAGAAATTCAAAATGATTATAATTAAATATTGTTGGAATAATGTTAGGAGATGAACCAATATGACGATGAACACTTAATGTTCGTTGTTCATCAACCAATTTATGAAAAATGATATGAAATAAAATGAAATTTAGAAAGTGCAATTGGAAAAGGAAAATTTGTTAAAAATAAGAAATTGAAAATTATTTTTGTCATTATTCTATAATTAAAGTGACTCTTTTCTTTTTATGTATAAAGAAATAATATCATTTCATTGTTTGCTTGTGTATAGTAAATATAAACAACTTTTGATTTCAATAGTCTGAGAGTCTGCGACTCTTTTATGCATGTGACAAGCCTCATTAATTCCCATAAAAAGTAAAATCTTGCGGTCAAATTAAAGTAAAAGATAAAATGTTAAAAGAAATAAACATGATTTTACTGAATCTGAGGTTGGTTGGTTGGTTGTTTTTTTTTTTTTTAAATATTTCGTGTGGCTTTCGTGTTTCAATGCAACATTGAAGCTGAGAGTGAAATACTCTCCATGAATATCACGAATCATTCTTTCTTTCTGTGTATCTTTCTTGGTTTGGCTTTCATGGGATTTAGGTTTATAAGACAACAAAAAAATATATGTATAAAAATCATCAAAATACATAAAAAAACAAAAAATCATGGCCAACACCGGCAACTGGTTTCTGTATGGCTGGAAGACAAGAGAAATTCACTTTCTTTTTGGCAAGAATTTCAAAATACAAAATTTAATTAAATCTCTGAAATACTAAAAATTAACTTAATTTTAATGTCTTCTGACTTGTCTTGTATTATGTTTTTGGGTACAAATTTTGTTGAGACTTTTTCAATTTTAAACAAATGAACCAAAAAACTAACTTTATCAATTTGCTTTTGGTGCAATGCAAAACAAATAGAAAGAAAAACAAGTTCGTGTCTTAAGTCTTTTGTTTGGCACTTCAAAAAGTTGATTTCGTGGTCAGCGACCTTTGAGCAGTTTAACGTGCCAACAACTATGCATTTCTATATATATATCTATGAATATGTGTTTGATTGTGTGATTATTTTATTGACAAATGTTTATACAATAACTGTATCTAGTCTGGTGACGCATTTTAATTTGCTTACTTTTCCATGAATTTAAAGTCATTTCTTCTCTTAAGCTCTTGTAATGTTAAAGTTTTTTTTATTTGAAATTTTGTAACATTTGTTGGCATATTTAACATAAAATAATAAAATTTCGTATGCTTTCTGAGTATATGTGATGCAATACTTGTGGTTTTGGTTTTTACTATCATCGAAATTGGCACACATTACTGGAATTTTTTTCAACTCATCCATGCTGAGATTAAGTTAAGCGAAAGTAAATTTTCGCTGACCTCAAAGAATTGTTTATTTCTTTTTTTTTATTTGTTTGTTTATCTTCTTCTCTTATATGTATTTTTAAGTTAAATATACTATTACTAAATTTATCTTAAAACTTTACTTTCTTTTGCTTAACTTTCGTCTTAATTGTAAAATTTGTGCCATACTTCATTGCACTCAAGGCGGGTCTAACAAGTGACCATGATGGGCATTTATGGTTTTAAGTTAGTAGACCAAGTGCAATTTATTCAGCAACGAAGAATGAAACAAAATACAAAACCAGAACACAAATTGCTGTTCACTGAAGCTTACATGGACTTTCTCATACAGAAATTATAATTTTTAGGGCAGCTTATGCAAGAATGCAGTTTAAAGGGATAAAGTTTGTATAAAGACAGTATTCAGGATATAAAAACACTGTATAAGTTATTATAAATTTAATAAATTCAAATTGATAGTTAAAAAACTGGTTTGCATAGAAATAGACGGACACGAACTCTCCCATTGGATTCTCCATTTCAATTGTAAGGGCTGAAATTGAAACCAGGTGAAATTTATTTGATTTTCAAATCTTTTATTTGAGAAAAATAACCTTGTTTATGAAAATAAACTCAAACCTAGCCTTATCAATGTAAAAGATAAAATGCATAGTATTGAGCTTGCATAATTTCCTCCCAACATGACTTCGTTACTTCAACCAATAGACCAAGGTATTCAATACCAGGGTATTGCTTGCTCCATAGCAGCAATAGCAACAGAAAATATGCTTTGCTCTTGCTTCTGCTCTCAATTTGTGAAGCAAGAAGCAAAGAGCACTTGACAGAACTCCAAAAATATACTATTTATAGTCGGAGCAATAGCAAAAAAGTTGGAGCAATCAGGAGCAGAGCAAACGAAATAGTTTTGTGTGATATTGCTCCGGCTACTGCTCTTGATGCTCCTGCTCTGCTCCCGTAGCAAATGTTCATGCTCTGAGTAGCATTCTACGTTATTTTTTAGAAGGTTTTCGAAGTAATTTATTTATTTATATGGTAAAAGATTTACTAAAAGCCATTCGAAATTCAAGCACGGTTTGGAATATCTATGTTAAGCCAGAAACAGTTGCAAACTGTTTTAGAAAGACAGGATTTTCGAAAGATGACAATCAGACTAAGCATTGGAATGAAGAGGACCAATGGAACAAATCCATTATCAAATTTGTCAGCTCTATAGTCTTCATTTAGAGCAATGACAAACATTGATGCATCATTTGAAAACTACGTCAATGTTGATACTGAATTGCAGAACAGAGACAAACAGTTCGATGATGATTTTCTCAACAGTGTTCATGGAGTTCAGGCTATCCCTGATATTCCAGATTCAGATAACAATGAAGAAGAATTGGCGGATACTAATAAGGTTTTTCTTACATTTGCATGAATTTCTTCATCAGTTGACAACTTTCGAACCTTTGTGAAGATGAGAGAGAAGTAACGAACCGACTAATGTGTTTGAATTTCTAAATCTCTAAGAAGGTTTTTGTTGAGGAAATAAAATTACTTACTATTTTAAATAAAAGTGATGTTTTTATATAATGGGGTAATTTTCTGATCCTCTGCGAATGCATTATAGGGAAGTTCGACAGTAATAATAATTACATTAAAATATACCTCAAGGCCCGAAACATGCAGTAAGAAAAGAACTGTTTTAGCTCATTACAATAAAAACTTTCAATGAGTTCATAGACTTTTGAGACGAAGAATGATATTGATGAGATGTTAACTGTTGAAATTCTCTGATTACTATTGAAGAAATCTTCTATAAAAGATTTAGCTAAGACTTGAAAAAGGATTTCAGTATAGAAACAATCTAGATATTCCTATTTATTCTTTACACTAATAATAAAATCATAGACTGAAAGTATTTGTGCACGAATACGTTTCACGTCAAAGCCACTCATTGGATTCAAAATCTAATTACTGAAAAATAACAAACTTTATTATGAGTAACCTACAAGGTATTAATTAATAATTAAATTAAGGCAAAGACTATTTAACACAATATTTCTGGCTTTTCATAAAAGAAGCAAGCTTTTGTACTACTTTTGTGTTGTTATTGCTGTTAGTGAGTACTGCAACATATTTGCATTGCTAAATTTTATCTTCAGAGACTCTTGCAACCTTATTACATTCTCTTTAATATTTTACAATAAACAAATGCATATATTTTCTTATCGCATCCAAATAATGTTTTTGATTATAAATATTTGACATTTTTTTAGTCAAAGACATTTTTCAATTGCTTACAATTTTAACTACAAAGAATCTGTGACAAATATTTATTACAAGTTTTTTGAACAAAAAAAAAGCAAAAAAATAATTTAAATAAAATAGTAATAATAACTAAATAAATTACCTCAAATTACTTTAATTTGGTAAAGAAATGAATGAATGAATGAATAAACCATCATAAACCACATTTTGTTGTGTTGTGTTTTTTTTGTTGTTAAATGCAAACAAATAACTTTCACCTCCACAATACACACAGATACCAGCTCACACTCACACTAACAATGGGCTGACGACAAACGACTATAAGTAAGCAATAACATAGCAACAACAACAGCAATAATAAACACAAGATAAAAAACCATAATGCCAAAGCAATACAAAAAATTTCAAGAAATTTCAAACAACAACCAGAAAAATCAAACTACGCATGAATGAAAGTTTCAAAGTATGAAAAGAAATAATAAAAATAAAACTAAAAACGAAACATAAATTCAAGAGAGCAAAAGACCAAGATAATCTATAGAGGATGGAAGAGAGAGAGGGAGAGAGAGTTATGGAAAAGAAAGAAGTTCATTTTAGTTGGAAATATTTATATTTCTTAAAGGCCCACAAAACTTTTTAGCTTTACAAAGTCAAAAAATATATAAAACTTGAATGTATTTATTTTTTGTATGCTTCTTTCTATTCCTTGACAACTGCCACACACTATGCCGCTTCACTTTCCATTCAATTCCATTCAATTCATGCCTCATTCATGTGTATTTCATGCCTTACATTTTTGGCTTTACTTCGCTTTGCTTTGTAGGTGTTAATTGATATTCATGCCAAGTCAATTAATATTCGAGCAGATACTCAAAAAATATTCGAAGAAAAAAATTCTATTTGAAAATGTGGCCAAAAGAGGCTAAGACCCAAAAACTTGTGTACCAACTACTACAAGAACAGCGAGAACTCAAACAAAAAAAAAAGAAAGCCAGTCAGTCAGTCAGTGAATGTGAACTTGTAGAGGAGTAGGAGAATTCATTCAGACAGGCGTAGGTCACGGTGAATGAGAGGTAGGGCGGCTTATGAACAAATGAAAACGAAATTCTATTCGAAGACTGCCAAATAAACAAAACCAAAAAAGCAAGCAACGCGAACCAAAAAAAAATAAAAAAAAAAAGAAAAACGTGAGCTACAAATTTACAGACACACACATTGGGCAGGCATTCAACAGAGGGGCCTATACAGGAGGGCACTACACGCACAGAACTGGGTCACTAGCGCCAATCAGTGTCTCAGTATGATTTTATATATGTATGTCCCTCCGCCTGTCTGTTTGCCTGCCTGAGTATATTTGAATATATGAGCACATGAAGATGGAAATGTATCTGAGTATATGCATGTCTGAGTCGTTACTTTTTTAGTTCAATAAACATTCTCATATATGTTGGCAAAGACATGATTTTGATGATCATGAAACTGATGTTCATTATTATGATGATAATCATGTATGTGATGATGATCATGATGATATTCTTGATGATAATAATGATAGTGACAGCATTTATGGCTTTAATGTTGACATTTTTAGGTGATGACATGTAAAATAAAAATACGAGGGTCATTCAATAATAGAAGATACAAATTGATATGGTAGTAAGGAAACAGTTTGGTAGTTTCATTACACTAAGTGGACATCACTTGGATTAGTGTGAACATCTCAAACATGTGGATGAATAAAGGTCAGTCAGCAATAAGTTAAAAACGGAGTTGAATAGGCTTGTTTAATGTACCGGACAATGCTTGCCTTCACACCGCTCAGTTTGCATACCGAACAAAGAGGCCTCCAAATTTCAAGAAGTACTTTTAAATCAAGTCCTAAAAAAGGCCAATATATGTTCCAGGAGCCTCGAAGTTTTAAGAGAAGAACTTCAAAGAAGCCTTTCTCCTTTAGTTCCTAGTAAAAATCATACATTTCTTAGAAGATTATCGGCCTGCTTAACTGCCCTGGGCCACCACTACCCAGCGAGATAAATACAATCCCATAATTTTTACAGTTCAGGCTTAGCTTATTTCGTTTTTTATGTATAAAATTCACTTAAGCAGGCGTTACGTGTAAAATGTTTATCTACACAAAGAAGGTCAAAGAATTTATTGACGAGATAAAGATTTCATCGCAACAGATTACAAACAAGTTCATGAATTGAACAAGTTTTTTGATATTGACTATGCTGAACAATAGTAGAAGTTATACTTTGTTTTATTTCTTTAAATGACCCTCGTAACATAAAATATCGCATATCAAGTGCAACAATGCAACATTGCAGGTGAATGGGTAATGGGTTCTTGGGATATTACCACGTTGTTGCTGCTGCACCTTATTTAAACATGATATTTTTCAATAGTCACTTCCTTTACAGTGAAAACTGTATAAAAATAATCATAATAATACTGATGATGATAATGATGATGATGATGATGATGATGGTCAAACTAAGTCAGGTAGTAGTATGTAGATGGTTAAATTAATGGTTTTTACTATATTCATTTCACTTGCCTCTTTGGACTTACTCACTAAGTCGCTTATTCAAATCCCAAGTGATTCTAACTAGTTTGGTAAAATGTGTGTGTGGCACTGCGTACATGTATATATGTCTATCTTTCTAACCGTCTGTCCAATTGTATGTCTTTCAGTTCATATGTTTATTTGCCTGCGTTTGTCTACATGCAAACTTGTTAACTCGTTTACATGAAATTCTTTAGTTGCTGCCGCATTTCTTTCTTTCACATTTTTTTTTTCAACTCAGTTTATAGTATCTTTTTTTGTTGTTTTGATTTTTTGTTTAAACAATTTTGTTGTTGTCACTCAGTGAGTAAGCGAATGAATTGAGTAAGTCGAGTCAGTGAGATGGTTAGATGGTGAGTGAGTAAGTGAGTTTACGTATGTTGTACTATAAATGCTTAAAGTGATGTTGCTGTTGCTATTATTTCTGTCTCGACTTGACCCAATTCATTCATTTTGTATCTATACATCTATGTATGAGTTTTATGTATGCAAGCAATGTTTGTTTGTAAATCTATCTATGTCTACTTCTACTTCTACTACTACAACAATCGACCGACATTGCTCGCATGGTCGTAGATGTAGTAGTCGTCGCCACCCTCAAGTTTTGTTTGCACCAATTTGTTGTACAAATATTTGGCTTGAGTTTTGTGCATTCATTTTTTTGTTCAATGATTCTGATTTTGATTCTGATTCGATTTCAATGTGATAATTATTTATTTTCTCTTTTTGTTATTCAAAAATTCATAAAACTTTTCAATTTACCTATGACTAGTATTAGAGAGGATGTGTGTATTGATATAATCGTACTTCATATCAGAAGTTGTGAATACAAACGAATTATCAATATTTCTTTTGTATTGTATATGAAAAAAAAAAGAAATTCTTTATTTTATTGATTAATATTTTTGTTATGAAAATTTTGTTTGCAGATATTTTAGCCCAATTAAAAAGAGAACAACATCTTAAAGTACCATAGTCGAATAAGTAAAGTTGTTTATGTTTAGAAAGTAATTCACAAATTTTTTTTTTTTATTAACATATTGAAAACAAATATCTGATGAAATCAATGGAAACAGCTGAAGTGAACTCACTTTAGGTAATTTTTTTTTGGCAATTTATATACTTTGATGGAATCAAAAATCATTACATATGCAATGATCAATTTTTGGCTTATTATGTGTAACCACCTTTTCCTAACCACTTATAAAGTTTTTCTAAGATATTTTCTATTGTCTTCAAAACAATATTTAAAGAAAAAGACCTCAAATTACTTAAAACTTCATGCATTCGACTTTTTCATAAAAATCGATAGCAAATTTTTTAATAATTGAGAAAAGATGCATGATATCTAATTATTTTGAAATGATTTTCGAACCTTATACAAAACGAGTTTATTTCTCTGAGTTATCAAAATGAAGCCAGAAGTCTAAGAAGTACTTGATTTTTATTTATCGCTTACTTATCTGGTTGTACTTTAAGTCGCTGATATTTTAAGAAATAAGAATCACTAGTAAATACATTTTTGAGAAGTGCTTTTAAAATTTCAATGGAAAAGTTTTTATATCTTCAAAATTATAATAAGTGAAATTAACTTTTTAATTTAGTTCTTTAAGATTATGAAACCAAAGTCCCAAAAGCAGATACGAACATTGAATTTGTGAGTCCTTTCCTGCTTAAACCACTGAACAAAAAAAAAAAATAACAATTGAATGGTGTTTTTCGCTAGATGTGTCTGTAAATTTTTATTTAAATAGGTCCCTCTCTCTTCTGTTCTATTGCCGTTGATGTTGTGAATTGAGTAGAATGGGAGAATAGAGAGGTTTGTGTGCCTCTCTCTTGTGTTCTATTGCTGTGCGCTCATTGGTTGTGTCGTTCGGGGGCTCCTCTAGTTTTAATAAGTCATTAATAAAGTATCATCACCGGCACCCTTTGATACGCCCCCGACTTGATAAGATGATGAGATAACCTTAGTTTTGCTTTATCGTCACAATTTTGTTTAAACATTGAAAATTGTCCAAAATCGACTTATATAACAGTAAAAGGATGTGTATTTAAAAAAACAATTTAAAACACCAATTTCTAGACAACAGCAGTTCCGATCCAAAAAATATGTATGCCACCCATTTCTTTAGCACAAATTCGATATTTTAAATAAATAAATTGTTATTAAAATCGGTTCTGTATATTGGCGTTACATACAACTCTCATATAAGCCATTTTATTTATAAGTAATATAGATTTAGATAACTTTAAATTATGATTCTAAAAGAATTCTGAACCAGTATATACTAAGGTGTGATTCGTGTCCCTGAAACGTTCAAATGGTTCAAGACAATGAAGAAAAAGGGGCAAAAATAATGGGTATGATAGGAGAAGAAAAGAAGATAACAGGTGGACTGATTTTGGAGAACCAATTGACCTGTGGACACATAAAGAAAAAGGAGGACACCATATAAAAACGAAATAGAAAACTGGAAATCGGTACGAGCTGGGTGGAATTCTGTATTTTTGTATATTTTTTATTTGTAACACCAGTTGTGCACCCAATGTACTTTCTTATAAAATTATAAAAAAAAAAAAATAAATTAAATTAAAAATTTAAACAAAGATAAATCAAAGTTTTCATATTGAATTTTATCACTAAAATAAAGTCTTAAAAAGGAGTCATTTATCACAATCAGTGGACACCAAATGCGACTATTGAACAAATATTATCACAGTTTTCTATTTAATAGTCTGTTCATCTACTCGTTTCGCCTTGCAATAAGTAATTATTGTTGTAAGTATGCATAACATTATAACAACTTATATTTCGTTTTTATTAGTTCAATGAATTGAGTATATACTGTAGTATCAAAGTGAATTAAAATAAAATGTTACACTAAGGGAAATACTACATATTGTATAAATAATGCATGAAAATACGCTTAGATTTCTTTCCTCATGAAATAGGTAAGGTAAAAAAAATTAAGGACTTTCTCCACATAATTCAAACTACAGTTTTTAGAACTCAATTTTTCTCAGTGTAGACTTTTTGGACAATTCATATGTACTTATATGCAAACTAGTTTATTTTTTACCAATTACTTTTCAGTGGTTTGAAACAACTTTTTCCAGTAAAAACTTTAACATTCAAGAAATTTCCCGAAATAATATAAAACAAAGAAGCAAGGTTTAAGTTTTTGCTACAATAAATAAAAAAAAAATACTAGAAAAATATAGAAATAAATGAGAAATTATACTAAGAGTATAATTTTCTATTGAAAATATTAAAAATATATAATTGCAATTCACTGACAATTTAGGAAGGTAAGAAATTTGGTATTAAAAGATTATAAAAACTATTCAACTTAATTCCTCTAAAAGCAAGTAAAACATTTTCAATAAAAGATCCTTGTCATATGAATTTTTAAAATTTCTTGAAAATTGTGTTCACTTGATTATTTCTATCATAATAAATTTAAATAATTTCAATCTTGTCCTTTTCCTTAAGTGAATACAATAAATTTCTTTAAACAATTTGTCCATCATCTTTTCTTATATGGAAAAAGAATCATACATACTATAAAAAATATCATTTAATTAACACTGTTAAACTTAATCTGATAAATTATAAATTGAATTAATTATAATAAAATAATCACCACACACCTGTTGCACAAAATTTAACTTCACAGCAAAAATCCAAATAAGAAACTTTCGTTTTAATAAAATACAATAAAATACTATTTATTTAATTTTATATATTTTTTAATTATTTCTTTCTTTAGCGAAATTGAGAAATTCGAGTCGAGTCCGGAGTTACTTATGTTAGTTTTGCGTTTCGCGTGTTATCGCACTCAACGATTTCTTTCGTTTGAAACGGTGATCGCCTTGAACTTGGCTTTATATACTCTGACCCATTTCTTTCTTTCTTAGACAAAACAACAACGAACTGCTGCAGCAACAGTTACAATAACAACATGAACTGGTATGGAAAAAACCGGCAGCACGACTTGGTTCGGTCGGTCGGTCGGCCGTGTTATGTTATGGTAAGGCGCCTTAATACATGCAGAGGTAAAAAAAAAGAAAAATGCAAACCGAAACACGCTGCAGAGAATCAGGGGAAATAGTTACTTATGTATTCGGGGTCTGTGGTTCGAACATAATCACAGTCGCAACATGTTTGAACAAAAGAAAGCGAACAAAGTATCTTGGTTGTATTTGGGATTTGTGCGTTGCGCATGACAGGTGTAAGCGATCATGCGGTATTGCGCCGGCGCAGAAGCTTACCTCAGCTTAGGCGCGTCTGTGTGTTTTGAGTATCTTTGTCTACTACTGCTTCGTCGTCTTTGTTCATAATTATTGTTAATGAGTTTATTGGTTTCTCTCTCTCTCTTCTTACTCTTTCTTTAGTCATGCTCTTTTGTCTTGCTTCATGGTCTTTTATGCGTGATTTACCGTTTGTTTTTATTTCTATAAATTGTATCTCCTGCACTTGCTATTCAGTGTTTTTTCTCTATTTTCGGATTACTTGTCTCCCGCCTTTTGTTTATTGTTTCACCTTTATTCATTTTCGCTGAATTTCGTTTTCATTTACATAAGCTGCAACGCATTTTGTATCTGCATCTTTGGGATCTACAGCAATAAATCTTTTTTCATTCGAGCATGTCATTTTGTTTCATTGAGGGTGTTGCTCAGATCATTATTGTTTTGCTTAAATGAATGGTGCGTGTTATGCACAATCAAGTTTTTAAATGTTATAATTAAATAAGGAAATATAAGTAGTTTTACAAGAAAACCTTCTGAGTTCATTTATTCAAGAGTTCAGGGCTCTCGTAGAGCATCTCAGAATAACAATATAAATAAAACTTGAGCATGCATTAAAGAAAGTTACGTTGAACATTAAAAAGTTACATTAAAATGCTTTCGAATATCGTCTTAAGAATCATTTATTCATATTTCTTGTAATAATGAAACGATTTTTTGATTTAAGTTGCATAAAGTAATTTCAAGGAAAAATTTTTTCTAGTAGCAAGATAATATTGCGAGGTCACAGGGTAAGAAACGGTGTATAAACAATAGATTTGACATTTGTGTATTATCCAGAAAATTCTTCAAAAAGCAATTCTAGAAATAGAATACGAGGAGTACCTTTCATAGTATTGCTAGGAGCGTGAGCATTTTCGTGTGATTATTTCTTACAACTTTCCACATAATCATACATCTATGAACGCAATTCGATTTCTGGCGATAAAACACCATCAAAAACATCAGTATATAGGTGGTTTTCAGAATTCAATTGTGGAAGAAGATCGACCAAAATCAGTTGTTTTGACAGAAATCATCGATGCTGTGCATGAACTGATATTACAATATCGTTTTATGACTTATCGTGAGATAGAGTCATCCCTGGAAATAAGATCCACCAATCTACATTAAATATTGATTTGATCGCTCAAAAGGAGGTTACTGTCGAAGGTTGAAGATGCTTCAAAAAACGTTTATATAATCGTGACCCGAAACTAAACAGCAATCGGCAGCATGGGTCTTTCAAAGATGAGTGACATTCAACAAAAGTTGTTCGCAAAGGAAGAACTACGAACGAAAGGGTCGCCTGTGGTCACCGTACCATTACAGCAAAGTAGGATAAATTCTGATTGGTATACAACCATTTTTTTGCTAGAAGGATTCAATGAATTGACGAAACCGAACTGCATGAGACGAATAATTCTTCACCACGACAATGACTTTTTGAGCTCCAAAAACATCGAATTGATGTAATGTCATTTGACATTATAACATTGCCTTGTCACCCAATGTTTTTTTTCTTCCCACACAAAAGAAACAAAATGAACAAGCGTGGTTAATTGAGAATATTTTGAAAAACTATAAAAATGTATAAAAAAGCATCAAATTAAAACTTTCCAAGTTTTCTACTACTAGAAAAAGAAAAAAAAAAATGATTTTGAAAGAAACGTTTTTAAGGTGAATCAAAGGGCTAATGAGGAGACAAACTACAACTAAGTACACATAAGTAATTGATTCGAAGTAAACACTATTGACTAAAATCCAAATGTAAGTATTTTTTCAGGTTCATTAAAGGAGAAGCTCAAAAGCTTAAACAGATTATCCGAATGGGGCTGTTTATGTTTTGTATTAACTTTTTTCTAAGCTTTCAAATTAATTATCATAACAATTAATGGAGTCTCGTTTATAGATGCAACAGTCAGCCCCGGATCTACGATTTTCTCGAACAGAAACTTGATAGTGGAGCCCCTTGTCCAGAGTTAAGATTAAATTAAAGGGGAGTTAAGAGAGTTTTACAGAGACCGAAACAAATTGTTGTCAGAGGGTGCAAGTTCCGGATTATACGGTGGATGCATCAAAACTTCCTAACCAAGCTCCGTCAATTTGTTCCGGGTCATCAAAGATGAGTGTGGCCTAGCATTGTCACGATTGAAGACAACTCCCTTTTGTTGGTCAATTCTGGTCGCTCTTTCTTAATTGGGCCGAATTGACCGTTTTGTCACGTTCCAATCCCACCAAACACTCAACATAACCTTGTTTGGCGTCAATCCAGGCTTTGAAGTCGTTTATGGAAGGCAACCGGCCTTTGACCATAATCGCTTGCGTCGGATATTCTTGTATTTAATCCATTTTTCATCACACGTAATGATTCACTTCAAAAATGGTTCTATTTCGTTAAGTATCAGCAGTGTTTCACTGATGGTTATTCGGTCAATTTAATTTCTTTGAGTTAATTCCTGCGGCACCCAAATAATGAGCTTCTTTGAGCAGCCTGCTTTTTTTAGATGATTCCAATCTGTCATATAGTTGATGTTTTGTGCCTCCGCTATCTCCTGACTGATCAGTGACAGGCCGACCAGTGCGAGGTGCATCTTCTACATCGAAATTTCCGGAATGGAATCTAGCAAACCACTCCTGGATCCGGCATTCGCACATAGCATTCTCACTGTAAACTGCACAAATTTTTAGGCATGTTTTACAGGGTTTTTTCCTTTTTTATAGTAAAAAAGCATCACGTAACGTATTTCTTTAGATATTTCACTCATATTAAAATCAGTATAACTTTTAACAAGAGCAACAAATTACACAGCTATCTTCACAAGAAGTCACCTTTTAAACACATGTTCGTTTGACACAATCAGATAAGTGTTGCGAGATCTATGGACACCAATACCATCTAGTGGAAAAAACCGCGGATACTTTTTATATGACTCAATATATTATGATTTCGGCGCCCCTGAAAATTCCGAACGGGGCATTGTTTGCATATTTTTAAGTGAAAAAATTAAATAAAGTCTTACTAAAAATTGCAATTGATGTTCATGTATATATTTGTAATATGTTATTCCATACTGTGCAAGCGTTACTTCCTTTCCGATCTTCTTATGTTCCATTAAGTTAGTTTTACAGTAAGAAAGTATTTCACTTGAATCTTCTCTTATCCCAATTATTATTTTCTTGCGAGAGAAGTATGTGATGCATTCTCCCTCAGAGATGTGCATTCTCATGACAGAACATCAATTTTATGCATGTGAGCGATAGTGACAACAAACCTTGCTTTCATGAAATGTTTGCTCAATATTTTCAAAACGTTCGTGAACGCGATTATTATTATTCAATCTGTTCTCCTTACTATGAGTGAGGAATCATTTTAATACGTTGATAGTGCAAAACAAAGATTGTTAGCTTCAAAAGGTAAAAAGGGAAGTCATTACTACATATTGTTATATATAATGTTTGTAAAGGGAGAGCGGGGAGATATTTGTTTTCGGCATCATCATCGTTGTTATTGTTATTCGTAGTATGAGTTGCTTGAGCAAATAAAATTAAATTAAATTGATATCTCAATACTCCTATTAAATGGCCTACAAATATGTGAATTCTTTTATTTTCCACAACATATTGAAAATTTTCTATAAGTTCTACTTCTGTGCTCGTTTTGTAGACCATGTGGTTTCAAGTCTTTGCTGCATTTTGATTTGTGGGGTTACCTTCTTCCAGCAAACAAAAAACTCTGATTTTTAGAAACCAATTGAGAACACAATTCTGTATGAAATAACTCGATAGTCAATAACTTGCATATGTTTAATGTTATAGTAATAAGTATTTAATAAATTTTATTTTATGCATGATTAAAATTTATCATTGCTGCTTTATTTTACGTATTATACAATGTAACAAAAACAATTTGGTTTATGAAACACAAACTTAAAATTTATAATTTCTAGTTTTCCTATTTTATACCAAAGCACATTTCTTTTAATTTAAACAGCAAACATTATAAAAGATTTTCAATTAATCAATTGAAAAAACTTGTCTATGGTTTAAAGAACTTCTTTGGAATATGGAATCCATTACGTTTTCAACTCTTTTTATCGGCACACTTGGTTACCTTTTCACATTTATGTATTTGTAATGTAATTTATTATATCTCTGAAGCTTGCATTACAAACATCAAAGCAAAGATATTATACCTTTTTATATTAACTTCAACACTTAAACAAACTTAATTTATTATTTTCAAACATTAGGTTAAAAAATAAATGTAAATATTTGTTTACGTTTTAATCAAGAATCAAAGTGAATTAGTTCGAGCTTAGATAAACAACATACATACATACCATACATATTAGAATTCAGCTTAACTTGGAACACATTTATCATATTATTTGCAGTCATCATAAATAAGTACGAGTATACAACAATACAATAGCTGCAGATCGAAATCAAATCATCAACAACAATGCAGTGACACTACACTCTTCATTTAACGTAAAATTGACTAAAATTGATTTATGTATTTCATATCATTTGATTTCATGGACAAAAGCAATAAATCCGTTTTCTGGTTTAAGCCGCATACAATCTGGCAAAATAATCATAGCGTTTGTACGTGACAAATCACCCAAATATTCATCAACCAAAAAGAGAGAAACATTTAAACTCAATAGTAAATTATGTATTCAAATTTAAATTTATTGATTTATTGATATGCAAAATTGATGGAAGAGATACCAGAGAAGATTAGAGTGAAAGAAGATGTAAAATTTAACTAAAAATTTTAGAAAAGAAAGGAACAATGGTTATGGCCAATTATGAACAAGTTAAGTACAGAAAAGAAAGGATCATCAAAGAGCATAAAATCAAATCGCATGAAAACCGAACAGATGCTAAAGGAAAATAAAATCCTTAAATGGCGAACTGGATTTATGCAAATCCTGCTATGACGATGACGACGAAGATCATAAGGGCAACTACCAACATAGGGCAACGATGGTAGTGGCATGCACTTTGTATCATTGAAAGTGTAAGCTTTTCTGTCTGTCCCACTGTTTGTTGTCTATTTAAGTATGTATATGGGTCTGAGTTTGTGTTGTTCTATTCAATATGCAGAAAACTAGTATTTTTCGAATGATTGTTTGTCAGTCCAAAGCCACGCAATCAGCTTTAAGCTCCCACTTAATAACCCATCTGCAAACATTTACGGTCGCTCTTCAATCCTGTCCGTATTGGCATTGATTTACGTACATTTAACCCCAAAAATGGAATCCCATATGCAAATTCTACTTAGTTCATATACACACATACACATAGAACCACAGTTACAGATACATATAGAAAAGTCTTACACTCTATAGCCTAAGGCCGACCGACTTTAGTCTCTTCTTATGATGATGCTGCTTGCTGTTGCTTTGGATTTCATTTGCAAAAGGTTTTAATACCTTAAAATGGTCGCTCGTCATGCCAAGTCTTTTGGTCCAGGACATAAACACACGTTTGGTATCTACAGAACGGAAATCCTTGTTCTTAAGATTTAAGCTTTTCTCCTCTCCTCACCACTCACCACTCATCATTTCATTTCATTCCTTATTTCTTTATCTTTTCTTCTTTTCTTTCTATTCGAAGAAGAACCACCTTTGGTTACATGTGCGTTGTCGTGCGTGTTTTGTCAGATTCCCACACATTTTACTATGAGACAAAATTTATTCTTTAAGTAAATTCGTTTGGCCTTTATCGCATTTTGCTTTGGTTAATCCTTTAAAATGTTTTTTTCTGCCTTTTTTCTTTATTTGTCTTTTATTCTTTTCTATTCTACCAACTCTTTTACAGGTTGTTGAGGTAAGAAACCACACACTTGCATATAATATACATACATTTATTGATAAATGCCTTTTGGAATGTCCTTTAATATGTTTCCGTTTCCTTAGTGGAATTTTCATTTCTTGTAAGGGTAATCAGCATTTGTAATGTGTATTTCTTTATGATGCTTAAGCTATGTTTTCTTTTTGAACCCATAAACAACATTTTATTGTAACTAGAAATACTTAATGCAGATTTCAAGTGAGGTTGGTTGACTTATGAATGATTACATACATAAGTATTGAAGCTAAAGAATTTTGTCAAGATGTTTTTGTTAACTCGTACAATAATATTTGATCAAAGTTAATAAAATTATAGAAATTTAAATTCCATTTAAATTAAAGTCACATTTTTGTTAAAACACAAAGTCTTTCCTTACAGTTTGATAATTTAAATTCATTCCATGCATTCGTTTCTCTAGTAAATTAGTAATGATAAAGAGATTCAAGGATAAAAACTCACTCATTACAGCATAGTTTTCATTCCCCAGAGAAAATCAATCAATGCTGGATATTGCAAAATGTGGCCAAAAGAGAGGGAAGATCTTACTGAAATATATTTCACAATTTTTTTTTTCATTTAGATTCTAGACAACATAAATTAATGTCTATAATTGAAAGGAAAATTGGCGCATAAAACTCCACCAAACAAAATCCATACACATAGTTTTCACATACAAAAGAAAGCAAATACTACTCCTATATAGGGGGTGTGCAGATCACATACTTAAATACGGCCAAATACAATACAATACGGTCAAGAACAAAAGAGATGAGCTTGACATTAAAACAATAAGTATGAGATGGCTCATAGGTTGCCAATTAGTATTAACGACACAATACATATTGTTAATAAATAATCAAATCTTAAAACCGGTATGTAGTTATGGAGCACAGCTATGGGGGTGTGCCAGCCAAAGCACCAAAAACAAAATTCAACAATACCAAAACAAAGTACATACTTAGAGATATTGCAGAAATGCTGCCGATCTCGGTGTTAAGTCCGTTAACGCAGAGATACTTAAAATTGCAGCTGCCCATAAATACAGACTCAGAAATCATATCAATGAAGAGGCTTCCGCTTTGGTTGAAGTCGATCAGCTTATAAGACGGCTCAAGCACATCAAACCTAGTGACCTTACAGTATAAAAACACTAATATTTAGAGTATCAGTAAACTATTTTTGTTAAATTAATTATTATATATACATAAGTACATTCTAGTGAGATTTACAACAAGTGCAAAGATTTGTTAGGAAAGAAAGGAGAAATCAACGTCTGACCTAATCGAGTTTTAGTGAGCAAGTTAACAAGGTGAGTCAGTAAGGTAGTTGAAATACATTGAAAAAGTGTTGTAAACAGAGTAAGTAAGGAGCTAAGGAGCTATAACTACTGTCCTTCTTAAAGGTACAGAGAGGTGCAAAGTCAACAAAGAGGCTTCCTGCAAGTATATATTATGTTCTTAAATAGTCCTGTTGATTTGCAACCGATCTTGTCGGCATTTGTTAAGCATGTAAAGTCGGAAGTAAAGTCAATTAAAATAGGAACATAAGGAAGCAGCGTACTTAAAAACTAATGATATAAAAGAACACAATATGCAACAAACCGAAATTATGTAACACATTTAATATTACATAGTACTGTGCTTCATTCAGCATTCATTCTGCACAATATAAAGCAATATTAGCATTGACTGCGTTGCCGAGGTTCTGATTGTTTTCAAACGCTACGGCAGTACCGCTTGTTTTTCAATGCTGATGCAGTACCGCTACTCAGGTGCTGATTTTTGTATGTTAACTTATATATTGTAAACACAACTTTACATGAGTCTTTTCTAATTCAATTCTTATTATTTTTTATTGTTTATCAATTGTAAAAATCTTAACATTTCAGAGGTTGGAAGACAACCTTCTTATGTAGACATTTCTTTTCACATCTTTTGTCAACCAAATAAATTTTTCAACTTCTAAAAATATGTAGGAAAATTGAAGAAAAAATCTTAAGACAAAAGATTTAATTTGAATTGTATTTGTATGCAAACAAATTCAGATGTTGACTTGAGACAGTAATTGAAGCATTAAGCCCACATTCTGATTATATTTCATCACATCAAGTTGCTTAGCACCCACCACGGCAACATAATAACTTTCTGCTTACCACTCAACATATCATAACTTTCTGCTTTGTACTTACTCAAGCACAACATATTCCCCGCATGGTATTAAGTATATTTTATTGTTTTATTCGATAAGCTCCAACTCTTTTACATTGTCATGTCAGCAGTCAAAATAAGACATAAGATTACAGTAACTTTTGTTTATCAGTTATCCTTTTCTAGCGGAAGAATCAATGCATACTTGAAGACACTGTGTGGGCCAAAAATTATTATATAAATTTCGTAAATATTTTCATATTATTTTTTATTTATTTATTTAAATAAATTATAATACATTTATGTACTAAATAATACTAAAACTAATTACATAATTATTAGAGCACTAGCGTCGAGGCCTTCAGCTCTACTTTAAAAGTTATATTATTAAACATTATTATATAATTATACACTATTTTTATTTATTTATTTTTTATTTTTTTATTTTTCTGTTTTTATAAAATTATATATTTTCTCAATATTAGCAGATGAGACTGTTGATAAGTATGTTGAAGGTAATAAATCTGGAAAATGGGCTTTCCTGATACTCTCCAGTTTATGACAAGTATCCAGAATGTGTATGGTCGATAAATATTGTCCACATAGAGGACAAGAAGGCTTGGTGTCACCAATGAGCAAGTGGACAAATATGCGGCATTTTGAACGAGAGCAATTTCCAGGGTAGCGGAACTTATCCAGATTTGGGTTAAAATCTTTATATCTGTGTTGGAAAGTTGCCCAGTTATTAACTATCTGGTCGCGAAGATAGTTCCCGGAGGGAATGACGGTGATGGTGATATATATAGCCATTGATTTTGCTGCAGCGTCAGCCAATTCGTTCCCGATGATTCCTTTGTGGCTGAGGTGAAGTATGACTGGAGTTTATATTAAGGCGTTCCGTATTAAGGCAATTGTGGGGCTTAAATTTCCAATATTGGTTATAGCTTCCAGTGTGGACAAACTGTCTGTGCATATAACGAATTTTCCAGTTTTTCCCTGTGCGTAGCTAACTGCTTTTTGGATTGCTACTGCTTCGGCAGAGAATATAGAATAATATTCTGGAAATTTTCTAATTAAAGAAACAGAAAATCTATGATAAAATTTCATGAAGAACTATATTAATACAACTATATAGAGTATATATTATCTTAATCAACAAAGACTTGAATTGATCTTAAATCATATCAGGATTCAATGTTGAATGCTGCTTTTTGATTGATACATTCTCAATACATTATGATTGGATAAATTTACTCAGAATGAAAGATGTTAAAAAGCACTGATGAAGATGAACAAAATCTCAAACTCTCTTCTGCTTTTTGAATTTTTTCTATTGATATCAATAGTTTGCTTTAAACCGCCGTAAAATATTTAAACAAAGTTTTCTTCTTATTCCAGCAAAAGGAATATTTGGAAATATCATTTGCTTCTTCGTGAATTCTTCATATTCTCACTTTAAAAGTCTTTGAAGGCATAGGATTATCAGATTATATGTGATACTTAATATGTCTGCAAAGTCTGTGTTTCACATCATTTGCTTTGCTTTGTGGTCTCATTTAATTTAAATTGAATATTTTAACTGAAAACTCTTCAACAAGTAATGGTATTTAACTAAACTATAGTATCTAGAATTTTTTTTTATTATTATGAGACACGAAACCTTTTAAGAATAATAAAGAACAATATATTTTACCTTCAAAAGTAACAAACAAGAAAGAATCTTAAATGTATTTCTTCACACATTGAAATTAACACATATTTTTTTCTTTTATGATTTAAACAATAATTTATTTTATATTAACAAGTTTCTGGTTTTCTTTTCTTTTCATTTATTTTTTCATTTATTTTGATTTTTTAATTTAGAGCAAAGTGAAAGCAAATAAGACTACTGACCTATTTCAGTTTTTATTATCATTTTTACTTTTATTTTTTATCTTGATAATTAATCAAAGGTTTTAATTATGTGTTAATTTTCTGATGTAAACAAACAAAACATGCTAACAAATAAAACTTACTTGGCATACTTTTAGGCATAAAATAAAATAATAAAATAAAAAATGAATATCAATTCTTAATCCATTCAACTAAATTACAAAATCTAATTCTTTATTAAATTTATTTTAAATTTTATATAATTTCTTCTTTTACTTTTGATTTCTTTCTGTTTCTGTTTTCTTATTTTAGCATTTTTTCTTTATCATTTATTTTTTTATTATTTATAAAATTTTCATTTGATGATGAAATGCAAGTAAAGCATGTAAAATGTACGAAAAGAAGGAAAAATTCTTATGCTTTTGTGAGTTTATCAACGATTGTCTCTACTTGAAGGAAATAATGATGTCTGAAACAGAATCAAATAAGAAGAAATATACTTACAATATTTTCATAGAGTCTGCAACTTTGTTGTTGTTGTTGTTGTTGTTGTTGTTAGGAGAGAAGTAAGAGTAACTGCCGCAAATGTTGGTTTGATATAAAAACAATAATGTCATGCCTTATAAAAAACCCATTTCTATCTTACTGCAACATTGAAACAAAAGTAAACGAAAAGGATATTTATTGTTTGCAAAAAATAAGACAAAAAATAAAGAAATAATATAAAAAAAATATATATAAAAATCACTCAGATTGTGTCACAGACATAACTAGAAATTGAATACAAGCATTCGAGTAATTTTATATTCTTTATTTTATTGTATATTTCTCGAAAAATAAAATAAAAAAATCCTGCCAAGAAATTGTATTTTTCTCAAGTTTTCTTGTTGTTATTTTTCTATATTAAAGTGCGGCATAAAAAGCGAATCTTATTGAATGAAGAAATATCAAATGTAGCACACAATTTTATATTATCCAAGATGATTTCATATAGAAAATGCAAATTTATTTACATTTAGAGTATGTCGTTGAAGGAATGTATTTTCTCCCATTGTGAAAAAGTATCATATTGTATCATACTACTATATCAGCATTAGGAATATCTCTTTATATAAGAATAAGTGTGTGCGCATGCATGGAACACCTGTTGTATATGTAATACATGTGTTAGCATCTTTATTGTTGCATGCGATTTACTTTGGTTGTATGTCGTTTAAAGCCTTAAATAAACTGTTGACTATTGCTTTGATATATCTGTGTGTATTTATGCTAATTTTTATAAATATTCTAGTGCAGAATAGTGAGATAGCATAGACAGATAAGATTGGTTTTATCTTCACCATAAAGATGTAGGTTCATGTTTCCATAAACAGGTTAAGGTGTTCGTATTTCTACATTAGATTTATATTTTGAAAAATACCCAGATGCACAAAAAGTTGTATATTAAGTAATAAGTTAGTATAGATCAGTGATGTCTGTTCCTTTATCTAGATTGATTAATATATTGATGTACCATTACTACACTACACGAGCTAACTAATTGGTTCTTACTAAAAAATTACCGGTTACACAAACTGTAATCAGAAGACAATGTTAAATTTTCAAAATGAGCGCTTAAACAATAATTCTTCATCAAGAAACTCTTATAATTCTTTTACTATATATCATGGATATCTTGAGAATAAAGAGGGGGATGAAGTCGCCATAAAAAGAGCTATTAACAATCTCATTAGACCAGCACCATTTTGCGGGCTGCCTTGGAGTTCCACAAAAATAAATTTCAAACTATGGATTGATTGCAAATTGGAAGTACCCAAAAAATATTCTCACAAAAGAGCACAAGAAGTATCAGCATTAACTTGGAATGGTATCCGTGTATTTTCAGGCTTCTGAAGGGGACATTGCATTTCCATAATAATAAGTCGAAAGGACCAATGTGGTGACAAAAAAAACATTTATTATGCCACTGTGAGGGCCTTATTTGTACCAGAATCCGATATCTAGGTAACCAGTATCTAAAACCAATTGCATTTGTAGATTCAGTGGCGTAGGGTGGGTATCAGCAACACGGGGCGGAGCAAAATTTCGCCGCCCCTTTATTTAGGTATTTCAATTTAAATGACTAACATAAACAGTTACTCTAAAGTGGTCCTACTGAACGCGCCCAATCACTACACTTACTTATGAGTACTAAATTCACAGTTTGGAATTGGACGATTGATGATCCATCAATGAAACTTTGAATTTGAATTGTTAAAGCATCACTCAAGGAGTTCCTTGAAGGGACTTATCCATACTGTAATCTATGATAGAAGTCATTCTCGCTGAATATTAGTCATAATGCCTAAAAGCCAGTACAGATGGTGTTAGCAGTCGCTAGAGTGATCAAAATATCATTATTACGCATTCATTTAAAGAAAGGGGATTCCCCAGTTTTGTCACAGAATAAGTAATGAATAATTTCGTGGTCATTTCAATCGATCCGAATCGTAAGCGTGACAAATATATGAAATGAAGTGTTTCAAATTTTTAAAAGCGGACCGCCCCTGCTGTTTTCACTACGCTACTGTTCATCTCCTAGGAAAAAACTTGGAATTCATGATGTGTACCAGAAACTCGTAGGAACTGCAACTATTGTATGTATCAGAATGCGGCAATTCGAGGCAGCAGTGATCTAATCTAATCTATCTATCTATCACGCTCTCTCAGCGTTGTATATCTATTTGAACATCTCACTTACAGTATATTATTTATTCCTTTTAAACTCCTAGTTTGGAGCAAAGGGCCTCCGCAAGGCTTCTCTATCGCACACGATTCTGGGTTGTTATTTTAGCGCCATCTCATGTTGTGTTGACATCAGCTATTTCCCGCAAGGTTGATCTTCTCCAAGTGGTCTTTGGCTGGCCACGGCTTCTGCTTCCTTGCGGATTCCATTCAAGCGACATTATTGTGATGCTTTCTGGCTGTTTTCTTAGCGTGTGACCAATCCAGCGCCACTTCCTACACTTAATCTGTTTCAGTATAGGCACTTCATTTGTTAGCCTCGTTGAAAATAGTGTTAGGCCAGAATATTCTGCATATGATCCTCAAACACTTGTTAACGAAAGCTTGAAGTGTCTGCGTGATGTAGTTCGAGACCAGCCTTGTTTCGCTCCCGTATAGTAGCGTTGATTTCACGCATGCGGAGAATATTCGCAATATCGTGCATCTGGAGATGTGGGAACTTGCTCACTCACTTACAGTATCACCTTATATAATCTTACATGTGACTTATTAAGATTTTCTTGTTAGTGTTTCTTCAATAAACAAATTTTTAGAACACCATTAAATATTTTCAGTTGGCTTTGTAATTTATCTTGTTTATATCTTTAAGATAAGTTAATCTTTAGATCTTTAGTGTAGAGTCCTTGTTGCCTTCAATATTAATGGCCAAAAAGTTGCATTTGTTTTGACCACCTTACTTGCTTTATTAGCTCGATATTTAGTACCAGAGTATCAAAACTTGTAAAGCTTGTCCACCTGTCATCTTCTTTAAAGAAGCAGATTATTAACATAAGATTGGTATGCTCCTATTTCGTTCTTAAGATGAACGAGATTTTATTATCATAAAAAATAATAATTATATTGCTGAAGATTTTTGTTTGAATATTGATACCCGGTGAATCGGAGTTTCATCACCTTCCCGCGAAATTAAAATTTGTGATAGTGACTTATCAACATTATGGTGAAAGTCTTTGCTTTTAAAATATTTATTCTTAGCTTTGGATTCACTTCTTTAAGACTTTGTATTTATATCTCTTAAGCAAACTTTAGTTCAAAGGCGTTCAGTGGCTTAATTGCCTCTACTCGTATCTTGGACATCTTCCATTTTATTATTTCTACATTTCAGTCCATATTAAAAAATTTTTTAATGGAAATTTAACATAATAGATGAGTATGAAAAGACAAATCATTTGAACAAAACAAGAGATATGGACCATATGGTAAATCTCAAGCTACTCTTGATTAAGGTATCTTCATGAAAAAAAATCCAATAAATTTGTTATACGAAATCAAAAATGTAAACATTTTCAAGCAATGTATGGTATAGCATCCTTAGTGTATTGACTTTCTTTGCTTTCTTAAATGAAAATATGAAAAAAAACCAAGTCGAAGCAATCAACACAAAGTGAAAGTATAAAAAATACCGATCAATCAATCAAGAACAAAAAATAAGAAAAAATAATGCCAAAGCCAAAAGTTACACCTTCCAAGGATTACACTTTAACATGAATGTTGAACAGGTTGGATTTTTTTTAAATTATTGCAAATTATTAAAATGAACTTAAGGAAAATTTATCTTAACACTTTTGGTTTTTTTATTTATTTTTCTTTTTCCTATAAAAAGAAGATTAAAAAAAAATAAACATCTGCTTACAACAATACATTTTTTTATGACCAGGAAACGGTTAACAAGGCTCAAATGGATACTTTTGAATGGACAACAAATGAATAGAAACACACAGACACCATGGCATTTTAAAATGGCCGGAACTTTTATGGCTAATATAATGTTCGTTTAATTTCTTAACCGGGAGACCCAAACTGAGCTACAAAAAAATAAAAAACAAAGGCCATAATCTCTGAAAATAGCCAATAAATTACAAAACAATACATATGCATACTTAGTTCTCTTTCCATTTCCATTCTTTACTGCTGGATTGTTAGGATTAAAGATAAGGATGAAGAAAATGAGAAGGAAGAAAATTCGAGGACAAAGAAGAAACAGCTGTTGACTTGAATCAAAAGTGATGAGGAAGTAGTCAGAGATGATGATAATATGAAATGATATGAAAAAGCCGTCACTAAACCTGATTTCTGACTTTTGGAACAACGCGAAGCAACAAGATAAAGCACATTTTTCTAATAAAAAAATAAAAATAAAATGGTTGAAACATCACTTAAAACAAAAACAAGAAAATGGAGCATCTCTGATGAATCCAAATCCTGATTCTGATGCAGCAGTCTGTGTAGTATTACTACTATGTGTTTGTTAGCTGCCTGGCAGCTGTTATAATGATGCCAAGCGATACATCATCTCGGAATGCTAAATTTTCAAGTAACAGATGTTACCGATTTGCTTTGCCTTGCCATGCCATGCCATGCTGTATTGTGCCTGATGAATCCTTTGGGTGTCCTTTAGTGTCTTTACTCTTTTTGTTTCTGTTTATGTTTCACTTTACTCCTTCTCTCTCTATTCCTATTGAGTCTTCCGTTTTCTAATATTTTAATATTTTTCCCATATTTCTCTCTCTCTCTCTCTCTCCCATGAAAAGCGATTTGTGTGCGTAAATTATGTTTTTCTTTTTTGGCTTCTTGTCAGTTTTCATTTATAATAAATCCAGAAACACATCCCCAAAAACTTACTCAAAAAATTGCAAAAATAAATATGTAAAAAATATAACAAAATATAAATCTAAAAATTGTGCAACAAATTTTTATGCTATGAAAATAATAATAATAAATAAATATAAATATCTAAATAAAGTTTATGTTTCAAACTACAATAGGAAAACGAACTATGATGATGGCGACAACAAAAATATCAACAACAAAATAATAATTAATTAGCATAGAAAATTCTAGTCACGAATCTTGTTTTTCTATACTTTTATATGTAAATGTGTATTAGTGAGTAACTGTGTGTTTGTGAGTGTATTTCTTCTTGTTTTGTTTTGTTTTGTTTTATTTTTGCTTAACATTTGTTGATTTTGGCCATTCCTTTTGTTTTATTATTAGTCGTTCGTTTTCTTGTTTGAGTGAAATTCCTTCATTTCTTTTAATTTTTTTTTTGTGGTAAATGTATTTTATTTTATTTTATTTTTGTTTGGTTTCCATTCCTCATTTATGAGTTGTTTTAATTTGTTGTACGTGTTTTGGTTATTTAAAGATTCTGGAATTTTTTTTTCTCATTTTCCGTTTATTTTTTTGCTTTCTTCTAATGTTGTTGTTTTTTTTATAACTTATTTTTCCTAAACATAAAACTTATTGGGTTAAATTCAAATGGTTAAGTTACACTGAGAATAATTGAAGTGAATTAAAACTAAATTGATGTTAAAAGATTGTTAAGGGAAATTATTATTCTAATTGAATTGAAATAGGACATCAAGTCAAGAAAAATGGCTTTGAATAAATATCTAATAATAAATAATTAAATATGTGAAACGTACTTGTATAAATGTCTCTATCTGGTTTTAGCAAACTCATTGCATAGTTCAGAGTGGCGTTTTCGCACTCACTCAGGGCAGGTTCAAATCTCGATCAAGTTGAATGTATGTAGTTATTTCGCAATAATCGATTTTTCGATTTTACTAGCTCAAGAAAAAACTCTTGCACTCAACAGTCTCTGTAAGTCTTGGCATGGAAAATCACATTCTTTCAGACTGAAAAAAGAATGGTAAATATCATTAGTGAAGTTCAGGACATAATTTTCCAGCGTGAAAAGTGATTGGGGAGAAGTGAATTATAAACACCATGTGCCCAGCTAAGATGAGGATTGAAATCTATAACGTAGAACAAAGCATATTAAATATTATTATGTTATAGATTATAAATGAAATTAAGTGTTAATTATGATTAGTGTTTTTTTCTGAAATGACTTACATTTTAATAAAACCGGGATCCCTAATATGATATCAATCCCACTCGATATTCTACAATATAAGTACGAGTATCTAAAACCATTCAGTTAAAGCTCATTTCAGTTAGGTGGTAGATGGCAGTAACACCAGGTCACTTAAGCCATCGTGATGCCACAGACACAGTGTGTCCTATTCCTTGGGGACTCAATCTGAAAACAGAAAGTTCAGTTTATATTTCTTAAGCTGTTACATTTTTAAATTTGTATGCATTTTTATGAAAAAAGCTGTGTTGTCAATATTCTTTATTAAATTTACATATACTGTGACTGATCATAAGGACCCTAAACAGTGATGTATCTATTTGCTCTATGAAATCGGTTATAGTGTGTCTTTGTAATCATGTTGGTATGTACGTGTATGTGTATATGCCCGTGTGGCTATATACTATACGATAGCAGACTGCAATTGCAGCATATTCCTGTACGATGGTCGATGGCTTAAGTGGCCGATCATATTAATATGGGACTGGAATGTGCGCTGACATATGTGTTTGCTTTATATTTACGTCTTTTCGATATTTCTATTCATATATGTGTATAATTTAAGTTAAGTAAATAGAAAAGAAATGATTTTACTCTATGCTAAAGGGTATTAACTTCGCCCATTGGTTAACGGTTAAGCAGCGCTTGTAAATAAGCGGTACACTTGCAGCGCAGTCGTCGATGCTCTTAGGTGGATATGATGTTTTAGGGCATTTAAACGTTAGTGTTAATATACGAATCCAAGTGATAAGTGATGTGTCGCTTGTAAAAAGATTCCATTTCCCTTATATGTGCAACAAACTGTTACATATTGATACATTTATATAATCGCATGAGCACACTACACGGTATCTATAACATGCCTCATGCAGTTCCTCTACAAATGCATAACAAATAATAAATAATTTATGAATCTTGTCAAACATATTGTAATATGAGGTGCACTGTACTTTGAACCATTTCAAATTCGTTAAGATTCAAAACTATTTTCATTTGAATTCTTAAGTTCTTTAAAACAAACAATTCTATGATTTATATAAAATCCTTTATATGCATTCTTTAAACGATTTTCATTCTTAAGTCACTCTGGTTGATGTTATTGCCTTACCATCTAATTCTCTGCAATTGTGAATGGAATTGTTCAATTGCCTTTTCTTGCAAATTATATTTTACGGTCAAAAAGATAACTTCTATGTACTGTCAAAAAAAAAAAAACATTGTATGTACTTAATATATTTAAAATACAATAATATTGTTGCAAAAATGATCGATAACTATCGATCATTTCCAGGACACCTTGGCAGCACTTTAATAAATGCAGGTAGCCCTGGTGTGGAACAGCTGAATAAGAAAAGAAGAAGAGGAAATAATAACAAATGAGAAGTGAATGACATAAAGGAAAAGAATAGCAGAACTGGACTAATGAAAAACCTCCATATTGGATTTTTCCGCATCACCCTTACACCACACCAATTGGTAACCGCTCGCCAACTGACATCAGATTTCTAGTATGTGTAATTTTAAAACAGTCAAACAAATTGGAAATTTGTAACAATATTTACTAAAAAGAGAGAATCTTTGTCTGAATTGTACTATCAATGAATTTCGATCTACTAGGTATCCCCCTTAGATTATTTATTGAAACATAAGTCTGTATAAGACTCTAGGGTACTTAAAAAATATTGAAAACTGAGATCTTTAAAAATTACCCCTTCTACGCAATATCTCGAATACTTTGGCCACCAGAAGTGCCAAAAATTTCATTGAAGAACATTTCAACTCGTGATGTGAAGTACTTTTGACACTTCGGTATGGTTTATCGAATGCTAAATGGCCTGGATCTACTATTTTTATATGAACATTTTTTTTTTTTAATTTTTATTTTTTTTTTTATATGTACAATACAATTAATTTTCTTACAGTGTTTCTTTTTCTTTTTTTTTTTGTAATATCTAAAGAACTCCATAAAATTTGACCGGTCGGTCACAAGTGCTGAAAGAGTTACCAAACAAATACAAAACAAAAAAACATTTAGAAGTTTTGTCAAAATTAACTTCGATTTCTATGCCATGTTCAAGGACTTCTGCATATAATAGATATACTATGAGTATTGGACGTTTTGTCTATGTCAACAGACACAAGCGATTATATGCAGCTGGTGTAGTATGTGGAACAAGCTTAAAATGCTATTTAACTTTTTATTTGTTTTAGTACAATATGTATTTTTGTTGTTGAACACTGTTGACATACCCACAACATAAGTACGACAAACAACAAATACGTTTAGCTCACGATCCGCATCGATGAGACAAAAGTTCATTAATTCAATATGCTTCAGGTCAACTAACATTAACATTGTCAGCATTATTTAGTATAAACCAACTTTGGATCACTGAAGCGTCATCGTCATGAACATCATTATGATGATATTTGGTATATGATGGCATAGAATGAGAAGAGTTTTTGATAAGAAGCAAACGTCACTAGTCACTAATGAATAATCGTATTTGTATGAATGAATTAGTTAACATTAAGTATACGCCCTGTCTAACTTATGGCATGAGGGAGCATGGAGACGACGTGAGCTCGTGTTTGCGACGTGAGTGAGCTGCACGACTCCAACTGGTTTCCATCAACATATTTATTGCACCTCTGCTGTATGTTTTTATGTTTCTGCTTTTGCCTTTTGGGGAAAATGAAAGTCTTAGAATATTAATCTCTTAAGTAATTCACCACATTTGCAGTTAATGTTTGTAAATGGTTTTGGTTAGGGAAGATAATTACATACTGTAGCACATAAGGAACAAGGGAAAGTGATATGGAAAACAATGTAACTTGACTATTTGTATTTGAATTACGATCAAGCGTCTGTTGCCTAAGGTCAAGAATAATTTGTTAATGGCTGAAACGCTTCACTAAACACAATTTGTGATAATAGCAAGTTGAAGCTAAGCCATGTGTTTGGACTCCTCTTAAGACAAAATTTGACAATACGAAACTAAAATGTGTGTAAAATATACAATGAATTCAAAATTATCATAAAATATATTTTGGATGAAATTAAAAGACAAAAGTCATTTAAAAATTATTAAACCTTTTATGTTTAGGAATAATAATATACGATGTATATATATTAAACTTAGGTATCTGATAAAATATGATTAAAAGTCTTAACATATTCACAAGCCCTTTTAAATCTTTGACTTACATCAATCTAAAGTGGTACCTATCACAGTCTCATTGGTTTTTTACTCGCTATTGAACTGCTTCATACAATCAGCTTTTCATGTATAAATATCTGTAATCCATCAATGTAATTTCTTTTTACCTTTACTTGCTGTAATAGGATATGTCTTGCTTAGAGCCTTCATACAAGATTCAGCAAAGGAATCAAGATGGCTATTCGATGCTGGATTTTTCGTAATGACAACACGATCCAGAGGTTACTTTTTCATAAATTCGATCTTGTGACCTGTCAATAAGACATCCTTATATTTCTTTGTTTTAAACCAAAGAATCAATTCAAATTCATTGAAGACTTAACATCTTTCATAAAGAACAATGTACAATATATTTGAATTGTATTGAATTAAATATGCTCTCAGTGTCCCTAAGTGTCATCAGAAAGACAAAATCAAAATTTCATTTTAATAGCTCAAAATCTCAGCAAGTAGTTACACTGCAGGTCATCTTAATATAAAAAAATTCGAGTATACGGATTTTTATGAGTCTTCTTCTCCTTAACGGCTGGACCAATTTTGATGACATTTTTTTGTTGTACTTATGATGTCACCTGGATGGGTCTTCCCGTAGGTATCGCTGATGTCGAAATTCCGGAACTTTTTACCAAATTTTTTATCTAGCGCAAAATATACTGACCCGATTTTAATAATTTCTTTTTCAAACAAGAAATGAATACCAATGAGTCGAGTTGTATACTTAAATTAAGAATACTATTTTTGAATATAAAGTTTTTGGAAAACCACTGAAAGACCAGGCACAAAAACTTTTGGTTGTTGTTATTGTTGTAGAGCTGAGAGCGGGGCTAGCGAGAGAGAGTGTGTTTCGTCGGCAATTATATGGCCCACACAATATGCGATTTATTGTACCATGGCATTTTGCTTGTTGACTCTCTCAGTATGTTTGGAGAAGGGTCATGGCTCGATTGTATGAAAAATTAAAAAGTTTTGATCTTTGATTGTATAATACATCGCATAATGTTTGTATGTATGTATGAGACCCTTCACATGATGGATCGCGATAGCAGAAATTTATCTATCTTTCAATGTGCATTTGTTGAGAAGAGAAGTGCGCAGGTCGCTCAGTCGCTGTGTTCATTGTACGAAAAACAGCAAATAACATCACATTGGGCGCGTAGCAACGATAGTTCCTAATCCAAAGTATAGGAAAGTTTCTGAGTGAAACATCATATATCACCTTAATATCTCAAAAACTGAGGGAGTAATTTATGATAAGTTTTCAATGTCCTCAATATGTCCTATTAACAGTTCCTTTCGTGACAAAAAAAAAACAGATTTTAAGTGGAATCTATCTATCTATAAATATTATGAAACAATGTCCCCAGCTACGTCTGTTTGATCGAGATAAACTCTAAGTGTATCTAATTAACTTGTATTCGGTTTTTATCAATGAACGGAGTGATTCATTAGGAAAATTTTGGTATCTGTTTCATTCCAATCACTTCACAAAGCAAAATACGGCAGGTTCGCTAGTATTGAAGAAAATCTTTCAATAAAAATCACAGTTTATTACATACTACAAATAGATGAACGTGACTCTCCTTTTAGTGCTGCTTAAACAATTCCAAAGTCACCAAGGTCTCTTTTACCTTGTAGCAAACTTAAAAAATGTCAGGGAAAACTTAATATTAATTTTTCTTTTTTTTTATGAAAATCTTGGTTTAAATAATTTGCCATTCTTTACTTGGTCTTAAAATTATCTCAAGAACGATCTGCATTCTAGTTTATTCATGAGTTGACATCCTTTATGCATTTTTAAGACTTTCGTTTTTGCTTACTTTTTACCTCTATTTCTATTATTATACAAATTCCTAACTAGGAAACCTTAAAAACCACAATTTAAACATTTATTTCCCCACACAAACACACACACTTGTAGTTTAAGCCAAAGCAATCACATATACTTACAAATTTCTAAGCATTCATAGAGAGCTCAAGAAGAAGGAGTTGTCTTCGTCAGCTACTAGTAGTGTCGTCATGCAACGCATCAAGGACCTTAGAAAGGCGCATCTGGCATGTGGCACCCAATTTCCGGTGCTTGCGTAAATACATTATGCAACTTACAACTACTTTCAAGGAACATGCGAGTGCTACATCTTGGAGGCAAAAAGTAGCAGCCAAAGCAGTAAAAGAAGGAGCAGCGACAACAATGTGGCATAAACTGGTAGATTAAAGGCAGAAGCACAGCACAGCACAGCACATCGCAGCATAGAACAACTTTTGTCGATACACGCAGCAGCAAGGGATAAGAATTGCAATAAAATCGCAAAGGAAGTGTCGAGTAAGTGTCGTAGACGATAGCAATCTCTTCTACTTGAAGATGAAGATGGTCGACTGTATGCTTGAAGTGAGTCACTGAGTGGGTGGGTAGCTATAGATACAAGACTTAACTGATTTTACCTGTCTCTTTGTCTGTCCGTCTGTCTGTGTGTCTCTTATAAAATCCATTCACTCATAGGTTGCTCATGAAAGTTAAGCACTTGCATAACATTTAGGATTATTATGCGTGCCACTTCCCATGCCACATGATTCTTCACTATTACATATTCTTTTCTCATCTTTCTGGGCCATTTTAGGGGCATTCAATGCTTCATTACGCTAATGCCATGTTTTTCGAATTATTTACACACACGTGCACACGCACACCCACACATCAGATACTCACTGATACACACCCACATCCTTACACACTTATGCATGCTTGTTCCCAAACTAAGCAGCAAGGCATCAACAACTTTGCCTCATGTTATGTGTCTGTCTGTCTGTCTGGCAGTCGTATGTTGAAAGTTAAAATGTTCCAAACGGAAGGATGGTGGTGATTTTGGTGTTCGCGCATTTAGCGGACAGGGTGCATCTACATGTGTATCTGTGCGTATAAATGTCGACACTACACGTACAGGATTTAACAGGAAGCCGTTTAGTTTCATTCAAATTTTGAGTGTGAAAACTTTTTACCCTTACCTTCTTTTTTCCTTCTTTTTTTTTGACAAAACATGGAAGAGGAAACTATGACATCGTTAAAAATTGTTATGACAATTCGAATACCCACTGATACAAACTTACTGACATTCCCTCTAATGTTGTCATATGCATATATTGTAATATGTATGAATGCATTTCTGGAATGTTGTCGCAGTTGTTTTCAATTCAAATTCTCTCATAAAAAATTTATCCTTAATTTTTATTTTTATTATATTAAACATTCATCAACTTTGTCACTCAAAACTATTTTCATATCTCATAACACTTGTATCGCTATTAAGTTAACCAAAATGTAGTGAAAAAATTCAAGCCAATAAAATATTATAATTGAACTAATGATTTCCTTACTTATACCATAACATGACACAGAAACTAATTGGTTTTAAAGAATTCAAATTGAATTATGAAAATATAAGTATGTGAAATAAACTTTTACAAAAAAACCTGATATGTCAAAGTAGATTGAAAGAACAACTTTAAAAATGCATTAAGTTTTGGAGTAATTGAATTAGAAATTTGTGTATTGCTAAGCTATTCGATTCTTAAGTTTAAAATTAAACAATTTTATTTAAACAAACTTTAGGCAAAATCAATCAATAACCGCTCCTGCAGGCAGTGTATTAATCAACTATATAAATAAAGTAAATATTTACTATTGAAATCAAAGTTAAAAGTACAATACACAAGTTCAAAAGTTTGCCTATTGGACATGAATACCATCTTTAAACCATTCAAATCCACTGACATCAAAGTTGTTATGCCACTAAAAAATATACAACATACTTAGAAATTTTTGTTATTGTTGAATCCTACAATCTGTAATAGTATTTCAAAAGAGGGTTGCTATGTCCAAACATGAAATATGAGTTTCTTTATAGTAACTAAAACCAAGTCAACAAACAAAAAAAGCCTGCTGGCCCCTTCAATTTATAATTAGGGTCTTCATGAAAGCGAATTAATCGCACAAACGCACAAATGTATAAAGTTGTGTGGTCACTTTCATGAACGACCTTGTTTTTTGTGCACTGCACAAATTGCAAACAAATGCAAAAAATTGTCAACGCTCCCTTTTATTCGATTTGTGAGCATCAATCGTCCCACAACTTTATACGAACGCACACATTTTTTTTTTATATGGAGCAACTGTTATACTGAATGTAAAGTTTTATACATTTGTGCGTTTGTTTATAACAGGCACCAAGTAGAATTACAAATATTAATAAGACAAACGTAACAAAAAAGAGAGAGAAAAGGAAGACAGTAGGATAGGTGTACCAGCGCCTTACGGAACTGCCGATTAAGCAAAGCTTTTTAAGGCTGGTACTGCAATCAATTAGCCGACATCTAAGTTTCGGCGGGCTGTCTTTAAGCTGCGAAGCTTCTTCATGACCTCAACAGCAAACTTCGAAACCGCATTCCATTTGCATTGGCTGTTCAGCATGTGATTACTAGTTTCTCACCCGATGGCTGATCACCTAGGGCGTTACTCAGCTCCTGCCGCTCCCTGTCGCATCTTCCGCATCTGATTCGCACTGTACAGGTACTGCCGGAAGCATCCGTGACCGCTCAGTAGTTGTGTGAGGGAAAAGTTTACCTCACCATGCTTCCTTCCGATCCACTCGGCTAAGCTGGGAATTAGGCTGTAGGTCCAGCGACCCTTCGATGAGGTATCCCAGCAACTCTGCCACGTCCTGATGAAAGAGCATCTTATTTGTACTCGCAATGCTCTTACCTCCTCTTCATACCATGGAAAATACTATGTGGAAAGTTGTGCACCATTTCAATTTTTATATTGTATCTGCGAATATAATTGTACAAATCAATGACCATTATAAATTCAGAATTTTAGTTTGATATAAGTTTAAAAGTCAGATAGCCATGTAAAGGTGTCTTAATTTTTTCGGAATGAAATGTTTATTCAGTTTTTATGTTAAAAAAATATTACATTTAACTAGTTCAGCGGATTTTTTTTTTGTGGAATCATAACATTTAAAATACCTGAACTATTCAAATATTAGAATGAACGGAAGAACTTGTAGAAATAAATCATTTAATTGCTTCAATATCATAAGAAGTATTTTGTAAATGGAACAAAAACCATGTTAATCCAAAGATATTGTCTTTCCATGTAGTTTTTAATTTACTCCGGATCAGCAATTAAGCAAATTGCCAAGGTCTTTTCAAAAATCGAAACCACTTTGCTGTTATTAGCATCGATTTTACTACTGTTTTACAGTGTGTAATGTTACAGTGAATTATTAGTTGTATTGTTGCTCCTTCATGCAGACCTCATCATCTCTCGACTTGACTCATATCATCTCATCTCAGCTTATCTCACAATGCAATGCAATTCAACTTGTTCACCAACAGCCAATCATAGTTTTTACACTCTAGTTAACATCATTGTCACCGAAAGAGTACCGAAGTGGATCTAGAATACTCGGATATCTATGCCAGTGGGTTGTACGAGGATGCGTTAAAATATTGTGCTTTATAAAAATGAAAAAAAAATAAAAAAGCAAGAGTGAAAAATTCTTCTAGTAAATGGTTGACGTATGCAGGAATCGTTTTTCTTTATTTTTTTCTATTATTTTTTATTTTAATATTTTCAACGCCCGCGCTACTTTGGAACACTTTCATTGCTCTTATTTTTTGACATTTCGTTAGCAAAAATTCTGTTTTTGTCGCTTATGTTGGTACTGAATAGTACATAAATGTTTGGTTGACTGTCTAACCGTCTGCATTTATCTGTCTCTCTATAAGTCTGTCTATTTGTATGTTTGTCTATATGTAACTCTATGTCTTTCTGTCTGTCTGTCTATGTGACTATATGTATGCCAACGGCAACGCAGTTAAAGCTTCAACGGCGTTGACATTTAAGTTAATTTGCATAGAACCGCAAAAATTCATAGAATGACGACACAATTTTAGAACGTTTTCCTACATTTGTACGAATAGATACATCTACTATGAGTATCTATCTATCTACCTCACTCAGGTGGAGGTTGATTTTCCTATATACTATATTTGACTTTCTGTCTTTGTGTCCTTCTACTATCTCTATCTACTCTTACTAAAAAAGGATGTGTTTGTGTCGTGAGTCGTGTGAAAGTTTGCCTAGCATACGTTTTCGTATTAAAAACTAAATGTTCTGCAATTACCTCAAATTAACATAAATTCATATGTATGATGAAAGTATCTGGAGAACATTTTGCCATATACCATATGTGTGTAAGTGCGAAATTTGTTTGGCTGTAATTCATGTAAATTAATTTCTGTCATGAATGTGTTCGTTCGACAAAAAGCCAGCAAATAGTTAAATTTAAACAATTGAAACTAATTTTCATAATAATTTTTAAGACTTTTGATATGTTTGCACCGACTATGAATACAAAGGAAGATAGTTCCGTTAGGTGTTTGGGTACATTCAAAAGTATTTAACATGATTTTTTCTAATTAGAATTTTGCAAATGAAAATCGGAAAAAAATTAAAAAAATTCACAACAACAAAACTAGTATATGATGATGATGATGTTCTTTGTATTATTTATATTCACAAGTAATAAATATGCATCTATAATAATAATAATAGTTATATGTGTATGTAAGTACAGTATGTGGTATTTTATAGAATTTCTAAAAGTATCTGCAGCAAATTATGCACAGCAAGCATGAACTTTTGACTTTGATGATGGCAAGCAATGCCAAACATACAAAAATTCATTTTCCTAATGTCATTTGAACAGATTTCTCTTTTTTAGACATAAAATACTAGTCTGACTCTCTTTTAAATATTATTGTATAGTAAGTTTTAGTACTAAGATTCACTTGTAGTTACTTTTTTGGCTTTGGGTTTTTGCCTTAATTTATTTGCTTTTATGACCAATAATTTGCTTGGCAAAGGACCACAAACTTGTGGTTGCAATAACAACAAAATTCAAAAAGAACACAAAAATATTAATAGAATAAAATAGAATTTGTCTGAAAAAGCAAAATTTATTATTTCTTACAATAAAAACTGAATATTTCAATATTACCATGAACAAGAAACATTGATTTTACTTTGCACAAGTAAATACATTTCTATAATGTTAAAGATAAACTTCAATGAAGTGTAAGGAATGCCAAAAAACTAGAAAAATGGATTTAAACTAAAAGAGCATGGTTAGTTATTTAGTTAGTTAAAGCTTAAAGTTTCTCAATTAGTAAGTAGGCCAAGAATTTGGAATCAGTTGTATTTTATTGTATTTTTATTGTAGGTAGGTTAAGTGATTTTAGTTGTAAGGAAAAATAAAATAAAATTTATGGCCCCATTTTAATAACACTGCAAAAATAAATATAAATATTTTTGCTAGGCCAAGCAATACTTTTGCCAGAATCTTATCTCTTATGCACTTCTTGTGTTATTGGGTTGACTTTTTACACCCTAACCTAACAATACACTCCGTAGGTAAATAACAAATACGTTGAGTAATCTCTTGAAATGTTTTTTGTTTGGCTTTAGTGTTTCATGGTACGGCAAAATGAATTGAATGTTTAATTTAAAAGTAGACTAACAAATACTAAGTTTTATGTTGAGACTCTTACTTATTGGCATAGTTTTGTTTAGTTTCCTACTCTTTACAGATTCCAAAATTGATGCATCTTAAGCTTTTTATAACACATGAAATGATTGAATTGGGAATCTTTACGTAAAGAATGCCAATTGCTATTCGAAATAATTGAACAAATCTAAATTTGTAACATCATTTGGTAATCAAATTATTATGCTAGTCTCAAATCGGATAAGGAGAAAGTATCATAAATGTCATTAGCAACCTGCAAATTTTTCTGTTAAATTGATTAACCCAAAGTCTGGCATGGTCAGAATAAAACATGGGTCCTACTGATATTGAACAGCAGATAGAATATAAGAAACGCAAAGTCATCACAATGAATTACTTAATTCCGGTGACTGCTCTGCTTGCTTAAATTTACTTGGAATTTAACTGATGGAATCGGAATTTCTCAGCAATTTGCCTCCAGATTGCTGCACTCTGTTCATTTGATTCCTGGGATATAAGAGCATAACATTAGCAATCACTTAAAGGACATACAATACTAAGATATATGGAACTTACAGAATGTCATTCATATAACCACTGCTACAAAATATCCAAACCTATCAAAACTTCCATCCACTTCCTGACTCTTGCGATCGTCTATTCAACTGTTGTCCATTGGAGAATGAAAAAGCCGTCTAAGTTGCCCATTCTGTGGTAAAAATTGGTCAATCAAACACCTTTTGGATGATTATACAAAACTTGACAGCACTAGAACATAGCTCTTTGGAGTCAATCGGCTCTCCACATAGATCAAATTTCCATCCCTGAATAATATTCACGACGATATCTCCTTCATCAAGATAGATAGAGGTACTTCTGCATAAACTGATAAGGCTTTGTACGGGCGTTATCGGAACTACAATGTGGTTCGCAATGTTCGTTCGTCAACACTGTATTACCGATAACTCATCGATATTCTCACCTCTAACGTCAGCTGTTGGGCATGGGGAAAGAAGGAAGAAGAAGAACAATATCAAGAAAAGGCAAAGGTGAATGACACTTTTGGTTTGGATCATTGGAAACTTTGTGTTTTTGGGGACCGTTGGATGTGGAGAGATGACATCCATGTTGAAATCAACGGACCCAAGTAGAAGGAAACCATCTTGGCTGACGACTAATCACTTGGAAAAAACCCCTGAGTGAGCAACAACGCGTTACTAATTACCGATCGCAAGACCTTATTATACTTTTGTTATTTGCTACACCAAACTTGTATTAATAAACTTATTTCAACAAAACTTTCTGCCAAAGATTGTGTTATTGTGCCTTGTACTAGTAACGCCCCAGAGCCAACCATTGGATCTTCTTTGACTTCACTTTTGTCACAACAGGCTTCTTCCTGGTAAGCAATAACTTAAAAGCTACTTGACGCATAGAGCCTTTTCTCGTAAGATTTTGAGATGCAGACTCTGGCATAAAGCGCATTAAGGCCGGTGTACCGTACGGCAGTGTTTTTGCCATATTCTTTACGCTCTATTCACAGCCGACATGATAATTTTTTTTTGCAGCGGTTTGAAACATGGGCTAAGCGATGGAACATTGTTATACATCCCTTCAAATCCGCTAACTGCACATACATATTGAGGCAGGACGCGTTATCAATTATTCCTCAGGTAGATCATAATCGATACCTAGGTCTGATCCTGGATAAGCGCCTTACTTGGCGCACTCATGTAAAGAGAGTCACTGCATGCTGTTGTCAAGAGATTTAGAAATTGGACTGGCTACTGCGAGCAAAAAGTAAACTCTCACTAAACAACAAGTTGACGATTTATAAACAAATTGTGTCTCCAGTTTGGCGATACGGCATTCAAATATGGGGGACTGCTGCACCATATATCAATCAAAACGTTGCAAGCAACTCAAAACAAAACTCTACGACGCATAACTGGTGCACCATGGTATGTTAGTAACACCATACTACACCGTGACCTTAAGATGCTTACGGTGATTGAGGAAATAAATTTTTTCAGCAGCCGATACAATGATCGTTTGCTAAAGCACCCCAATCTTCTAGCAAGATGTCTTACACACAACACAACCGCCGTCGTTTGAAAAGAATTCACACCAACGATCTCCTTAATAGAAGATCGTAATATTTTTAATATGTCATGTTTTTCTAAGTCCATTTAAATTTCCTTAAGATGATTCAAATGTATAAAAACCGACCGGTTGCTTGGATATTAAATTAAAATAATAATAAAAAAAAAAAATATTTGATAGGCGAGACGAAGGCTCTTAAAACTTGAGTTAGTATAATAAACTACTGCACAGTGCACGACTCTTAACAGGGTAATGTTATCCAAACTCTTGATAGTGTTAAAAGAAAGACGGTCCTTAAATTAACAAAATCGATTGCATTCTTTAAAACTTTAGAGAGTAACTAGAAGGATAAGGATTGATAGGCATGTGGTATCACATTGAGCCCCTATTGAGTCTAGGCATGGTTAGACAGCCACTCATAACTACTATTAAAGAAAAAGGATATACGCCATTACAATATATTTATACAATAGTAAGATAAATATGATAGTAACAACACTCAACTTCTGCCAACGTTTCAATCATATCTTTATGAATATCTTCATTCCTTGATTGAAATGTTTTAATGGCTAAAAATAATACCTTAACCCATAATTATGAACCAAGTACTCTAATTTGGTTTTATAAAGCAGTTGTATAGTGCATATAGTTGAATTTCTGTAAAAATTATTGTATTAGTCTTGATTTGAATCATTTTTAAAGAGTTTCCATAAAACATTTAATAAATTGAAACTAATTGAATGATAAAGAAAAAGAGTTTATCTGTTTAGTTTTTATTGAAGAAATTGTATTTTCATTTATTTTACCATTCATTTTATTTTAATTTTATGTTGTTGTTTATTTTCTTATTTATTTATTTATTTCTTTTTAATTTTAATGCAAACATTACACAAATTGTTTTCATACATTTACTTTGACGAAATGCCTAACGAGAAATTTTATAATTTGCGGTTAAATACATTTGGATTATTATTATTACTATTTATTTTCAGCTTTTAACACTAACTAGAATTTTAACTATTTTTATTTCTTGTTTTTCTTTTTCTTTTTTTTTTTTTGTGTAATTACAATTGAATTTTTTTTGTTCATTAAGTTTGATTTCTTCCATTTTATTTTACTTTATTAAGTATTTATTTTGTCAACTGATTAAAATTGCATAAACTTCTTCAATATTTACAAAATCATAATAATTGTTTATTTTATGAAGTTACACTCAATAATTTTATTTTAATTTATTTGTTTATTTTATTGATGCAGTGATGCGATATTTAAGGTTATGTATGTATGTATATTTATGTAACTTGCATTTATTCTTTGTTGTTGTTTTTTTTACTTTTTATTTTTCATAAAATCTATGCAAATATACGAGTATCTTAAACTAATATTTGTTAATTATTAATAATTTTTAATTAATAACAAAAACGCATGATAAATACAAAACAAATAGTAAAAAACTATTTACATAAACTGAAGGTAAGGTAAGGTGAATCTATGTATTAAGTTCAAAGGAACTCATTCATTGCTTAATCATAATTTTTTTATGTGGATAATACGAGTACTATATGATGTGAGATCATATTTTAAAATGAGAGTAATTAATATGAATTTCAGAGAGTGGAAAAAAATAATGAACATTTCCCTATGGACCGACCACTTATTCCATTCAATGTGTTGCAGTTTCACTGAAAATGATACTTGAAAGAACTTAGAAATTTTAGAAGCCATTTTAGTAATGAAATTAAGGTTAAATTAACAAAGCTTTACCAGCAATTTGTCTTTAAGATAACAAACCATATTTTAATAATCAGTTTGTGAAAAGGGTTTACTTTTATAAGGAAGATCAAACATTTTTAAAGTATAATTCTTTTGGAAAGGGCAAGGTTTTATTCCTAATATAGGGACAGTTGGAAAGTGTTTTAGTATTGGTTTGAACATTTATGAACAATACATATACAAGTATTTGCTTGAATTGTTTCATATAGGTTTTTATAGGTTGGTAGCCTTGTTATAGACCAAATTTGCAATGTTTTATTCCCTATTAGTTGCAATAAACAAGCACCCTCTTTCATCCGGAAACTTCTTCTAGAGTTGCAATTTAATATCTGAAAAACTAAAGAACAATAGTTTACATATAAAAAATATAAGTACCTAATAAAACTTTAAGGTTTATCTGGATGACATTTCATCCGTTAATTACTCTTGGTACAAGATTACATGTTTGTGAATTTTATAGCAATATAAATTCTCACGATTTATATAGTGATGAGAGATGATATTTCGAAGATATGCAATGTTCTTACTGAGAAAATCAAATAAATTATGAAATTTTATAATATTCTCTTTAATAAAATGAATTTATTTTTATAAAAGAAAATGAGTGAGTCTATAACTGTGAAATCCCAAGTATTTGCTTCCAAAAAAATACGCTTCCTAGCGCGTATCAAATTTATGTTATGCTGTTGAATGGCGCTTCTGAAGAAATCCTAATGCAATTAAAGTGAGGCAAATAGTCATATAGAAATCTGGAATGATATTATATGCATTTAGTTCAAGTCAAGACATGGTAGATTAACCCTTTCTTTTCAATGTAAAACACTTGTTTCACCTATTGAGTTTTGTTTTACAATCAGCAATAAGATTTTTGCCTTATTTTTCTTGATTTTTCAAGAAACTATTGAATACTCGTATGTTCGATCAACCAATTTTTAAATTTCGGAAATTATTAATAGAAACTTTGACAAATGAGTTCCGCGTGGTATTTTAATAGTTAGTTCACTTATTTATATCCAACATACCAACACTTTAAAATGAAAGAGTCATATAGTTTCTTAACATCACACTTCCAGGAAAAGAAAAAAGATTATCAGTAGAACTGAAGGGGACTTCTCTTAAACCTCAGTCAATTTCACCTCTATATATTCTTTATTGCCACTAGGTATTTCTTGATTAAATTTCTGCTTTGCTTATTCCTCTTAAGCTTTCCAGTATTTCTTTATTCCCTTCAAATGCATTCTTGTACATACAAATGTGTGTGGTTAACTTTCACTCTATTCTAAAAGTTCTGTTGTCTGTCTCTGTTATTTTTTACATCCAGATAATCTGCAGCTTTTCAAATAGTTCAAATAATTTTTTTTCTACTAATAAATTCACTGTTTCAATTTACTTGCCGTCATGTTTCTTCATCTTATTAAATATGAAAATTTAGAATGACTTAAATTTATGTTTGAGTTTGAAATTTCAGATAAATTGCTAACATGTTTGAAAATGAATAGCAAAACGTTTTGAATTTATTATGCATTAAATATTATTATAAGTGTATGAATCATATCATATTTGAATAATTTTTGAAATAAAGATTTAATGATTTCTAAATAGATAAATGATTAATCAGAGGATTGCTAAAGGTGACATGACTGAGAATATGATAGGAGTAAATTGAGGAGAGAAACGATACTATACATATAGAAATCAGTCATTCTTTTATAGATGAATGCACTATTCTAACTGTTGTTTAACTGATGTACAACAGATAAATTCTGTTTAAGTTATCATTCTAGATATTTTAGGTATTTAATTATAATATACTTTTTGGATAATTTCAAAAGTTCATTATGATATTTTTTAAAATTATAATGAGACTTAGAATACTTATCATATTTTATATGCTTTCATTTAGTTAATAATCCATTTATTTATTTAGTTAAGGGTATGTTTCATTTTTTATGTAATAAATACGTCAAAGATGTTATGTATTTTTATTATGCATTTTAGCAATTTATTAAGTAAAAATCTAATTGTAGCTTAGCTTAACTTTTTTCTATTTTCTTTCAACTTTCCTTTTCCTTTTCCCTTTCTCTTTCCCTTCTTTTCAATTTTTTCAATGCTTTTTGTTTACTTCACTCTTACACATAGTTATTCATGTTGAATTGTTTGCGCTTAAATATCTTTCATTGTGTTGCACAACTCATTGTTGTACAACTGAACTCAAGTTTTATCCTCCTCCACCTTAGTGCCACTAATTGAGCTGTCGCATCTGTGGTGGCGCTTGTGGCTGTCGCTTATGTCGGCTTTGTTGTTAGCTTCGGCATATCCTGCCCATGTCAGATCCTTGGCGGCACTGTCATTGTTGTTGCATGCAAATTGTATTGTTGTGGCGATTGTTGCAACTTCATTGTTGACATTGTCATCATCATAGTTGAATGTTGACTTCTGCGGTGGCAACGGTGGTGGTGTTGGTGGCGCCTCAGTTTTTCGCAGACGATGACGCCTTTGCCGACAATAGAAGCGCATTTGCAAATCTTTGTTATTTTTGTGGGTTGTGTTTCCATTACTGTTGCTGCCACTGCTGTAACCCCATTGAAATTTTGTAATGTTGCTTGCAACCAGAAATTTCATAATCCATAAAACTGTCAAAAATGTCGAAACATTGCCCCATTTAAGTGAGATTCTTGGTAGTTGCCTGAAGCTGCCAAAGATTGGTTGCCAACTGACACCAGCGGATGTTATGGCTGAAGCAGAATATTCACCTGAGAGCATGACAAGATAAAAAGAAATGTGATAACCGTTAAGAAGTGAATAGTAGTAGTACATTTGATGATATATTGCACAATAGTAAGTAGTATATAAAATAAAGATTATGTAGTAGAATATGTGATTTGTTCTTTTACAATTTTGAAATATTATTGTGTAAAACGAAACTTAAGTAACAAATACTTTAAAGCTAAGTTTTCCCAATCATATTTAATATAAGAGACTTTTAGTAATTCTGCCTAGTTGCATTAATATTAGAAATAAGATGAGATTTAATACAAGATGTGTCTTAAAAGATTGAAGCACCAATCTGAGCACAAATTGGGGAGTAATTTGCAGGATGCCACAAGCAGGATAAAGACTAAAAGTTAATGCCAGCGTGAAGTTGTGAATGCAGTTTAGATACTATCAGGAATAGCCTGTGGTCTTAGATTAGATTAGATTAGATGCATTCGCAAGTGGGCCTATCGTGACAAGCGCCGCGGTCACAGTTTCTGAGAGATCCTGTCATTTATAAGGAATTCCTCATCGGAGACAAACGTGCAATTTGAATTGGTTCCAAGTACTGTTTTCCAAGATGGTGGAGTCTGGTCTAGATTTGGCCGTCGCAGTGACATAGCACGTGCTCTAATGACTACTCTTCTACATTACATAGTCTACACAGATCGGTGCGACTGATCCGCATCATATGAAGGTGTTTCATTACTCTGCAATGTCCTCTCGATAAACCTGAGACTATCCGTTTACCTATCCCTGTCAATCCCAGTTATTCCTGTGGTCTTTTGCGAGATCTAGTTAGCATAAAGAGTTTAGCCACTCTAGCATTCCTCGTATCTACCCAATGGCGATGCAATTTGTCATCATGTCACTATCGGATTTGGGAATTCTTTGAACTCCAAGGCAATCCGCAGAATGGCTCTGTTCCAATGAGGTAATTTGCAGATCCTTTTCTGGCGAGTTTTTCTGCCTTTGTCTATGTTCAGGCTAACATGATTGCTTGAAGCCAGTCTTTCGACAAGCATCACGCAATCCCAAACTAATTTCGTAATGCAGCCTTGCTATCAGAGTAAATGAATACGAGTATGTGCTTGTTAGTAGTGGCCCACTTTAATTTTTCCCTGCATGGATTTCTGCTTCTGTCAATTTTATGGTAATGATAATCGTCCATCAGAGCGGCTAATTCGAAGAACTATGGATCGTGTTTGCACCACTTTTACTCTTAATGATAACGTGCATCCCGTAGGATGCTGTAGCCGCTGTACATCAAAGCATTGAATCAATCGATTCGTCGCCGTTCTCAGCAAAGAGGGTTGTGTCCATCCACTTTATGGAAGATTTTACGAAGAGATCTTGGATGAAAAGCTTTTAAGATTCAACTTGTGCAGGAATTAAAGCCAATCGACCACAGAAAATTACTGTTTGGTGCGCTTTATGGGCCATATGTCTTCAAAAATGAAGATGGCCAGAATGTTGCTGTCAACGGTGAACGATACAGAGACATGATTAGAAGTGTTTTTTTGTACCTCATTTATCTGACATGTGGTTTCAACAGGACGGAGCCACATACCATACATAGCTTGTTACAATTGATTTACTCAAAGAAACTTTTGATGAACGAGTAATTTAATTGGCCACCAAGATCGTATGATTTAACCCCATTGGATTAATTTCTTTAGGGTTGTGTGAAGTCATTTGCCTACGCCGATAAGCCAGAGACAATTGAACACCTGGAAATCAATACTCTAAGAGTTATTGGCAAAATACGGCCGAAAATGCTGCGAAAAGTGCTTGAAAAATTGGACTTCTATATTGCGCCTTGTACGTACATTAATGTCATAAAATTATCTATATAACAAAGTCAACTGATATTAAGAATATTTTTCTTTGCTTTATTTTAATTTAAATTTGTATAACTCTAAAAAAACACCCTTTATATTTTAAGTTATCAAACTAAATGTTCGTACAGAAATGATATGTCACATGTAAGATTGACACAAAATTTGGGTTCAAAAAGGCTCGTAAGCTCATATTTTGTCTTGTTAAGAAGTTGAATAACTTAATTTTCCATGTGTAAAATACTCAATTCTATAATTCTAAACAAAACTTTAAAGTTCAGTCAACTGATTAAATCATAAACAAGAAAAGTTGACTTGAAGAAAAGTATACTCTCTTAAAGATTGCAAAACACACTTTACTGAAATGTTAAAATGATAGAATATTCTAGTATTATGTGGTTTTTGTGTGGATCTATAAAATGACACATTTTGTCTAATACTACAATTAACCCACTTCAAAATCATCAAACAATCTTCAATTTTACAAAAACCACACCACAAAAGGGTCAACAAGGGCCAATATGTGTACAAGAAGCCTTTAACCCTTTAATACTACCATTTTCAACCACTCCATACTGTGTCTATAAATAAATATTGAAAATTGTCCTTTTTTTCGGTTGTGTTTGTCTAAAATCCATAAAATTAACAATTAACAACAAAACTATGTAATTCATTTCCAGCTAATAGAATACAAATTGCAAAATAAGCTCAACGCGTCATTTTCCAAAAACAAATTAGAGGGTCACTATTTGAAAAACAATTTAGAAAATGAATTTCCTGTTTAAAATCATTAACCTAAATTTGCTACTAAAAATTTTCATTCAATTTCCTTGCCATTCTGTTTTTTTGGAAATTTCATGGAAATTTTATGTAAATGTTGTGCAATTTCGAGTTGATTTCAATAAAAACTTGTTTAGTCTAGCAAAATTATAATTAAATATTTTTGTTGCATAATTAAATAGGAAAAACGAAAAACAGAAAACAACATCATTAAAATTGATATCACCAATAATTAAATACTCTTCTCACAAAAAAACAACAATATTATGCATTTATGTAAAACAGAATGTTTCATTTTGAAATATTAAAATTATATGGCAACCATGTGTGTTTAAATTTATCAAATACTATTTAATTAATAGTCTACCTATCAAATAACTTGCTAGGGAAATTACTAAACTTTTCATTAAACTGATTGTTGTTTTCATATTCGATTGTTGTGTCAAATTTTGCAATACATTTTATGAAGTTCTCTTCAGATTTATTCTAGAAATACTTCTATGAGCATTTAGTTTAACTGAATGATTTTTATTATATTTTTTATTTAAATCGAAAGAAGTTTCTATTATTTCTATTATAAATAACATAGTTTTATGATATACTAGCTGTGCCCTCGACTTCGTGCACGTGGAAATATGATTGTAATAGTAATAATTTGTTATCTTTTTCTCTAATTATCAGATCTTTAATGTTGCCCCGCAGCTAAGAGGAAAACATGCGAACATCAGCCAAAAAGAAGGCATCAGAAATAAAAATATGAATTTTTTTGATCAAGTAAGTCAATTTCGAACGCTAAATGTTGCTACAATACACCAGTGGAAACCGCATTCAAATAGGTTAAGCCGTTTCTGAGATTAGCGTGCACGGACACGAAAAGGCTTACTATTTTATATAGGTATATAAATGAGTATGTGATTTATTGATAAAATCAGGGTATGGTAGAATTGATATGATATGGTATGAAATGTTATAATAATTATTTCCTTTTCTATGGTTTTGCCTTTTAAATTTAAAAAGTGATGAAAATTTTCATAGGAAACACACATTTTGGCTCTTGTTTTTTATGTAGAATATATTCTCCAGTAATTGTGGAACTTTGTGAAAAACATATTATATTGTATTGTGGAATATAATCTATTGGATAAAAGCTTATTGATAAGATTTTAAAGAAACAGAAGAAAGATAGAAGAGCATTAAAAAGAATGATCAATAATTATTGCAAACAGAAGCCCTACATTTGAACCCAATTCTGATGCTTGAAATGGAAACATTTGTCTTGACCTACTCAAATGTCATAGTGATAATATAAAATCAAATTTGTAGGGTATATGTATATTCAAATAAATACAATACATCAATTAAAATACAAATAATTGTTGAAACACAATAACAAATACAATAAATTTATAGTAGAGTATTTAATAGTACAATATAATGCTAAAGGACCTTAGAGGGAAAACACATTTCATCGCATTGCATACCATAAAAAATAAATATTTCACAAAAATAAACTCAAATTACATACAATGAAATCAAGTGTACTAAAAGTTATTTTCAGTTTAAATACTACAAAGGTGAATATGGTTGGTCAATACGAATACTACTATATCAATATGTATACGATATATGTACCTATAACATTCGATGTTTCATTTAATTAATTAAAAATAATTTAAAATATTGCTACGAAATTACGTTCATGTAAATTCAAAAAAAGAAAAATGAAACAAAATATTTTGCATTTTTGTTGCCATTAACACTTAAATAACATTCTACGAAATAATAAAAATACAAAAATACGAAAAAAATAAAAACCACTTTAATTGAATTTATTTAAAATACATAATTTAAATGAAACGAAATATTTAAGTAAAAATTAATTGACAGCTTGTCACTTGAAAATAATGAAGAGTGCCAATTGGTCCAACATATGAGTAACTCATAATATTGCAGGGGCTTGATTTTGTATTGTTCTTTATTGATACTCAAACTGTAACAGACAGAATATAGTGATGCTAAGAAAGGAAGATTGGATGCAACCGGGAGGAGCGTGAAGAGTATTACATCTTTGGCATAGCGTTCTTTCTGGATTTTATTTGATTTTGTGACATTTCTTTTTATTTGCTCAGTTTTTAAATTTTTCTTTTTTGTTTAACGAAATTCTCAATTTTTATACAACTTAAAATTCATTCGCTTTGAGAAACTATGTAGATAAAAGTCAAAGCACATCATGAGATGTTCGGGGCATACACATATTTGGTTTAATCGTCTCATTCCTTGGTTGCTTTTCAATTTTTTTAGTTTTATAAACTTCCAAAAACGAATTCTTTAATGTGATAACTAATATATTAAGATTTATAATGTGGCATTTAGTTAATTTTAATTTTATGTTCTGAATGTTATATCTTTATCATTATTTGTATTTGTTTTTTTGTTTGATTTTGTAACATTTCCTTTAATTTATTAATTGGGGTCCTCACGAGATTGCATAAATTGTATAAACAACCGCTGCATAAACTAAGTGACAGTTAGTCCATATAAAAAAAATTGAACATTTGCGTAAAATTGTGCGACGATTGAGTTGAGTAAATTGCATAAAAGATTTGCTTTGTCACAGTGATAATTTATTGTCTGGCAACTCTGCCGAAATTATGTGACAAAAGTGAAATGTTATACAAATTTAATTTAAACAGAAAATAAAAATACGATTAATACATTATATTCTAATTATTGGTTGCAATTTCTGCACTTAATTTAATTAATTTGTCTCCTTCGCTTATTAGATTGGCAGTTAAGCTTGCGAGAACAGCTGATTGCATCAATTTATATACCGTAAACCGTCTTCGAGTTTAAATAAATTGCCGCAATTTACGCAAACTCGTGAGGACCCCAAAAATTTTAAATTTTCCAACTTTTTTGTTTTACAAGATTCTCAATTTATTTTTTTTTTTTTTATTTCGTTTAATTTTTTTTGTTATTCATAAACTCTAAATGTTAAGTAACAAGCATTTGATCGATGGCTTTTAAAGAAATTAAACGTGTAAATTTGTCTATTGCACCATTTTTTATATTTATAACGTGGACTCCTTTTCCCAATTATTTTCAACGTAAATCTTCAGCTGAAATTGGATTCAATAGCCAGCTTAGCATATGTTTAGCAATATCAAATCTGCTTTGCTTAAGACTATTGTCGGAACCATTTGCAGCATTAGATGTGGTACTGCCGATAATAGACAGTAGAGAGATTAAGCTCAACTGTGTAACAATATATCATATAGAATAGAAAAACATAGCGTAGGAATAAATAGAAATGATAAGCCCATTTTTGCAAAATTGAAGAAATTGATGTTGCGTATTACCTAATTCCGCACTTGATCAATTTAGTGTCTCATTTTGATTTGTGATATACAATAACATAAGATTTCTTGGCACTTATATACAGTTTTGTTAGCCCAAAGCATCGTTCTACATACCATGACTTCACTTGAGGATAAAACAGCGATAAGATTAGACGCAAATCAACTCTATTTTCTCTCTACTACTTTATGAGAGCATCTTGGTGGTTGTGGTTTTTACCATGATATGGGTAGAGTATTAACTCGACATGGAGTTGTGTTATACAACCAGGTGCTGTAATCCATGGAATGACAAAGGTTTAAGATAGGCCCCACCTTATATTTGTATCTGTGGATAAAATACAAGGGGGCGTTGATTGATGCTTATCACCATGAAAAGTGTTTATGTGTTTAAACTAACTAGATTTTCTTTTATCCCTTGAAATATGTATAACACGCGATTTAATGTTTTCTTTTGTCTATTCTCATTTATTGCTCAGATCTTAATGACCTTTATCAATTGTACAGCATTGCCAGCTTATTTTATGTGCTATACTTAAGCTTAGCGGCCAACACAAGGAAAAGCCTCGGATACAAAAGCTCACCTATGATGACGACATTAGGCCCACGCACCCGTACAAGAATAGTTCAGTGGTCAACCTTTCGGGAAGAAGCTGATGTCAACATCACATGGGATGGCGTTAAGACAACAGCCCAGAATCGTGTGCGATGGAAAAGCCTTGTGGAGGCCCAATGCTCCAATTAGGAGTGATAAAAGGAATAAAAAATACTCAAACTTATATGTTTGTACTTACGCTACTTATACTTATGAGGAGCTGCCAGACTACTCTACACCCTTATAGTGCTGATAATTTTTACTAAGCTTATGAAATAAATGACCACAATGTCGGACTCTGCTTTTCACTTTCCGACGTTGACTCATCTTGCTAATTGATTGCCTTTATTATCGGATGTTACCATATGTTTTTTTTAAAACTGACCAGCTATAAGTTGAATATTGTAGGACTTCGGCTATCAAATCGTTTCTCCTTCTAGACTTCTAAAATCGCCAATCTTTGGCATTGAAAGAATCTTGCTTCGGGTTACCCAGAACAATACAAGAATGGAGTAAGATAAGATAAGCTTCGATAGGATTTAGTGAAATGGGCTAGAATAGGATAAGAAAGAAATAGATACCTATCTAAGAAACAAAGTACATATACTTAAATAGTTTATCATGATAAAGTAGAAATGGTAAAGGTATACAGATATTTGAGAGCTGAGAAAAGGTATACTATTTGTATCATAGTATGTACGAGTAGTATTGCTAAGAATGAGATAACATTGGCCATGTAGTATGGATTAAAATAGATTAAAATAGGATCCATCTTAGGTTAGAATAGATCCAAAATTTTTTAAAAACTTTATCTCTCCATAAAAGACTTTTGAGATAACATATAAAATGCCAAAACAAACATGTACTCCTATTTGCAGCTTATTCGGTTTCATTTCGCAGTTTACCCTTTTTCACCCTTGTTTGATTGGACTACAATAAAGATTTATGCATAAATCTTATATTTTGACATTATTTAAAATGACAAGAACAATTTAAGATTCCATAAGTAGAGAATTAAGTCCCTGTGCAAATTGGTGTTGCGCATAAACCAAGGAGCTTCAGATAAACTGCGAAGTGCCTTGTAATTAGTAGAGAATCATTCTTATTTCTGCATTTATGATACTTGTATTCAATATTTGTCAATAAGATTGCCGTAGATTCTCCTTTATTATATTCTTTGAAATCTCTCTATATTTTTAAACTTCAATCCATTAATCATTCTCAAAGGTGACCAAAGTGGTATGTGTGGTTTACCTACATATACAAATTGGATTTTATTAAAATTGAAATTGTAATAAATAAAAAACAAAATAAAAATATAAACTTAAATAAGAACACGTGTGTTAATTATGGTATAAATAAAATAACGTGACATTGCCAATGGTGAAAATATTTTATACACAAATACAAACATATACTTTTACACGCACATAACATAAACAAGTGTTAATGCTTTATAAATTTAATTATGCAACACAAAGTGGAAAATTGCAATAATATACGATGGCAGACCCTTAACAATTTTGCATAAATCAAACCAATAATCGAACGTTAAAAATAAATACAAATAAAAGGAAAAAATGTAAAAAATTTCATAGTACATATAATGAAAATAAATAAATGATGATGTCATTAAGTTATTAATAATAATTTGTCAAAGTGTTGGTGCAACAGTGGCATTCACAGTCATGGATATCATATTTATGTATATACATATGTATGTATATAAAGTTGTGGCCATAATAATTGGATGGCATTATACAAATTCATAATCAAGCGGATGATATGTATTACAACGACCTTTAAGTATCCAAAACAAACAAGTAATAGTATGAACTTTGAATCATATTTTTTAAATATTTTTTTATTAAATATTTCTTCATTTTCATTTTTTATTGACTCCACTGTTAATATTAACTTTATCTGATTTTTTCCCTTGTTTTTCATATAAAAGTTAATGTTAAAAAGGATTAAATTTCGAATTCATAAAAAAGGATATACGAAAATGGCACCCTCATATCCAGATAATGCAATTAAAATGCATAATAAAATTCGATTCAAATAGCAACGAATCGGAAATCTCAATTTGTTATTGACTTCTTGCAGTGATTATTTTACATTTCCGTACCATTTGAGCCACCATTTTTATTATTAAAGAGTTCTGCTTACACTATTCAGACACAATGTGAATGGTATTATTATTTTGGCGTAAGTTATGTAACGTATTACAAGCATGATTGACATTTCAAAGGATTGTCGATTGGTTTCTATGAGATCGAAAATATTGCAAACAGAATCTTTCAATTGTTCAGAGTGCAATGATTAGATACGCACCAAATACAAATGAACCCTACATCTTCTATCTTAACATATCTTTAAATGTCCATAAATTTTGAAAGTTAGATCAATTTACCATAGAGTTGGCATAAAAATCTTATTCATTAGTTTCGCTCAGGTCTTCAAATTTGTAGCACATAACTCTCATAACAAAAAATCATTTAAACTTTAAGTTGAAAAATGTGCAATACATAACTTTCTCTGTTACTTTTTCTCTAAGTGTGTTGGGTATACTTTCTTTAGTGAAACCGAAGCCTATGTTTATTCCTTGTTATTATTGAAGTGTGTTATGAAATACAATTTTTTTCAGTAGTCGCTTTTAATTCATGTTGTAATCTGCTACAATTTGCCATATGTAAATCAAGAAAAAACCCATACATTTTTATGGAGATTTATGAAATTTTATTATTATTATTGTAATTTTTTTCTTTTATTTACTATTTGCTTTTTTATTATTTATAAAAAAAATATAAAAAACATTTTAAATAATTTCTTTTGTGTTGAGTTGGGTTTGGTTTGCGGTTAATGGATTTAATTAAGTAACATTGACTCATGTGGTTTTTGAATAGAATTTTATTGTTAATAGAGAATTTTTTTATGTAATATTGCTATTGACATTTTATACTTTGTGACAAAACTAAACTAAATCTAAGCCACGAATTGAATCATAATAGGATGGGGAATTGAATTGTGGTAAAGAAATTTCAATAGATTCTTTGAATGAGTAAATTAAAATTTACTTGCTTTGAAAAAAAAAGAGCCAACAGAAACAATAAAAGAAATTAATTCTTAATCAAAATATTAGTAGACAATAATATTGGAATTTAAAAGAAAAACCACTTAACGAAGCTTTTGGAAAATTTGAGTTCAGGTGAAAACGAGTAAGATCAATGATAAATCTTAGCCTACTTACAGTGCTTAAAAATTGATTTTTTAAGCCAACCACAGGAAAAATGTTGAAGTTGTTTAAAAAAGTGCATGTAAAATCTAAAAAATAAACAGAATCACCTTGTTAAGTAACTGTGCTGCCAACTTGTTCAGCAGGGCTGCAACATTTTTGGCCAAAGCTGCCAAGTTCTTAGGGGACATAATTTTAAGTTACACGATTCTGGATAATGAACAGATGTTTTTTTGCTTTGCTTATACACATTTTGACAAGTTGTGCCATGATTAGCTGTTTTTTGTTTTGATTTAAAAGAAAAAAAATAGCGGAAGTCTGTCGAAAATTCATTCTACAACAACAACTGACTTTATACTCTTCACGGGAGTCAATATATAAGTTTGTCATGAAGTTTGTAACACACAGAACCACACATCGCAGAGCACATAAAGTATATATATTTGTGGTGAGGGGTGTTACCTTCCATACAAGACCCCGTTTCAATTAATGTTCTGATTAAAAGAAGTTTTTTATTTTTTGACTATTTGGACACTATAAGTTTCTGTTCCGTATCCAACAGCCATGTAAATTTCATGATCTTAGGGTTACAAGCAGGGGTACATCCCATACAAACTCAAATTAAATGACAAACTTATACTTATACTCGAATGGTTTTTTTTGTTAATACTTAAACTGTAACAGAGAAAATAAAGTGATGCTAAGAAAGGAAGTTTGGATGCAACCCGGAAGAACGTGAAGAGTATTTTTTGTTTTAATTTGGCCGCAACGCTCCATGTGCATGTGTAACCAAACCAAAAGACTGCGAAATCGCACTTGCTTAAAAAATAGTGCCTTAGACTGTAGAAGGTCCCCCCTTTTAACCTCTAAGTAACAAAAATATTTTTAAAATTTTTTAACTATTAAAATAAATTATTCTTCTTTTAATAAAAAGGAACAAGTTTAGGTAAAGTGGCTACCTCATCACAATCTTTTATAAATCAACCTGAGGTCGTCAACAATTAGTTTCATCAGTTTAATGTTCGCAAATCTTTCTCAATCATTTTAGTCAATTTATTGTTCGTTTTCAAGACAGTCAATTCCGTGGTTGTTTACCTCATGCAGAAAATGCTGATGCTTTAATAACCTGTAGTCTTTGATTATGTCTGTCGAAGACACTACGCCCTATTGGGACCCCTGTGGTGATTATTTTATTCATCAGTAGTAGACTGGTGCGACTCCAGTAGCAATCTGGCCATGTCATTCTGCTAGTTCAACAATTTGCCTTTATCATGTGTAACTTGAGGCAGTTAAACTAATTTTCTTTATGGTTCTCAGTAATTTTCCCTGATTAAAGAATTTAAAGAACACTTACTTTAACATATTGTGAAATGCTTATGTGGCGCATAAGTACAATAATTTTTTTTTGATGGATTTTTCATAGGTAAAGTCTTTGACAATATGTTTGTAATATTAACCTTTTTATGCCATACATTTCTACTTTTTTTATTGAATGTTGTAACACTTTTTTGCTTCATCTGATCTGATTTCATATTCAGCCAACTTCAATTGCGCTAACAACGCGATAAACAAAAAGGCAAAGAAAAAATGGAATCCGACAAGCCCAAAACGTGTTGTTGTCATTTCGATATTACAACACAATCATTCATTTATTCATTCATTCAGTTACTCAGTCATTCAGTCATTCATTCAATAATTTATTCAGTTATTCATTCAGTCATTTACTCATTGAAACAATTGTTCTCCATAAAACTGAACTGAAACTGAACGCTTGTTTGATTACGTTCTTCTGTTTATTCCGCCATGTAGGTTTTGACTTTGAATTGGCATTGTACATTGTCAGCTGACAACATTGATGCCGATGTCGATGTGAATGTCGACTCTGATGCTGATGCTGATGTTGATGCTGATTCCACCATGTTTAAGTAGCATCCTTCAAAACCAAACAAACGAACCCAACACATGTCAAAGTTGATGTATGAGGAGTACAAAACAAAAAAAGCGAACCAATAAGAGATTTCCACTGAAAAACAAAAAAAAAAAACACAACAAAATGGCGTTTGGGAAAATGATACCCGTATACCCATATCGTAAATACGCTAGACATTTATAGCAGCTCCCACCGTATACTATAAAGCATTCAGCTGACAATAAAAATGTATCTGATAGATGGATAGATACAAAATACATACATTAAGTGCGAGATACAAATGAAAAATTTCATCCGCAAAAAAGTCAAACTCACAAAACTCAAACAAAACAAAATTAAATCAATTAAACGAAATGAAAAATTAATTCATTTCGATTGCGTTTTAAAATTGATTCAAAAGGGTAAATGGGAGGGGCACAAGAACAATTTCTACTTACCATTGAGTACGTGTAGAACAATTGTGCGTGACGCACTGTTCGAAGGACTGCATGTATAATTTCCAGAATCCAGTTTAACCACGGAGGGTATTATTAATGATGCCGTCTAAAATTAAGAAAATGAATAATTGTTAGTTGTTGCATATTTTTATCTGACAATTTTCTAAGAATATAATTTAAAGAAGTGCGTGTACTCAAAAGATAAAACAGGATATCAGAAAAGTCAGTCTAAGTGAACGAAGTTTCAATCTTAAGTGATTTGATATAATAAGTTATATCGAGTGATTTTTTAGCAACTTTTTTTGGCAACACTGTTTTAACAGCTGAAGTGGTTTACGTGCCTTGTGTTACTGTCAAACACGTTCAGTTTGGTCTATAATTTAACCATGAATCGACTTACAAACGAACAGCGTTTACAAATTATTGAATTTTATTATCAAAATTCATGCTCGGTAAGGTAAGTGTATCGTGCACTTCTTCCATTTTATGGTCAGTTTGGTCGACCTTCTGAAACGGCTATTCGGAATGTTGTGACTAAATTTCGTACCCAATTTACATTATTGGACATTAAACCACCAACACGCATATGTAGAGTGCGGAAAGAGGAAAAAATCGCAGCTGTATCCGCCAGTGTTACTGATGAACCTGAAATATCGATTCGGCGCCGTTCACAGCCTCTGTTACTCCACTACGTGGAAAATTTTGCGACAGGATTTGGGTGTAAAACCTTTTAAAATACAGCTGATGCAAGAATTGAAGCCGCGCGACCTACCACAACTACTAACTTTTGCTGAATGTGCGCTGCCAAAGGTGAATGAAGTTCCAATTTTGTATCGAAAAAATGTGTTCAGCGACGAAGCTCATTTCTGCTTGAATAGATACGTGAATAAGCTAAATTGCCGCATTTGGACTGAAGAGCAACCAGAAGCATTGTAAGAACTACCAATGCATCCCGAAAAAGTCACTGTTTGGTGTGCATTATGGGCCGGCGGCATCATTGGGCCGGACTTTTTCAAAGACGGCGACGGCTGGAACGTTATTGTGAATGGCGAGCGCTACCGTATGATGCTTACAAACTTTGTTTTGCCCAAAATATAAGAGCTTGACTTGGCTAACATGTGGTTTCAACAAGATGGTGCCACATGCCACACAGCACACGAAACAATTGCCCAATTGGGAGGCAAGTTTGGTGAGCAGTTTATTTCATGTTTGGGGCCGGTCAATTGGCCGTCTAGATCATGTGATTTAACGACTCTAGACTATTTTTTGTTGGGCCAATAACGATTGACGCAATATTGAACAATTTATTCGTGAGATACCGGCCGATATGTTGGAGAGAGTATGCCAAAATTGGGCCCAGCGTATGGACTATTTGCAGTGCAGCCGCGGCCAACATTTACATGAAATTATATTTAAAAATTAAATTATATCGATCGTTCTATCGACTCAAATAAAAATTTCATACATTTTTCTGAATTTTATGTGTTTTTTTTTTTTTGAGACTCAAATTAGCAAGCTCTTAAAAAATCACCCGTTATTTGAGTAAAATTGTATCTGAGCTTAATTAGTTCTATATCCTTTTATAAACTTTATTCAACGGAAGAAAACGAAAACAGTTTTTGCAAATGTTTAACCATTTATTGACATTATGATTTGGATAATCAAATTCCTGAATGTGACAGGTAGAAATGGAATTCAAATTTGACCATTTGACCTTTGTGGGGCGGAAAAACAATTCTGGGAATGTGACAGCATAAATGTATTGTTTCGCATGTAGTTTCAAAACCTCATATAATATATAATATACAATATTTGAAATGAGAAAAAATCATTTACAAAGATGAACGATAACAATGGCACCGAACAATTGCAAGGATTACAAAGAGTAAATGATTTCGCAATAATAAATTCATGAGTTGCATACCGATTTTTCAAATGTGATGTTTACTTGTTAAGCTCAACATTCCAACTCAACCACTAATAGTTCTGAATATTTAAATTGTTATTACCCTTGTTTTTATTAAGTTGACGTTGCGACTAGTTACAGTAGGCAATTATTGTAATATCACTAACGAGCAATTTGGATTTTACATAAAACAATTGGTTGATAAAATGCCCTACTTACTTAGTATTAAGAGGAAATGAATTAGTGAGTTTTTATTTAGAAAATTATATTTTGTGGTTTTTGCTCTAAAGCCTTGTTCTCCATTGTGTTGAGTCCACAATTTACATATTTGCTTAGTTTATCTTTGTGACTCTTAGCTGGCTTTTTAATTGTGTCAGCAACAGAATCAATAGCGAGATGCATTGAAGATCAGAATTACGAACAGCTAAGAAACCTTAAAATTTCTTGGATATTGCTTAAGCTGTAACAACCCAATAACTGAGCGCCAAAATTCTACACAGTTTTCAACATTTTCTTTTACAAGAGTATTTTATTCTGACAGGATAAGAATGACTGATTATTCATAAGCCAATACATACATATTTTTATATTTTAGTTCAACCCACCTTAGCTTAGCATCTAAAGTTATGCGTCAAAACTTTGCAATATTTGAGCATGGAATTTGTACACCGTTTATACATATACAGTGAAAGGAATTGTACTTTGTTTTACATGCAATTGTTGATGTGCACAGGCTTTGTATTATTTAGCTTATGTGCCACTAATTATACATTTCATTTAAAATGGGCTGCAATTTTGAAATCGATTGTAACTAGTTTTTTAACCAAGAAAATAGCTGTGTTTGCTTTGGTTTGATTATACAGATTCCCTGAGGAACTCCCACCTTTATCTCATTGATATGTGAATATGATCATCTTGTTTGACTCGAAAGTAACAATTGCATAAGTACGAACCTAATATGCCGAAGTACTCTTTTGTTAGAAGCGCATTAATTTTCTTTAGTAAGCCAGCATGGCGTAATTTGTCGAAAGCCTTTGGCACTTCGAGGAACACCGTAGTGCAAGTCAATTAATCTCTTCTCTGGTTGTATTTTGTTGAAATCAAAGAGCCCATCGAAATGATGCCGTAAAATATTAATTTTGGTGTCTAGTGAGTATTAAACTTACTTAATAAGTTTGTGTTAAGGATTCTATCATCATAATGAATACCTTAGGTTAATATTTGCAAGCCTTCTTACTTTAAATATTATCAAGGTTTCTTATACTGATTAAATATCACTTAATTTATAGTTTCAATTAAAACTTAAACTGTAATTTTTGATTGGAACATTCGATTTGTTAAAAGAATAGGAAAAGCTGTTATTTACCTACTTTTGTATAATAATTGAATAAAACAATAAATTTGGAGAGTAAATAAGCGAAAAGCAATAAAAATATACATAAGTATATGAGGTTGCAGAAAATTGATATTGTTATTAGTTTAAGAATATACTTTTCGAAGTATTTGAAAGGATAAAAAAGAATACCAATAGCTTAAATTTGGAAGAGACTGTACTTTTAACAGCAGATTCCTATAAAGAATCATCAGGAACCTTCTTAACTATCTCACTTCAACTACTGGGGCAATTGGATATGCAATAGAAACTTAGTGACTACTTTGCGGCATACATACATTATAAAGTTAAAGCTCTTCCTGAAAAAGGTTTATGACTGCTAGTGCACATCTTCAATGTCTTCTTTTGGCTTGGCCATTTCCATAACCAATGGAAATACGCGCAGATAATTCTTATTCCTGAGAACAAATTATCATCATAACTTCCAATTAGCTTACTGGCGGTACTCTCTAAGATATTCGAAAGAATACTCTTTCGAAGAGTGCTGCCAGTTATAAAAAGTAATATCCTAATTGATCATTAATTCGGGTTTTGCCGCAGGCATGGAACTTCGGAACAGGTGCATAGAATTGTCAGAGAATAATCAAATCATTTGAAGAAAAGCAGTACTGCGCAGCTGTGTTCCTTAACATTAAACAAGCGTTCGATTGCGTATGGCACGAAGGACTACTATTGTATACAAATAAAAAATGGCATTACAAACTTCACAGTTTCTTTTTCTGCGTTTAAATCAACGTCAGCTATGAAAGCCCCAAATTTGGAACTAAATACATCCAGTCAGGCTTTCCACAAGGAAGCGTATTGGCCCGACTCCTCTATACCATTTACACAGCTGACATGGCAGACTTATGGTGAGATGAGATACATTTGTAGATGATACTGCAGTATATGCTACATCTAGCAGTGCAATAGTGGCAACACTATGGCTACAAAGTCAGCTCAACAAAATAATAGACTGTATGATCAAATGGAACATAGCATTTAACACAGATAAGTCCGTCTATGTTATAATTGCAATTCAGAATTAAGGCAATGATCGAGCCCGCTTCAACTGAAATGTAATACCCAAACGAAACAAAGTTAATAAGGCATGTGGCTTGATAAAAGACTGACATGGAAAGAGCACATTTTAACCAAAAGAAAGTAACTAGCCTTGTAAACGCGCTGAAGACATTGGTTGCTAGGCCGTAGATCCGGGTTCAGCCTGTTCAGACATACGGCATGCAGCTATGGGGAACAGCTGCCGAATTTAATATTGAAATACTAGGCGTTGCGAAAATATTACGTTAAGGAAAATGACTTGCGCTCCCTGCATACGGAATGCGAATATTCACAAAACTCTCTTGATGCGAAATGTCAACGAAGAGATAAGGAGACATAGCAAAAAACACAATGAAAGGCTCAACCAGCACATCAATAACTGGGCCATAAGTCTTCTTGACAACTCTCGAACAACAAAACGGCTCAACAGATTACACTCGTCAGATCTTCCTTAGCGAAGAACATGGTCAAATAACGTCACAGCTTAAGATAGCATAGGATTACGTTGTAATAATATAAGTTACTAAGAATATTGTGATATATAAATATTACGTAGTATATTTGAACTAGTTCTTGAATCGAACCGTTGACAAATAAAAAGCTATAAAAAAAAAAATAAAAGAATAATCAATTAAAATACAGTAGCCCTAACCTATTACTAATATTATAAATTCAAATTACCATAAATAACCGTTTAAAAGATTAGTTTGTAACTGATCAGAAGAAATAGATTTAGATATCAGGTCGTAGGTAGAGATTGTACGATTGACAAAAAACTGTAATGAAATGGTCTTACAGGCCTCAACAAACAATTTAATAAACGCTTTGCAACCGCTTATATCTCCTTTTTGTTATGATTTTTCAATCTTTTCTTTTAACGACGTACTATTCTACGAGTATATTATCAATATCATATGTATATATATATCTTGTATCAATATGATATCTTCCCTACACAATTTGAAATGTTTAAGAAACCAAATGTAGCGCCTTTCCTAGCGTCAAAAAAGCAAAAACTTATAACCCTATGAGTAAAAAATATAATTTTTTATCATCAGACGAATAATATTATTTTTAATGGCTTAAGACTGTCTACTACTATTGCTATTGCAATCCTCATTAAATTTAAAATGAGTAGTTAAATTTCTTCATTTTAAAATATTCTAAAAATATTAAAATTCAATTACAAAGATTATGATGAAATTGCAAATTCAATTTAATAAAATGAAATTAAATTAAATTTGTTTTGCATTCATGAACATTAAATAAATGTTCGTGAAATAGAAACACAAAAAATATTATATTCAAAAAATAATAAAAGAATAAAAGAAAAAAGGTGAAACAAAAAAATATTGTACAATATTATTTTGTTGAGTTTCCTTTGAGCAGGATAAGGTAGATGGCGTGCTTAATAAGCCACTTACCGTCAACTGTTTAATGAAAGCAATTGTTGGTAGCATTGTTGTTGTTGTTGTTGTTGGTTGTGGTGTTGTTGTCGTTGTTGTTGTTGATGTTGTTTTCGATGTTGTTGTTGACATTGTTGTTCCAGTTGTTAATTGTTGTTGCTGTTGTAAAGCTGACAAAGTTGTTGCTAAACTATATGCAGATGCTGCTGTTGTAGCTGATGCAGATGTTGTTGGAATGTCATTTGCTGTTTTCTGCATTGCTGAAGCTGCTGTTGTTGTTGCTACTGCTGCCACATCCATAGTTGCACTAGATTCCAATATTTGTGCAGTTGCTGTCATCTCTGAGGATGCCACCAATACATAACCACCATCAACACCACCATCACCATCATGCACTGTAATGCCAGCAGCATCTAATAAGTATGGACGTGTTGTCATGGCAGCATTTCCGGTTGCAGGTTGAGCTTGAGTCGTTGGTAGTTCCGTTGTTGGTAACGGCAGATCGATGCGCTCAATTTCCGTGCGCCAGCCGCGGCGATTATGCAAATAGATTTGCTTTTGATTGTAAAACCAATTAATGAAAAGTGGCGGCTCCAATGCCTGACTAATTATGCAGCGCAATTTCACTTGACTTCCGGCCTTGACATGGCGTGTGGACTCACCGATTAATTCCGTTTTCGGTTCTAAAGAGTGAGAGATATAAGTATGTGTGAAAGCAGAAAAAAAAGAGGAAATTGTAATCAGTTTTCAAAAGTGGAATGTTCAGATTTATTGCAGACACCCAGAGAGATAGAGACAGACAGCAATTGATTGATTTTGATTGATTTACTTAAGCAAAAGAACGAACTCATTGCCGGAAAACGTAGACCAAAGCGGATGTTAACATTAATCACGTAGTTTTAGGAAATTAGTTTACCTAAATTCAACTAAATTTGTGCGTGATTTTGTTGCATTGTTTTTTATACTACTACATTCGTGTGAATAGGTATTATTACTTTGGCTTGGTGCCATGTTCACTCGTCCAAAAACATTGTATTGTCATATAAGAATCAGATATATTAAGATCAAAATTCTTGGATTACTAAAAGAGGTAGTCCCCATATATATATATTCATTTTAAAACCATGAATATTCCTGTCAATTTCTGTCAATTTACAAAGACAATCAATATAGTATTAAAGAATTGGGGTATGAAAGGTATATAAGTTTCGGTGAACCGAAATCTTTATTTTGTCTTCATTTCTTATTGAAATTTATTATTCAGAATCTGTTCACTTACCGACAATCCTTAGATGTACAATCGCACTCGCCTTTGGCTCTGTCGATACCTGACACTCATAGGTACCTTCATCCTTTAGTTGTACATATTTAATTTGCAATGACCAACGTTCTGGCTTCGATGAATAAACCGACTGGAAACGTTGGTCAGCTATGAAGGTTGTTTGGTCCACAGTCAGTATATGGCCATCGCGTACACGTAGCCATGAAATCGGTTTCTTTACCAGTTGTTTAACCTTGTACCAAGATACAATGAAATTGATTTTTATTAATAGAATGAAAATGGCCGATAAAATTCAATCACTTGTAAACTATTTAATAGTTAAAATTAATAATAATAATAACATCATGTCAATTTTTTACTATGTTATGTTTGCCTTAACGATTCCTGTTTTTTTTTTTGTAAGCCAAAATGATGTCAGCAATTTTTTAAAACACAAATGTTTTCTCAAAGTTTTTTGTTTTACATGTTCTTGGTTTTCTTGTATGGGGGCGGTTTATACTCTTATACATAAACAAGAAAAACAATAATAATAATAATAGGACGATGATGATGATAATGATGATAACAATTTCTTTTCTTCTTGCCTCTTTTTTATTATTTTTGTTGTCTTTGTTGTCAATAATGACAATTATAATTTAGTAGCAATTTTATAAAGCTACATTTACTTGCCACATACCAAGGGAACTGAGCAAAAACACAATACAACAAGAAGACAAAAAACAGAATATTCGTTAAGTAGCGCCCGCCTTACTCATTTCAATAAGAAAGAACAATCAATGTTTATATGTATGTATATGTACGCATATATGTGTGTGTGTGTTTATAAATGTGTATGAGAGTCTGGTGGATGTCGTGTATCGTCTGCCTATGTTTATGTCATGCTATAGAACATGTTTCCCTAAAGGGCAAAATTATTACCAGAAAACGTACACTGAATGAAAATTTTGGTTATAAATTATAAAGATGATTCTATTTGATATCAGGCAACAAAAACTGTATTAATATCATGTAATAATGCTAGTTTTTTCTTGAAAATATAAAGGCTCAAGAAGATGCAATGCCTAGAGTCTAGATATGTATGTGACCATTAGTGTCAGATTGAAGTCCAGCGCTGCTTATGGGACCATACAACTAACACCAAACCGGCTTTTCTTTGTACTTTACAGAAGTTGTATATATATGATTTGGTATTAAACACCACCAGACTCCGTAGGTTACGATAGACCACAATATGAGATCAATTGTGCTGTAGTCCCCAACTCGTCCTCTTCCAGACGTAAAAAGCACCTAATGTCGTTTTTATTCTTCCTTCAGAGATTCTCTTTCAAGAGAGCTTGCATTTCAGAACTACTCCAAGGTTTGGTCTACATGCATACCTCTAGTTGAGAACCTCCTTAGCAAAAGAGAATGAAGCTTGGTATTTTAAATCTTCTTGAGAACAACACCAGATCGATCTTCTACGGGTTGACTTCATCACCATTCTGTTGCACTCACCTTTATATGTTCGAAAGAACTCCCACTCTCAATACCTTCTTTCTTAAAGTCGCAAAGCAATGGTCAGAGTGTAACATAATAAAATTATCATTTTTATTAAGTTGGCCGTTCACAATTCATATTAATATGAATCTATACACGAAGCCGCTATTGTATAGCGATTATCCATTCAGTATAAGATCTTATTGTTGTCTATGGAACAGGAAGGCACTGCGATATTTTGGCAACTGGTTTTACATATGCTCAATTGCTTAGAGCCAGATTCATACAGTCAAAGGCGTAGTAGTCTCAATAATATCAAAGGGCACTTCAAGGCCTGATATCTAATACCTATTAGAGATGAGCTAAACAGTGACACAGTGATTCTAAATTGTGATTGAGTCACAATCATTTGAAGGGAGAGACACAGTTTACTTGATTGATTGTGACTCACTTTGATTCATTTGCTCCGTAAACTGTGATTGCCAATCACACTTCAAATGACTGTGACTCAATCACAGTTTAGAATCACTGTTTCGCTCGTTTCTAATATCTAATACTAATGTTTGAACTAGGTATTCATTTATTATATATAATATTCAAAGACTCTTATTGACGATAATTGTGTTAAGTCATAGATAAAAGAGCTCTTAATGTCATGAAAAGTTATACCTTTCGACTTAAATATGAAGATTTAAAGCAAACGACTAAAAACATGAAAAGATTTTTTGTTAAATTGGTTATTTTGTTGATTGAATTAAATATTTCACATTTATGAATCCATCCAGTCTTTCCATCAAAGGTCATGTCCTTAATTGTTTTACCTTCTTTTTTAACTTATTTCACATATTTTTTGTCTTTAGAAATGATCAATAAGACTCTTATATCTTATGATTATAATTGGGATTGAAAATAGAAAAAAAGTAGAATCTTCCACGAATGCATTTGAAATGAAAACCTAGACATTTGTTTCGTTATAGTGAAGCAAGTTTCAAATACTCGGTCGACCAAATAGAGTAAATACAGTTTTGTGCCGACATTTGCAAATACTTGCTGAGACAAACCAAATGTTTTTTTCTAATGCCGACCAAATTCGAATTAACTATAATGCAGAGTTCTTCAGCCAAAGTGATTGAAGAAGCAGAACATTTACGAATGATACGGATGATTCTAAAATATTCTAATATTAACCAAATGCGAGGCATTTAACTTTATTTAATTGGGTGTTTTTTGCATTTGATTCAATTGTATTCACTTTTGGAATGAACTGAGTGCGCATCACTTGCATTTGTTTTTTTTTTTTCGACCCCAAATGAAATGAATTATCAAATGTATTTGAAAATATTTGCTTTAAAATGCATTCGTGCAAGACTCTAAATGAAATTAGTGTAGTAAATTTTAACCATTAGAATAATACCATTAAATCCAACTATTGTAAATTCTTAATTTGTGTATCCACAATATTTCTTTCAGTGTACTTAGACAAAAGTTTACATGTAGTAGTGGTAGTAGTAGTAGTAGTATAGTACAATGTTTGGTGAGTGAGTTTTACAGGAAGCTAACGGCGGCAGTAAATGACATTCTCTGAACTGTTGTCATCAAGAATGTATATTGTCGGTGTTGGCATCGTTGAACGACATCATGATTAGATACTATAATCATTTGTGTTTTATGTTGTTGTCTTTTGTTGGCGATGTCGTTGTTGTTATTCCTATTTTTTTTTTTTGTTTGTTTTGTTATTGCTATTCTTCTTTTTCATATTGTGTGTTATACTAAAGGACATTATAGTCACTTCAATGAAGTTGATTGGTGGGTCTTGGAATCTTTTTGCTAACTTTGTCCTCATTTGTTTTGTTTTTTCCTTCAGTTTTTCTTCTTGTACACTTATTATCAAAAACTATTTCAATATACCAACAAACAAATAGGATCGTTGATAGGTGCTCACACTTAGGAGTAGTAGTATGTAGTATGTGTAGGAGTATGTTATCGTTAAGAGCGTTCATTTGTATGCATTATGAGTAAGTAAGTCTCATTTTTCCAACATTTTTTCTTGGCTACGTTCATTTGTGTGTGCGCTAAATACAAATCAACTTAGTGCAATCTTAAATAGAATGAGGAGAGTTCATTTTGTTATGCCATGCGACGAAGCCCACAAAATCGTTTTGGCTACAAGCGCATAAAGTATTATACCCTCAGAAATAAAATAAAAAAAAGTACGTTCTAGCTTAAGGAACCCGAGACATCCTTGTTCGTTCATTCGCTTCTTTCGTTCGTTCGTTCGTTCGCTTGCTTTTTCATTTTTAATATGACGATAAGATTTTTATAACCTAACATCAAGCGCCAGCTAGGATTGAGTGGTGCAGTCCGGTGAGGAGACTTTATTAAATTTTCTATAGCAGCAGCACCAGCAGTAGCAATAGAAGTAGCATCAGCTCAAGTGTCGCACAAGGATAAAGGACATTATTATCAGCATCAGCATCGACATTATACTCAGTATTAAGTGAAGATGCTTATCATGGAAGCGTTCAAAGTACCTAGTAGCAATAGTATGTATGAACGATATGTACGGAAGTCGGCATCTGTCTTTCAATTTGCCCTTGCCTCTTGTCTCTCTCTTTCCCTCTCTACCACCAGCTTTGAATGCCATAAACTGTTTTTTACTAAGTTTTATTCTGAGGTGACAAATATCTCTGCGGTTAGATTCTAAAGCTTTTTAAGTTCAGGTTGGGTCACATTAGTTGATGACATTTTATACTTGTATCTATGTGAGTTTGTTTTTTTGTGACTGTGTGTGTATGTTTATGTGTGTGTGTGTCTGACATTAGCTAATTTAAATTTCTTGGTTATGGCAGCCATTATCCTGATTTTGGTTAATTTACTAACAAAATAATAGCCAAAATTTGTCTTTGATGTTGTCTGAGCTTACGAGATTTTTATCACTGTAATTTTAGCATTTTTGTTAATTAGTTTAAAACAGAAAGAATATCAGTCATTTAACAAATGCATTTAATCAAATTTGTATTGTGGTTGCTTCAAATATTTTACTTGAATAATGATTTAGTGACATTGTTGAAGTGTTTGGTTTTTGATACTCTTTCAATTAAATTCACAATACTTAATTATTAAAGTGATTCAGTTTATTAGCAAGTTTTTGGAAAATAAAATAAATGTCAAAAGGAGATTTTTAATGAAGATTAGAATTTAATTTGAGATCAATTTATGTAAAGTAATTAAATAGGAGACACAAGCCGCTGAAGCCTTGATGGTTTATTGTGATGCCTGCAGTTTAAGTTTATGTTTAAAAAGGAGATCTAGGAGAGTTGAATACATGGAGATGCTTCTCGACAATACATATGCTAGGCATAGTTAGCTTAAATTTAACAACTTGGTATTACTTTAAGTAATGAAGAGCTCCCCCTATTTGATATTCTTGATACTTCACGCAATGTTTTGACAAATATAATGAGACACATAACATAAACTGATAATCAACTGAATAGGTTCATCAGTTCTTAGAAAGTAATACGGTAATATCCACTCAACCAACTTTCTGAAGATTGCGGTGTAAATGCAAGTGCACGCATTATTCGGAGTGCCAAATATTTGAAGAGGCTGTACATAAAAAAAACATCTTCTCAATTATGTGCGTAAAGCTGCACGCCTTCAGTTTCCTACAAAGCATATGACTAGGAACAAGGTGTGCCTCACTTTTGTGTTCTCTGATAAAAAGAAGTTCAACCTGTAGCGACCGGAAGGCTACAACTACTACTTTCATGACCTACGAGAGGAGGAATGTTGCTTAAGTCGCTACCATATATATGCACAACGCCGGCACTAGCCCTTGATCGGGGTAGGTTGTCTTTCGGCGTCCTTTAGTCAACGTTTTCACTTCAAATAAATTCTACTTCGGTTTTATGTTAATTAAATTAAAATTCTCAGGTCTATATATTAATACGGAGGCAAGATTCTTTCCCACCCGTTTTACTTTACTTAACGTCAATGTATTTTCATGAAAACTATATGTTAGAAAGGTATTCATCGCTAGAAGTGTAAGGTGTAAGTTTTATGCTAGTTTAAATTAATCTAGACAAAGTTTACGTTTCTTGCTTTTACACTGGCAAATTTTGCAATGAATTTATATTTATTTATGGATTGAGCAATATTATTTTCAATTGAGAAAATTGCCAAGTTATATATTTTTTCCTGAGCTAGCATCGATCTTAGGTAGGTTTTCTTAGTTTTAGTTTGCTTAAACTACGCTCAATTTTGACGGCACTTACTAGAATAGTGTATAGTACCCGAAGAGTAGTCCAAGTGTTTGGAAAAAAAATCGCACAAGTATTTTTGTGGAACACATTGAGATGATCTTTCGGTTGTCCTTGGTCTTTTCTCCAAAAATATCGCTGTGTCTAATCATGTTCAAAATACTTTGTAAATTTAAGCACGATTGCTCCAATTCAGGCTTATTGACCGGTTGCATTAAATCATATAAGATACTCCAACTTGTATTAAAATTAGACATCTGTTTGAAACGTATTACCATCAAATTTACAATTGTATCTCTCTAAGTCTATTAGTTCAATATGTTGTTGTATCGCAACATTGGCAAAAGCGCGCACATAATGTTATGCTTGCGATATTTAAAATTTTATTTTGCATTTGAAATTGTTATTCGCATTTGGCTTTTTGGCGCCTTTTGCCATCTGGCGCCTAGAATGACCGCTCCACTCGCTATACCCTAGCGGTACCCTACCCGGCCCTGCATGTGCAGATGGCATAATGGTGTGGGGAGCCATATCATATTATGGGACTTGTGAGCTGTATTACAAAAGACTTCTCCTTATATCCCGAATATTTTTAGACGAATTCCATGGACATACCAGTAGCACATCGCCATCAATTATACCAGGTTGGTAAAACAGTGGATAAATGACCAAAGTATGGAATAATTCGAGTGGCCGCCATACTCCCCGGGCATAAATATCAAGGAAAACGTTTGGAGGCTATTGTGGAAGATAATTTGACGGTTCTGTGGTCCTAATTGAAGGCATTTAAAAAGCCTAGTTAACAATTTCGCTTGAAATAATTGAAAAATATTATAACTCTGTTCCAAATCGTTTGTATGAAGTTATAGTGGGTTTACAGTAAGCTAAGATACGAATCTATGGAGATGCGACTATTGATTCGAGTTCCATTTGACAACAACAACAGGGAAAATGACAAAATTGAGGGGTTGTTGTTGTAGATGTGATTTGATTGAAAGATGCTAATGTTAAATTGATATGCTTAAATTCGGTTTTTTCGTATGGTCAGTCTTAACAGTGTTGGGCAATTTTTCCATGTAAGTTGGCAGCATTTTGATAATTTCGTCTTTTTTTGTGATAGTCAGGTGTCTTCTTTCTCCATTTTTGTTGCGCGCCACACATAATCAAAACAAAAAACAGCTGTTCATGATGCTGAAATAGCACTGTAAAGCACAAAACCAAATCTTCGTGATACAAACCACTGTAAAGCCACTATTATATTCAACAGAGGAAGTAGTACCAAATACTTAATCACCCATTCATAATATGTATTAATGTTAAAAATATTAAAAGCTGTGATTTATAATTTTATATGAACCTATTCCGTTGACTTAAAATATGTGAAATTTAGGAAGGCTTTTCTTTTAAAAAATAAATAAAATATTTCTAAGGATGTTAGAGACTTTAAATTTCCGTGGGTCATTGACAATTGATTGTTCTATACTAAATATCAATCAAAATATTCATCAAAATCAGAAAGTTGGTTGAAGAGATATTACCGTTGTTCTTTCTATGAAGTGTTGAACCTATTCAGTTGATTAGCAGTGTATTTAAATTGAAGGATCCACACATTTTTTGCTTATCAACACCTTCTTTTCATTTAATTTCATCTTGAAGTTTCCAATAAAATTGGACAAATTATTGCTTCACTTGTTTTTTGTCAAATTTTAGTATATGATTATGAGGGCCATGGAGGGACGTTAATTGTAATCTCTGCAGTTATGTTTCGTATTCCATTTGCTGACTGATATGATATTAGTTGGAATCTGTTTCACTAGACATCAAAGTATGAGTACTATGAGCTAATCTAAAATTTTTCTATTAAAATATAAAAACTTCTGATAGTTCTACTACTAGATTTATTTAATTGTTTTATTCCAATACTTCTGGTTTTAAATGCCTTTAAATAACAAAAAATGAGAACAATTTATTTTCAAGAGTCCTTTAAATTTTTTTATATATAAAAATATTTAATTTACTAACTTAACCATTTAATATAATTTTTCTTTTTTTCATTTTTTTTTTTAGAAAAACACATAATTCCTTTAACAACATCGATAAGTGGCAAGCACACATTCATTCTACAGTGTCTACAAATAGCACTCAACAACAACACAACAGAATTTTGACATTTATAGCAAAAAAAGGAAAAAAAATGAAAAAACTGAAGACAAAAAATTGCTTTTCAGCTTTTTCTTTTCTCGTTTTTCACAATTTTTCTTGTTGTCGTCAGCATTGTTTGCCATCAGAGAAAAGTTAAGTTCAGACTTGTTTGCAAATAATTTGTTTTGTTTTGTCGACTTTTTTCCATTTTTTCTCTTTTTTTTCGTTTTACATCCAATTCAATCCTCCAATTTAGGTCCTTCAATGAACAAAACACCTCACAAATATTTGTAGCTACTTATACTTATAAATTGTACGAGTATCTTGTATCTTAAAACTCAAACAATAACTTTTTGAGCCTCATCGCGTAAAACATAAAAGACCGACAGACAAATTACAAACAAAAGAAAAATTGATGACGAGAAGAGAGAAGTTGTAGAAAAAACAAAATTATTTTTATAAATTTTCTCCGCAAATATGCCCGCAAAGCTGAAATTTTATTATTAATTGATTAGGTTTAAACAGATTTAAAGATTACGTAAAGTTTTGTTATTGAAACGATGCCAAAGGCACAGAATTTTGTTCTTCTCTTCTCTTTTCTTCTCTTGTTTTGTTCTTGTTCTTATTCACTTGTGTTTGTCTTTCAGAATTCCGTGTGGATTACAAAAAAAAAGAATGACGAAAATCAGCCTAATCGAATTTTTTAAAGATAAATATCTTTCATAACTAAGGAACACAACATATCAAAAGAAAAGTTAATAAGAAATTGGGTAAGTTTAGTGAAGCGAAGTGAAGAGAAACACTGCCATGCATATTAAAAAGATAATTCCGCAGGAAGAAAAAAAAAGAACTTGAAGGCATGTGAGAAGTTTTCTAATACGTGTAAATCGAATACAAAATTTTTCTCCGTTCATCAGATAAATTAATGCAAATTTGTATCTATGAGTTAATAAGTTTTGCAGTTTTTGTGGTACAAGTCTAGGAAATAAAGTAGATTGCCACTCAAAAACTCTGTCTATTAGTCATTTGGTTATTTTTTAAAGAGATTTTCTTCCATGAAACTAAAACTACACATCTCTTACTAGGCAATAAAGATATTGAAGGCAATGAAATAGTGGATTTGACTACCAAAATTGTCTGATCAACCACTTGGTATAGCAAAACAGCATAAAATAATCTCTTAAAAGATTTGAAACAAACATGTTCAGGCAAGACAATCATACCATAATAGGAACACAGAAAGGGAACAGCTTATTAAAATGACTATATGAAATATGACTATGGGAAATACTATTTCTGATTGACAATCTATTAATCTCTTACATTAAGCTTAAACTATTTTGGAGATCCAATAAGTATTAAAGAGACTACATGATCCCTTATTAATGGTGTTGGGTAATATTCTCAAAATTAGCTAAAAAACCTGGCCTCTTGAAGAAAGCCTACTGTAAATTCTCTAAAGTCTATAACTCCATTTCAGGTCGACGGGACCAAACGCCTGTTCAATGTCAACATTTTATTCACATACATTAATAAAACTTTACTTAGTGAAAATTGTGTTCTATTGAATCTCCCATCCAAACAATGTTTCTTCAACCAAATCTTGATTCCTTGTCTTTAACTATGTCCTTTTACCTTAAAAAATTAATTGTAAACAGCAGGCGTCACACAATTCAGTGTTCTAGGAGTTTCAATGGAACCAAAGCTGCATTTCGGCATGCATATATATATCTTCTGTAATCAATAAAACTAAAGGCATATTGGGATAAATTAAACGTTGATCTAGACAGTTTAATTCAGAGTTTAATTTACACATCTTTGATTAGACCAATTCTGGAATATGCATATCACAGCTTAAAAAGTATAGTCATAGTATTGAATCTATTCAAACACAATTCTTGCTATTTTGCACTGCGTAGCTTACACTGGGATCCTAACATCAACCATCCATCCTACCAAAAGGCAACTTAAGTTAATCCAACTTCCGAAATTATCAAGTAGAACGACTGTTGGTGTCATTGTTAACACAATATAATTGTTGGCAGTATCTTTTCCCCATATAACAATGAATTTTTCCCTATGATTTGTTGGGATCTGTAAGACCACTCATTTATTTAAGCCATTTCAAATTTTATATCAAATATACAACCTAAACTATAACCTGGTATCTAACTCTATTTCTTCCGATCAGCTGAAATCTAATATTTTAACTCAACTTTTCAGTCTATTAACCGATAAGTTAGTTAAAAAACAATTAAAATAAATAAAAAAGCTGATGATTGATTCATTTTAATTTAAGTATAGTCCAACCTTGTTTGCTTGACAATTCTGTTTGGTTTCTTAGGGAGTAGAAAGGTGTGTCCTGTGCCATACTGTTGGCATTAATCAATTAATTTTTGAATCAACTAATTAATTTGATTAAATTAATCATGATTATTTAAATAACGAAATAAATTAATCATTAATTAAAATAATCATTATAACGAATTAAATTAACCATTAATTAAAATAATCATGATTAATATAATCATAACTGAAGTTATAGAACAGTCAATGGTAAACAAAAAACTATTCAATTTATTTAGTAGTTGAGTTTAGTTAAAAGTTAATTAATCAAAAATTTGTATTAACAATTAATTAATCATTAATCAAAATTTTGATTAAAGTTTTTAATCAGATTAACTTTTGGCCTACACTGCTGTGCCATCATAATGGGCCCAATATTTCCCAAGACATTGTTTCTTATCGTTTAACAGTTTTAATTTTGGATCTCCTGACAGTTTTGAGTATCTATCACGATTACATAAGCTTGCTAAACTTTAATGGGTTCCTAATGTGGAAAATATTTAAAATATTCTATAAGATAAAAATCTAAACTTTGTCTTGATTTTTATTAAAATTTATAACTAACCGCAGTAAGTTATTGTTATATAAATATTATATTTATTGCCATGCAGCATCAATAATTTTAAAAATGGAAGTTTGGATGTTTGGACATTTGGACATTTGCCCTTTTCTGAGGCGTGAACCTCTCGCACTCTTAGTAATATTGTTGGTTTCGATAAATATTTTATTCTGTTGTTGTTACAGAATTGTTGCTTTTTTTAAACTAATTTAAGCTTAACGTAGTTTTTTGGCTCGTATAAACCGGAAATTGCCAACAGTCTTTTCTTTGCTTGCTTTTTCTGTTCTACAAAAACTAACTATCCTAAGCAGCTACATACCATACTTGCTGTTGCCTTGCTACTACTACTTGTGCCGTGTGCGAGACGCATTTGGTTCAGTAAACTTGGCCAATGTAATTTTCTCCATTTTCCATTTTTCTTTATACTCCACTATCGCCCTTTCAGTATATATATATCTGCTATCTTTCGTGCACATTATTAGAAGTCTCACACAGTAGTTTCAGCATTGACCTACTTCAGTGTGCACTGCGTATACAGGGCGTGGTTGTGGGCAGTGTGCCTGGCTTGGCTGTTCCTTGCTTGGCTCACAGCTTAAGCAGCTTCACTACCATCTCCAGCTGTCTGCATAAAACTCAGAACTCAGACAGACTGCTTAAGTTTAGTGCGTGCCATCCTTACTGACTGAGACTGAGGCCACTAATAACTTTGTTACTTAACTTTTCTCTCTTTTTTTGTTTTTTCTAGCTTTTTAAAAATGCTTTTTTTTTCATTTTCATTTTTCACTTCTTACCATTTTCAATTTGGCGCTTTGCCTTCTCTTTGTCAATTATAATTGGCGCGTTTCTGTTTGGACAGGAAATTACTGTAAAGTATGTTGACTTCAAAAAAGCTAAAGAAATAAATATGTCTACTTTATGTGTTTCTATGTGTGTGTGTGTGTGTTTGTGTGTCTGAATCTGTATATCTGTGTCTCAGAATATGATTGTATTTGTGTAAGTTCATGCTTTATGTGTGCTGCAGCTGTTTGCACTTGAAGGGGAATTTTCTAGATTTTTTTTTTTGAAAAGACAAATTAGTGCAAATATAATAAATAAAATTACAAGATCTTTGTCGTCTAAAGAGTTGAGATAGACCATGAAATTATATGCATACCCTACCCGAAGCTATTTATTTGGAAATGAAAAAATTAATTAATAACCTAAGGATAGGAAAATATTAGTTGTCTAACTTACACTGAAGTATTTTGCTATTCGAGATTGAACAAAGTGTGGGAGAAATGCATGGTATAAGTAACCTTAGCAACCTACATAGTCCGATGTTATGCAATTATTAAAATATAGTAGGACCTTTCATACGATATTATATAAAGTACAAATATTTGTTTTAAACTCTGACCTAGTCTAGTTTGTTTTTTTTTTTTTTTATTGATATTTATTTACGATTTTCTTATAGTTAATAAATATTTTATTGAATTATATATTGTCCATTCTGATCCAACACCTTTTGCCATCTTGCTGGCATTAGCATGATTCCATGATCATTAAATTTTTGTTCTTTGCTTGCAAAAAAACCGATCCAGGTGATTTCTGACTTCCTCATTTGAAGTAAAAGTTTTACCGTGTAAAAAGTTTTGTAGAAGTAATAAGCAAAAGGTGCCAGATCAGGAGAATATGGTGGTTGTGGCAGTATATCCCATTCAAGCTGTACATTTTTTTGGCCAGCTACCAAACTTTTCTATTGACCAATTCTGGCCTTTTCTATTTAAGTGAATCATTCAATTTAATCTACCGTTTTTAGCATGCATGCGTTGCCAGATCAGCTATGAAAATATATGTAATGTGATTTGCAGCTTAAGGGTCTTGGTCTTGGCTGTGGAAAACGCTTTACGAACAACCCAATACGAAACGCAGCAGGCCACTATCAGTGCGACAATTAAACTGATTGCTAAGTATTCAGGTATTTCAATTCAAATAAAAGTAGTAAAACTACTACGATATACAAACAAGAAGTCTGCACGGGTGCATTCTGTATGAGTGTGTTCATGCAAACTGTACACATTCGCAGGTTTAAAGTAGATGGCTGCATGAACACAGACCTCAAATACAAACCTATAGATATTTATTCTAAGATACTGGGTGTTATAAATTCCTTTATGAAATTTTTATTAATTATCTTAGATTAAATATAAAGCCACAATGGTTTGTAAGTCCCGCTAGGCACAATGGCCATAAAATGTTATAATTATGATATAATCCTTTCATAATATTTTTTAAATCGCTGAAATACTTCTATAATTTTAGAAATTTGGTCTGGGTTTCACTCATCTAAATAAATCTGTCAATCTTAGTAGACTGCACTATGTAAATAAATAGCTTGGGTTTTAATAGATGAATCTGAAGTACAATAATTTCTGCCTTCCAATTAGCTGAACTATATGCATTCTGTTATTGAGTTGGCAGATAGAATCAAAATCAGCAACTACATTCCTATTAGCTGCACTATTATTATTTTACTATAGGGATTTTGCAACTGCTGATTAAGGTAAAGAAGCCAAAGCACGTTCTTCCTTTAGCATCCATTTCAGACTGCCAGTTGACATGTTCTAACACACAATGTACACCTCAGCAACTACTTCCGCAATACCGCGGTACCGCTTGTTTTTAAGCGCTTTTGCAGCATCGTTTTTTTTCAAGAGCTAACTAATGCATAGTAATTTCTATATATTAATACGGTGACAAGATTTATTCGGAATCGTTTTAACTTACTAAACGTCAATGTATTTTCATATGGTTAAAAATATATTCATCTCTAGAAATATTACTGCAACAAAAAAGAGGTGAGAAAATTGAACGTCTTACACATTATTACCATATTCATGCGGGTGATCGAACTATGACGTCTAGTTTCATATTATTCATTCCATCTATTACCAGAAATACGTAATTACATTGGAAGTTTCATGGTCTCAGATAATAATATATTTTATGTCATTTTTTTGGCATATCCTAACTAAATAAATGCTTTTATATGACTTCGGCTTTACTGTTTAATCAGAAATATTTTCTTTAAATAGGTAAATTCATCTAAAACTTATCTAAATAGTTTATGAAATTAGTCTTTTACTTTAATAGTATTTTTTGAAAATCTTAATCTCAGTGTTAACTTACTTTAGAATTGTAACATGACAACCGAAAAGAAAAGTTCTGTATAACAGAAGTTTATTTAACCAGAAAATCTGCTATCAACAGTGTAACAGCAATTACCATCTTCTGGGCTCAGAGTCATCAAGGAATAAACGGAAACGAATGTGATGACAAGGCTGCATGGCATATCAGCAATGCCTTGTCTCACTACTTGACACCGGCCAAGTTCATTGATTTAACCTCGTCAGCTGTCACCTTCGAATGAAGAAGCTGTCTGAATGGGCACAATTCAACTATCGGTTCTTAATACCCCTAGCAGCTAACTTAATAAGACGCCTACACGGTACATTTAGTCATCTGCACATTGGAGACTCACAGAACACCCACAAACATCTTCTCAAAGGAACAGTTCGTTCATTTGTGGAGCCTATATGACCGTAGACCATCTTTCAGACTCCTGCTAGAACTTGGGGAGCATCAAGACTTCCCTTTTTGGTTCCCAAAATTCATTCCAACATTTCCAAAATCTATAATCTTTGTACGTATTCAAACAAAAATATTTAGGACATATCATATATATATAATAAAATCACGAATCAAGGGCCTCAAAAGCTAGTGCTCGTTAAACTTTATATTAAGTCTAGTATTAAATATCAAGTTAAATGACCAACATCTTTTAGGTAGGGTGCTACTACAATTTAAGAGGGAACAAATTTAACCCTAAAAAACTTTACTAAGTGATTTTTACAGTTAATTAAAGGATTCTTTTTGCACAATTTACAAAACGAAACGAAACAAAAAGGTTTATTTACTCTTGACTAAAAATTTGATTTGTCAAAAAAGGAATAGAAAAAAATAAAAAACACTTCAAAGAAGGAAAATTCCTTTTTTCTGTCTTTAGACAATTTTCTTGTTCTCATGATTTTGTGAATTAAAAAGTCAATATATAGAATGAATTGACATAATTTGTAGATAATTTTTCAAACTCAGACCCAAACAATTAACTAACTTGTGTAAGTCATTTTCTTTTCTTTACTTTTCTAACTCAAAGATTAATGAGAGGCCTTTGACTAGAAAAAAAATAGAAGAATTTGCCTATTTTCTTTATTATAATTTGATTTTTATTTTAATTTTAAAGAAAGTTTATTCAACTTACATTGCATGGCAAATAGGCATGTGTCCCCGCTTGGGCAATTATTGTTTGGTAATCATCAATGGTTGGCGGTGGTTTCAAAGTTGTCGTTGGTATTGGTCTTCTAGTAGTACGTGGTGTTGTTATTGGATTCATTGTACTAGTAGTACTGGTACTATCAATTGTTGTTGATTCTAATGTAGGCGTTGCAAGTGTTTGATGATGATGATGGTTCTTATTCAGTGGTTTTAATTCATTTTCATGTTCATTTTCATTTTCATCAATATTTGTCATAATGAGATTTGACTCAGCTGCTGCAGTTGCCAATAAAATATTGTTGACTGGTGGTTGAGCAACAGCAACAGCAGCTGCTGCTACTGCTGTTATTGCTATATCTGGGTATGTTGTTCCTGATGTTGTTGCTGCTGTTGTCAACCTATAAGTTTGATCACTGTTTTGACCTTCATTGTTGTAACGAGCTGAACGTTGGTGTTTCATTCTTATATTGTTGTTGTTGTTGTTGTTGCTAATATTATTAACAATGTTCTCTTTGTTATTGTTGCCACCATCATCATCATCAACATCATCATGATTGTTATTGTGGTTATTGTGCGTACTTGCGACTTTGTTATATGGCAGCAATTGTTCGATTGGCGCTAATGTTGCCAGCAACTTTGTTGTTTCTATTGTTGTTGACTGTTCTCGGCCAACAATTGTTATATCTTTTGTTGCTGTTAGCCCTTCAGCTGCTGGCATTACTATTGCTGCTGCTGCCTTAACTTCTCTGTTGATGACAATGTCGTGGTCGTGGTCCTGTCCCTGCTCTCTATTTACTACTGTTGTATTAAATGACCCCTTTGTTGCCATTGACAAACTTCTATTTACAATTTTATTGTTGACATTATTGTTGTTGTTTATGATGGCATCCTCAGACCCATTCCCAGTCGCAGTAGCAGTTCCAATGTTTGTAGTGATGGTGGTTATATTTGCTTTTGTAATTTCTGTTGTTGCTGTCGATATTAATGTTGGTGATTTCACTTCCGCTGACAACTCCCTTTTTGATTGAGACCTTAGAAATGTTTTGTCATTTGTTCTGTTGCTCTTTAATATCAACGATTTAGCTGCTTCCTGCTCCTTTACCCTTATAGCCTTTAGTGGTGCTTCTATTATTTTGGGTATTGATGTAGACCAAGTTCCCTTTGGTGTAGTCATAGTTGTCGTCATCATCATCGGCAATATTGTAGTTGGCATTGATGTTGATGTTGGTGACGTTACTGTTGCTTTTGTTGTTATTACTGCAGATATTTCTCCATTGTCAGTTGTTGTCGTCACTGTGCTTCCAGGATTCATAGTCATCATCGTCTCCGTCGTCATTGTCGTCGAAGTCGTTGATGTTGTCATCAATTGGGAACCTACAACAAGATAGAATTGATGAGAATGTGAATTAATGACTTTGTACTTTCTTGTCTTTCATTTCATTTCATTTCCTTAAACTTTTTATCTTTTGTGTACATTTGTTGTTATTGTGTTAAAAATTCCAATAAAAAAAGAAAAAACTTAGAAGCAACGCTGTCATTTATCTCATGCTTGAGTTACAATTAAAACGATTTAAAAGATAAATGCCAAATAGCATTACTCACCCCCATCTAACCTATATTGCATCATCAAGCGACGTAGTATCTCGTTACCCTGCTCAACAACTCAACATCATCTATTGTAGTATTGTAACAGTTTAAACAAATTAATTTCTATTTATTTTCACAGTTGACAATCCTCAGGCCCTCTCATTCATTCATTCATTTAGTCATTCAGTCATTTAATCATTAGAATATAAACGCGTTACTCTTAAGTATCATCACTATTCTTAAAGTAAATATTGGTAGAGAACATTATACTTAGTAAGTAGTAGCATCCATCAAGTGTTTAATTAGCTAATTACTTTCAATGCAATTACAAATTAAGATCAAAAGCTTCATTGGTTTTTCACCAAAGAGTCATTGATTGAATGAGCTAAAGCAATTAATTAAGTTTCGGTTCATTGCAACATTATTCGCTTTTGTTATTCGAAAAGAATCAAATTTCTATATGCTTGTACACAAAACATCCCATTTTTTTTTGTTTTGTTTCCAACAATTTCATTTTGATTAATTAAATATAGTACTGAATACACAAAAACTTTGTTTGTTACTTTATTTAATGTTCACTTACAGAGATAACAAAGAATATCGAAAAGGAAAAAAAAAAAAAAAACAAAATATCTGAAACATTTACTTTGCAAGTTTCTAGACTTTTGTTGCTATTAAAGTCATCATGAAAGTTGGAAATAATTTGAATCAGTTCCAGTCATTGGCGTACCAAAGGGGTCACTAGACAACTGGCCTATGAACTAAGTGCTAAATGCTATGTGTTTACCCCTAAGCCAAAAACTAGGTGCGCCTATGGTTCCAATATCCGATAGAAACTTGTTGCTTGAGGTTATAATTCTTGTCTTAGCATATTATCTTATTATTTGTACCACCAAAGAAAAGAATCAATTTTGTGAATCTTACATATGTAAGTACGTTATATACTATAAGAATTCTGTTGACCACCAGATTATGACCACTAATTACCAATAAAACCTATAGAATCATTATTTAATTGTTTTTAGAATAGAATTAGTTTAAGCTTTTGATAACATAAATATTTCTCTCAGCTATTATTTTAAAGTAATTTCTTTTGTATATCCAAAGCATGGAGTTTTATTTGTACTGGCAACTCAATTAACTTTATGCGAAAGATTATGCGATTAACAATAATGTAGCTCCATCATAACAAATTGTTAAAGATGTATATAAACTGCTTCATGAATACTTTAAAAGCTCTAACCTATTTTTTTTTTATTTCTGTCCGACTAAAATAACAAAATAATGAAGCAAATAAGATTGAGTTGTGTATTATGATTGGTTAATATCGGGAAATAAAATGCAAGTAAGCTGATTAGATGATGATATATGTTAAGGTGTTTTAAAAGATTAGATTTTACATGATCGGAAGAAAGAGTTTGATATCAAGTCAATGTATAAGTTGTAAGGTTTTAATAATCGCGAAAAGGATGCTACCAAGCAAAGATGGGGAAAGCATATGTCCAACAATCATATTGAGCAAGAACATAACACCAATAGTCGTTCTTAGACTGGATAATTCTGGGAGATGGTTTAACTTTAAATGGATTTGATAGGTTTTTAGAACCCAATATTAGCCTAATCTAATAGTCTCAGAAATAAATTTCAAGTCATCTCTCCGAATTAACCTCGGTGTAATCCTAAACAAAAGCCTCACCAGGCGTATACATATGAAATCCATAAAGGCATGCTGCTACGCAAAATCAAGGGAATTAAACTGGCTGCTACGCAAAACCATTCCATAATATAAAGTGGTTCCGACTTGTCTATATGCCATACAAATTTGGGGCATCACTGTCACGTTTAAAATAAGAAAAGGTCAGGTTTTACAAAACAAGGCTCTGAGACATACCACTGGTTTGTCTGCAATACCACTCTGCATAGAGGAATCTAATGATGCCTACATTGCTGGAGGAAGTCATCTTATACAGCAGTCATTGTAATATTTTATATTATTATCCGTTTATTGTTTAAATATCTTTTTAATAAAAAAGGGAAAAAGAAAAACAGTTTGAATTGTTGGAAGGAAATGTCAGAATCATCGAGTACATGATTAAGAATAATTGGAAATGGGTAAGAGATATAAACACAGCATCACTTTAATACAACTGTTCAATAAAAAAGTCTCAATCAGACTCTTTTTAACCCTTATCTTTTACTTTATGTGAAATATTTTAGTGTACCTACATCACATGTTGCTTTGTGCGTTTGAAATATTGATTGACTGAAAAGGAAGTCAATAAATTTCTAATCAATAATGGCAATCCAATTAACTAATAGTTTTAAAGTGTTAAATTTCAATTATTAAACTTAACACTGAAAACGTTTCTTTGTAACATTCACAGTATTAATATAGTAAGACACCTGCATATGTTTGTTATATTTCCAATAGTTTTAATTTAACAGTGACATCAATATTTTCCAACATAAGAAAATTATGTATTAAGTTTTCTTGATATCTTGAGACGGTGTGACTGAGTCCTCGAAGACTCTATAATTGACATGATGAGTTTACAAGTTTATGTTCTTTTAATCTTAAATTTTATAAAGGGCTTTTCTTTCATATCCAATTATATTAATATATTTTTATATTTTTTTTACTCTTACATTGATGGCAAAGAAAATTTTAATTTAATTTGTGTTTTATGTTAGTTTGAGCTTGTTATATAACATAATCTTTATTATCCTACTATTTAATTTTTACTACATATATATTACTCCTTTGAAGTCTAATTTTTCCTTTAGTAAACTTCCTAAACTTGTTAATTTTATATTGGACAATTTTTTACTGCGATGATTTTTCGGAATTTGATTTTAAGTTATTTTCACGAGACAACATTTCTCAAATAAACTTCTTCAAACAAAAAAGAAAAAGGGAGAAATGGGAGAAATTCCAAACTTTCGCACAATCTGACTTCAATAGTGAACGATGAAGTCAATTCGATAAAAATAAAATATACTAACTATTTGATAAGCAAGTCAAGTTTCATGTAATCGAAATCAAGGATTCATTGATTGCATGAGTGGGCGATTGGTCTGTGGTCGGCGTCGTCGTTGTTGTCGGTGAGAAAGGTTTGTCGAAAGGAAAGCCCAGCCGCATAAATTGTATAAAAAGGTTTCAAACTTTGGCATTTTGCAATATTGTGACGAGGAACTTTTTTCTTATTTCCACATTTTGTTTTTCCCTTTTTCCCCCCTTTTGTTGTTTTCGCGCTCTTTTTCGACTCTCTTGGCCATGAAAGTGGTAACAACAAAAATAACAAATGCCAATGGGGATCTAGCGACAGGAAAAAGGAACACAAAATCAAAAAAAAAAAAGCAGAACACAAAGCATAACAACAAAACATTCGACAGCAGCAGATTGCCCTCACAGCTCGGTAGTTGAATTCTAGTAACCCTTCCTTACTTCTCAGCAGCCACTAAGTTGGTTTGTTCAAGTTGAAAACTTTTACTTTTGTTTAATCAAATTTTGCTGCAAGTTGAGGCGAACCAAAGAATTTATATAGGTAGTCAGTCGTATTTCCTTTCCCTTCCTAGAAATAACCTCAGCACAGTTCTACTTCTTCCCTAGAGTACAAATGGAGATGTAGCTCTGTTTTTTTTTTATATTTGTCGTTGTTGTTGGCTCATTGTTGCTCTTGTTTGCGGTTCCGATAAGTTGTGGCTCTGCTTATTCATGTTTATGTTTATGTACAATGCTGTAACCATCACTTGGATACTTTCCCACGGGATTCTTGTGCAGCTCCATACACATAAGCATATACGGAGACTATACTCCTCTATGTAAGTATATTGCTAAGGATGTTGCTAGACTTGTACACTATTTGACTTAAACGCTTAGAAACAATTATTCGACAAGTTATGGGTGTTAGTTGATGATTATGATTGTGATTATGATGATGATGATTATGCTGCCGCCACAGTCCTCTTGACCTACAATTCCCTATCCCCAACTTTGTGAATACTTTATTTCTAGTCTTAGTAAGTATAATAGTTGAAACGATGAAGCAAAGTTGGCCTCCTCAAGTTAAATGCCAATTGCTGTCGTGTTTAGTAGAAAGATTACATGCCCAAGGGTGAGCCAATTTTCATCAACAACTAACCATTAGGAATTGTGTCGGGCCCACCATTCACCATTCAGAAGAGCTGCCCATCATAATTATTATGAGTGTCGAATTATTGTCAGCATGACGTAATGTTGATGAGATGAGAATGATAATGAGAATGCGAATGAAAAGAAAGAATGAAATGGGGAATGGAATGGGAAAGCAAATGAATGGGGACAACTAGCGAAAATGGACAATGGCAAAGATTTAGGTACACTGAACGAAAAAAAGTATACAATATAATGATATAGGTATTGGTATTTATGTAATATTTAGTAAAGACCTATTAGATGTCAGGAGAAATGGATTTTTGTTATGAAATCTAACAATTTCAATTATTTAAGTTTATAAAGAATATTTTTGACACTGCTCTGTTAGTGAGTGATAGCGGTCCGGTTGTAGCTTCTACTCCCCTGCAAGACCAGTTGGCCCTCATGGATTCGTGGCTAAAGAAGTCAATTCAAAAACATCTATGCATGTTACCTTCACCCTGAACCCCACGACATGTCCTGGAATCCTCAAATTATGACCAAAAGGAAACAATGAAGTCAATTTGTTAAACGTGAACACCTGTCGTAGAGACTTAATATCAAGGTGCCAAGCACAGGGGATTGATAAACGTCAATCAACGTCCGCAGGTACCAATCTCAAGCCATACTTATTTTGATCGTATGTCTCATTTCTTGGTTAGGAACAAGGCCTATCTCAGCCTCTGCTGCTCTTTGGGCCACAGCATCCGGTATAAAGCAACTCCTCGAGCACATACCCTACCAGCATTTGGGTACAACCACAGCCACCACAATACTCCCTGGGACTGACACTGGACAGGCGCCCCACCTGGTACCTCATGTCATGACCAAAAGGATCTAATACTTCTAAGAATGAGTTGGCTGCTCAGTACAAATTCGAAGATCAAGATCAGTCCAAGGTACTGCGGAGGATAGGTGTGTTGTGGTTTTTCCGGAACTCAGTGATCCACCAAAATTTGCAAATACCAAGGATAATTGAAGAAATTGTCAAACACAGCATGAAACACTTCAAAAGGTTGGATGCTCATGTCAACCACCTAGAAATTAACCGGATGGCAACATCCCCTAGACCTCCCATTTCGCATCCCGGATGAGTGATTAATTCATCCAAACTTGCTTAAGTGACTTTATCTTAAGGTGAAATTCGCTGGTTGTGTTCTGATGACAGTAGCAAAAAGACATAAAGAATATACAATAAATAAAATAAACGATTGGTGATGAATACTGTATGAATCATCATAATCATTGGCATTAAGCAAAGAAGGAAGTGCTTCTCCACAAATAATCGAAACGTCAATTAATTTAGCGAATAATTGGTTTCTTTCTATTCCCAAACCTGAGGAAAATGATGAAAGGAAGGAAGCAACAAGAGGCATATTTTCAGACCTCGATATCTCTTATTGTTTAGAAAAGATCAGTAAATTGGAGAAACATTGATATATCTATATCGATCTTATTGATGTTATTGAGTTGTTCATACGGATATGACTGATTTTCTAAAGTTATTAATATTAGTAATGAACACTGACCTGTGATATAAAAAAAAAGAATTGCATCTGGTTGATTTTTCTTCATTTATTGAACTAACTTTATTATTCCAATTATTTTGCTTATAAATGTTCAAAAAAAAGCGCTTCGTGCTTGACAATACAATTTCAGTGACAGTAGATTCATAACATCATCTTCTCCAACATTCTCCGGAACAATCGTATAGTAGAGCCAAATCATAGTTCTATTTTTAATTTCTATGTCAGCCACTGTGACTCATCCATCAGTGCCGATTATGCGTCCTTGGAACTTATGCTGTGTCCTCTTGAACCTAAACAATTTGGACCGACTTGATTTTGAGCCTAGGTTTGAGCCATTAAGAGTTCGTGTCATTCTATTGGAATCATGATACGATCACTTCCAATGGTACTTTTCACTGTTTTCGAACACGTAAGCCAATTTAATAAAATCAAGTTAAAAATTTTTCCTGCTTTTCTCTGCAATAAATTTTAGCAAGGCACTGTTTGTTGAGGAAGAAAACATTCTAACTTTAAAACTTGAACTAATGGCAACATAAATCAAAGTCTAAGGGGGCCAGGTCTGTCCTTGATCTAGATCTTGCAATATATTCCGTCTTTCTTTGCTCAAAATTAACAACAATCAGTGAAAAAATGATTTTCCATGAGAAATCTTTCTTAATTTTTGCAAATATCTTTTAAAATTATTTACAGTGTAGCATTTTGTTGCCATTATTAAGCTGTTCAACGCTCTTTATTAAGTCATTTTCATTTTCTAAAAAGATTCCCGCGAGAGTTTTGCAATTTCGTTTTTAAGACAAAACGAAACAACAAAACAAAAGGTAAATACGACTATGTATCGGGGTGTCGATACACTTGCACTTATCATACACACACACACAATGCAAACATATATATACAGATACTCATTTACTTCATTCTAGAGACAAACAAACAGACAGTCAGAGAGACAGAAAGACAAAGATTTTTAATAAAGTGTACGATGTCAGTAAGTAATGTCAATGCCAATGAAATGTTGCATGATGAGAACTCATTTGAAGCTTCTGTTGCTGTCTTCGCAGTCATCATCACTCCAAAAGATACTTAAGTAGTTGTTCGCGTAATTTTATTGTATTTTTTGTTATGTTTAGCAACAACAACAACAGGAACAGCAACACACATATATCAAGTATTTGTTGTTGCAACAGACTCTCGTAATTGGCATTGTGTATATTTTACAACTTTTAAGTTGTTTCGACTTTGTTTTTATTTAATTTTCTTTTTTTTTTTATTCATACTTATTTTTGTTTATTTTCTTTCCTCATACTTTATTTTCCTCTTGCAACAGTGAAGATGGTTAAAAAGAAATCTGAAATATTTCCTCCTAAAAGAAAAAATTAAAAGTTTTCTTTTGCCATCCTTCGTCGCATGCAATTGCCGCATGTCTTTTCACTATAAAATGGAAAGGAAATCTTCTCTGTTAGGAAGAGGACTGTAAACCACCAAAACCTTCAAGTAAAGAATTTTTTATTGCAGTTATTTCTTTTTTACGCTGTTTTGATTTGCCTTTGCCTTCAACATAGCCTTCAACGCAACATCTGGCCATATGCGTTGAATGGATGGATAATTCAAGAAGAAGAAAGGCATGAAGAAGGCATTCGCTTGCCTCCTTGAATAGTCTTGTTCATCAGCATCGTGGTCGCAATCGTTATTTTTCGTGGGTAATGAGTTGCTGTCGCTGCTGCGTGGCATTTGCAACTTTATTGTAACCATCGTCATCTTCATCAGCAACATCAGCAGTGGCTGTGGATATCTTCATGCTCGTCCTTTGCTGTAATGTTTCTCATCTTTGGATTCTTGTCGTTGTGGATAAGTTCTTCTTTGCCGTTCAGTGCATCATTAGTGCAGGCAATTAAAAAGTTTGTCTTTTTTTTTTGTGTTGCTGTTATTTATTTTTTGTTGTTTTTTTTTTATGAAATCACTTTATCTTTATTACAAGGACTCAAACACTCACTCACATGCACACAAACAAATTCTCCTCGTTCTTAGAAATCATAAAACCTGATAATATAATGAAGCTGTTGGCCATGCTCCCTCAAACCAATGATTTGCTTCTTTATAGTATGATAAACTTCAAGCATAAAAATGTGGTTTGTAATTTGTTACTGAAGTCACTTGAGATTATCACACTCATCCACACACACCCATGCACCTTTACTACCCTACACACACATATACATATATCCAAGAGACAGCACTTGATAGAGGATGGTGAAAGGGAAGAAAAGAGATTTGCTTACTTAATCCATAAAATTATTGAAACAGTTATTACTCAGACCAAGTAAAAGTCAAATGAATTCATTTGAGTTTATGTTTGTTGTTATTAGGCTTCTTTCTCTCTCAAAGGTACTTAGTCTGTGAGTTCATACTAAAAGCATTCAATTTATAAAATAAAAGTAAGCTAACATTAGAACAGATTGAGTGTATTAGATTCAGAGAGTAATAGGGAAAGAGGGCAATGGGAATGAGGATGGGAAGGATGAAAAGTGAGTACCTTATTATTTCATTCTGACCATTAATTAGCAAAAGTTTTTTACGCTTCAAGTGTTCATTACGAATTATTATTACTCATACGCTAAGTTGCATCGTTCAGTTGATTGCAAAGTTTTATAACGAAAACACACACAAACACACATACTCAATTAAATACAGACACATATATGTATATGAAGGGTGTCCCAAAATTTATATGAAAAATAATTTTCATATAAACACATAGGTTCTTATAATAATTTGTAAAAATTTTATTGATTCATTAAGTAGTATGGTATGATATGTAAAGTATTAAAGGTAAGTGGCATACATAGGCAATTAGGACAAATACCCGACGTACCGAGTAAAAGAATGCCCATGGCACGAGGCATTGGAAAGCCATTAGTCAAATCGAAGTCCGAATTTTATGTTAAACAAATAAACTTCCTGGGTTCCTTAAAATCCTTTAGTCCCGAGTGAGGCAATATGGAAAGGGGTCACCAATGGATATAGTGTTTCACATTTACATACACTGGATCTTAAATTTATCAATATTATAACTATTCACTTGGGTTTAGGGTCCCCTAAATTCTATGATGCCCATGTCATCATAATGCAACAATGATGACAACAACAAGAGCGACGAAACTACGAAGACATACGAATGTAGTAGCAAAGCGGCGACGACGACTACAGTTGTGAGCTTACAGCAACAAAGTGAGCATCAAATACGGACAAAGACTGCAGGGAGCAGAGTCTACTGGCAGCTGTGAAGCGAGGCAGACGAAGTGCCAAAACGACAAAAATTTATAAATATTGTTACAAAAATGATCGATAACTTCGTATTGGATTTTTGAACGAGAACAAAGAAAGAAGATTTGGGTTTTTTGCATTGCCTGTTCCTGCTGGATGTCCAATTCGCGCTTCAAGTCGCCATTGGATCACCACGTCGTTACTTGCCTCCGTTGGATCACAGCGTCGAGTTGCAAGTCGCCGTTGGATCACCACGTTGAGCTGCAAGTCGCCGTTGGATCACAACGTCGCCACTTGCCGCCGTCAGATCGCTGCACACGCCGCATCACCTTCACTCCACACTAGCTACTTTTAGATTGTATTATTATTGAACTATCAAACAAATTAGAAATTTGTAACAATATCGTTTAATAAACACAATAAAACCCTCATTCATGTGGCCAAATTGTTTTTAATATGGTTGCTCACTTTCTCTCTTAGTTGATGGGACAGTTGGAATATACCTTAGACCTGTAAAGATACGAAAGAAGAAGGTCCAACGACATAACATCGCATGAACTATGGATATCCAAGATGGAAATGAATGATGCAGTTATAGAAAGCAATTGCACTTTTTCTACAACTATGACAAATACTTGTAGAAACCACATATCATTTTCATTCTCATCTTGTAATGTGGACATACAAAATTGGAATACCATGTCATGGTTGAGATCACCATAAACTATTATTGCTTGACCTGTCGAAACAAATAGTTCTTAGAATCTAAATAAAGTTCTAATATTTCCAACTGATATTAACGCTCACTTCTAGTTCCAAAATCCATTGAGTAAGCTATGTTTATACATTGACTGTATGCAAAATGCGTAAGTTCTTGACTCAGTTGAACGTTGTCAGAACGAAGGTGCAAAAATATTAAAACTATAAGCGACACACAGCTTCTCGAAGTGTCCAATTCTCGACTAAGGTACAAAATATATCTTCTTAAAATCTTAGTAACAAATTCACTAGCTGTTTGCTTGTTTTGTATTACACAACTGTTAAAAGATAGCCAAAGTATTTAAGCTGAAACATTGATCCAATCCTCCAGAGTTTAGTATTTATTTTACTTACAGTTGATGAAGTTACTATGTCTTTTCCGATCATATTTTGTATGAAAATTACCAACTCTACTTGCTAGCCTTCTTTACCATTTAAAATATTAGTCAAATATGACAATTATCACCCACAAAGCTTTCAGTTTTTAAAAGATCAAAACCACTTTCTGAATCGAATGAGAAATTTAGGACACCCTTTTTACAAACACATAAAATTACTTTAGAATTTCATTTATTTTTTATTTGTGTTGGCGAATATTACATTTGAATAGAGGAGTGAAATTGTGTTGATTCAAGTTTGAGTTCGAGTTCGAGTTCGAGTTCAATAGTGCTAAAGTTATGCCAATCAGTGGAATATTTTGTTCCATTCAACTTTGTATGCAATTCATAAGAAGTTCATATGTTATGCTGAATAAATTCATGCTGGTGGTGGATTCCATTACAATTCCCGTTCAGCGTTCAATTCAAAAAGTTGCACTTCATTTTAATTAAATTGCATGAAATATCTTTATGCTCCAAGCTCAAACATACTACACTAACATATGGTAGCAATATCTACATTTAGAGTTGTTTTTTTTTTTTAATTTCTTATTTTAATTTTCAAAAAAGGAGTAGAAAAAAAAAATGGGAAAACTAGCGGCTGCAAAATTTTTTTTCTTTTTATTACCAAAGTACTTTTGTCGTAATTTATTGCCTTCGTTTGGCAAATTTACGCGTATTTCCTGAACGGAAACGGAAACCGAAACGAAACGAAATGAAATTTGGGGAAATGCTAAAAGGAAAATATAAAACATGGTAACAAGTGTCGTCGTATGTGCATAAATTATTAGTCGATATTTCTCTCTCTACTCTACTCTAGTCTTTTGTTTTCTATGTTTTTTTTTTCTTTTACTTAGTAGAATATTTTATTATAAAAATTTTTAAATGCTATTTTATGTTTTTGGCAAGGAAATCAAATTGCACTAAAAGGAAATTGATAAGATACACGCAGAAGGAATTTGTCTATTTGTTTTAAGAAATTTTTAATTTATTGTCAAATGAGTTCCTGAAATTGAACTGATAATTGGTCATTGTTATTTAACATTAAATTTAATTTATATATTTCAACATTTTAAATGTAAAAAGAAATTCACATGGGAGTTGAAGAAAGAGGAGTTGAAGAAAAATAATGTGCTTGACAAAACGTATGCCACAATTAAATTGGTGACATAAAGAAACGAAAATTATAATTTGATTTTATCATATAATGAACTCATATGTCTTATTGAGTTTTCATTTGTAATTGGATCACTTTGACACTAATTACTGGGTGAAGTGGAGGGAAGAGATTGAAACATTTTCTTCCAAGTAAAATATAACCAACTAAATCGGTGGTTCTCAGTTCATTTAACATTAACTCACAGAGGATGACTGTCAGACCATTGATAAAAATAACTACAACTGTGTTCATAAAAAAAGTAGTGCATCATATACTATCCTGTTCTGTCTTGAAAATGTGAAACTTTTGTTATGTGTTCGTAGAACAGAATGTTACGAATATGAAAACATAAAAATCCCATTATTTTTGTATCCCGGTATGATGAATTTTGTGAAATGCACCAAAAATCTGCTGCTTGTTAAAATTGAAATGCTTCACATAAGCAAGTAAGTGTATGTTCACACTAGGCAAACACAAATGATCGCTCGTTGCCGGACAGCAAACAAGTCTACATTACAACGAATTGCGCGTTATTTGTATATACAAGGTCTGCCGCAAAGTTATCGAGACTTTTATTAATTCTCTATTTATAGTGACGCTTTTTTTTTGATGAGAGCACGAGTTAGAAAGATGCATTCTTCACTGAGGTTCTCTCAAAATTGCATGAACTACGGACAATTATAAACCGAGTTATAGCTTTATAAGTGACAGTGTGTTCATAGCATCGGTTGAAAAATGAACTTCGAACAAAGAGCGATTATTAAGTTTTGTTTTAAACTTGAAAAACCTTTACTTAAATGTTTAAATTAATGAAGCAAGTGTATTGAGACAATTGTTTATCCCGTGCCAGAGTCCATGATTGGTTTAAACGATTCAAAGAAGGTCGTGATGACATCAAGAACAGTCAGAAAAGTTTCGTGAGCCTAAATCTTCATTACGATACATGACAATGGAATTGAACATATTAAAAGATTCCTTTCATCGCATTTTGACAGAAAAATTAGGACTCAGGAAGGTTTGTGCTCGCATTGTTCCATACAAATTGACTGATGACTCAAAATTGCTCCGAATTCTACATTGCAAGGACTTGATTAAAGAGTTAAAGACCTTGTAAAACTGCATGTAGTTTGCATTTTTAATTATTTGACGATAGACGGATTGTGATATCAAGATCAATGCCTTGGAGTTATCAAAAATAATTGAAAATGGCCAAAATTTGTCACTCTGTGGTGTAACAATTCGTCGTCGCAGAATATATTTTTGACAAAGAAGCTCTTCGATGCAAGATTGAAGTTTGCAATGCATCATATGAATTGGCTTTCCGAAAAGTGGAGTTTTGTGGACAGATGAGAGCAAAATTGTTTTGTTTGGTGGAACAGGCTTCAGTCGGATGACTTGATGGATACCAAGAACATAATAACACGGAGGATTGCAAATTGGATTATGGGCTTACTTTTGTATACTGGTGTAGGTTTTATTCATATGATCAGTGGCATTATAGACAAAGCAGTGTACTTCAATATATCATAATGAATGAAATAACACTATCATATGTTCATTGGAAAATAACAAAATAAATGGACGCTTCAACAGGATAATGATCCGAAATACTCAAGTAAATTAGCTAAGGACGTGATGCAATGGCCAGCTCAGTCCCTGGACTATAATCCCAGCAAACAAATTGATGGGATATATTAAATGAATGTTGGTCGCAAAACTAGACATGTGTGGACATGAAATGTAAGATGATGCGACTTTCCCACTAAATGGTCGCTCGGCAATAACATAGGATGCTTGATTCCGAATGCGATATTTGCTTTAGCTTATCATAGCCACCCCTTCAGCGTGATCTATAAACGGAGTAAACTTCTGAACCTTTACTGATTTTACTAACTTCTTTGTACTAAGGTACGTGAACTCTTCAGACAAACACACATTCTGTAGATTGTGCAGTAACATAGCGAGCTCCTTTCTTCTTTCTATTACACTCAGTGTACTTGAATTCCTAACGTCAATATTTCTACATACTCATAACCATTTATAAATATAACCAAAGACTCACTGCAACTTAGCAAAGGCATTTACAACTACCAACAACATCTTCATCTCCCGCATAGTGTTGTGTCGCTAAACTAAACGTAGATTTAAATTCTTTCCATACACTTGACCTGTTCCAATCACAATTTTACAATTATTCTTTGGCCCTTTCAAAAATTCATATTCGTTCCCAGTTCCCCTGGATACATACCCCGCGATACAAAATCCGCAGGGTTCAACTTCATATCGATTTTCAATATGTTTTCTAATTTCATGAGTCGATTCAACGCAATGTCATACGTGTCCTCTTAACTGGAATTATTTGGCCTAAATGGCAAGCGAATTATAAAACGCCCTGACAAAGTTTGCTTCACATTTGCCAAAAAGTGATATTCGCAAAATTTCTTTTCAGGCGTTTGCTGATTTGCTTTTTTGTTAAAAGTGATCAATGAATTGAAGGAATCAAACCACCGAAGATGAATCGATTTGCCACCAAATGATTTCATTTGGTTCCCGCCTATCAAAATCAAATTGCGTGGTTAACGACTAAACAAGCGTTTGATGATATTTATAGAGAATATTTTCGAAAAACAATAAAACAGTTTCCGATGAAATACGTTTCTTTATGATCTCTATTCCCCAAATATACATAAAAGGCAAACGTCTTTTAACAAAACTTGAGTATACTAATGAAATTTCATCATTTAAAAATTAAAAATGAGTAGAACCACTGACATGTATTTAAATTGTGTTAAGAAATCCTTAATGTAATTGCATCTTCCTAATGTAATTGGCTTTGTAATATAGTATGATCCTGATAAGTGTAGATATCTCTATAATGAAACTTTTACAATAAAACTATTGTTCCCTATGAGATAAGTTCAAATAGAAATAAAATAAACTTCGAAAGTATTTCTGAGAACTCCAATTGTCCATGTCCTTTCATCTAAGATTAAGTCAAATGTACAAAGATAAAATTAATGAAAATAAATATTGAATGTAGCCAATTCAATTCCCATTTCTTTTCTTAAATCACCTTTTCCTCATTCAATGTTGTTTTTAAATTTATTCTGAGAAAGATATTTTTTTTCTTATCTATCCTATCTACCTATCTTTGTAACAATTTATCAAAAGCTTCTTTCTAAACAAGCAAAAATTTCAATCCAATCATATACTTTTTTTTTCATTCATTTTTCGTTGTGAATTTTCAATCAATAAACATTTTTTCTACTCTTCATATTTAGTGCAGTAAGGATTTTTCCTAGAGGAGAAATCTATTTTCAATAAAATTCATTTTTTAGTAAAAAGATAAACCCAAAATTTGACTATATAAAAAGGGCGCAGTGTATATAAAATATCTCAAACTGAAGCATTTTATTCAGCAAAGCTTAGCAGTGGAAAATTATTTGTATACAAAAATTTTGTTGTTTAAATAAATTTTTTTACATTTTTTATATAACAAAATGAAGACATGTCAACGAAATGAAAAATAAAAGGGAAAAATTCTACTATGTGATGAAATTAAAAATTCCATAAAATTGTTGGCAAACGCAGTATTGCATAACAAGAAGAAGGAAGTTGAGTTGTGTATAAGTGCAATATGATGACTTGATGATGTTGATAATAATAATAATAATAACGATGATGATGATGATGATGGCAATTATGATATTGATAATAATGAGTATGGCAGTTTATCTCGTACTTTAGAAGTTGAAATATTATAAAAGAAAAACAAACTTTTGAAATGCAAAAAAAATAATTATGATTTACACTTGACACATTCCTTAACTGTGATGATGATAATGATGATAAGTATAATGGTAATGATGTTGCAATTAAATCCTAAATTGAGGCTAAAAACTGAAAGCAAATGAAAGTTGACCTGAAAGTTACAAACATGTTTTCCTTCTACTCAAAAAGGCCACAATTTTCAACATTTATGGTTGCAACAAAAGCAACAAATTCAAATTAGTCAAATTAGTAGAAAGATTTGTGTGCAGATTGCAACATTTTGATTTAAAAAGAGTGTGGAGTTACTCACCTGGTAAAAATATGAGTAAACTAAAGGTGATGATCATCATCCAATGATGAAGTTGCATGCTTTTAAACTCCATTAAAATTCCAAACAAATTGATAATCCTCAGCCGGCGGGAATAACTGAACTGAATATGCAAACCAGCACCGAACACACAAACGAGTTGGTTGTGCACTTGCAATTGGGACACACGTTGGCGTCAAGTATATCTCTAGAAGAGTATCTACTATGTATATGACTGAGTGTCAGTGTATTTATACTTGGCGTATGGTGTTTACTGCAGTTACTTTTGTTGCTCCTGCTGCTGTTGATATTGTTGATGTTGGTGCTGCCTTTGCTGCTGCTGTTGCTGCTTCTGTTGATGTTTATGGTGTGTGGCACTTTGCACGTTGCTCATTTTGCATTTAGCCAACTGTGGCTTGAGTTTGTCTGATCTTTTTTATATTTCTTTAAAGCATAATGTGAGCAGGAATCAATAAAAAGATTGTTCAGGCGCTTCTTAACTTTTGCCAAAAGTTTACACATGAAATCTTTTGTCTTTTGTTGTTAAACTGAAATCATGTTTCGTTGTCACTGAAATGGTTGTAAGAATTTTGTTTTCTCATTTATTTGCGTTTCGTGTTGCACAAAGTTTACAAAATTTCAAACAGAAATTGCAACAACCTCAAAAAAATGAGAAAAAACACAAACACATGGTAAGAAAAAAAAAACACAAATGCACATTGAAATATGCAAGAGAAAGTTTGCTTTGCCTGTTTTTATTTTATTTTATTTCTTTTTTTTTTTTTGAACACACCAAATTCAATTTTGATATGTTGAGTGAGGTTAGGTTTATGTTATTGCTCTGACATCACATCTGACATATAAATTTGTTGCTATGTCTATGCTTCCTTAGAAACTGCTGCTGCTGCTTCTGCTGTTGATGTTGGTGGTATGTTTTAATACTTGAGGCTACTTGGCATTAGACAAAAATAGAAAAAAATGAGGAAGAAATAAGAAAATTTTATTTATGCGGGTGTTTAGTCAAGCGTGAAAAAGCATACATATGGCCAACAGGCAAAAGAAGGAAGACAGGATGAAAGACAGACGGACTTATGAGGCTTCAGGCAACCCCAAGTTATCTACATGCCACACGCAATTCACGCACAGTTACAAAATCTCTCAGGCAGAGACAAACAACTAGAAAGATATACTCAAAGGACTCTGACTCACTTCTATATTTGCTAACATAAGTTTCTTCTTCGTCGACTAGTATTGAGGCAAAAAAAGAAAGGATTTTTACTTTATGCTGTCTGCGCTTCAACGGCCTTGATATATGATACCCGATACCTACATATGGTAGTATGTTTTTTGTTGTATTTAGAATCTTAGATACAATTGTGTAGAAAATGATTTAAATGTTGACGTGAAGCAAACAAAACACAAAGTAAAATAAGAAACAAAGTGGAAATATACAAAAAAAAAAACAACAGAAACAAGAAGAAAAGAAAAGGGGGAGAGAAAAAACGATTTCAAGCAAAATTCAATGAAGCATTCAACAAAAATGTTAAACAAATGTAATGTTCTGGACGAATGAATAGTAGTAGTTGTAAGGTAATATATACAATCATACATATGTACATATCTCTGGATACATTTATATCCTACATACACTCATACATATGTGTGCCTGTTTATATGAATCAAAAGAATTGTAGAATTGTAGATCTACTACTAACACCACCATCATAAGTAACAAGGTGTATTTGTTATGGCATCGTCGTCTGAAATAATACAACATTGATTGCATAGGATGTTAAGAAGCAGAAGAAGATAGTGAAAGAAAGTATGGAGAAAACCAGCTGTGAATGAATGGCAAGGAACATCATGAAACGGAAGAAGGCCAAAGGAAGTGCAAATGATTTAACACAAATTTTATGCCATTTTTCTTCTTTTCTTTTCCTCTCTGATTCTCTTCCCTTCCTTTCTCATTCAATGCTTCTTCATCTTTTCTTTTGTGGATTTTTGTGACAGCGTGAGCAATAACAACAACAACACAAACAACAACTATAACAGTAAGAATATGGCATAAGAAGAAAAGTATAGAAGAGCAAAAGGCTATAGACGGACGAAAGCACACAGATTAAGTTGATGCGACCGGAAGGAAGTATTTTTATATAATTTTTTACGCTTTTCTTCAGAATTGATTTGATTTTATGAACTTTATTTAATTTATGATTTTTTTATTCCCTTTCTTATTCCCTGTTTATTTTTTTGTTTTTTCATTAGAAATTTCAATTTCATTTTCAATAGATTATTTTATTGAATTTTTCTATTTGTTTTCTTCCCACACCCCTTTCTTTTTTATCATCATCAACATCAACAGCGTCATTATCATTGATATGATTATTATTATTATTTTTATTATAATTTATTGTTATTTGTGTTGTTTATTTATTTCTTGGTTTATTACAAAATTTTCATATACAATAAAGTTTTATTATCCTTTATTGTTATTGTTTCTTGTCGTCCTCTTCTATTTTATTACACATTTTTGTCCTGCCGATTTGTCATCATTTGATGTGAAGATTTTTTTATCAATTTTTAGTTTTATTTTCAATATTTTATTGTTCACATTTGTGGTCATCAAAAGTTTATTTTATTTTTTAATTTAAATATTTAATTTAATTGTTGAATTCTTTCTCTTTTTTAATATGAGTAATAATAATTTATTTATTTTTATTAATATGCTATCATCAATTATATTATTATTATTGTATTTTATTATAAAATAATGTTTATTTCCTTATTTTAATATTTTTAAGGGTCAATTTTTTCATTTTATATAATTAATTTTTTATCTCTAATTATTTTGTATTATTTTTTAATAAAATGTTAAAAATCCATCATTTGTTCTTGGTTTATGTATTTTAATACGTTTTTCTCACTTCATTTTTCATAAATAATTTTTTATGTTTGTTTATTTTTATTAAATTTCATTTTAATTAATTTTTTATTTCTATTGCTTTGTTTATACTATTTTATTTAATAAAAATAATTGCATAAATTAATGCGTATACTCAATTGAATTACATATGAACATACAGCATATCAATCATACGCCATGAAATTTGTCACTTTTTGTTTTTAGATTTTATTTTGTAGTTTTTTTTCTTATTAATTTAACATTAAATTAATTAACATAATTTCTACGAACACTTCACATTGGGCAAAATTCATATTAAATCATGTATAATCAAATGTTATGATTTCTTGTATTTATGTAGCTTGCGTTTAACGAACTTCACGTTACACCGGCTAAAATGAAACTAAACCAAACGCCAAGTTTACATTGAATGCCAATGAGGCCAAAACCGAAATGTTTCGTCATTATTGTTGTTCTTGTTGCTGTTATTATGATGCTGCTGCTACTTTTACTTGCGCTGTTGGTCTTTATGATGCTGGTTTAAATCAAACAGCATTCAGCATTCGTTCGTGAAATCCTTTTGTCTGTCGGCAGGCCGACACGATGCGATACACATAAAATGAATATGTTAACTAAACTGTTATGCATTCTGTTAAGCCTTATAGTTATGTTATTTAACAGGCAGTGGTACAATTAACAGTTTGTGAGTAAAACATTTTATGTTAGAAGTTTTGAGAGAGAAAATTTTCTGTTGCTGTTAAGATACAAAAATGTTATTAGCAAATGAATTAAAATATTTTATTATTTAATGACTCCGGTCAATGAAGGTGTTTAGCTTTCCAAAAAATGGTGGTTCAATGGTGAAAAATTAAAGTTTAAATATAATGAGAAATCTATTGCATCATAATAGTAAGCATTTCCTGTTGGTTCTGTTGTATATTATAACAACTTAACTATCTGTAGATCAAAGTGTATAATAAATTACCTGACATGCAACTCAATTTTATGTATAATAACTTTAATTTTTACTTTCATATTGCAATTAAAAATAGTATGTATTAGTATGCTGTTAAGGAAGTAACATGAGGCACAGTTGAGAATGCTGAATCAGGATGACTAGCTCTCGTCCTTTCCTAATCTAAGCACTTAAGGAACTTCGAAAACACAATCACTTTCAAAAAATGTGATCAGTGGTTGATTTGCCCTTAGCCCAATTAGGCCCGGACCTAAGGTGGACAGATATTGGGGGTGGCAAAAACCCACACTACATGGTGTACTCTGCACCGCATCGTATAATAACAATAATCTTACTAAATCACTTTCGTACATTTTATGTATAAAATAAAAATATTTACACATGAAGGATACATTGCCATATTTCTATATATAGTACACATAAAGATTGTGAATGACTGAATATTGATATGATTGGATTAGGAGTATAGCAGCGAATAGGCTTATTCGTTCCTTTACTCTACTCCAAGAGATGTTCGATCCGAACAATCATAGCCAATGCAGTTCTCAGTTACGAACTGAACATCTTCAAAACAAATGTTTTGAAACGTGTATATTGCGATCTTGCTTTGCTTAACATAGAAGAAGATTTATTAAGGAAATATGATTGCGATGATTAAATTAATGATTTTGCTGCGCTTAAGTGCACATGAGTTTTGTAACACATTATCTTATCTTGTATGAGAAAAAACCTGTAGTTGAATAAATAAAACTTAAAACCATTTTATGTGTTTTTTTTTTAATTTACAATTATCCCTGAAACCTTGGAAATTATTACAAACTAGCAGCTATAACAGTTAACTATATTTCTGAATCGATTTCGATAAAAGTTGGGAATAAAGTAAATTGAGTATGTAGTCTATATGATAAGGGCGGCTGTTGCTTATTACATGGCCTATGCCCTAGGACGGTCAAGACTGCGAATCCACCACTAAATTTGGTATAAATTATTAAAAGTTCAGTACCTTAGTATACGATAACTACAATATTTTATAAATCATCCAATTATTTTTGGTATCGAATCAGTAAGCAACTATGGTATTTTAGAAAATAAATTAAAATAAATCAAAATATAAATTAATTCATCTGTGTCAAATGCGATATATGAAATGAATTGTGATCTATGATTTTATATTTTAATTTTTTCCATATAAGTTAGTTAAGTTGAACAAAGGAATAAATATGAAATATTTTTATCTTTCTTACTTATATCAAAATGTGGTCTTACAATTAATAGACTGTTTATATACACATGCCTTGAATATAACCGATTATTGCTTTTATGCAAATATTGCTTATAAACAAGAATATTTGCATTCAAGACAATATCTACGGTATATTTTATGGTAATCAAATTAATATTTATTTCACTATTATTATCTTGACAGCACTATGTGCTTTGCTTTGTTTATTAACAATTTATAGTATTATATAATTTTATTTGAGTATAAGATGCAAATACCTAATAAGACATCACTACAATATGCTTTGGTTTTAAGTGTCGGATCCAAACTAACTAAACTAATCTAAACTTAACATAACTAAGCCAAAGGCTATGCTAGTTCAATAGTTTTCGAAATATCAGATGATGAAAAACCACCAGCTTCCTATAAGTTATTTTGGACAACGGAATAGGGAAGAAACATAGCAATGGTTATTGGCCTATGTGACTGTGAACGGACAAAGAACCTATTAAAATATGTGTTAACTACTGTAGAGTATCTTCAGGAATGGAGATGTGTTAACTTACATCGCACAGAGGCAAATTTTTAGCACTTTTTGTGTAAAATACCCATATTTCGAAAATATTTAAGATAACGTGTCTCCACAGTCATTGTAATTGAAATACATTCCAGCACAGGGCTGCATACCGGAAATATTGATTAATTGCAGCCCTACCCATATAATAGCTCCTGAAAACTGCTGTTGTTTGAAGAAGTAGATTAATTGTTCAAAGTGCATTTTGTATGAGTGATTTGCAAGTGATTAAAAATTACAGAAAAGAAGTATTTTATTGGTCTATTTGTGATGGAATCTTATAATTGTGGATCGTATTATGTTTTGATACACTTGAACTGTGCAATATTAAAGTGATTTATTTGCAATGGTGTGTCATCTTTAAAAAACAGCTTTGTAAATGAAACTCATTTTTGTAAAGAGCTACAAAATTTTGAGTGCACTTGAGTACTATGACGGTGTTTTTTGTATTTATAATTAATCAATTCTAATTTTTATGCACTTAATTCCAATGTCCACTTTTGCGCACTTTTCCTGTAATTTCATTTTTTAGGGCTTAACCTCACTTTCAACAATGCTGACTTATTTGCTATATGGAAACAAGTGACGGGTAGAACTGGAAAACAGACTGCGATCTTGGATGCTTTATATCTTAACGACTACAAGCGGTCAAAGGAAACAAGATGCAAAGTTGTCAATCTTGGTGAAAATTATGTTCGTTTATTGCTTCAAGCAGCAAGCATAGCTGCTTGTAAGCAAAAACAAGTTGATCTGGCAGCGGTTCTTAAGTTACTGTTAATAATGCAACAGAACAATTAATTTCACAGATGTTTTCCAGCGAGCTATGGATTCATCAGACCCAGTAATATCATCGATAAATCTGGACAGGCGCAATATGCAATATGACAAATGTTGTCACTAAGGGGTAAGCAACACTTCATTATTGAGATTTCTTTCATTTCATACAAAATAACAATTTGCTTTTAGTTACAATGCTTTCCTTTAAACATAAGCTATTAAAATACGTAAAATGTTGCACCTAAAGGGTATGCTATTTTATTGAGATTTTCACACAAACAACTGTATGGAATTTTCAAACCTTCATTTTTTAAGGACGGGGTTGAGTTCCCTGTCTAATTTTTTCCAAAACATTGCCAATTGGTATGTAGAAAATAACGCGAAAAACCGTATCGAAAAATCTTGCTTTATCTTTGAGTTATTAATTTATGACACAACAAGTGGTAAAATTACCCATAGTGCATCGATGCAACTACAATACAATTTAAGCGTAGAAGTAGATAAATATTTACTTGATTACAAAATCATTCATTTATTTATATATTATACACTAGAGACCCGTTCTTGCTTTGCACGGGTGCTTGAGAAAGCCATTTCCCATTTCATTTATTGAAAAACAAACTTTGTATTGTATTAAGCAACACTTGAAAATATTATTTATTTAATAAAGGTGCACAAAGAATTAATATAAAGATATGTTTAACAAATACAATTTGATTGACTTTGAAAAATGTCTCTTAGCCACCATATAACCAATATAAACATACAAAGTCTTAATAAGCATTTATTCAAATGTGGGATACATGAAAACCTTTCGGAGAAAGTTTTTTTAGTATCAATGAAAACCGTATCAAAATACAGTGCATGGTTTAACAGTAATCAGTATCCAAACTTTATGGAATGTCGACTTTGCTTAATACTATGTAATGATAATTACAATTACCAATTCTTTATAACACTGACAAAAGTACTTAATTTTTGTATTTAATAATATGTCACTTAAATTTGGAACATTAATTTTATTTATATCGTAATTTTACTTTCAATCTGAAATTTATTTTAAAATATTTTACCATAACATACTAATTCTGAACCCCTGAATGAAGCAATGAATGTTTGATTCTTAATGAATTTCTAAACAAAAACTTGATTTTCTTAGTGAGAACAGAGCTTTCTTAAATTAGGTCGAGGTTTTCTTTAATTACATTTAAGAGAATTTCTCCTTCTACTTCCAAACATATGGTAGAATATTAATTTATTATATGGAGTATATGAAGAACAAGTAATTTAATGAAGTCTTTCAATTAGCATTTGTTGGCAACTTTATTAGCATTTAATGAGTTTTCCTTCAAATACATTTACAAAGAATAAAAACTCTCTTTGGACAGACTTTAACAAGAGTGTCATAACCAAAATTTAATTTCCCTTTACCATCAAACTTCTAACACTTTCCATTTTTTCTATTTCCTTTTTGCTAACTGGCCAAACAGGAACAACAAGAACAACAACAATAACCCTTGAGGCCTATTTATCATAAACAAATGTTAACACAAAGCAATTTCAGTTACTTGAATTGTTATCAAATAATCATCTCTGCACAATTATGCTCAACTTCAACTGCTTTTCATGATATGCAACCCTATTCCAAGCTCCATACTATATTCTTTTACAATTCTATTGTATTGTAATTCAACATGAACAATGCGATTCTGGTACGAAAACAACAACTTAATAAAAAAAAAAAAGAGGAAAAAAGAAATAAAACTGGAAAAAGGGAAAAACTCGAACATAATAATAATTTAACAGAGCGATAACATAATTTCTCATTAACGCACTCGAACAACAACAACAACAACAACAACAACAATGACAATACGAACAACAACATAATAAATAAATAAACAAACAGCAACACAAAGTGACATCCAGTGGAGAAGTGGAAAAATGCCAACGAAAGTAAGCCATAGAAAGAAACAACGAAAGGAACAAAGGACAACAATGCAGTAAAGTGCAAAAACTGGGACACAAAATGAACAAAACAAACGATGAAACACCCTAAAAAATACTGAAAAAGAATCCAAAAAAAAATAAATGACAAGAACATAAGAGAGAATAGAATAGAAGACGAGATATGGTACGTGAAAGTGTCATAGAGGGTGGGGTGATCGGAACTAAAGGCCATGTAGTATAGAGTAAAGAGCAGAAGCTAAAGCTGACTTGGAATTAATTCGCACACATACATAGATGAGAAGTTGAATGGAGTTGGTCGTGCTTAAAAGCGTGTTCTTCGGACGCATTTTTTAGTTGACAAGAAAGGAAAACAAAAGATGAAATTATTATGCAATTCAAACACATAGATACACCTACATACAAACACATCTTCATGGATAGACAGTTAAATAGACATGCAGATACATGTGTAGTATTATATGCATTCATCCCAATATACATACATATGTTGATGCATGGAGTATCTAGATTCACATGCATATTCATATTTTTTATTAGAAGAAGCGTAGAAGTGGAAGCTTTTCAATAAAATTCAATTTGTCGTGTGCAGCAGCCATGAATATTTCTGAGTGTGATTCTATCTGTGTAGTTGGGAGGATTGATAAGTTTCTTATGTGGTCATTACAATATTTTAAGTGACTTTTGTCAGAGTTAAGGTCGTGATCACCATTTTGGGGATCCATTCTCAACGATTATTTTGAGAAAAGAACGACATAAACATGCCTGATGGCCCCTTGTCATGACTGGAGAAGGATTTATTCTTTTATTTTATTGGTTGGGATATGTTTCTTCAGTAGGTTTTATTGGACACTCTGTGCCTTTGAAATCATCTCATAACATCAAGACAAAAAATTTAGGTTTCTCAGTGACTGTCCAGGTCTTCGGTGAAAGGTTTCCCGTGGAGTAAAGTAGTTAAATAGGAGATGTTGGATGGTTTTCATTCCGTTTTTCATATCTTCATTAAGGCAGAAGTTTCGATGAGAACATACATTGTCATTGTCATGTGAATCTTGGTAAAGTGTAAGAGCTTGAATGTCCATCCTGGTTGGTAACTAGGCCACAGTTGCAAGATATAACAGCTTGTCTTATTATATCCTAAGGTGTTAATTAATTTTGTTGCTTGCCCGACTGCCATGGATTTCTCAAGAAACTTATCAGGCTACCACCGTGACATGTGTGTGGGTGACATGTTCTTTCGTCCTGTCTGTCTCTGTATCTCTTAGTCATATGGTTTATGTTTCGTTGTTATTTGTATGATTCTCTCATGATTGTTTGCATATTTTTTGTCCAAGTCTCTGAGTGTTGGGGATAGTTTTGCCAATATTAATGCATCTGTTGTTGTTGTTGCATTGTTTTTGCCATGTCGCATGCAGCAATTGCGTCACAAGTTGCTGCGGCAATGGCAACAGAAACAACACCAAAAACACCACTAGCAACACCAACAGCAACAGCATATGCGCGAAATTACTTACGATTGCTGTCACTAACAATGCCACAACAGTGAAGATGATACCAAAAAATAATCGTTTGTTGAATTCACTCTATAAAAAATACTACTTAAATGCACTTGAAATCATGCACACACATACCAATACAACCATTGATCAAGTAAGTACTTTTAAACACATGCTCTCGACCACTTTAGTTACATAAAAAAAAGGACAATTAATCATGGTTAGAGAACTATAGAAAATATAGTACGAACTAAGAGGAAACTATTTTATATGCATTTCCTCATAAAGAAAAAAAAAATAATAATTCCCATTTCTTTCACATTTTTTCCTTCTATTCTCATAATTACACTTAACTTGAAGGACTTAAAAGATAAATACTTTTCAAGTCCTGTTGTTTGTGTTGTTCTTTGCTTTTTATATTTTTCCATTTCGACATCAAATGAGGTTATGATAGGTTTATCCCTGTACATACTATTAAGCCCACCATCACCTGCTATACCACCACTTTACCTATCATGTCTTGTCATATTTTTGCCAGAGATGTTATGAAAAGTCGAAAATCGTATGGTATTAAAGGTCAACAAATTGAAAGGAAAAATGTTGAAAAGAAAACATATGAAAAGCTATCCTTGCTTTTCTTCATTTTCTCTGTATTGCATAAGATAAAAGTTAACAGCCAATTAAGAAGCAAAGTCAAACATTTTTCATCTTAATTGCTTAAAATGCATTGAAATTGTATGAAAAAATTGTAAAAAATTCTAAAATAAAATCAAAACTTTATGCTTTAGTTATGGTTATGCATTTTGCTTTTCAAAAGAAAATTTAAGATAAATTGCATTTTCCTATGTGATTCATTCAATCAGTAAGTTGAAGTGTTCTTCATAAAAGGTTAGTAATTTAAAGAATCAAGTTTTAATGGAAATTCAATCAAGTATATAAACTTATATAAGTAATTATGTTTTGCAAAAACTCTTTGATTCTAAGACAGTCCAATAATCTTTACAACTTTTTGTTGTTCTTATTATCTTTTCTACTACTTCATCTACTTTTCATAGTCCTGGGTAGATCAACTAGGTTGTTAGTGATACCAGATAAATTACTCAATTATAATGATACGTAATTGGCCTCTGATATTCTTTTAGTGAACTCATTCAGCTCCACTGCTAAGTCTGAACTGAATTGTTGAAACTAAGTAAGATTAGAAGGGATTCTGTCAGAACCTAGCTACAGGCTACTGGAAGGTAGATACAAAGTTTAGCTGTTAGTTAGGAGTAAGCAGTCCCGGACAATCAGAAAGTGTTTAGGTACATAAGCGCAAGAAGGCAACAAAGTGGGCACAGTAAAGCCGTAGTTGTAAAAAGCCACAATGCCGAGTCCCATACTGAAGTGGCGAGGTAATGTTACCTCAAAGTAAACATCAAGCGCAATAATACCCTTAAGCAGCGACTGCCACAGAATAAATGGCTGCGGACAGAGACGGAAAACTATTACTTATCCCAAGAAAATCATAAAACAAGACCAATCATGCAGAACCAGAAAAACGGGCCTCAGTCTCCGACAAATGTATTGCTGTAAAATATTGTATAATAGCCTACATTCGGAATCGCCTTAGCAAATAAAGAAAAAAAATGAAATCACATGTCAAACACATAGAAATACTCCAATTTTCCTATTGGCTCTGCTTCTCTATCTTTCCTACCAAGCTGTGACCCGTCAATATACCTGTAATGGTTCCATAGTCTCTACGTGGCAGTGCTACTACTAACCGAATATGTTTTCCGTCATTAATCTTATGGATGATTCTAGCAGTTTTGCAGGTGGTTAAGTTCATTTACAGATATGTATGTGGTTTTTTTGGTATTTATTTAATTATAGATACAGATGATTAACGTGGGCACCTGCTATGTTGAAGGCTTAAGACCATGATGCATAACAGACGGATTGAGCGTCAAATAGCGTCCCCTTGAATATATATCCGCATGTACCAATTGCCAATCCATAGTTATTTTTGTCATATGACTCCTTCCTGCAACTTCATGCCGAGGGAAACTCTACTCGCATTTGAGTAAGAAACTAGAGCCACCACGACACTCCTATAGAGAGGCCTTACCAGCTGGTCAGGACGGAACAAGTTCCGAGTTACCAGAAACATCCTCTCGTCAGTCTTCGTATCAGAAGGTGTTACCAATATGCACTCCAAACAGTACATGGGTTGGTGGCTCATATTGTATTCACCTATCATTGCAGTCTTTGAAACCCAGTTTATAGAGGATAGCCGCATCACAAATGATAATTGAACAAAATTAATCTTCCTTCTTGAATAGAGTTTTAAGCACAGAGGAGTAAAACTAGTAAAATTAGCAAAGAGGGAATTCATTTTAGATACAGTTTTAATTTAGTTAAACAGTTTAATTTTAATCAATACGTTGTTTGCCATCCGTCGTCTTGTTATATTATCTTCATCACTGGACAGCCGCAACGGTCGTCACTTCAATGCTGTTGTTACGATACATCATTTCTATTCCCACATGCATCTATGATATATTTGTAAAGAATTAAGGGAATCTTTAAGCTTGTTTTAAGACCTTGTTTATGTATAAAAAGTATATTTTTACAAGCAAAACATAAAAATTCTTGCTTCCCCACCTTCTACTGTGCTTAGCTTAAAGTTTCTTCTTTCAAATTTTTTAACAAAATCTGTATAAATTTGTAAAGCTCATCATTAGAAACTCTACCAAACTGTATTTCATTACAATTTCTCATTTGTAATTCTACATATTGTAGATTTTTGTGTAATGCTCCTTCTAAAAGCTAGTAACCAAAATATTCCATAAATGTATTCCAAAGCATTTGATGTAATCTGTATTTGTCCTTGTAATCAGTAGGATACTTTGTAGTCAGACAGCAAAATGTTCACACCCCTGATTCTAAAAGCGACTTGGCGTAACTAATCAAAAGCATACACACACATGTACGATGCACTAGTCAATAGAGTTCGAGTCACTGCAACAATGCATTCAATCATCCAATAAACACGCGAGACACGCGTTCTGTTGCAGTCGAGCGACAAAACCAGAACTGCGAAATGTATGTAGTTCTCTACTGCCCTGACTGTCATGATTGTCCTGTGTATAGTTAATTGCCTCAGTGTGTTTGTGGCAAATGTGGTTACTGCATCCTCAGCTGCTCCTGCTGCCACTGGTTATCAACAACTGCAGGCTGCAAGAGATGCAGTACAATGTTCATACGCATCATTATTGCCAAAAAGCAGGCATCTTCGAGACGAGAAGGCCTGAATAGAGTGGTAGGGTTAACCCTAGCTCCCAAACTCTTCACTTCACTTGTGTTTGTCCTGCATATACCAACCGATGAATATATGACGATGCCATATTGTTGAAACTATACAAGAAGCACATACTACTATGAGGTTATGTGGAACTACCACAGTGCGAAGGTATTTTATAGTACGAGTGGTATGTATGAATTTCATTGTTTGTTCAGTTGCCTGGAAACATGCTCTGGGCTAAGCCAAACTGATCTGGTTTCGAACTGAACTGAACAGAGTCATAGACACAGCATGTTGGCGATGGGTCAGTGTCAGCGTCAAATAAATTTTGAATTAATTGCGCTTATCCCGTACTGATATCTCTCTTCTTTAAGCCTGGGAGAACGTTTGTTGCATATGCTGCACTTGGCCGCCTGGTTCACTTCGGTTAAATGTGTGCTCCTCAACTAAGGGTACTCAATTTGTATATCTTCTCAGAATGGATGTGTATTTTCTTGTCTTCTCCATCATCGTCATTGTCTTCATCGCTGTCGTTGACAATGATTTTGTATTATAGGAGAACACAAGTGCAGGTCCATTGATGACATTGGACCATGTAGTGTATACAAGTGTCCTATGGTGTCCTCTGCTGTCCTCTACTGTCCTTTGGTGTCTACTGTCTGTTGTCTTGCCACTTGCCTAATAAATGGTCGAAGTAATGAATTTGCACAAACTTTGATTAAGTGATGCCCGGGCTGCCTGGCAATGAACAGAGTAATGTAACCCTATTCAGTTTTGTTCAATCGAGTTCAGGATGATCGCATGCTTTTGGCAATTATTGACTCTGATTTTACAAATTGTTTCACATTTTTCGGCAACTTAGTCATTCATTATTATTTTCATTCTTGCTTTTGCTGACTTCGTGACAATTTGCTTTACAACACTGCAATATTCAATTATGCTGCATGCATTCATGTAGTATTTCGGTTTGCATAAGGCCCACCCATTACCCTTTACCCAGTACCCACTCTCCATACTACCCTCACTTTTCCTCTTCCTCTACTTGTGCATGTCCTGTGTCCTATGTCCTGTGGTTTAATTCGTTGCAACACAATATACGCAAATTAATTGACTTGACTTGTTTGCTGTTGTTACTAACTATTGCTGTTGTCAGCTGTCTGTGTGCCCCCAACCAACCTCACTTTATCAATCGTTCATCTCAACATAATACCTATGCATCTACTAGTAGTACGTGTTCAAAGTTACATATTTGCTTGGTTTGATTTAATTATAATTACACAAAATCATTTCTTCAATAAATTCTTATTAATTTTTTTTGCACAATTTTATCTTGGCTTACCTTTCGGCAAAAAACATTTTGCTTAAATGTGCAGAATACTTTTGCTGATTGAGAAAAAATTATAAATGTCTGAATTAAGGTATTTTTTATTACAACAGATATTCACATATGTAGATTTCTTTAAAGTGATTATGTATGAAGAATTTTGTGAATTAAAATGAGATAGAATAAAAAAATTATACTTAGAGTGATTATGTAAATTGACTCAAACAAGTTTGCTTATCATTTCAATGATTCTCCTTTCATTTAAATACATTTGATCCAATGAATCTTCAAATTTTTGAAGTCATCCGAATAATAAAATTATTCCAACCTACCTTCTGCAACATCAGCTACACACAAAATGTCGCAGACAGCAGAAATCAGTATGGCAGTGATACACTTTAATTATGAAAATTCCGTCTTTTCTGGTGGATTTTCCAAAAATTATATCATGTTATGTTATAGCGACAATAAAAATACACACTCTATGAACATTTTCACGGTCTACTTTTTATGGTTCATGAGATAGAGCTCACTGATGGACGGACGGACAGCGTAGGATTAGTATCATTGGATTCAAAATTGAATTACTGTAAGCTAGGAATGTGTAGAGAAATCTTCTGCGACAACGCCACAAATTTTGTAGGAGCATGCCAAGAACTATGAGAGATGTCAATGAAGCTACATAAGAATCCAGCTAGAAAAAGGCTTCTCGACAAATGTGGATCCTTAGGTGTAGAGTTCAAATTTATACCTCCAAGATCCCCACATTTCGGGGGACTATGGGAGAGTGCGATTAAGGCAGTTAAGAGGCTGTTGTCAAACCAGGTTAACGGGATGGCGTTAAACTTTGAAGAAATGTCGACAGTGGTGCAAGTAGAGGCAATAATGAACTCTCGTCCACTATGCCCTCTCTGCGATGATGCAAATGATTAGCATGCATTAACACCAGGCCCGCTACCTCTGGGGTCGAATGGGACTTAAATTGCTTAGAGGAAGCGAATGGTGGTTCAATAATTTATTAATAACTGAGTACGCACAAGATTATTGCGCTCTTCGTCCTTTCTTTCTGTAAATATTTGTAGTCGCTAAAAGATAAAATGCAATCTATATACGAGAAGGCAGGACAACGTCGTTTAGGTTGAGTTAAGTGGGTACCAAAAAAAACTTCACTTAGGCCTCAACAAGGCATGTTGTGATACCACCTCAGATGTCCTCCATGCCACTATTAAATCCTCGTTACATTTATCAGTTTTTTTCAAAGACAATTTCTATATATAATACTGGACAGATAGATAGGTAGAACATGACAACTCCAAAGAAGATGTTATAGTGCCTCTTCTTTCTCTTTATCACATCAGCGTTTACTAGAAAGTTTTTATGTTTCTGTTTTTTCATCCATTCTGTTAATAAACATTGTATTGATTGATGATTGATCACTTATTCCATATTAGGCCATTGATATAGCAGTTATCTGACCGGAGGTAATGCTAAACGGACAGATTGTGGCAGTCGGTTAAGTTTGAGGCAATGCTTCATGACTATCCAAATATGTGTACCAACTCCTGCTCCTAATAAGCACTCTTTAAAAACCTGGTAAGGTGGGTTTGTAGCATTTTAAAGCAAACTTTATTATTGAGGCAAGATCCTTCAAAAGAGAAATCATATATCTATTTCTTAAAATTAACTATTATGAAATATGATTAAAATAATATCATAATTAATATACAACTTAAAGCACTAGCTGCTACGGCCATCGACTATCGATTTAAAAAATAGTTATATTAAATTTGAGATGTGACAAAATTTAAGGAAGGAGAACGATTTATCAATATTTGATTCTGTAACGGGAAAAACTAATGATGAGGGTTTGAAATTAGGAAAAATGTCATTTGTTATACTTTGTAATTGAGTGCAACTATCAAAGATGTGCATTGAACGCATACATGTCATGAAGGGCTCATTCCGCCATTTAGAAGATGAAGCCGTGTGAAGATGATGATTTATTATAAGCACATCGGGTAGAAAGGTTTCTCCATATGGCTATTAACAACTTTATACCTACATTGATAAGACAGCCATTTTTCATATTGACGATATTGCATGATGTCTATGATTGTCCTGCAAATTTTCTTCTCTAACTAGCGAACGCCACTCACATTCTCACTGTATTTAATCATTCCATTCATATTAAGATATAGATAAGATTTCACATTTACAAAAACACTAAACCATTTCAAATTATCAGTATATACAAATTCTAATACATTACAAAAAGTAAGAGTTGTATTGTACGAACAGTTCTTTTGGGCTTAGCTATATATTGTATATTATCGCTTATAGAACTTAAACATTTGCAAATAACTTTAATAATCTTATTTTACAAAATTCAATATTTTTTTTGTATCATTTTAACTAAATATATTTTTTATAAATAAATTCATATATTCCTTGTATTGAAAAACGTGTATAGAATTGAATGGATTTAAAGTATCTTTTCTCAAAATTCTGAAAAACCACAGAGGCCAATAAAAATTGTAAGCATCAGTAAATTGACAATTTGTGTTTCCCTTCCCATCGAAAATCTTTCGACAACAATCGAATACTGAATTTTTTATGAGATCACAAAGTCAAACACCTCGAGCGATTATTCAGAACCTTTTTTTTCCCCTTTTCGTATTTTTCTTATCAAACAAAAGGCACTACAAAGAGATGATGGAGGGAAGGGAAAGACATTCATACATTTAAGTAATCTATATTAAGTATTTTCTAGTTCGACAGCTCAATCGAAATCTATGCACCAACAACAATATTACTAAACCTTCAATAGCATCAAATGCCCCATGGGGCATTAGGAATGAAAAACATACTATACCCTCACACATGTACATGTTCATATACTCAGATACATTTGTACAATTATAAATGTAAAATCCTGGCAGAGTGTGTGCTTTTTGTTATTTTTCAGTACGAAAAAAAAAAATACTTTAACATTTCCCAGGCTCAAAGCCAACATGCAACAGTCTTGTCCGCAATAGCCCACACACCCTCTCGGACACATGTTCTACTCTCATAGTCTGACACCCACACACACGAAGTCTTACTTCCATAACCACATTAGTGTAGCCCACCGAAACGACCCACAAAATAAAAGTTAAAACATAACCAAAATAAGCGACGGCTACAAAAAAAAAACAAAAAAAAAAGGACTCTGTAGGGAATCAAGCCAAAGTGTAAATATGTAATTGGCGACTGGAGGATTTGTAAAAAGATTTCCACTATTTGGGCGGCTTTTGTATTTCACTTCGTTTCTTATTCACTTGAACTAGCAGTTGAATTAACAAACTATTGTATATAATAGTATTTTTGTGGAAACTGAAGAATCAATCTAAAGATCCTTTAGACAAATTTATATTACGAGTTACTACTATTGTATTTTTAAAGTCTGAGAAATTTCAAATTTAATAGCGCTGATTAAGCTGCAAATAAATTAAGAATTTTGCTATAAATAAAAGTTTTCTTTAATTTCATCACAGACACACTCAAGTAGTGATATCTCTGCTTCACTAAACATTTTGATAATATTCCAACTGTTTTAACACTTCATCACAAAATGGCTTTAAAACAATAAGAAGACGTTGCAGGATGTGAATCGAAAAGAAGACAATCAGAATAATAATTAATTTTCGTATTCAGTCAAAAAATGTTTTCTGTGAATCCAGAAAAACAAGGAGTAGCAGTTGCTTGCTATAAAATGTTCGTAGAGAAACTCACTCGTTCCACGGCATCTTTTGCTTTATGTATTTCGTGTTATGGAAAAATCATGGGCGTACCCAAGGGGGCTAAAAACAGGATTTTTCCTTTCAATATATAACTCTGAACTCATCATTTAATATTTAATTCGTAGATTTAAGTGGCTTCTGTCCAAGTGTTGAGGGGGCAACAACCTTTCTTTGCCACCCCCACGGTGCAACCATGTGAAAGATCCTTGTTTTGCGTCCTTGATGCGGTACAGCAGCTGCTGGTAGAGTTGCTTTCTCATTTTCTGTTGTCATCTTGGCGAATGCTAATTTCTCAAAAATAAATTGTGCGTTGCTAGCATGAAATTTGGTAAATGTTTTTCATTTTTATGTTTTTGGGGGAAAAATTGCTTTTGGAGTGTTTTTTGGTTTTTCAACTCGTTGCAATTTATTTAGCTTTGCGCGCTAGAATGTCAGAATATTGTCAAACATAGATTTATTTGTGTCTGCGTTGCAGATTTTCACTTAAATGTGTTACCTCCTTCCGGAGCTGCTGCAGCAGCTTCTATTATTTTCCATTAATTAATTTCATAGTATGACATTTGTTTCCAGCCAAAGTGAATGTATACGTTTGTAGTATAATAACATAGAAATGAATACCTAATTTCATACAATTAGAAAAGAAAAATCACTGGAGATAAGATCTTATTATTTTTATTAAGTATATTCTTTTTATTGAATTTAATACATCATTAGACCTTTAGATAGGACACTTCAGCAACTCATTAAAGTTGTCACAATTATATGTTCGAATAGTTGACAAGTTCAAATCATTGAATTCTGAATAAATTTATAACGTGTTGTTAATGACATCTATCTACAATCTATTATAAAATTCCGTTTACATATTGGTTAAATATGCTGAGTTTATAGGTAAAGTTTGTAACTTAAACTCCCAACATTTTCTCAATTTCATTTAATCGATCTATTACTTCTTGATTTCGTTTTTTTTGGTCAATTATTCGTTCACCAATGTCACCCAAAATAACTGCAAGTTCAGGAAGTGGAGTGTCAAGAGTAACTCTGCATTTGAAGCCTGGACTAACAGATATTACATCTTCTTGGACAGCAGGAACACCAAATTTTGAACCCACTTCTACTTTTTTGAATTCATCGATATCTAATTCTTCCAATACTATCGCAGAAGTTTCGACTGTTGCAGCCTTAACTTCTACTGATACTTGGGCACTTATTTCACTTGGAGTTTCAGCTAAAATCACTGATGTTCCTAGGGCAGATACATCCACTGTAGATTCTGTTACAATTGCATCCATTGTTGCTGGGGGTGCGTCTGCACCTGCGGCTACCTCTGCTGCTGAATTAACTTCAGCTGAAGGTGGAGGAGCAACATCTACTACTGATGATTCGATTTTTTCTGCAGCTGCTGGTGCAGCTACTTTTGCCGCTGCTGGTGTAGTTACTTCTGGAGCAGGAGGTGTAGCTACTTCTAGAGCAGGTGGTGTAACTACTTCTAACGGTGGTGTAGCTACTGTTGACGGTGGTGTAGCTACTTCTGGAGCAGGTGGTGCAGCTACCTCTGACGGAGGAGCAGCTACTATTGACGGTGATGCAGTTACTTCTGTGACTACTGGTGTAGTAACGTCAGTTACTACGGATGTAACCACTTCTGATACTATGGGTGTAGCCGCTGGTGTAGCTATCTCTACTGCTACTTCTTCTGCTGCTGGAGCGGGTATTTCTGCTGTTACTGGTGTAGCCACCTCAGCTTCTGCTGGTGCAGATACCTCTGCTGCTGCTGGTGCAACTACCTCCGCATCTGCTGGTGCAGCTTCCTCTGCTGCTGTTGGTGAAGCTACATCTTGAGCATGTAAAGCAACTACTTCTGGCGCTAACTCAGTTACTGCAGATGCAGTCATTTCTGTAACTAAAGGTGTAGCTACTTCAGTAGCTACTTCAGCTTCTGCTGGCGTAACTACTTCAACTTTTGCTGTCGCAACTACCTCTGCGGCTATTGGAGCAGCTATTTCTGCTACGATTGGTGCAGCTATTTCTGCTACGATTGGTGCAGCTACATCTGCTGCTGGTTTCGTTATTTCTGCTGCTACTGGTGCAGCTACCTCTGCTGCACCTTCTAATGCTACTTTTGCTACTACTGATGAAGTTACTTCTGGATCAGGTGGTGCAGGTAACTCTGCTGCTGCTGGTGCAGCTACTTCCGCCAATGCTGGTGTAGGGACATCTGGAGCAGGTGGTGCAGGAACTTCTGACGGTGATGCCATTACCTCAGTTACTCCTGGTGTAGCACCTTCCGTTACTGGTGGTGCAGTTACAGCTGCTGCTATTGCCGTTACTTCTGCTCCTACTGGCAGAGTTACTTCTGGAGCAGGTGGTGAAGATACTTCTGCTACCAGTGTAGAAACTTCTGTAACTACGGGTGGGACAATTTCTGCTTCTGCTGCCTCAGCTACCTTTGCTGCTGTTGGTGCAGCTACTTCAGCTACTTCTAGGGTAGCTACTTCAGCTGATGCTGGTGCAAGTACTTCCGCTGGTTTCAGTGCAGTTACTTCTTCTGCAGCTGGTGCAGCTAACACAGCTTTTGCTGGCGCAACTACCTCTGCTGCTATTGGAGCAGCTACTTCTTCTATGATTAGTGTAGCTACATCTGTTGCTGGTTCAGCTATTGCTGCTGTTACTGGTGCAGCTACCTCTCCTGCACCTTGTGATGCCACTTCTGCTACTACTGATGAAGTTACCTCTGGATCAGGTGGTGCTGGTAACTCTACTGCTGCTGGTGCAGCTACTTCTGCCAATGCTGGTGTAGCGATATCTGGAGCAGGTGGTGTAGGAAGTTGTGACAGTGGTGCTGGTACCTCGGTTACTACTGGTGTAGTACTTTCCGTTATTGGTGGTGCAGTTACGACTGCAGCTATTTTCGTTACTTCTGCTCCTACTGGCACAGTTACTTTTGGAGCAGGTGATGAAGATACTTCTGCTACCGGTGTAGAAACCTCTGTAACAACGGGTGGGACAATTTCGACTGCTGTTGGTCCAGCTACTTCTGCTGCTGGTTCAGCTATTTCTGTTGTTGTTGGTGCAGCTTCTTCTTTTGCAGCTGGTGTTGCTACCTCTGCTACTACTGGTGTAGCCACTTCTGGAGCAGATATTTCTAAGGGTGTTGTAGTAACCTCTATTGGTATAGGTACTTCTGCTAGTACGGGTGTAGCCACTTCTGCTGCTGGTGCTGGTACAGATACCTCCGCTTCTCCTGTTGCAGCTTCCTCTGCTGTTGTTTTTGCAGATACTTCAACCGCTACTAATGTATTTAATTCAACAGTTGTTGGTTCCTCTACAACTGCTAGGGTAGCTTCTTCAGCCGCTACTGGTACAAGTACTTCTGGCAGTTGTGGTGCAACTACTTCAGCTGCTTCTAGGGTAGCCACTTCAGCCGATGTTGGTGCAGGTTCCTCTACTGGTTTTGGTACAGGTACTTCTTCCGCAGCTGGTGCAGCTACTTCTGTTGCAGCTGGTGCAGCTACTTCTGTTACAGCTAGTTTAACTACCTCAGCTTTTGCTGGCGCAACTACATCTGCTACTATTGGAGTAGCTACTTCTTCTTTGATTAGTGCAGATACATCTGATGCTGGTTCAGCTTTTTCTGCTGTTACTGGTGCAGCTACCTCTGCTGCACCTTGTGATGCTACTTCTGCTACTACTGATGAAGCTGGAGCAGGTGGGACAGGAATTTCTGACAGTGGTACTGTTACCTTGGTTACTACTGGTGTAGTAACTTCCGTTACTGGTGGTGTTGTAACTGCCGTTGCTGGTGGTGCAGTTACGGCTGCTGCTATTGCCGTTAGTTCTGCTCCTACTGGCACAGTTACTTCTGGAGCAGGTGGTGAAGATACTTCTGCTACCGGTGTAGAAACTTCTGATACTACTGGTGTAACTACTTCTGCCACTGCTGGTGTAGGCTCTTTCGCTGGCTCTGATGCAGGTACTTCTTGAGAAGGTGGTGGAGCTACTTCTGTTACTACAGATGTAACTGCTTCTGCCACTGCTGGTGTAGACTCTTCGACTGGTTTTGATGCAGGTACTTCTTGAGAAGGTGGTGCAGCTACTTCTGTTACTACAGGTGTTACGACTGATGGTGCAGCTACTTCCGCTTCTGCTGGTTCAGATACCACTGCTGCTGTTGGTGCAGATACTTCTGTTGCTGGTGCAGCTTCTTCTGTAGCAGCTGGTGCAGCTACTTCTGGGGCAGCTTGTGTCGCTACTTCTGGGACAGTTGGTGCAGCTACTTCTGGGGCAGCTGGTGCAACTATATCGGTTACTACTGGTGTAGCTACTGGTATATGTAATTCTGCCAGTTGTGGTGTAGCGACTTCTGCCGATGCTGGAGCAGCTGGTGCATCTACTTCTGCCAATGCTGGTACAGATTTTTCTGTAGCAGCTGGTGCAGCTACGTCTGGAGCAGCTGGTGGAACTACCTCTGTTACTACTGGTGTAGTTACCTCTGGAGTAGGTAGTGCACCGACGTCTGTTGCTGCTAGGGTGACTACTGCAGTTAATGTCGGTGTAGTAACTTCTGCAGATGGAACTTGTACTTCTTCAGCTGGTATAGGTACTTCTGCCAGTTGTGGTGCAGCTTCTTTTGGAACAGATGGTGTAGCTACCTCCAATACTGCTGGTACTGCTACCTCTGCTGCTATTGATGGTGCAGCCTCTGCCGCTATTGGGACCACTACTTCTGCCTCTGCTATTGGAACTACTACTTCTAGCGTTTCCATTGTAGATTCTTCCACTGGTTTCAGTGCAGGTACTTCTGGAGAAAGTGGTGCACCAACCTCTGTTACTACAGGTGGTACCACTGCTGCAGGGGCAGGCACTTCTTCTACTACTGGTGTAGCTGTTACTGGAGCAGGTGCTGTTAGTTCTGGTACTACTTGTGCAAGTGGCTTAGATTCTTCTGGAACAGATGGTGCTGCTACTACTTGTGGAACTTCTATTGGAGCAAGTGGTACTACTACTGGTGTGGGCACTTCTTCCAATGCTGGTAGTGCTGCTGTTGCTTCATTTACTATTGGTGCAGCTTCTTCTGGAGCTGGTGGTGATGCTGCTTGTGGTGCCTCTTCTCCTGTTTCTACTTGTGCAGCTGCTTCTGAAGCAGATGGTGCAGCTACCTCTGTTATTATTGGTGTAGCCACTTTTGGAACAGGTACTACACCGACCTCTACTGCGGCTGTTGCGGCTTGTTCAGTTACGGCAGGTGTATTAACTTCTGCTGGTTGTAGTGCAGCAACTTCTTCCGTTGCTATTACAATTACATCTGCTGTTGCCAGTGGTGCTGCAGCTTCTGGCGGTGGTGCTGCTGTTACTTCTGTTAGTACCGTTGGTGCAGTTCCTTCTGCTGCTGGTGCAGTTACTTCAACCATAGCTGCTTGTGTAGTTACATCTGCTACTGTTGTTGCAACTTCTTCTGCTACTGGTGGTGCAGAAACTTCAACAGCTACCGGTGTATCTACTTCAACTGGTGGTGGTACTTCCACAACTGCTGGTGGGGTAGGTTCTTCAGGCGCTGCTGGTATATGTACTTCTGCCAGTTGTGGTACAGCTACTTCTTCCGATGCTGGTGCAGATGGTGCAGCTACTTCTGCCGATGCTGTTGTAGGTGGAGCAGCTACTTCTATAGCTGCGGGTGGTGCTGCTACTTCTGCTGCTGCTGGTGTAGGTACTTCTGTTGATTTTGGTTTAGGTACTTCTATAGCAGGTGTTGCAGTTACTTCAACCGGTGCTGGTGCAGCTACTTCTGCCGATGCTGGAGCAGCTTCTTCTGGAGCAGCTGATGCAGCTACTTCCGCAGTTGGTGGTGCAGCTACTTCCGCAGTTAGTGGTACAGCATCTTCTATAACAACAGGTGCAGCTACATCTGGAACAGCTGATGCAGCTACATTTGGAACAGCTGATGCAGCTACTTCTGTAACTTGTGGTGGAGATACTTCTGTTATTGTTGGTGCAGATTCTGCTTCTGCTCCCGATGTACCTATTTCTGCCGGATGTGGTGCAGATACTTTGGCTGCTGCTGTTTCAGATACTTCTGGTGGTGGTACTGTTACTTCTGGTGCTGGTGGTGCCACTACATATGCTGCTACTGGTGAAACTATTTCTGCAACTGGTTCTCCAATTAACTCCACTATTGCTGGTGGTACAGTTGATTCCACATTTGCTGGTGTAGCTACTATAGGCGTTTCTGTTACTGTTGAAGATTCTGTTGTTTTTATAGCATTTATTGCAGCGGTCACCTCCTCTGGTGTTACCGGCGACTGTGCAGTTATTTCTGTGTGTATATTTTCAAATCATTCATTCTTTATTTACACATTTATATAATTCTATTTATTTACCGGAAACGACATTTCCACTGACGGGTTCAAGGTCTTGGAAGAATACTGGTGGTGTAAAAACAGAACTTGATCTCCTTTCCGGTACAGACAGCTAAAAAGAAAATTGAAAATACCAAACAATGTTAATCCACATAACCTTGAATACTTTTTAAAAGGCCTTGACTTGGTTCATTGTTTGCAGTCTTACACATTCGTACCAATAACTATAAATAAGCTTTAAATAGAAATTAAACTATTGCATTCGCGTGAAAACCTGACGATTTGGGTTTATTCTTCACGTTCTTCTCGATGAATATTCATATTGATTTTAGATTTCTTTTGTATTTTTGTTTCTCTTTTGTTGGTTTGGCGCCATGAAGACGGCAACAACAAATTTACTGTCCACACATTAGTTATGTAATTCATTTTTTTACATTCTGAATGTGAATGATGAAATCGGTAGAATATTGTGAGTTATGAGTTATGAGCTATGTTAGTACGTTAGGACTTATTTATTTACAATAAATTAAAATAAAAATTTATATTTTAGTATTACATGTTCTTGTTGTTCAGCCATTGTTCTTATGAAACACTCTACAAGTCAGTGAAGCTTGAAACCGAATAATTCACTTCTTGTATTATTCTTTAAGATCTATGCTACAGTTTTTTTTCCGATTTTCCTTTTAATTTTTCAAGACAACCGCACGATGCAAATATAACATTTTAACTGAGCCAATTTTTTAAAAATTGCAATTTTCTTACCTCTTTTCAGTGAGTTTGTTCGTCAAGAAGCCTATCAAATGTTCATTGAGTCAAAACTTAACGAGAAACGTGGTCAAGAAAACGTTTTGTATTTCATCATTAAGTCTAAAAGCAAACTTGTTGACAAGACTTAAATTGCAACAAGTGTTGCTCAGTATCTCATGAATGCTTTGCTGCTTTTTTTGTATGTTGGCAATTTATTCTATCTTGGGGTAGGTTTTTTTTTTACAAAGGTGACTTCAACCATTTATGAACATGCGAATAGTAAATAACAAATTCATGAATCTAATGGAGTAGACTGTTAACAGAATTTCCATTTTTATTTGCTTTCCAACTCTTTCGAAAGGATCTTATAAATTGTTGAAGATTTTTTGATATTTTTTGATTTATAAGAGGTAACGTTGTATATTATAAAGTTTTTGTTATTTTTTGCCAACAATTTAAATAGATAAATTAATAATTTAAATAATACTAGATGTGCCAGCGACTTTTTAGGCGTGGTATTCGAAATATGTAATTTTTACAGTTAGAAAGTTAGTTTAACTGAAAAATAAAATCTTTTGACTTTGATGATCGCCGGCCAATCATGATTCCTTCCTTAGATCACTATTTAGAATAATTGGATTCTAGGTTTCATCAGCACCGTGATATTTTTTTAAAAATAGCAAACCTTGATTTTCGAAACTCAGTGGTCACACGATGGATCATTTAACAAAAAATTCGAAGTTGAAAATACAATGTGGAAAAGATATTTGTTTTCGATTGCACATTACGTAAAAAAATTTCATTGCATGTTTGAAAGAACTTTTATTTACACATACTGCTTGAGAATACTTCTTTACAGTTTGAGTATCAACAAAGAACACAGTATTAGATGTAAGCACAGTTCGAGTGGCAGGACTTAGATTTATTTATATAAATAGATATAACCTATGATTCTCAGTGACAACGTAGCATTCTACTGTTGAAATAATTTTTAAAATCGGATGAGTAGTTTTGAAGGTTACCAATAACATCCAAACAAAAATAACCTCTCTATAACATAAGTTTAGATGAAAAATTTTACCTAACTGTGCATCGATACCTGCAAAAAAAAGCAACTGTACCGGTATCTGCTGCACCCAGTGAGTGATCGTTTTTAACTCCTCGTAGACTGAAAACTTATTTATGAAATGCCACTGCCCAGAAATGTGGTAATCGTTTTATAAACTGAATGTTTTTTTAAGTTTGAAATCATAACCTGTTAAAAAATATACGAGTTAGCCGCACTATTTTTGCATACAGTTCACAATCTTATGCAAAACTTGAACAGATCACTGAAACCAACCAACAGAAGATTCCAGTGCATTTCTTCATTTCTTATTTGAACTTACAACTTTCGTAGAAATTATTTTGGAAATCTATGAATTAATTTGGTGTCGCTCTATTGGTGGCTTGAGTGATAAAAACAAATGCCATGCCCATGATGCTTAAAAATTTAAGAACTCAAGTTAAAGGCAGACAGAATTTGATTTGTATTGCCTCAGTTTTCATTTTTCGGCATCGATATCTTAAGTCGATTGATGCAGAAAGATTTCTCTTTTCTGTTAGGGTTTCGTTCAGACTCTCTTTTCATGAGATTTGGAGGCCATTATGAAAAGCAGAACGAAGAGCATCTCCGTCTCTGCCCCATCAGTATGTAGATTTTTTACTGCACGATTTCATAGTTACATCTCTTATATAGAATCATTTTCAATAGTAGTTATATATATATAAGCAATATGATTTACGTTGAGAAGTTAGATTTCTACTTAAACCTTCTTAATTTTGTATTTAGTTCTGTCAATTTTGTATTGAGTTGCTCCTTCCATGTTGGCTTTATAACTAGTGTCAATCTTAGGTTCATGGCTTAAATTGATTTCAGTTTAAGGATCCACGTTCGAAACACAAATAATACCAAATAGCTTGACTTTAAAATTTGGGATGCTTTTACACCTTGTAAATTTTTTTTTAATGATATTTTTAACCTTTCTCATCATTTCTGTTTAACTTGTTGGAGAGTCTCCTGCTGGTACCCTTGCCCAGATGCAATAAAATTAAATTGACTAGGTACATTTTACTACTGCCATAAAATGATATGCTTAAGTTTATACAATCATAGTTTCAAAGTCAATTACTTTCCCTTTAATATTTTAATAATGCAGGTGGGAATTATAATTTTTTTCCACGAAAGAGTGATCCAATTATGAAACAAAATAAAATAAATCGAAAAACTTTAAGGTTTCATTTTTTTCGCATATTAAAAAAAGGGCAAAAGTTTTAAACTTGTTAAATTGAGAAAATTTTTGGTTTTCAAGTGAGAAATGAACAGCAATAGCAACAGTTTTTTCCGAATTGTTGAATCCACAAAAACTGAGAAGGGGGAAAAAAAGAAAAACCATCAAAACTAAATTAAATTCAAACACTAAATAAAACACAATAAAATAAATTGCAACAATATCCGATGCTAGACACAAGGAAAAATACTAACACAAAATCCTATAAGGACAACAAATAAAATACAATTTCAAAAAAAATAAAAATATAAGCAAATAAATGATGTTGCTAACCTTTTTCACATTTTCAAAAAGAGAAGTGGAAAAAAAATCTCGTAGAAAATAAATTTGCTTGTACTTTAGCCGCGAAGTTATCCCTGAACTTGGCAACTCTGATAGGGTGGCATCGGCCACAGTTGTGGGATGATGATTGTCGTTGGCAATGATTCTAGTTCAGTGGCTCTTAAACTTATACCATATAGACCAGAATCACAAATCTAGTAGTTAAATGTGATTTTTAAAACTTAAATTCCAGCTCTATGAACTCATTTTTCAACAAAAAGGTTTATCCAAAATATTAAAATTTATACTTTACAATGCATCTTTTATTAAATTATATTTTATTATTTTAGGACAATTGGGTGACTCCTCTTTAATAGTCAAGATGAACGTTCCCTTTCTTTTTAATATTAAATTAAATATTGATGAAAATAATACTATAAATATTGATAGAATGTTATATAGATGAGGATATTAAGAAAATGGTACGAAAATTGTTCCTCATATCCCTGCATTGCCCTCCGATCCAAGTTGAAGAACCACTGTTATCCTCTAGTATAAGCTCAATGACTTTTTGCTGTAGTGCAAAATGGAGTATTCCACTTGAAGCCGCCGCCCTGGGAAGCTAAAGGTGACACCGACAGTAGCATAGAAATATGGCGAATACTCGAACTACACTCAACGAAAGAGCTAAGTGACTGAGAGACAGACAGGGAGACCAAGAAAAATGGCTAAACAATAGAACAACGGACAAGAAAAATAAATAAAAAAAAAAATCCACAGAAAATATATAGAGAAGAAAAAATCAAGTTGAAAACGAGTGAAAAACTTAAGTGCCCGTTAAATTTCCCAACGGACTAATGATAAAAGTTGTGTGCTTCATAGATACAGATAAAGGCGCCCAGCCGTCTGTCCGTCCATCCGGCCGTCGGTCCGTCAATCTGGCAGGAGTAATGAAGGCACTACTATATAGAATCTGCTTTGCCTCTAGAGTTAGAATTTGAACTGAAATACTAGTAAAGCAATGTTGTTAGTTTTATAATAGTCTTTACCCAACCATTCATTTTTTTCACCTTTTCCCTATCCTTTCTGTTCTGAGTTTTCTTGTTGTTGCTGTTCTTCTTTCATTTTTTATATGGTCATGTCGCGGTAAATACATTGCGGCATTTTTAGTTAATTCACCTTTTGGTAAGTAAGTACTAGTAAGTAGCAAGAAGTAAGTACAATATTAGGATATTGCCAAGGAACCCATGGCAACAAGAGATGATGAAGATGGCAAAGGGTAGAAATGAAACAAAGTAAATGGTAAGTAATTGCACTTTATTAACATTTCACTTTTGTCTACTTAAATTAACTTTTTAAATGCAGTTAATTTAGCGCATTTCAAATAGCAAAAGTTTTCGTTTTAACATTTTTACCCAATGTTCATTGGATTTTTTTCCTTTTCAACATATTCTTTTTGGTTTTTTTAAGTTTTAACTTCTTTTTTTTTATATAATATTTTCTGGTTGTAATTGTTGTTGTTTTTTATATACATACTTACTACCATTTAATGAAATTGAAGAATACACTGCTAATTAAATGCTTTAAATTAAATATTTATACAATAAATGCCGATGTGAATTTGTACTTAACCAACTAAATTATTTAAATGAGCTCATGTTCATTTACAATATGAAATAAAACAAGTTTATGGATTTTTAATGTTGTAAATAGTAATTGTCTAATGAAATTACAAAAATGAAACAAATAGAATTTTCAATTATCCAATTCAACTTGTTCAATAATAGATTAAAGTTTTTAAATATACAATATATAAATATATTTGTTAATACAATTTAAGAGTTTCAGCTTAACTTAATTTAAAGAGATTAAAATTCATTAATTTTTTATAGATTCATTTGCATTTTGAAGGGGCTGCTACTTAATAAATATAAAATTTAGTCAATAAAAGGGATGAAAAGTACAGTAAAAGATTAGTTACAGATCCTATTGTATTAATGACAACATATCCGACACGAGATGCACCTTGTTGATGTAAACTAAGCTCTTGAAACCAAAGAGGTGGCAGTTTATCACCTTTAAAACTAGTGGCTTCGCAATATAGTCATTTGGCAACCATTTAACTTAATCTAATCTTAGTTTATAAAGATAAATTACTTATTATGTTTTGCTCATGGATTCAGGTTTTTAATTATCATATAATATTTTTACGAATTTTATTGTTCGCTTTATAAATTTTATTTGCGTGAATCTTTTCAGGTGGCACAATTGCCATTTTACAAACACATACTAGTAAAGGAACAAGAAAAAGAAATAAATGCACTGCTCCATATGTACCAGACATTCACCAGCTTGGTCCCTCTTTCTACCATAAATACTGACCTCTGGGCTTGGTTTTCCTTGTCAAATTTTCTTCAATAGAATTAAGGCCACTCAATTGCTTCATAAAAATCAGTAATCATACATTTTTAGTGCACCATCTACATGACTTCTTTTTCTACTTCTTCCTCTGCAGCTTCGTCTTTCCAGCCATCTGAACATTCGTTGGACACCCATCAAAGCGATCAGTACTTTGACGGCACTTGTCATTTGTTACGATTTGTCTTAAAAATATGTTAATGACTAAATACATTACATGGAACTGTTTAGAGTTCAAAGGGGTAGTTCCTTGGTACAAAGTCTAGGCGGATGCTTATGCTTTGTACCTCTGGTAGTTAGATTACCCAAAGAACTAGGTCCATTCTTTAAAGAGGACCTGACTTCCTAAAAATACATCATCTTAGTTGTGGTTTAATACCCAAATATGTGTAGAATAGTCGGCAAGGTGTTATGCTGCATACACGTGTGGTGCAATCCAATTTAAGTAATGATTTCAAATTTATGAAGACAATACTCTGACTTTGTTCAGCCTGTTTTCTTTCTTGCACCTTTTGTTTATTGACAAGGGGAACAAGAGTCCGATGGGGTAGCCAAGCTGCTTATACCAGCAACAGCTCGCAGTTCTGTTGATATTTTACTTTGTCTTCTTCCACGTATATCGTTGTTTGTTCATAACGTTTGGCTTGCATAGTGTGAGAAAATATAGCGCGGGGTGTGAAGAAATTTGCTCTGCAACTGAATGTATACCCTCACAAAGAAACATAAATAAAGAGGAATTTGAAAATAGTTACTAGCGTACTTAAGATGGGTGTGAATAACGAATAGCTTTACCAAAGAAGAATCTTCTTTGATCTGCAGTAGTCCTTGGAAAAGAGTGTTGCTCACTTATTCTTTGGTATAGTAGTGGATAGATATTACGTTCTCGAAGCCACGGAATACCAACAAGTAGATAATAAGGACGTAAGTATTTAATCAGAAAGGATTATTTGAATTTTACGGATCTCCTCATATGGAATGAATATGATGTGATGTGATTGTGATGATGTGTTGTCTTTACAAATCACGTAGCTGCTTGATGTGCCACATCTTATGTCCATACCTTCACTGAACACCAATATTGGCATATTCTGGTTTACTTAATGTATCATCGATGTCTAACTGAGAGCCTCTTGAATGCGCGACAAAAGATACCCACGAAACAGGGTGCACTCAGTGTAATGTCCACATGCATGTCCATACAACAAGCTACGATAAAAAAAAAACACTTTGAGCTACAATCATATTGAGTAGTAAACATATCAGCATCAATTTTAAGTTAGAGCAGCCCAACATAGGAAATTATGAGGTATACTGGTGGTAGCGTAATAATCAGTGGCAACTCACTTAACATCTTAGCCAGATAATACGTTGATAGCCTAGAGACACCTGCCCCACCTCAATTTCTGATTGGAATGAATTTAAAGCACCGAAGTCCTCACAGAATATCCATCACTGAAGACCGTGTAAAAACTCTTCAGTGCGTGTTATTTGAAACCATATGGCTCCAGCCTTCAGAGCAAGGCCAATAGTTTGAAAACCAAAGAAGAATCAACGACACGTGTTGCTGAGCAGGATGCTGAGTGGGAATCATGTCTATGCTCAGCATTCTGTGACAAAGCAGGTGCTCCCGTAAAAGTCTAAATTTGTGTTCTTAAATATGCAAGTATATAATATTTTATTGGATGATAGATCATTGGTTATCTCCTTCTTTATTTTCTATATAAATTGCTCAACTTTAGCCTTGTTTCCCGCTTAGGTATAAAAAACCTTACAATTATATACAGATTAGCCCTTCTGTTTTTGGCAAAATTGCCCAAATCACCTTTAAAAACATCTCTCGATTATGTTCTTATATTTTATTGTGGTTAAATGAGGTCATACATTTTTTGTTAACAATGTTGCTAAGATAAAGTGTTAGTTCATTTTCTAGTGATGTTCCCAATCCTAAAAAGTTTGATGAAATTATACTTTGTGTTTAGTTTCCTAAACTTCATTTCTGTTATAAAAATATTAAAAAATACATCAAAACAAAAAGTAATTCATAACACCACAACAAAAGTTAAGTGATTTAAGAACAAAACCATCAATCTGTCTTTATAAGACATGCCTTACAACTTTTCTAAGTATTACAGATTAACAATAGACATGCTGCCTCTTTCGCCTGCAGTTTTCTGTAAATGAAAATACATTAAGATTTTCTCTTCCAAAACCAAATCATTTCCACCTTCCACTAAAGGTAAATTAAAACTGACATATGTATTTACTTAAGAAAGATAATATTGTCATTGAAGAATTGCTAACAAAACACCCATTTACAATGCAAACATTCAATCTCAGTGCACCCACCCAAACCCATAGTATGGTATAAGTATGCAGAACATTAACTCAGAATGGATCACACAATAAGGGGGAAAAAATAAGAAATCCATGGGAAATAAGAAATAAATCTTTCAATTTTACGTTTGAATAAAGGAAAACGCAGTCAAATGTTAGGCGAATCAAGGCAAGTTGCATTCCGCTTACTTACACAAAATCACATGCAACTCGCATATACAGAGATACACTCATACACATACTCCTACATAACGAGACAATTCACTAAAGGCAGTAGCCATGATGGAGTACTAGTAACGCGATCTTTATACGATTCTCAACCGAAATCTACGAATACTTGACTGAAGACTTTAAACATACTTACTATTTGAAATGCAAAGTTGCGGGCGTTTGATGGCATAAGAAGAAAATCTTATATAGTTGAATAGATGAAATAAATAAAATAAAACTCCATGCAAATACTATAATAGTAGAATGTGTGCGTATATGTGTGTGTGTGTGCCTATAGTAAATGTATTTGTATTGGGATGAAGAAGAAAAAATGCTGAAGCATAGCTCAATATCATTCATTCTATGAAATGCATTCACTGTAATTGTGGAGATTGAATTGGCAGTTCAATTTCACGTATTATTGACATTTGAGAACGCGATTCTATGAACGATGGAATAAAAAATAAAATAAGTATACAGAATATAATAAAAGAAAATACTTACAGATACACAAAAGGAGGCACAATCAGAAAGTGAGAGGAATTTGTTCCGCATTTTGATTGTGTATCAATTTGCATCATCATTCTGCGAATTGAAAATGAAATAAAACATTTTTAAAAGATTTAAATGTGATTAGAAAAGCAAAATTGTTCGGTAAAGGGAATAAAGAATTAAGAAGTAGTTTAAAGATGAAACTCTACATGAATTTCAATGTTTAAATAAGTTTACAAATAATGAATGATGACACTGGTGAACTAAGCTTATCAATGGCCCCAGTCTGAAATCAGATAGTATGTATGAACTCTTCTACTGAGAACTCAAATGAAAAATGAATAATAAAAGTATTTATTTGTAACATATTTTTTCTTATAGATTAATGTATCTTCAACTCTCCGTCTGACGATGTTTAGAATTGCCTAGATTATCTATAGAAATATATAATCGGAGACCCAAAGCGAGCCACACCCTTCTCAATCCAACAATGAATGTCCCTACTTTTCATGCCACTAAATCTGCTTTCAATTTATCTATCATTGTGAATCTACTATTATAATTTAAAGCATATTTGTTCTATTGAACTCTAATCTCATCTTTTTTCCTTTTTTTTTTTTTGGAAATTTGCATCTATCATCGTATATGGTGGTATTGTTTTTTATGAAAGTGAAACAATAAAAATCACTCAAAATCCATAAACTTAATTGGCATCATTTTGCACGCATGCCACACTTACCTCATTCCTTATGCCACATGCCACATACCAATGGAGCCAAACGGCACTGAGCGGATTTCCGGTAAATTTCGCTAAATTGCAAATATTTTTACGAATTCATTCGCATCAGCAAAATTCAAATTCAAACAAATTAAAGACGAATAAAATTGGCATTTTGCAAAAGAGCGTAGCCAAAAATGAAAAATAAAACCTTTAATTTTAGGTTTTAACGAATTTCATTGATACCCTAACACAAATTCTAATCAATCTAATAAATGTTAGGAATTCAAATATAATTCATACAGAAAATTGGAGTACTATACATACTCGTATAATGATAGATCTTTTCCATTATCCATTAGAGTAAATAAAAGATTTTTAAAATGATTTTCACGAGCACTTATTTGCTTAATACTTATAATGAGCATTAGTTATGTAATCTTCTACACTCTCTCGGACAACTTCAAGTTTTCTCCGAAAAACCTTATCTGACAAAAAATTATTAGTCATCTTTAGAAGCAGACTTTATCCCAACAAACCAGTCTTACAAAAAGAATAGGAGTAAAGAAACTTAGTATCTTTAAATAACCTAATTACTAGGCAGTGACCGCTGGATAGTCAATGTAAAGTTGTGCCCTTTTCGAAGCATTTTCCATGACTTATTTGTATTTTGCGAAGGAAGCCGGGTCAATATATGTAATGTGCAATTCTAGGCACGATTTTTTTTAAGGAAATAGTTTATAAGTTTGATGGGGTACCCATTCCTTAGGACTAGTATTTTATTTACCATACAATCAGTCCTCATATATTAATAACAAGTATTGAGTATTGGTAAATTCTCTTAAGTCCACGGAATGTGTCTTTTTCTTCAGAATCCACAATTCAATTGCTACCTATCCTATGATCTCTTAGTACTTTTCCGTTCATGACTGCAGAACACTATGTTGGTGATTCCCTACAAAGAACAAGTATTTATGAACAGTCTGGTGCCGATTCGAAGGCAAAGAAAAGATGCAGACACAATCTTTTTGCTATAAATACATAATGAAGGAATTTGTAAAATAGTTTTAGTATTTAGTATGAAGGGTATAAAATATATCAAACATGGAAAATATTCACTTTTTGCCAATAACAAAATTTGTGCAGTCAACGCATTTTTTCATCACATGCAATTTTCATATGACTCAATGTCAATGTGTGTATGTGTCCTATAAGTATGTTTGAGTGTATATCTATGTCTATGGGTATGGGTATGAGCGGGTGTGTGCTTATTCAGTTGCAGTTAAACCAAAACTACAGCACAATTTATTTTTGGTTTGATTGGTTTCTTTTTTTCCCATTTCTTTTTTTTTGTATCTTTTTGTGCTTAATTGCACATGGAAGTTGTTGGTAGTACAGTAATATGCCCAGAAGGAGATGGCCATTCTTTTTGGCTCAGAGACAATACACAATGACGTCACAACAACATTGACCAAGGCCACTATCTTCATCATCACCACCATCATTTCAATAATCCCAAATGCATATTTCAACGGTGCATTCTCTTTGGCCACTCAATGTAATTTCCATGTGTGCACAAAATAAGACCCAACGAATGCGGATAAAATCGAACCATGCACTTGTATCATATGTATACATATGTGTGTGCACAGAAATGGGCCGCAAGCATTCTAACAAAACAAATATAACTGGAAAAGCTAACCAGGCGAAGCTTGACCAACCAAACCAAGCGTCCAACCAAGCGGCCAGCGATTCTTTCAACCGCTGAAAGGTCGTGCTCATCACGTATTTTAATAAATTATTCAAATTAACACGCGTCACATACGCCAGTTAATGTGCGCTGCGGGTGAAAACTTTGTGGTTGCAACAATGACAACAACTACAACAACACCAACAACTATTATAACAATTACAATAACAACTAGTACAATAACAACAACAATAAGAATGTGAATGTTGCAAAAGTTGAAATGTAAAATGCGAGTTCGCTGCTAAAAGTTTATTTATATAAAAATAAAAAAAAAATACCCAAAAAAATAACAAAAAAGCCATAATAGACATACGTTCCACAGCTGACGTATTACATATTTTATATGGTTTTTTATTTACTTCATTCCAAATGTGTCCTTTTGCCTTACAGAATCTAAGAGCAGCAAAAAATAAAATATGATTTTCATATGGAAATGGTCAAATTGATAATTCTTTCTTTTCTTTTATTTTTGTTTTAAACTTTTTGGTCTGATTTCATGAATTTAAGGATTGGATTGAACAAAAAGCAATAGTATGAACTTATTTTGGGTTAATTTTTTTAATTGTTATAAGTACTGTCTGGGTATCACACTATTCAGAGTAATTATATTGGCACAGAAATGCATATTAGACTACTTAGATCAATGTAATATTATACTTTATATGATTAATCGTTTCAGTCTTCTCATATCAACTAATGAAATGTTAAATTAAAAAGAACATATGAACTTTAGGTTCATAAAAACGTAGCTTCAGTTGAAGAATATACACAAGTACAAAATCTTGAGGCAAATTTTATATAAAAAATATGAATGCAAGTAGAGCCAAAACTATTAGAGGTCAGCTGGTGATAAGTGAATTAAATCAATAAGTTAAGTTAAGTCAATTTAAGGCTTTTCTGATACGTGTTAATCCCAAAAGGGACCATAAGGTTGTAGGCATGCGAAAGCTAAGTGTTCCCATTGCTAAATTACAGAAAAATTATATAAGTTGGCTATAGCCATAGCCAGATGCCCAGTGAAAGTTTAACCCGACTGCAAAGCAAAAAGGGCGGTTATGTGCTTGGCCTGTATGTTAGTATGGATGTTCATCTGTTCCCTCATAACTTCTAAACTACTTATCATAATTTGACAAATGAGGTATCGTTGGAAGTGTCTTCATCTTCCGCTGGTTAAAGGCTATATCACATTAGACAATAGAATATGGCGCCTTGTTCATACACCACCTACCCTAACAAGACAATATTTTCTAACAGTAGTAATGACTGTAAGGTTTATCTATTATTTGGACCTACCCAAGTGGCATATGACTACGGCTATCCTCTAAATATCACTAAGAAAATGTATTAAATACATTGAAATATTTTACCTGTAAGTTGTTTACTTAAAAGATAAGAAATATTGAATACTTTGTACATAACAATGTCAGAAAATTTTCTTGTTGTATCCTTTTTAGAGCGTGATTTTATAGTAGTCGGGTTTGTTTTTTTAACTATAGTTTTTTTGGATGTGTGTTCATATTACCCTCTTGGTATTGGTACATAAACAGATTCTACTTTTTCCATTTCACCTGATAACAGACTGTGAAGCATCAAATTACAAGAGGCAGTGAATCTCCTTGTATGAATCGTTCTATAATGTAAGAAACCTTTTGTGATGCAGGTCTCACTTAAGGCCTTTCAATGGAATTTTTCACAGAGCACATAAGTTCGTAGTGTACATCAAATGTGAGTAATAGTATTTTAGTAGAAGAAGCAGTTACAGATTAAATTAAAGTTCCAGTCAATTAATAATAACAAACCTATAAAGGGCATAAATCAAGGTTCAATAATTTATTTATGGTATGTTATAATGTAGAATACAAATTATTACTCTTATTAAAGTTTGTTCTATACAATTTTCCACTAGTTACATCTTTCTAAGAGTTCAGCTGGAAATTAGAATCTTTTATTCTGCTTTACTTTTCATAGAATTCATAACAGATGATAGATATTATTTAGATATACATAATTATCTGATGTGTGATGTGCGGTATGCATTTATCAACTACAAAATGCTTGACATGACTTTACATTCTGAAGAACATTCTTAACCTCAACCCCAACTATCAGAGATCAAACTTTTTTCTTACAGTATGAGTAATATTATTGACTTTTGTCATAAAAGGCATCATCATCCAATAAGAGTTCTAAGAAAACCGCAAACAATCCTCATCATCATCATCATTGACATTTTCGTCATCATCTACAAAACACTTTATTTGAAATTGTAATACTGAATGACCAATGAAGACCAATTCACCTCATACTACTACTCCTTTGAGTTCAGTTCAAATTGCTCTGCAGACACGTAACAAAATACACATAACTCAAATTGGGATATAAACAAACTGATATCCACCACCATGTCCAATTTCATTCCATCCTTTGAATCCTTTTGGTATGAAGCCAAGTTAAGAACAAAACTATGTAGTAGTACTACAATATATGGTACAAACATATGTATTAACATGAATCGTCGACCGTCGTCTGTCAACGGATAAAACGTATTCGGACCCGGCTGCAAAATGTCAATTACATTTGTTCGTTGGCAGTTTTCGTTGCGAAAAATTTTCAAATTTCATTTTGTGGCAAATGTTTGTTCACTCACTTCAGTTGTAGTATTGCTAGACAACTCCGAATGACATTTGTTGAGTGTCTGTCTATATTGTTGCTACTCTTACTTCTGTTGTTGTACGTGCATCCATACTGAAAAAGTATCTACATATAACATATATATTTTTGTCTTCCTATCTCTGTACTCTGTATGTATGTATGTTCTTTGGTCTAAGTGTCTATTTGACGTTTGGCATGTCTATGCAGTTTAGCTCAATGTCTTAGTTTTGAGTTTTGCAACAATGATTTTGTTCTATCAAAAAAAAAAAAATAAAAAAAAATGTACGAAACAAGTTCATAGGCAAGTGTAAGAGAGGGAAAGGGAAGTATACTTGTGGAAACACGCACGCTTACAATTTATGAGCAAGATCTCAACTCAACTCGAGAATTGTTGGCACCAAAGGAACAAACAACTCAAAATGCACACACTCACTCTCCCATTCTGATTTGCGTCAATAACTTTAGCTTAGTTTTACTAAATTTATTGTTGAATGTCCAACAAAAGTATTTCGAAAACTTGATAAAAATACATTTTTAGTCGAAACAAAATGACCAAAATGTTTATTGTTACAAACTTTTTTGACTTTATATTTAATTTTTCATTTCGAATTTCAACTTATAAGTGATTCAGTCGAAATGTTTAGTTCATACATGCATAAAGAGGTCAACAAGAATCAAAGTTTACCACAAAAACTAATAAGAAGTCAGTGAGCATAAGTAAGTTTTGTACAAGGCAAATACAATCTAAGGAATTTAATTATATGAATGAGATCAATTGATACTTTTTTTATTGATGTCTATTGCATTTCAAAATTATCAAAAACTAAGCATGTATCTATGTGATAGAGTACCTATTCTGCTTTGCTCCAATGTCAAAAAATGCAAGAGTGGTTGACTTTTTTACACCTTTAGAATATGCTTACTCTATAAATCTTAGATGAATAAAACTATTTTCCGAAGACATATCATAAGTTTCCAAATTGCTAGGCAGAACATGTCAGAAAAGTGTTTTAAGCATAGGCTTTTAAGGTGCAATACTATTTTCGTGAACACAACTGTACATAGCATATCAGAAATAGAAATAATAAAAGTAATGTTAATTATTTATATGACTGGCTTGTTTCCTCGAAGGTTAGTGCGCCGAGTTGACATCCTAAAGTCACGGGTTCGATTCCCGTTCAAGTCTGGTCCTGCAGTTTTCTAATTCTTCCCCTATCCGTCATAACTCTCAGTCGCTATTGCTCATATTAAATACTCGTACAACTAAAAAACTACCTTATAATGTTGGAGTACTAGCCGCTAAAGCCTTCGTTTATTAATCATACGATTTATATTTTGCTATCTAGGTAACAATTAGTAATTTATTTATTAATTATATTAATGTTCTCAGTTGTCGGACTTTGTACAAGATCAGAGGATTTTGTGTTGATGAAAATATGCTCTAGTCGTCTAGTTGATGGAGATGGGTCGCCGCAGGAATTCCTTTGAGAAGGTGATCATTCGTCAGTTCACTGTATCCTATTTTTAGGCAAATAAACATCGATAATAATGGTTTTTGGCAGTCTGCTGGATACAAGATGACCGTACCGTTCTGATTGACCACTTTATATCTATGATAGAAATCTGTCCAGTTCTCAGCATTTGTTTGGATTAATATCGTAGTGAGGTGTCTATGTAGGGGTTTATCAGTTGGCGAGTTGAATAGGATCGCTTGCCAATTATCGATTAAGTTCGTATTTTATTTTATACATATTCATTTAAGAAACAAGGAGTTTATTCATTTAACATTTCTTTAACATTTTATTTTAAACGAATGTATTCATTTGTATCAAACACAATTCTAATACCGGACCAAACCAGCGATAGTACGTCCAATCGCTTGCACTTCCCACAAATACGATGATCTTACTCCTCTCAGTCTCAGCTAGGCACGCGTCATTTACCTTTTAACGGCAAGCCACAACCAATCAGGAGGGACCACGTCACTGTCGCAGTGTTAGTAGCAAACGCTACTTTATCTGCGTACTCGTTCCCTTTATGGGTGGTAACACACAACTACAATAATTATAATAATTAATTATAATTATAATAATTAATTATAATTATAATAATTATAATTTTAGTTCTAATAAATAAAAACAGTAAAATCTCCAGTTTGCAGACACCTACGGTTCCAATGAAATTGTCCGGACACAAGAGATGTCCGCCCACTGGATTGTATTTTGTTCTAAATACATAGCTTAAGGCTAGGGAATGCATCCAGCCACGAGAGGTGTCCACCTGTGGAAAATTTCCGCTACTAGAGATTTTAGTGCAATTATTTATACACATTTAAACATAAAAATTCAATTCCAGGGAAAAATTATACATTTTTTGTTGTTGGGTATCCAGAGAGCTCTCCCTTCGTGAGCGATAATTATTTAGTAGATTTTATAGTAGATCCTCTCTCTGCTCTTTCATAACTAAGAAAATTAGTGGGTAAGTAAGTGAGTGAGTGAGCGGGTGAGTGAGGGAGCGGGTGAGTAAGTGACTGAATGAACACCCACGGACCTCTAAATAAATTAATAACTTTAATAGTTTTTAACTTAAATCTTAAATTTTATCAGCATTATGTGCTTCTGTACACTTCGAAGATCACAAAGATTCTAAAAATCTTTTACTTAACAGGACTACACCTAAGCCAATGCCTGCGCCAAAACAATAGTTCTCAGCAATGCTAGGTGGCAGCTTCCCATGGTTGACTCGGACAATGGGGAATATAGAAGATCATAACAACAGATACTGGCCTACGTGACCAAAAACGAACGATGGACAAATATAATGTAATAATCATTGAATCTCAAAACAGGGAACAACCAACAGACAAAGAGTAGGGTATTATTATATCAATCAAGTATGTACCTTAGCAAGTTATACAGTGAAATTGTTTTTTCAGAAGAATAAGAATTGACCTAATACGATTCGGCAATACACTCTTACAATCGAACGGGAGCATAAATAATAGAAGAACTATAATATTTGACCTCGTTCATGTTCAGTTTAAAATTCAATAATATTGCAATAGAATTTTTTCTCGCTGGACGGGTTGGAAGTTGAAATATGGTTCTATTTTGTGGGCAGGTAGCAAACATAGTTTCAAATAGGAGTTGCTTATCGATTGAAATTTGTTTATGCTTATGCCCATGAGAATGAAATGTGGTTTAATTTTAATCCACGACATTGGCAGCGTGAGACCCCGTAATTCGGAAAATACTTCGGTATCTTACCATTTTATCTATTATAGGCTTCTTAAAAAATCTATTCTCATCCTCTTTTACATATCATAATACTTATATAATAATGACATTTATCTGCATTCAACATCATCATTGGCATTATGAAGAACTTATATTAAAATGATAAACTGAGTACACATTCGTAAGTTTAATGGAAACCTTTTTAATAACTAAAGCTATGTAAGATTATGAACTTAATATATGAAAATTAAATTTTTTAATTTACATGCAATACTATCAACTATCTACAAATATTTCATTCAATATAAAGACCAATTCAAGGTAATATAACTTAATATAGACATTATTATGGACAGCATTGCTTGCCCTCCTCTTTTGAATTGAGTGAGTGCATTTTTGTTGTGATTTTTTCCACAAGTGTATATATTTTTTTTCTTTTGCAACAAAATATTGTCACGCTTCGATAATTCCCAACTGTTCTAGGAAAATTATTTGCAGCAAATGCTCGCTCACTTGTCTTAGCTAGCAACATGCCAACATTCACTCACTCAGTCACTAGGATGGCACACCCCATCACCACATAAGACCCATAGACCAACAGAACGACCAACCATTTGTCCAAATGGTAGTCCGTCGTTTGTCCAGGTCCAAGTCCAGTTGATTCAGTTGATATAAGGAGCAAACTAACTTACATCCTGTGCAGATGCACTCATGTTCCGATTGGAATCTCAATTTATTTTATTGAATTCATTGTTGCGTATAAAATTTATTTACCATTTTCTGCTTTTCTTTTATCGTATTTACTAGTACTACTTCAATTTCTTTATTTCTCTCTCTGTTTTCACATTTCTTTTTCTTTATACTGTTCTTTTTTTTTTTGTATTTCATTTTTCAGATTCTCAGGTTGGCAATTTCTTATTGCATTTGTTGTTGTTGTTGTTGTTTTTCTTGTTTTCCTTGTTATTATTGTTGCTATTGATTGTGGTTATTGCTATTATTATTTTGTTGTTTTGCATAGTTGCAAGAAATACAAACATATTGGTTTATTTGTTATTGCATTCAAAATAAATTAACCATTTTTGCAGCAATTATTATTGGTTTATACTCTTCGCATACTTGATTTATTCATATGGCATCGTCAATATCGTCCTTTACCATACTCATTCATTTCTTTCATTTTGTTGATTTCATTGTTATAAAATATCATAAAACTTTGGAGACTCTAAATAAATATAAATGCATATCGAACACTTGAGGATTTCATTTCTTGGAAAAATGTTTTTATTGAATTACATTTTATTACATTGTATTTTATCCAAAATATTATTTTCTAAAATGAAATTAAAATTCAAACAAAAGATGTTAATTTAAATACAATACAAAAAAGTCTTTGTTACAGTATTTCTATTCCTTATTTAAATAATTTTATATTCACCGAGAAAACTAAAGTTACCTTTGAGCCTTTGTGTATAGTATCTCTTGCGTTATCTCTCAACAACGATTCAACAGACTCTTGAGAATTCTATTTGAGTAAAATCTTTAAGTAAATCTTTTATACTTTATAGTTTGCATTTGCTTTCAATTCGAATTTATTCGATTCAAAAGCTGTTGAATGAAGTGCAAAATGAGTGCAAATGCCTTGAAGCGCCTTTTGGGATTGCACAAGGTTGCTAAGTATCTTGTTGTTGATTATAAGGATGTTGATGTTCACGTTGGATAGGTTAAAAAAGTGCGAATACTCGTGTACTTAGTATAAGTATAATAAGTACAAGTACAATGATGTTTTCTCAAAGTCAGTTTGAGTTCTTTTTCTTAGTAAAAAAAATAAATAAAAGTTCTTTTTATTCAACTTAAATATAATGTGAAAACTAAAAGAAATTTGGCAAACTTCAACTTCAAAAAACGAATGAAACAGTGAGATACGAGTATAATATAAACATGCCTGTGGTGCATCCACCTATTTAAGAAGGCCAATGAGCGAATATATCTTTATGCTCCTTACTTACTTTTGTACATTAAGGAGTACCAGGAAGACATGATTGTGCAGTTCAGCAATTGAATGTGTAAGTCAAAGTAAATAGTTCTAGAGAGTCTTCAAGTATAAAAATTCTTTTTGCCTTGGATGAAGGCTGGAACAGAATGGTGTAGTTGAGTCTGAAGCCGGTCAGAAATCAAATGCAGCTGTTTGTGAATGAACACATTGTGAAGCTGAATCTGAAGCAGAAGCTGTAAGTCAAAGTACTTTGACTTTACTCGGCTTCAAATCATCTATCTCTCTCTGTCTGACTTTAAAATGAAAAGCACAGCTTATTGATATTCAAAACAAAAGCGAAAATGGATGAAATCGTATCGAAGCTGAGGCTGAACCTCGCATTCTAAACACTTTTTTTGGGCCTTCAGTTTCACCATTCTCTTCCAGCCTTTAGCCTTAAATTTTGGGATGGATATTTACTTACAAAACATCGATTCATGATGCTTAAGAAATCGATTAATCGATTTGAGGATGGACACAATGAAATGCAAGTAAATAACGTGGAAAAAAGGCCAAGCAACGGGCCAGTGAAATTTCTGTCATTTCGGTTGAGTCTGGTCCACAACACCAAGTAAGCGAAAGAAACGATTTTCCCTACTTAAGTTAGTTTGTGAACGGTGTCATCCTTCGTAAATCATACATACCGCCGCCAATTGTACCCGTCCTTTTTTTCTTAATGATTTTTCTTCCTTGCTAACAGCGGCTCCTTTTCGCGTCTTATTATTCTGCGCAATCAGTGGACTTATAGATAGGCTAACTCAGACTCCATCATTGATCTACTTGTGAAGAAAAAAGATTTCCAAGTATGTCCGGTTCCATATCCACTCCATATTACCTACGAATCTGTTCATTACTTATAGTTATACTTTAAGTACATACTTGGATACTAATGCCGTGATGTTGTCATCTCATATCTATACGCCACAATTACTATTACTATTTCATAACCCTGCACCATTGTTATAATCGTCAAATCTTGTCTTGATTTGTGCATTTTATACCTAAAGGCCAGTTTTGATCTGTGCTTGACTTCAGATCTTAACTTCGTCCGTACCAACAAGAATGATCCCATCATCTACAAGTATTCCTCTCAGATAAATAAATCTCCTTACCATCACAAGAAGTCATTTCGTAAAGGGAGAAAGGATCATCTTATCTGAACAAAATGGAACTTTTCTTTTGTTAATCTTGAAAGAAAATAGTTGACCAAAATAAAAATGTATTTCTCACACACCTTAATGCACTTATGCCATTAGATAACTAGTAACACTTTGTCCTCTTTCTTGGATCAGTTACTTACTTTGGTATAATCTTTTTTACAAGTCCATTGCAGTTTTCGTCTTAATGTCCTTTTATGTTGTTACTAAAATATCCTAAAGAGTTTTTTGTCCTGTCCTGAAAAGAAATTTACCACAAAAAAAAAAAAAATAGCAAACTGTTTCTTATACGCAGGTACGACAAAATGGTCATTATGATATTTTTTACAAATCTCATTTTATTTGGTGTTCAAGTTGATGATACTTCTAAGACAAAAAGAAAAGAATAAAATAAATGATAGCTATTTCTTGAAAGAATGGAGAAACTTAAATGTAATCAATATAAAATTGTAAACCAAATTACTTCATTCTTATTAAAGAAACTCCTATTGTCAATGATGTAAAGGATCAAGTACATGTTTCTGCTGAAATCTCTATACTCTTTAATAAGAAACACTCCAAATTTAAAAAAATAACTCGACAAAAAAAATTGTATTTATTTGGAAGAATAGAGAAACTTATATGAAATCGATATGGTAAAACTTTGTCCTCATTTTATGTAAAAATAGTTTATTGGTAACAAATGTGAAATTAAATAACTATAATGATAATATGCGAATTATATAAATGAGAACATGAAATCAACACAAGAACAAACATACCCGACGTTAACACAGTAACAACTTCAACTTTAAGTCCTTTCTTCAACAACTTCACAACAGATCTACTTTTCTGACAGATCCACTTATCTGCTATTCTCGACTTGCTTCCCTGCCAAGGGTCACCAGCCTAATCCACTAGCCTATATTACATTAATTGACATTGATGACATTTTTAAGGTACATGTTTTTGCTAAGGTGTATTTACTCTTTGAACTTGTGAACACACACACACGCTTTGAATTCTTATTGGTCCACTCTGTTCCGCTGAGTTAATTACACAATGTGGTTTGGTTTTGTTTGTTTATGCTCGTTCAATGTTTCGTGTGCACTCTTATTTTATACATTTCATATTTCTTTCACTTAATTCCTACATGTACAAAATGCTACAACTAAATCGATAACAATCTTAATGTACACATGTACAGAACACAAGTTTCTATCGATAACAGACTTCTTTTATACCATTGATCTACTCCAACATAGTCCTCTTAACTAATTCCTAGAGTCATTAATCAAAAACATATATTATGAAGCTTCTTTAATCTACAAAACTTAAGAATTAAATCAAAAACTTCTACCAAGTTTAACTTTAAAATACACACCCTTACAATTTTAGTCTAAGAACTATCTAAAACCAATAAAACAGGTCAATCATCTTGAATCTTTAATAAGAAAACCTCTTAACTTGAAATTTTAACTCGAAAATATATACACACCAAACTTAAAGTTAAGAACTCTCACTGTCTCTCTCTCTCTCAGTCTCACACTCTAAATCCAAATAGGCTTCTTAGTACAGCAAAAGCAAAGAGATTTAAACAAGTTTGGAATGGGGTTTCCGAGGTAGGTTAGTAATCCGCTCAGTTGTGCAATCAGTGTACAACTGAACAAGGTGTCATGAAATGGTTCGTTGGAAAACAGAAAAAAAAGAAATATGCAAAATTCTTCAGAAAATGAAAACTAATCGATTGCGACGTATGCAACATCAGAAGAAGCAGTTACAACACAGAACAGCACAGCACAGCACAGCACAGTAGAAACAGATTCAACGACAACAACAAAATCAGGGTCGACGGACATTGGTGATTTTCAAAGAATCAGCATGCTATTACGCAGGAAGTGAGGCAACAACGAAAAATGGCGTCGTCATCATCATCAGTGACGGCAATAATAACGTCGTCATCATCATCAGCATCAACATCCACATCACCATCAGCATCATCATCATCACAATTGTTAGAGTCAATGTAACACTATGGAAATGTGTGTACGAGGTATGTCTATTGAGGCAGCAGTCGGAATGGGGGCAAATGTCAGACAGAGTGTAACAGTAACGTAGCGTTTTAGGTGTTTTACACGCTGGACGTGCATAAAATTGCGCTTGGCAGAGCGTGCGTAGCCTGTAGAGCAAGCAAGCGACCCAGCAAGAGAAGTGACTGGAATCAAATCAAATGTGGTTGGAGTTGGCATTTCGGTAAGCAGTTCACTGTTCGTATAGGTGGAGTGGGTGAATGGTCTGGGTTGGCATATGGGGTGCTTAACGTTTTATTCCCAGCACGTTTCGCAATTTAAATTAACACTTTTTTTCCTGTAGGAGCAGCAGCAAACGTGACGCGGTTTTCGTGGGAATTTTTCGTCTGTTTGACTCTTAATTTTTTTTTTTTATTTTGCTAACTTGGTTTGGTTGGCCCATTGTGGATTCCTATAATGGTATATGGTATGTGGCGTGCGGTGTATGGCAGCATACTTCACGTGTTTATGTGTCGGGTTTATTTTTGCAATGTATTTATTAGTCAGCTTTATATATCTCTATATATATTTATTTTTTTAATACAACATTTTTATTTTAATTAAGCCGTGGTTTACCACTTTCGGTTGACATTTTTTTATTTTATTTTTTTTTTTTTGGTTGGCGCATGCATAACAAATTCGTATTTTTACTACTATGTAGTAGTATATTGATCGATTGATGTGTCGCCATTCATTTGTGTTCACACATCTTTTTATTATACAAAATTTTAAATGCATATTTAATATTGTCAACTTATCTTATATGTTTGTTTTTTGTGTTTTTTTTTTATTGATTTAATACTTTTTAATAGCGAATAATGAATAAAATTAAACTTAAATTACAGATTACGTATACAACATGTTTCCCGATTGCAATATAAAGTAATCATTTCATGTATTTTCTTAATTAATAAATGGAAAAAATCAAAATATACTTAAAATTAATTTGATTTTGTTGAGTTATAGATTATTCTGTTCAATTATATAATAAAAATTTTAATTTTAAATGAATTACTTTTTCATGCAAAGAAAAACTTGGTAAAAAACTAAAGTTAATCAGGATTCGAGTATGACTTATGGTACTCAATATGTTTCCATGAATTTTTTACCATTTTATATTAAAATTTTTTTAATCATATGCCATATAAAGTATCTCTTAAGTTATTGATATTAACAACTCTTGTAATATTGAAATTATCGTGAAATTTGGAGAATCTGAAGAAATCTACATTATAAGTACAGTATTCAAAGCCAGATGATAGCTACAATGAGACGCTTTACTTACAAAATATCCAAGAACGTGAGGATAGGATATTGAGAAATTGAAAGTTGTAGCGGAGTTAGAATCCACTAAGATGGCAGTCGATATCCTGAAAAACACGAGAAATTATAAGGATCGTAGTAAACAAAAACATCAATACAAATGAAGCACCTTCTTAGACAGTTCAAATTGCCTAAAAAATTAATGGTAAGAAATTATTAAATTGTGAAGCAAATGGATGACATTTAATGAAAGAAAGGTATTAATGTGTGAGCTACTTCATCTTCAGCAAAAAACAGCTGTGGAGGTGTTTCAATAGAATTTGAAGAATTGATAATAATAACAGAAACCAATTATTGAAAACAAAATTATTAATTATAAATAATTAAAAATTATAATCACAATTGCATTAATTATTAATATTGTTTGACATACACCCAAACTGGTATTTGTTATTCACTACAACATCAAAAAGATTTTTTCGGTTGCCAAAGCAGTTCTTTTCCACATTTACTGTGTTTTGTCGAAGTTGAAGTTGATCAACTTTTGATATTCTGGCTTCGCCAACGAATCCACGTTGTTACCTTCATATGCTTTCATATATGCTTTCCAAATTTTGTGTTTCGTATCCTTGAAAGCCAGAACAAACGATTTGTAAGTAAGTACGTTTGTCTAGTTCCAGCTTAAGGGACCAACTGGTTACAGTGTTATGCAGTGATTTATTGAAAACAAACTAAAAAGAGATTCGGTATCAATAAGAAATTATATGAGGTTGGGTTTAGAAGATAAATGTTATGTGAACAGTGTTAATCACTGCAAAATCATCTTACGGATTACAAATATATAATGATACTGACCTGGTTCATGAATTAATTTAAATAATATAATAATAATACTCGATTGGATCGATTTTTCAATATTTTTTACGAATTGTTAAAATGTAAAGCTACCGTTGACCTTAACAAAGTCCAAATGTACAATATTTTGGTAGGATGGTCTTAAATGATTTTAATTCTAATCATAATTTTTAAAGGTATTTTGTGCGGGGATACCAATTCCATTGGAGAGCTTTGATTTTGACATTCTAACATAGCTGCATATAAGTTAACATGTGATTCCACACCTGAGCAATTTCAGTCTGTAATATTATAGAACCCGCAAGCACTTGCAAAAAATCGTTGCTTTAAAGATTGGTAAGGCTCATGAAAGAAACTGAATCTCTTGAGAGAACATCTTTCTGTTAGCAAATGACTCATAATGAATATGTTACAATATATTGTTAAAAAAAAAAATGATCGATAATCATCGATCATTTCCAGGAAACCTTGGCAGCATTTAAATAGATGCGGGTAACCCTGGTATAGCAGCTGTAGGACAAAAACAAGAAGAAAAAGAAAAGAATAACAAAGGAAATAATTGGAGTTTTTGGATAAGTGAACTGATTAATAGGAAAAGGTTTCTATATGGGATTGTGATTGGGAATTGTGGTACGTAATATCTTTTAGTTGTTTCGTGAAGTAATCGTTTCGAGTTTTCATTATGACTATCTGTTGCCGCCTGTCGGCGCTGGATCTCGTCGATTTGCAAGTCCTTGCACATCGCCACTTGCCGCTCGCCAACTTTTGTAAAAATATACAACATACATACTTCATTTACTTTGTACAGAGTTAAGTATATTATCAAATAACAGAATTGTTAAATCTAATAGTTTAGAAGCACATAAAGTGTTAGGCGATTGACGTGTTACCAACTTCACACCGGTATATCTGGCAACGCGATATTGCCAACTTTGTCAAATTCATACCAATGACAGCTGTTTATATTGTTTACAAGCTACTACAAGCATTTGCGTCAAAGTTTTATAGAACAAAAGTTATTCGAAATGGAAATTCAAACGTAATAGTGTGATTTCGTTATATATTTGAGAGGAAAATCACAATCAGCTATTTTTCGTGAGCTCAGGCTGTGAATAAAATAATTGTGTATTGCTCCATAAATATTTATAATCATACAGGCAGCATTGCCAAACGCTATGGTGGTGGACGAAAAAAACAGCAAACATCTCCTGAAATGGTTCGGAAAGTGAATGCTCGACTTAAACGAATTCCACGTCGTTGTGGTAATCAAATGGCCAAAGAACTGAAAATATCCCTGCGAAGCATTAGACGCATATTCCAAAATGAGCTCAATGTAAAGCCTTACAAGTTCCAAAAGGCACATGATCTCACACCAAAGCAAAAAAAAAGTTAGACTCGAAAGAGCAAAGAAATTGTTACGCTTACACGAACGTGGCGATTTTCCAAACATTGTGATCTCTGACGTTCATAACCTCTCAAAAAGATCGTGTCTACTTAGCTGAACGCACTTACGAAAGAATGGTTAAAAAACCATGTTGCACACTTCATTTCGTCCACACAATGGCATTCGAATTCGCCAGATGCAAATCCGACGGAATATTCAATCTCTGCCATTTTAGTTAGCAAGGTGAGGACTAAAAAATATGCCAGTATGGATGCGATGAAGAAAGCCTTGGTACGGGAATGGGTCAAAATACCGCAAGATCATAATTGTGCAGCATACAACTCATTACGATATTTTGAATAAGTAACAGTTCAATCGGCATTTCTGCACTAAATTCTAGACACTTGCTAAGGAGTTGCAGTCACAATAATGAATCGCTATTATAATTATCTTGAATAAAATACTTATAACAAATTTTTGTTCCAACCATCAGTTAAATAATCCTATTTCAGGTTATCACACTGAAACCATATGCATTAGTACAAACGGACAGACGGATGAACATGTCTCAATGGATTACTTTGATACGCTGATCATTTTCATATACATATCTTCATTAGATATCCGAGTAATGGCATTAAGAACAATATTTTTCCACAATAGTGTAAAAATAACAGAAATTATCACTTAAAATATTTTCATCAATTCTGTGGCTTCTAGAGTTCATTAAAATATTGTAGAAATGTGAAATCTTATGATAAATGACAATGAACATAATCCTAACCAATAAGACTGCGTTTTATATATTATTCAGTATTATATGATACTAAAACTACTGATAACCAAATCAATCTCTGTGTAATTTTCAGCTAATTTGTAATTTATGATAATTTTTCTTTAACTCACAAGAGTTAGGTACAATAAAATATGATTAATTTTAATCTAAAAACATATCTTTTGTTATACAATATATATTAATGATTTACTTATACGAGTATTACAATGTGATGGTGTTTATAATAATTTTTTATTATACTCTTTCAAAGTACTCATCACACATCAGTACCTAAAAGGATTTGATAAGCCATGAAATTCATTTTAATTCTCTTAATAAAATGCAATAATAGTAAGTGAGTGGTATGAGTATTGCGAGACAAAGAGTAATTGATCTAATTAAATTCGAATGTGTTAACCTATTTTCGTGTGCTTAAATAAAATTTATGTATGTCAATTTCTCTACATATGCTTATGTATTTGTATGCATATCTATGTGTGTGTGTGTGTGTGTGTAAGTGTATGAATATATGAATCCTATCAAGCTAATAGAATATGTTGACACAAATTTGCACTTCATCGCATTAAATTAGCCTGCTATTAACCTAACAAGTACCTGACAAATACTACGAAGTCAAGACTTTGTCGTAAATAAGAGCAAACATTAACGCACACGTGCAAACATTTACACACACACACACAATCACAGATAGTCATAGTCATATATGTGTATATGTATAGACTTATCTCAGCAAAACAAGCAGACTAAGAAATAAACAAGCCTATCTGATGTCGTCTTAAGCAACAAGGCTCTGCTTCTCTATTGGACATGGGACATGAAAAAACAAAGACCTACAAGCTCCAAAAATATGCCGCAACTTGACTTCAAATGCGCCAAATACTTTTACATTTAATCTCTTTTTTCCTTCTCCAACTTAGTAAATTTAACTTTTTGTTTTTTTTTCTTTTTGCAAACAAATAAAAGAGTGAAGACAAAATTGGCGCCGAAGCATAAAATGGAGTTTGGCGCAAAAGTCTATTTTGTGTAGGTCTTGACTTCTTGGCTTAGTCAATTTCATATTTGTTGTAGTTACTACAATAATAGTAAATTGTAGTTGTTGTTCTTCTTCGTTCGTAGTGTTTTTATATTTCCACTTATGTTGTTCTTTCAAAGAAGTACGAGTTGTGTTAGTAAGTAGGTAAGTAAGTATAATAAGTAGTTGTCGGATTTACTCATTTCGTGTATACGGGCAACCTGAGGTTTCTTTTTAATTTTCCCTTTACTTTCTTAGCTTAGCTTTTTGCATATTCTCATTTACTGGAAAATATGCATAGGGATTTCTTTTCATGACTTCCTGTGCGCGTTTTTACTTTTATGCTTGTATGCTTCCCTTGAGTATTTACTATTGTTGTGTGTACTACCCTTGTTGTTCTCCCTTATACTCGTACTTATGTACTTATGTTACAGCCTGCTAGGCCTGTTGTTCCAACATCATAGACCAGTTAAGTTCTTGTCGCCTACATCTGCCTTCTCCTCAATTCGCTTTATTCAAGAGTTTGTTATTTGTTCAGTTCCATTTTAGCTTATTCATTATTATGTTTATGTGTGTTGAAGGTAAAATTGTTTGCTTTTTTGTTTCTTGTTTTGCATTTTGGTAATCTGAATTATTTTGTATGCTGCATTTTAGTGGCAGGTCCTAATGCCAAAAACATTAATAGTAACTTTTATTTGATAGATGAAGAACACTGAGGCAAATAGAATTGAATAGAGTTTTTGGAGTTATTTCTTAGTTTTCAAATGTTCATGATCAAGCCACAGTTGATTTGTATAAAAAGAAAGATTAACTAACTTTCTAAGTAAAAATTTTTCCTGAAAATAATAATAAGTTACAATACTTATAGAAAATTTCAGTAATATGACTCTGTTTGAATATACTAGCTGGGTATGATAATTTAATGTGTCTGTACCGATCAATAGCTGTTTTCACATGGACCAAACATTTTCATTTATACCTTATGTGGCCTCTATAGCTTGGTTATGCGTTTCAAAGATAAATCCACAGGGACAACTGGTAATTTAACAGAATCAAAATAGTGAAACAAAAGAAAAGGTAGGATCAGAGTGTAAGCTAAAAAGAAGTGAAATCTATTTTAAGTGAAGGTTGAACTGATTATGAGCGGTTGCAGTAAGAGTATCAGGGTCAACAGTCCGCAGTTCTTCAAAGTTGAAACAGGAGCAGCCAACATACATACTTCAGCAGCAAGTTTCTTCATGGACTTCATACTTCTTATTAATTTAAGAAAATACGTCCACTTGTTACAGTCAAGAGATATGCTATTGAAATCGTTTCTTTGCTCCATACAAAGGATAAACTTGGTGATATGATAACAATTTCAATAGAGTGTGTCAAGATCGTCTTATAAAACCAAAATGTTTTATCTTCTCTTATATTATTCCCTTATCTTGTCATACAAGCATATAAACTCTCCCACTTCCCTGTACGCACGTCCGTTTGCTGACTGCCTGCTGCCTGCATCCATTGTCTTTGACAAGAGTTTGTTCCAAAAAGAATTTATAATCTTAACTTTAATTGAAAAGGAATTCTTCAAAACTGCTTGGAAATTATAAGAGGACAACTCTAATATCCAGAAAAATGATTTTTGTTAAACAAATTCAATTCAATATCACCACGCGTTTTTTCGGAAAGAAAGCATCTAAGGCCTGTCCTGTCTATAACCGAAGTGCGGGACTTTAACCACGCTAGAAACATCCGCCCATGTCCTATTGTCCCCCCGGAACTGTCATTAGATATTACGTCGTGAGGAAGGTAGGAGTATTGCTGCTCAAAAAACAGTATGTCCTAATTTAGTAGGTTGTTGTTTGTCCTTCCGTTAGGTCAGCTAAACGATCAGCTTGCGACCTTTCAGATGCTCTCTGCCTTCAGCCATTCTGAGGGAATACTTTATTGCGCCTGTGGCTGTCTTCACAGATTCTCAATTTATTGGTGACTCACACATGTGCGGCACAAGGTTTTCCACAGTCAAAGCATTCCTCTAACTGCAACCTCTCAACCTTATGTTCAGGTAATAAGGAATCATTGTTATAACAAATTCATACTCAATGTTCACACAAAAAAGTCAGGCTAAAGTTTCTAAACTTAGTCTCAGCAACTCTGTTCAATGCTAAGTTTTTTGATCCTGAGTAAGTTCAAAGCCATGCCTAATAATAATTACATTTTTAGTATAATGAAGATGTTCTTTCAACTTTCTCAACCTCAATTCTAACACTCAAATTTTTCTTAGTGTAATAGTAATCCAAGTGTGAAGATGTATTACTAACATTTAACTATATACTTTTATTTAGATACCAAAGACTTCCATTATATCACATTATTTCCCATTCTCCTTAAATTTGGTGCCTTTGCTATACAAGTTAATGTCTAGGTATTTGGATGCTTATCCCTATTATAGAATATACACACATACATGTGTGTTATGTAATCTTTGTATGTACTTATTAAGTTGCGTTGGTGTTTATTTGAATACAAAATATTTTCTTTATTTTTCACGGTATTTTTTATTATCCTCAGTTTTGTTGCTCTCGAAGTGAAATCACAAAAAGATTCTATTTAGGTTACATATACTCACATATGTATATAGACACACAGACAATCAGATAAATATTTGACTTATGTATAGGGATGTTATGTATGTGTGAAGCTTATTATGTTTATTTACAGTTCGCTAAATTGTTATGCTACTAAGTAGGTGTGACTTATGTATGCTGCTTGTTTACTTTGCATACTTTAAGGCGCACTGCAATTAATTATTTCATAGAAGATTTCCATCTTAATCAATTTTCATTCATTTCTATTAAGTTTTCTATTTAATTTCAAACATTTTTCTCATTATCCTAACAAAGCAACGTGCCATGGATGACGATGATGCTCTACTACTTTAAAAAAACAATCAACTTGTAAAGTTTTAATCTAGCAAAAATTACGTGGTAGTAAACAACTTCTTCTAATAACATTCTTCATTTTTCATTTTTCATTTTCTTTCTTTTTTTTTTTTTTTTTGAGTGGTTTTCTTTATACAAAGTGCAAGGATCAGCGCTCCAGGTGTACGACATTTTGGTATTTTCTTGTTATTTTTTTGTGTGGTCTCATTGTCCTTGCGGTGCTTTTCATGAAGAATTATACGTCATCCGTTGTTGTAACACATTCAGCAAAGCTCGGCAATACGTGAGATGGGGAAAAATCGTTTTAAGCACACAAAAAATCAACAAAATGGAAGAAAGAAAGGACAACTAAATGTGTTGAAAGAAAATGGTTCAACAAAAATAAGAAAACACTGAAAATAGAGCAATGATGACTTACTTGGATTCTGTATGGTTTTTTTTTTCTTGTTTGTCAAGTTTGTGTGATGAAGAATGATATGTTTCTTTCCTAGCTAAGTATATTCTTTTTTGAGGTTTTTCTAGTTAGAAGTTAGTTTGGTTTGTTTTTGGGTGTTGATGAACTTCTAATTGATTGTATAAGAAAAGTTCCAACAGGAGAAAAATGAAGATTAGTTTAAACTAAGAACAAAAAATGGAAGGACTGCATAGAATGTTAAAAACAATTGAAATACTTTAATGGTATACCTTTCAAACTTGTGCTAATTCCTATTTTCTAGTTACGTTCAGAAATAACACTTCTAATGAAGAAGGTTCGATTAGCCCTAGAGCAGTGATGGCGCACCATAAGAATGCGTGTCATATTTAGTATTGAAGTTATTGAAGTTTAATTTGGCAGAAATGTGCCTTATAAGAGAAATGGATCCATATGTTAACACGAGTCTTTTTATTACTGAAAGAGATTGTTCCCATTCAAGAAGCTTATCAACTCCTGTTTGCAAATTAGGTTTTGTAATTCGCTTTATGCCTAATGAGTCGGAATACAATTTGAAATGACAATTCATTCAATAAACACAAAAGTCAAATCGATTAGACCAATATAGACACTATGGCAGTTTTTGTTTGTTAGTACAATATATACATCACTCAATAAGTCTTCTACCTGATACATATATGGCAACACTGTCGGCAAGTCCATATCATATCCAGAAAGTAGCAACCATTAAACGATACATGCTTAACATTAATTTTTTTTTTTTTCGATAGATTATTTATTTAGAATCTATCAAAACAATATGTTGGCAGTAGCAGTAGATAGTAGGATGGTGATAAGGTATCTGGTTGAAGCGGGAGGGAAGATCCAAAGGATGACAGCGCTTTAGTCTGCAAAGCTGCTGGATATTGTCCAGGAGTTGCACTGTAAGAACGACTGAAAGCAGTGATGGTCTCTGCAACCGAAGTGATCTTGAGGTCGCAATGATTGACGACGTTGCGAACATAGGAGGAGACACCTACTACAGTGCGAAGAGTTTTGGAATGAAATCTCTGTATGATGTTAACATTACAAGCCACAATAGATCCCCATAACTGAATGCCATAGGTCCAGATTGGCCTTAGAACTGCCTGAAAGAACAAGCTATTGCGTATTGAGAGCTTCGAACTAGGCCTGAGTAACCAGAACAGACGCTTCAGCTTACGGTTGAGCTGGGTGCACTTGTTGAAGAGTGTTGAGTGCTCTATCCAAAGTTAGCCATAAACATTCGACGCTACAGGCCGTGGGGAGCATGTGTCAATCTAGACTAAAGCGAGTCTTGAATGTAAAAATGACATGAGTCGATTTTTCGGTATTAATTGCAATGTTCCACTTAGTGAACAACGATTCTAAGTCAGCAAATTGCAGCTGTAGCATACTGGATGATGCTATCGAACAGTCATCGGTTGCCAGAAATGCTGTATCGTCTGCGTAGGTAGCAGTAAGGAGGCAATTCATATTTCATACCGGCATATCTGCTGAGTACAGCATGCACAGTTTAGGATCTAAATATGCTTGACATTCTGACAATTAGTTTACAGGTTACAGTGGGCTTAGTGATAATAGTTTTGTAATTTTCAAAACAATGGATGAAAAGGAATTTTGTATATTGTTTTATGATAAAGAAAAATACTACGGAAGCCAAACAGTAGCTTGATAAGTGTTATGGAGACTCTATACCAGGGAAATTAGCTAGGTATATATAATTGGCTGGTATTCTGAATTCAAACACGGTAGTACAAACACCGATGATGCTACACGCTCCGTTCGCATAAAATCGGCAGTAGTTCCGGAATGCATAAGAAAAGTCCACAAAATAGTTTTCAAAGACTGTGAAGTATAGTTCAGTGAGAATGCTGCTACCTTGAAGATATCAAAAGGTAAAGTGTTTAGAATTTCATTCAAAAATTTGAATTGTTATTATTATTATTATTATTAAGAAGTAGAATAAAAAAAAATAAATTCTTATATTACTTAAAATTAAGAGCGCTAGCTTCCGTGGCTTTCAGCTCAAAAAAAAAAAAAAAAAAAAATTTGAATTGGTTTCGAAGTGGTAATCGCGTTGCTCACACCGAATAAAAGCTACAACGACCAGAGTGGTTTTTGTTCATCGTGTAACATGAGAAAGGTAAAAATATTAATAGCAGTAATTTCATAGCATCATTGGAGTGCAAATGAAAAAATCAGCAAAGTGTGAGTCGGAATCGCACACGGAGGGTTCCGTACCATCGTACAAGATTTTTTGCCGCAAAAATGAATTATGTATTCAATAACTCAATGCTCGAGCAACACCAAAGACAATGAATATGCATTTATTATGAAATTGACAAAAAGCTCATGCTACAAATATTAAATTATTGATTTGACTTATGTTTAGAGTAGAGTCTGTATTCATACTGCATATCATCATTGAGATCGGCAACTGTGAAAATTATCAAAAACAAAAGTGAAATATTCATATCGCCTAAAAGTACTATAAAAAAAAAGAAAAATTACCAAAATATAAAACAAAAAAAAATCACAAAGCTTCTTCACTGTGCGCAGTGCATATTGGAACACTCGTTTCTTGTATGGAAACACCTTTAATATTTTAACATTATTATAGTTTTAGTGTTTTTTGCTATCATGGCAATAGAAATACACATTCTGTAAAAATTTCAACTGTCTAGCTATTACGGTTCATGAGATACAGCGGAGTCGGACGGACGGACGGCGGAAGCTTAGTAATAGGGTCCCGTTAGCACCATTTGGGTACGGAATCCAAAAAAGTGCACAATGCTCCATGTCACAATTCGATGAAAACTATGATTAAGTTGAATGAATTACTCTTCGAAATGTTTCTTCACTATCCTTACTCTGTAGAACTGGCCCCCAATGCAGACATTAGCAAGATGTTCCAAGGAAAGATATTTGACTCAAATGAAGAAGTGATTGCCAAAGCTAAGCCCTATTAAGAGAGCAATGATAAATTATTCAGTTGGAGGAGCATTATATGGAACCACTCTTAAAGGAGATTATAAAGACTGGACATATCACTCACCAAAAAGGAGCTCTTCGTCTTATTATAAATTTTGGCATACCCAACAATAAATTGTTTGTAATCTCGGGATATGTAACAACAAAACACAATTTGTACAAACGAAAAATGCTACTTTTAAAGTGTCATTTGTCCAGTCTGTATACTCCTTGGAGCATATGTTGATGAACACAGTTGAAAAATAAATGGTTTTTCTTAGTAATGCCGCAGAATTTTGAGTCTCAGAATATGTAACGTTATAAACCCAAATATTGAAAGAATAGGACCCATTAACTATGTATTTATAGTATTAAGTCTAAGCTTATAGGTTGATATTTTAAAGAAAATAATATCATCACTTTTAAAATGCATTCAACATTCACAATTCACCTTAAAAATTATAATTTCTACTACATAAATGAATGAACTCTCAACTTCCTCAGATAGAATGTAAAAGAATTGTTAGTTCAGCTCAAAGGGAATTTATGTGTTTTATTAAAATCATATCCTGTCTGTATCTTTTCTAAATATATTTAAGTCAAAACTACTGAATAGAATACATAATCATGAAAAACTAAAAATCTATTGCAAAATGCAAACATTAACTTCCATATGCAAATTGATTTTTCTCTTTCATAGCAGCTTTATGTTCGAAGTCCATTGAAGCCAAATAGATACTCGTATAATTCCAACAATTTTCACACATCTACAAACAAAAGGTTGTTACGAGCAAAACAAAAGTATTGTATTATTTGTAAACTCTATTTCCAATCTCCAATTGGATCTCTCAATCGAAAATAGTATAGTAGTATAGCACCCACCCACATGGTACTAAATGCATCAAACAAATTTCAAATAAATGTAAAAATGCTTATTTTTCTTGTTTTTCGTTTTGCTTTTTGTGTGATTTTTGATCATTTTATATCTTTGTGTCTGCACATAAAAATTTGCCTGCATAAATTTGTGCAAAATTTGAACATAAAATATGCTTGTTTTTGATGTTTTTGTTTTTGGAATGATTTCAAATCAATCAAAAATAGGCGAGAGAAACAAAGTATCGGATTTGATTGATTTATGCTACACTTTGATTTTTCGTGTGTTTCAATCATTGCTACAACAGTAACAACATACAAACTACAATGAAATGAAAAAAGGATGAAGGATACAGCAAAAAAAAATAGTGAAAACAAAAAGCATAATCATGCAACCAAAAAAAAAAAAATATAAGAGAAATACTTTGGGCGATGTTGCAATCAAATATTATTGAAATGGGAAATCACTAACAGCTTCTGTGTTCGATATGTATATCTTTTGTGTATGGATATTTCTGATTTTAAATCATTCCCAAGAGCATCAGCTCTCTGCATTTGGCATTCATTTATTGTAATAAATATACGAAATACACCATCGATGATGATGATGATGATGATGATAATATTAATGATGATTATGCACATTGGCTTCCAACATCAATGCGATGCGATGCGAAGCGATGCTGGCGAATAACGTTTAATTAATATCGAAATGCAGGTGTAATTATATGAAATGAATAAAACAACAACGAGAACACACCAATGATAATGGTGATGATACATGTATCTTCTGTAAAAATCTTCAGCAATGCATATATAAGTATAGGCAGGATCTACTGAAATGCACTTGCATAGTTTTAATGAATGTGAAACCTTTTAAAATTCATTGAAAAGTTTTCTTAAATAACTTATTTTATGGTGAAATACTTTTATTTATATAAAATTTTTGTAATTAAAATTTCACCAAAAGCATTAATGTGAAAAGAGGGCCAAGTTTGTTATAAATGACGTTCGTAGTTACTGGCGTCACTGATAAAGTAACTGAGATTTGAAAGGATACCAATTTCCATATGAATTCCTTTAATTACAGCAATTAAATTATGTAATGAAATATTAAAAATGTTACTTTATTTTACATTGAGCTCAGAACTTTTGCATGTTTCAACAGTTTTGATAGATGCAATTTCGAACAAGCTTAGAATTTAACAATTTAAGTTGTTATACGCTATACTACAAACACAGTATATGTAGGTCTAAGAGTTTAGTCTAGATTTTTCTACTTTGTTGCTCTTTAAATATTAAATATTGCTTTTGATGGTAAAGAAAACTAGGAAAGAAAATGAATGCAATTATACAATTAATTAAATGGCCTTACTTCAAACAAACCAATCTTGCAAGAACAGTCAAACTTCACGCACTTAATTCGTTACTGGAAAACTGCATATTCTCCAAAATTCGAGGATCATATTCTATACAAACCGAATTAAATTTACCCGAATTTAAAAATATAATATATAAATAAAAAAGGTTAAAAATTAAGAAATTCATATTAATACTGCACTTTTATTGATTTATGCAAATTATTTTTAAATTTAAGATGTCTTTCCCTTCAAGAATCTTCATAGAAAGTCATATCTATCAATTGTTTAACCAAGGCATTGATGAAGTTTATCTAAAAACAAAAAAGTGTAAATGTTAGTAGAGATATTTTGACAGGTGAATCTGAATTTTCTGTTAACTTATCTTAGAAGAGTTTATTGATGTCACGCTGCTTTATATTGTCAAATCCTTCTCCACCGATAATTATGAATCTTCGCCGCAAATGGGCTACGGAAAACTAGTTTACTACTTATACAACTCCTGGCCACAATTTTTTCCAGAAGTTATACTATTAATGGGTACAAAAATTATTCCATTACATGTTTACTAAAATCTATATTAATAAAATAAGTCAGATCAGTTAAGACCATTTTATTGCGAGACCAAAAACAAAGTTATATAAAATGAATCCATATAAATATATATATATATAAAGTCCTATGGTTACACGGAGGAGCAAAGGGCCACAACAGGTTTCCTCCATTCGTTTCTGTCAAGCGCCAAGATCTTGATTTCGTTCCAGCTTCTGTTCGCCTTTTTCGAGTTTGCTTCCACGTTTCTCCTCCAAGTCTGCACGGATCTGCCTCTTGGCCAGCTTCCTTGCAGGTTCCAGTCGGGTGATGTCGTTTAATGCTCTCCTTAAAATATAACCAACCCAGCCCCATTTCCTTTTTTTTTCCACACGCATAGGTGTTTGGTTGGTTCTGACCCACAGATTGGAGTTTGATATGGAATCAGGCCAGAAGATGCGAAGGATTGTGCGGTGGCAACGGTTTGTAAAGACCTGTATGGCTTGAATATCAGAAGATGATAGATTTCAGGTTTCGCAGCTGTAGAGTAGAGTGGATTTGACATTTGTGTTGAAAATTTTTAATTTTGTGCGTCGTGTTATAATTGAAGAACTCCAGACTGCTTTAAGGGTGGCGAGTGGAGTGGTAAATGGTGACGTAGCCTATTTCTTCCAAATGTCAATCTCACATTCACGCGGTACCCTCTGTTCATCACAAGCGAGGCTCTGACGTCCGAGCAAAGGCGGTATAACCTTACCATCTGCGACTAAGGAAATGTTGTTGCACAAAGACAAAAGTTGGCTGCGTGTCTGGAAGCTAGAGTCGGCAATCCGACGCAAGAATCGCAAAGGTAGGGCTAATCTTAAACTCATCTTATCAACGAAACCACAGCATGGCATTCGATTAATAACCAAAATATCAAAGCTCCTAAATCAGCCTACTTCTAACAATTATCTACTTTCTACAGAAAGAAGAAAGTTCTTTATAGACTTTTTCTATTTCACATCCTTTTATAAATAGTACTTTATATTATTTCACATCTTTTTTTTCATAAACGTTCTGACGTGCCATGATTGGTTAACCAATAAGTGACGACCAGGTCATCTAGAGTGATCCGATTCCCGTAGGTAGCGAAGGACGATGATGCTTAACGCAGAGAGCGAACTCTCAGGCGAGAGGAAATTATAATACTAGAATAAAACGTGCATAAAACTCGGAAAAGATCATGTATGACAAAATCAGTTCTACATCTAGTCAAGGGGAAAGAGACAAAGTTTCTGGGGGTGCAAAAAGAAAGCTGATTTAGGAGCACAGGAGAATCTATGGTCCCAACAATCAATTTATGAAGAAAATCTGAAATATATTATTCCCTTTCAAATGAATGAAATATACATTTAATTTTTATGTCAATCGCGTCAAATTAACAAGTATATCGTAATACTTTTTCAGTCCATAAAAACAATGCAAAGATTGTGAAATTTATTTATTTCAGCAATGAATAAATGCTTGGCAGTAATGGTGTTTAACAAATTTAAATGTATTTTTAAAGTTGGTAAGTTCAGTTCTTAAAGCGATCATAATCTCTGACCTTAAATTCATATAAATTGATTGAAAGTCTACTTGCCACTACAGGCTATCTATAGAAAAATCACGTGTCGTGTAGGTGGAGCTGTTGTGGACATGTAATCTAAGATTGCAACCAATTGATTGCGATATATTCAAACCAAACAGCCTAAATTGCGATCAGAAGAAGATGCTATTATTTGGAAATTAAAATATTGACAACATCGGTAATGCATCTATTCTAACTGCAAGCTACATACATCGGTAGAAAACGTACAAAATGTGTTGACTTATATGTATACTTACATGAACAATGTATACCATTATTGCTTATTGTCGGCCCAACACCATCATATAAAATGACGTATATTCAAGCAAGATTTAAAACCATTGATGGAGTTAATCGTAAAATATTCTATATTCAGTAACATTCGTTGCTGGATGTATTCCTCTGAATAGTAAAAGCAAGGTTGCCTCATGCTCAAATTTTGATTTGGCTTGATGTTAAAATCCCTACAAGAAGAAGTTGATCAAATAATTTCAATACATTGTAGTCATAATTGATCATTAACTATAAAGACTTCCAATGAAAGAGTTGAAGAATGATGTGCTTATCACGTTACAACAATTCTTACTTACAAAATGTTTTTCGCTCCTGACACTTGTCTCACTTAAAACAAATCTTGATTATTTCAGTATAATCAGAATAACAGCTATGCAAAATAGGAATTCAGATTTTTGTTTATTTATATCTGATTTTCAAATTAATTAAGTTAAAAGACTGCAAAACTCTTTGGATCTCAAAGGATAATATTTTAAGCGAAAATCATTAAGGGATACATTAACATATTTTTCTTATTTTTCATACTCATGGAAAATATTATGAGAAGAAAAAATCATATCAGTAGTGAATGAAATTTTTAATTTACTTTCCTGTATGCAAAGGACTTGAGTATGAAATTCCAATGTATCTGACGCCATACTAATGAAGCCCCTTTTATGTATGCAATAGTCTTTTTATCTTTCTCATTTGTCACCACAAGGCATTCATTCATCGATCCACATTTGTTTATCTGCGTCGCATCAATGCATCAATGTATTCTGCGAAAGTTTATTCAATAATTTTCTTAATATTTATACTTTTAATATTTTTATCGCTTAAAGGCAATTCATGCATAAATGCCTTAATTTACATACGCACATATTGATGTATAAACACACATGTACACACAGTACGTAAAAATATTCACACACATTAATATTTCATAATATAAAATCGTAAATGAAATTTTTCTCGGAACAGATTTTCTGCATCATAAAATTATGCTCGAAGAGCGAAAAAAAAGCGAAAAGTTTCATGTTTTCTTTTTCCATTTTTTTGTAACCATTTTGTTTACCAATTATTTAACTGTCCATGTAATTGTTAATACATATACATATACAAACACACACACATATATATGTGAAAAAGCACACTCAGCGCTTTCACAATATAAAGTCAATATTAAAAGGAGGGGAAAAAAAACGAAAAATAAAAAGGAAATAAAAATATTTCCACCAAAAAAAAAATGCTCCTTGCTAAAGACGACGACGATGAACATTAAACGATTTCAACATTTTGTATATTTCATTTTATTTTATTTTTCATTTATTTTTCTGTTTTTTGTTCATTTATTTATTTCCCGACAGAAGCCAACATTGATTCTTAAATATGGTCACAATATAACAAAAATAAAATAAGAAATATATTGTACAAAAAGAAAATGCGGAAAATTCGAAACGACATGTTAAAATGTACACTTCCTTGGTATACACATAAACACAGCAAATATATTCACACTTTCATACAAACATACTCAGTCATCCATACTCACACTTACATTTGAATTCCCAGTTATATGTATTTATGTGAAAATATATTTATTATATATACAAATCTTTGTGTTGAAGAAGGGAAGCCTATAAGTGGTAAAACACTTTGCTTTGCCTTTCAAGCTGTTCTAAGTATATGTACAAAACAATGTTGCATATGCTTAGGCGTTGCAGATTTTTTTGCTGATATCACTGAAATCTGATTGCCTTTGTAGATTTATACTACTCATTGAGTTGATTTACACATACTTATGTATAAGGAACTTGAAAAATCTTTAAAAAACAATCAAATAAAACAAAAAATGATATATATAAAGGAAAGAAAAATATATAAAAGATATTTTAAATTTAAATGTAATAGATAAAAAATAGTTTAAATTTAATCATTCACACGTTAAAGCATACGTATATTCAATGCATTCGAACCATTGAGAATCACTAGTATGTAATTGTTCTTTGAGTTATAGAGATAAGAACATAGACTAAAAAAGATTAAGTATGTTTTTAGAAGGGAACAGTCGGTTTGTGCAGTATGAATGATATTAGAAGTTCAATTCATGTATAGAGAAGAAAGAATACATTCGTATTTTATAACTAATCCTAACGTTTTTAACGGGAAAACGTTTTTAAAAAGCATTCCATAACCATATCACAATCTGACGCTTTTTCAGATATGCAACACTAAACATGTCGCCAATACCTTAAATATATTTCGTGACTCAAAGGCTGTAGAGACAAGTAATTTATATCTTCTGAAAGTAGAGGAATATACGGTACCTGTAAGAGAAATTTTGTCATTACGCGCTTGGGTCATCATGTAAGCATATCTCTTGAGAATGTTTTGTTTTTGTGTTTTTGTTCTGTTCGTTAAATCTGAATAAATTGAGTTCGGTAGAGTGAAATTTTACATTCGCGTCATCGTCATCGCTTATTTTCGTTAGTACCTTTGTTTTACGATCACCAAAATTAAGCAATGTGGGGCGCGGTAACTACTCGGATTGGTTGGCGACACCGTGAGTATTATTAAAACACTGCTTATAATAATTGGCAATACAACAAAGCTCATTTTTTGCCAAGATTATTTTAGTTTCATAAAGTTTAATAAGCCAAATAAAATATGAAATAAAATGTGAGTGTGCCTATTACTCATAAGTCATTGTTGTTAAACATGTTGAATGAATCTTTAATTAGTCATAAGCATATCGATGTGTGCCTTTGCGTCAGAGAAACCTTTTAAGCAAAAAATATTACCTACCTCAATTTTATAAATACAGCTAGCGAACCCAGTGCACTTCGTTACCCCCGGCGTGATGTTAATTGCAAACATAATGTCTGATCCGATCCAGCTGTTCTGAGTCCATAGTTAGCATATAAACAGACATACATTGAATTTTATTATTGTAGATAGATATTATATGCCTGCGCGTTCATTGAGTTTAATTGAACTGCAAATAAATTTCGTTTGAGCTGTATTGTTAAACTCGATGACGTGTCATTCTTAAACTGTTAAAGGATTGATATTTTATGTGTGGTAATGTTGTTTTTTGCGGTAAATGAATGCAATTTTTAAAATTTTTTTGAAAACACACAGACAGCATTTCATTTTTATATATATAGATATGATAGCTGCTCATATGATTTTGTAATCAACTATTAGCTACAGAATTTAAAAATTAATTTGATTTTAAGGAAAATTTTCCATGTATGTACTATTTGACTATTTAATAAATAGACAGTAACAGGAACGAAACCAATCTCAGTAAATTAAAGATTGACGCAGAATAAAGTTATAGAATGAATTTACTTCAAGAGTATGCAGCAGGTTTCTGATCTTTGCAATTATGTAAAATACAATATATTGTAGTTTGAGAAACATATGCTGATATAGTATGTGCGAACAATATGGACTATTTAAGAAAAATACAATTTAAATGATAGGTGTCGTGAAGGTCACTCTCGCAAGTTGGTTACACTCCTTGTATAATGCTTTAAACTTGTTAGCTCGCTCGTATGCTACCATTGCGGCATCATTCATCGTGAGTGTCGGTTGCGCGGCACAAATATAAATAAATCATGCAAATCAATCGTAGGTATTTTGTTTAATAGTACAATTATATATACCATAATTTTGCTCAATAGTTTTCTATAACTTCGTACTTCTACGGTCTTGGATGTTTAAATAAAATTATATAATGTTTATATTAGCTGTTCTTTACACACGTTATCGGCGGTTATTAAGGTCTACAAAATTTAACCTGATTCCTTATGTACTTTCCTCTTTTTATATCAAGATTTGTCTGTTTTACAGTTTATTTTATTACTAGGATTGACCAGTGCTCGAATAAGACTACCTCGCTGGAAAAAAGACAGAAAGTATTTAACTGTGTGAGACAAACTCAATTTGTTTTTTTGATATGAAAACAACTATTGAGTATCATTTAATAAAGTTCGACCCTTTCGTTTATCGTATTTGCTTCTTATTTCATTAATTTTTTTTAACACACAATATATGTATATGCGTAAATATTTAATTGAAGATTACGGGCTCCCATTTATATATTTATATATTATTTCTGTACCCTTATTGCACACAACGACCCTGTGGCTGAATTATCGTTGATTCTTCTTTCTTTTATTTCCCCCGCGCTTATATACTTAAATTTTCCCACGAACATTGAAGTTCATGTGTTAATATAGAGTGTAGGTGTGTATGGCTTTCTTATAGTTGTATTTGTGAAAACTTTTAATTGTTTTTACGCCAAAAATACCCAACAGATTGGGCACATTTTCAAATGAAAACATATCGATTGGTATATTTTTTAACAAAATAGGTTGGATAGTTTAGGCGTAAAAATTATCATAAAAAACCTGTTCCGTATTTATATGATGATGTTTTTTTCATGTTACGAATCACTTAGATCTATTCATCATTGAAGTTGCAGATTCACTTGACATAGCCCTATACTGTTTACCTTCAAACACCGCTCATGAACTGCAACCCTAAATGCGAGAATTCAATTAGTCCATTCTAAATTAACAACAATAAAGTACAAAACATACAAAGTACTAACAACATCAAAGCGAATTCAGGACAATTGACAATAAGAACAACAAAGTTTCCAAGCAATCAACGCAGCAACAACAATTTCGATTACCACTGTAGATGTTTTGCTTGCACATAACTTTTGGATTTAAGTGCAAGTATTAAACAAAAGCCCGTTACAAAACAAACAAACACTGTCATTATCAGAAGCAAGTCAACTAAATATGGCTTGAAAAAAGAACGTCAACAAAATCGGACGCAAGTCAACTCAACTCGACTTTATCTGTTCTTATATGACAAAATGAAACTCGATCTTATTTGAAAACAGTGTCTTTCTCAAAACATGATCAATGATAACAAAAATAATAAAGAACATCAGCTATTTTAACTAGAATACTTTAAAGTAAATGAATAAATCATAGTTTTTACTCCTCTTCAGAATTTTCTTTTGATAGAAATATCAGTTGAGTATTCATGTTAACCGGATATTTGAAAGTCAATATGGTCATACTTAATCATATAAATTTGTGCTAACTTTATTCATTTTCTGGACACATTCATAATTAACATTTATTTGTGTTGTAAATATACAAAAGAATAGCTAAACTACTTAATTAAACTGCTTTAATCAGATGTGAATTATAAATATTTTCAATAACAAAAATTCCATAGAAATGTTCATACTCATATATCTCATTTCAATTTATTGTGCAAAACTCATTGAAATGAAGAAAAGGAAAATTTCAAAATAAATCATCATTTATCTATTCACTGATCCCATATTGTTCTTAGAAGTACGAGTATGCAATATAATTTTTTGTAGTTTTTATTTTTCATTTTCCATTAGTGTCTATCCAATCAAATCAAAAACAACCGAAATAAAACAAAACTTGGCAAATTAGTAGATGTTAGTAGAACAAAAAAAATATAAACAGGGGGATAAAATCCAAATTACATTCACACTTGAAGTGCCAAAGCAAAAAACAAGAAGAAAAACCTAAGTGAAAATCTTTATGAAAAACCAAACGAAAAACTACTACATACTACTTTCATACGGAAAAGCAATAAAAGAAGCTAAAGAGAAAGAAGAAAAAACTAGAGATAATAATAATAAAAATAATTTTGTACAAGATTAGATAAAGACAAAGTCAAAAAGAAGGGAAGAATGAAAAGAAAAAAGGATAACTGAACTCAGCAGAGCTGAGCTGAGTTTGCAAAGAAAAAGCATAATTACGAGAAATTCTCATTTATTTTCGCGCTGAATTAATTAAAAGTTCACTTATGCACGGAATTTGCATAAAAATGACATTTTAATTGCGCTTCATTTGTGCTCTTTTGCAGTGTAAAGCTGCTTCAAAAACTCATCTGATGGATGTATCTGTTTGCAGGTAATGATGGAGAACAAAAGAACTTAGTATATTGTATATGTATGTACTATGAAGCAATAATAACTGAGACAACAGACAACAGGCGGTGTAAGTAAAGTGCACTTAACAAGGACAAGGACACTCACATTGCACTCGAAACGCACTTTTAAAGATATAATGAAAAATGATTGCAAAGATTTTAAGTTTTTATTAAATGTTACAAACAAATGAAACAATATTAAATGTTAACTTTGATCACACTAAAGATTACGCACACTTCACATGCATAAATTAATCTTTTAGTTATTTGATTAAAGATAATTTAATCATAATGAACTTAAGTGAACTTACCACTTATTACGAATTCAAAGATATTTTCAATGCATATTTTATCATTGTCTGCTACATTATTTTGTAAATTATACTACTATTATTTCGGATAAGTTCATGGTAGTTCCTTTCATTAAATTTTATTTTATATTTCAAGTTGTTTTAAAGAATCAACTCAAATCACCAATGTCATGAAGTTATGAAATTGAAGGAAGCAATCAAATAGAATCAAGTCAATTCAATGATCTTTACAAACTCCTGTTATAGAAGAGTAAAAATCATTTGGTTTTACATACCTAATTGGCTTTAATGGAGTCTAAAATATCTAATTACAGAACTATCATAGATAAGATTATATGCACAATTACAGATGTCTAATCCGTTAATATAGGATCCAATTAGAATTTTCTGTTTTTTTTCACTGATAAAAAAAGAGCAATTGTTATATTTCATTTCCATATCAGAAAATTTATGAACTTCTTAAACTCGTATATTGTAAAAACAAAACAATCAAAAAAAAAAGGAAGAAATATACATAGATTATCCTTAAATGAATCTTATATAGTGACTCAAAAATACCAGTAACATTGTGGACCCAACGCCATAAATCTTTACGCTTAAATTTTAAAAAGATTATGAAAACTATATGGTGCTGTGGAAGATAAGGCAAAAGTCATTTGGTCTGATGACACCAAAATTAACCGCTTTGGTTCTGATTGAAGGCAGTGGACATGGTAAATAAAAAATGAAGCCTTCAAAGATTGCAGTGTTAAGAAAATGCTTCAATTTAGCGGTGGAAATCAAATGATATGCGGTTGTATGAATGCAAATGTTGTTAAAGATACCATGTAAATTAATGAGCATATCATGCATGCCAATCAGTATGTTGCATTTTTGCTCGTTGCCTTTTTCTATTTTTCCAACACAATAACGATCCCAATAGTGACAAAACAGTTGCTCCAAAATAATAATGTTGAAGTACAATACTTCATTGGCCACCTCAATTCCCCGATCTTAACCATCTGGGTTGAGCTCAAACATGCTTTGGCCAATCCACCAGGCGACCACCCAAATTTTCGTACGCCGTGTAGAAAAGGCTAACCTGCTTGAGGAAATATCTCACAAACAAGTGAGAGCAACAACATTATGGATGAAAGCGATACAGACAACAACAAACAAATTTTTCGTTGCACATCTTTGGAATAGATGATGTTCACTGAGAGCGGAAAGAGGTCAAGAGACTGTGTTGTTGTTCTTATTGCTTATTTTTTAGTTCAAAAACAAAATCGTTAAGTTAATTGAAATAGTCGTCGTAGCTTAGCAAGCCGGGTTCTCTAGTAAATATATAAATATTATGTATCTCGGAAATGCCCCTACCTTGACGTATTACTGGGGTAGTTTAAGAAAAAATTCGAAAAACTCAAATCGTAAAATCGAAAAATCCAAACCAAGGTGTGCAAGTGATAGGCTTTCTACAGTGAGTAAAAAGTTGGGTTCTGAGAACACAAGCAGAACTCTGTGCTCTGACGACAACAACAACAGGGAAAACGAACGAAATTAGTTGTTGTTGTAGCAGTCAGAACACAGAATTCTGGTTGTGAGCATAAACTCAGTGAGATGACATGTCTTCAGTATCATATTAAACAAAATACTTATATTATACTAAACAGGTAAGCTCCATTACATTCAATGGTTGGAGTCGGCCTTGATTACCATTTATACAGAATTGTTTAATGACCAAGGACGACTCGACTGACTGATATGGAAAGTTTGAACCACCATTTAATAATCTAATGAGTTAAATATCAAAAATCCCAAATCATGAAAAGATTACACTCTAAACTATTCACCTAACGTACAATTTGATCAAAAGTTTAGAGGCCATGTTTGGTTAGGTGAGGTAGCACTAGTTTTTTGAAGTCACCCATTGATCATTATAACATCCTGATAAAGTCTTATAGTGATATTATTTAAAACAATTTAAATTTTGCATTTTTTATTAAATATTTTCAATTGGATAATTTCATAATTGTACGCCAAAATTGTGAATGCCAAATTTTAAAATTTTGTTTCTCAAACTAAAATATTGGAATATTTTATAATAAAGAATATTTACAAAGTTAATGAATCTTGGCATCAACCTTGTAGATATTCTTTAGTAATTGTTCTAAATGCAACTTTCCTCAAACTTTGGCAATTTTTCCACAACAACTCCATGGCCTTTGAGAATTTGTTGTGCAGCCCAAATGCCAGCACGTATGCAATAATCAACAGGCATATGTTGTAAGTATTGTGCTAGAAAACAGCCAATAAATGCATCTCCGCAACCATTGGTATCTATAATATCTTTTTTATTGATTTTTGGTACAGGGTACTCTTTGACATGCCCCTCATCTGTAAATAGTAATACTGGACATGTCTTATCCGTTAACATTACCATGCGCGGATTCAAATTCTGTTTAGGCCAGCTTTGTATTTGTTTGCCAATTTCGAACAAATCACGAGTCTCCCATTCCTGAGATTCGGCAAAGGCAAGTGCCTCTTGCTTGTTACCAATTACTATATCGGCATAGGGCATTACTTCGGCAACTGACTCTTTGTGTGTATGCATTACAAATGCAGCACTTAGATTAAAGACAAAAGTACGTTTATTATCGCTGCAATAATTTCCCACATTAAATGCTGTTGCTGGCGAAACAGCAAGAAAGAATCCCGTAATATAAAAGGTACAAGCTTTTTCAAATCTGCATTGCATTGCTTCGGATTCCAATTCTTCTTCATCGAAGAAAGCTGCTGCTCCTAGATTAGCAACTAATGAACGAAATTTACCTTGTATAATTACTGCACATGTACCCGTTACTTTGTCCTCCTTTATTTGGTAAAAGGTCTCAACACCATTGGCCTTAGCTCGCTTGGCTACTAACTCGCCAAACTTATCATTGCCAATTGCTCCTACAAACGTACTACGAAATGGTTCATCCACAATCCATTGGAAGACACGCATTGAATTCTGGCACGAGCCACCTGCCGAGTATGTGACTTCTTCCATTGTAGTCATTTCCTCAAATAGTGGCATGTGTTTTTCCTCAGCCAAAATGGCCTCATTATTATTCAGATTATATTTCTCAAGCAACAGACTATCATCGACTTCAACGGTAATGTCCAGTAGTGGGTTTCCAAAACCAATTAGTGTGCCTGCTGGTAGCTCCATTGTTTCGTAACGTTGCAAGAATGAGGTGTAAACTGATGCAAGCGTAAGTTGCCTCACTAATAATTTGGGTCACAAGTCCTGTTGTGCGCAGCATTAAGTATGCGCTTTTGTTTTCTTACTCCATAATTTCTATCAAGAGAAACACATTAATAATTTTGTACTATTTTAATTTCAATAAATAATTTTGAAAATATTTTCAAAAATTACTTTTGTTTTTTTGATTTAGAATTTAGAATCGTTGATTACTACAATGCATGTAAATAATGATCCCATTCATTTTCAAGGAATATTATTGTACAAGATCAGACGCAAGTCATCTCGACTTTGACAACTTGCTAAAAGAATGCCGACATAGTTCGATGACAAGTCAATTAAATTATGTTATAATTTAAACGATCTGTATAAGACAGTAAGAGTCGACATTATGATCGGACAGTATTATCTTGACTTTCCTAATGATTCATCATATTACTTCTACTACTACTACTACTAACTTACTTTAAACATGAAAAACTTATAAGTTGGACTGTCCCAATATTATAATAGCAAGGGCTCCTGTTCTTCTTCTCATCTTTATAAATCGCCATTCTATGGTTTTTAAGAATTTTGCTTGAGTTATCCCTTGCAAATAGTAAATAATGAAAGGAGTGGAAGTATATAATTCCGCACTTGAGAAATTTATGTCATAATGTGCTATATTATTTAATATGACATATGTATAACATACCGTTTCTCGTCTTTTGTGTTACATATTCTCAGTCCGTTGGATTTATTGTATTTTTGATTGAATGCATTCGCAAGCAAATATTTCAAAGTACCTTTGACAATTCACTTCATTTGTTGTCGAAAAAAAACCAAACAAATGTATTTGGAAATGATGCGCACTTTGTTCATTCAAAATTGCAAACACAAATGTAACGCATGAAAAAAATCAAACAAATGAAATAAAATGCATCGGATTTACTTTAAAATATTTGAAGATCATCCAAATCATTCGTAAAGGTTCTGCTTTGTTTGAAGAAATTTGCATGTGCGTCAAAGAGAAAACAGGCGATCAATACAAAAGAGACAGTCTCCTTCGTCGTACGTTTATTTTTTTTTCAACACTTACAGAGTCACTTATCAGCTTAACCATCAGCTAAGGAACGACTTCCATGCATTCGTTTGTTTTTCGTTTCATTTATTTGATTTGAAATTAAGTTTCATTCGCATTTGGTTGGCATTTGATATAAACCATTTTGTTAGTCGACCAAGTACTTAAAACGTGCTTCGCTCATAATAGAGACCTGCACCGGTACCTTAATATTGTACAAGAAGTATAGAGTAGTAGTAAAGTGTATGCACTGAAGTGAAGAAGTGCGAATGGATTAGTGCAGGTCTCTAGGTCATAACGAAACAAATGCCGTGCTTCAAATGCATAAGTGCTCTATTTCCTATGCAACTTGTGTCGACTTTACATTACACTCTAATCAGTTTGCGACGTAATCGGCCGAAAGCTAACTATTGCTTTCTTGATGATCACTAATGAGATCGGATACTATTATAAAACTCTCTTACCTGATAACTGAAAACTGAAAAGGTCAGACGTTGTTTTCTTCTTTCCTTCCCTTGATTATGGTTTTAAAGAATATTTCTTTGGTTAACCAATGTAATTCTTTAAATAATTTTTTATTTTGTGACCTTACAGTTTGCAAAATGGAATAAAAAAATGAATGTAAGATGTTTATAATATTACTACTACTTTTGGTGGTCCAATATGCGATTACGTTACAATATAAATTCAGCTTCATGTCGGCTATTCCCTGAGCTTTGAGCATTGAAACCAACGAGTAACTTTATGTAACCCCAAAGAAAAACGTCTGAAAGTATAAAATTACATGATCTTGGCCACCAGTTGAAGCCAACGGAGCGCATAATGACACGTCAATGGAACCTTTTATATAATATGTAAATTCTTTCATCAATTGTGTGTGGCTATTTAGGCACCTGTGTATTTTCCTAAGCCCGAATGATCAAATTATCTTATCCATTCAGGCAACTGGCATCTATACGAAAGATAAAATTTAATCGTGTGTTGACATTAGTTCTTCAATACCATTCAATAATTTTTAATTTTTGTTGTTTCTAACATCATGAATAATAAATGGTAGACCCAAGGGCCACGTCTTTGGTTGGACCTGTCACAATATTTCTGCCTAAAGAAATGTTAATTGCAAATTGTCAAGCTTCAGATGAAGATCATATTTTTAAAGAAGATTAATCCAAACCTTATCTAAAATTCGTTGACATAATATTTATTTCTGAAAAATAGATAAATAATGTGTTACTTTTGTAAATGATTATCATATTATTATTTTATTGTTATTAATTATTTTTATTACTGTTATATCATTAAACCATTTGACATTTGGACAATTTGAATGGTATTTTAAAGTACCATCAGATTTATTTACTTACTTAAATAGATCATTTGGATTCTAATAGATCTTTACATATCATTTTGAGTATCATAAGAAATATTTATTATTCTAAATTTTTCTCAAATTTATTTTACGTAAATGCAAATTTCTATTCGTTTCACATTTTGTGCAAGGAGTACATATCAAACAAATTCTATCAGCATGTTTTGTCATTTTGGTCAGTTTATTGTCAATTACTTATCAAAATCAGAGACAAAATACATACACTCAACTACAATAATGGAACAATGAAATAAATAAAAATTTCCGAGTTTTATTTTTTTCATTTACTTTTATGGTTCGCCATTTAGCCAACCTTCAGTCTGACATTCATTCCTCTCACTCAGTCAATCATTCAGTCAGTCATTTAGTCTGTCACTAATTCATGGTTGGCCATTGATGCATGCATATATGCACTAAAATAAATAGTGCAACCGCATCATAGTCCGATGTATGAATAGTCGGTTGGTCAGTTGGTCGGTTGGATGGTTGAATAGTTGGATGAATGAATAGATGAATGGATGAATGAATGCCATCACCAGTATCGTTTTGTGTAATAATCATTTATCAGAATTGACAATAGAATCAGGTTGTTTTTTTGTTTTTTATTTACAATCCATTTATTTATTTGTTTGTTTGTATTTTTGTTTGTTTGCTTCTCTAATGATGAGTTTTTGGCATTTAAATGCAAAACCGCATAAGGGCATTGGACAAAGAGTATATCAGAATATTAGGATAAACTGGGCGTGTCGGAGTGAACTACTATTGTACAAATGTCATTAGATACAAGTGAATATTGGATTTGTCAATGTTTACATAAGAGTAATCGAAACACAATTCTACTCCTTTTTTATGTTTGTTTTTGTTTTTGTGTTCTGTAGAAATGGAAATTTTAAAATGATTTTGTTTATTTTTATCTAATTTTTTCCATAAATAAATCCTTACATTACACTATCTATCCCAGAGCTGTGAAAAATGAATGTTGTAAAAAGGGCTATAAGGTCTATATTGAGCTCCTTTCCTCTATAAAGAATAACAATATGTATGGACGTTACATAACTGCCAAAACATCAAAGACTGACTGATTGACTATTCACGAAATTGTGTTTGCATTCAAAATTGTTGATTCTATCTCCATACTAACTGTCTCGGCACCAAAAAAATCGGTCAAATAAGAGTCAGAATCGCACACGAAGGGTTCCGTACCACCGCACAAGTTTTTGACACTATGTATGCAAATTAGTTGGATGTAAAGTTTGTAACTCTACCTTGAAGTTATGTACAATTAAGTAATTTGTGTTTGTCGCAAAAGTGAAATATTTATCACCCAAAAGTATGTTACAACAAAAAATTAACCAAAATGAAAATTTGGGTTTGTATGGGTGTTACTCTTCCTAGGAATCCTAAGATCTTGAAATTTACATGGTTAGTGAATATGGATCTCAATTTATAGTGTCCTAATTTGAGTTCGATTAGATAGAAAACAAAGAAGTTTGTCTAATAAGAACATTCATTTAAATTTGGGTCTGTATGGGGACCCCTTTATATTAATTTATTTTTATTATTTGTCGTTATACACGCAATTGACTTACACACTCTGTGATAATTTTAACTCTCTACCTATTACGGTTCATGAGATACAGCCGGAGTCGGACGGACAGCGGAAGCTTAGTAATAGGGTGCCGTACCCAAAGGGTGCTAAGGAAAAAGAAAACTCGAATAAAGAAAATAGATTGAAATTTTTTCACAAAAGTCAACAAAAATATATTACATTTATATATATTACTAATATTAGTACACCCGGCGTGCTTTGCTACGGTCCCGACGTGATGTTAGTGCGTGATGCTGTTCTCTGTTTTATTGTAGTACATTGCGCAGCAATTGAAATAATTTGAAAAATCAGGCGAATCAATCAAATATTGACTTAATTATCTGATACAATTAACAAAGGCGACTTGATTTATTTGTCTCTAATTATTTGAATATTGTTCATACGAAAATACAAAAATTGCGATTTAAAAATATTGGGTGGGGAAAGGAGGGTGAAAAATACCTTACTACCTATTCTCATACCTACCAAATATATATAAAAAAATATTATGTTTAGAAAACCATATTATATGTGCCTCATGTAAACATTAGCACAAAATTCGACATTCGTTATTTCGAATTTCGAGCAAACGCGGTCTTATTCCATCTAACTGTAAATCGCTTGAGCAAACTTGTGCTTGTTTATTTACAGGGCCAATTTGTTGAGAGAATTCCCTTTACAACTAAAATTCATCTATAATAATAGTGTTTGCTTCCTCAAAATCCTTCTTCATAAGAAAGCCGAAACGGTTTTTACTGAGATCAACTTGACTCAGAACGCTTGTACAAATAGTTTTTCAATTCGTTCTAAGCACGTACATTTCAAACCCATCGTTATTTTCGTACAACGAACTGAAATCTAGTATAAACACTTAGCATTTTCAAAAAGTTTTGACACGTGCAATGTTGCCATATGGTATAATTATTTGTCTTTATTATTATTTCCTGAATGATTTTGTGAATTATATATGTATAATACCGTAATATACCGAATAATTATTGCAAAATGTTTTTAAAAATCAGGATAATGATTATACATTTAACATTTTTTTTTGTGATGTTGGAGGATGGAGTGAGCCACATGATATTTTATGCATATGGCAATTTTACACCAGCAAATTCGTTCTCTATAAGAACGCAATGAATTCGCACGCAAAAATTCTTCTAAATCAAGCCAATTTCAGTGAACACCGTTTCGGCTATCGTAGAAGCGGGGTATAGATAGTTATGTGCAAGGTTTCCGGCACATCTATCACAATAAAATAGCAACAAAAGTGAGTGGACAAAATAAAAAAATAGCATTGTACAACGGTTAGTCATCTATAACAACACAAAGTACATGTCATTATGACATTTTACCTATGCTATTGCCATGACTTCAGTTACCTGATATAAAGATCTTACTGAATACGAGCAAAATTCACCGAATTTTGAGTTTCTCGTACTTGAGGTCATACTCATTATCCGAATCTACATAAGTATATGAATTCTGCGAAACAAAATAATTTTGTTCTAACGCAGCACAGTCCAAACGACGGAACGTTTCGAATTGTTTCATTGTCTTCTGCCTTTGGTTCGATACTGTGTATCGCCAGCCTTGCCTTCCGAATGGGAACTGCAATTTAATAACCTACAATAATTTAGTTTTTACTTGACTATTTTGAAATAACATAATTTGTTTTTTCCTAATAAAGTAGCCTGTTATATTTTTAAATAAAATTCATATTTCGAGATTGTGAAATTTTTTGATAATATCAAATCATATATTGTAAATTGTATTTGTAAAAATAAAACTTGTCGTCAAGAAAACGTCGTTCACACAATGTCTTGGTACAATGAGCAAGAAAATAATTTTGAAACGAATTATGCGATGGTTGGACCACAGGAACCCATTGAATTAGCGCCCTTCATCAGGCCCACTGTTCAGTATAATGAAAATGGTTGGGGTCCTACTGGAACTCTCGATATGGATATGCCATATCAACCATTTTGTAAAGGTGATCGTGTTGGGAAAATATGCGATTGGACAAATCCGAGTGCTGCCGAGAAGAAATATCAAAATAAGTACATGTCTTCGTTCGGGGTTGGTAACCAATATTCGTATTATCATGAAGATGACGAATCTAGCTTCCAGCTAGTGGATTCGGGGCGCATAGCTAAGCAGTCATATCAACGTAGTCGATTCCGACCCAATGTTCGTAATATACGCATGATGCGGAACAACCGAAACTTCCGTCCAGGTTATAATGCAGCCGGCCTAACACAATCACTGCAGAACAAGAGCAACAAGCAACGTGATATGCGACGGTCTTTTGGTAAAAAGTTTAACATGGCACGCAATGTGCAGCAACGTGTGCGCGAATCTTCTGTGGTAGTGCGCGCAGATTGGGTTTCTATTGAAGATATGGATTTTCCGCGTCTATTAAAACTATCGTTGCCGAATATCAAGGAGGGCGAGGACATAGCAACAATTGGCGCCCTAGAATACTATGATAAGTTGTTTGATCGTATTAATGTGAAAAATGAGCGTACATTGTTAAAGATTGATCGTGTGATTAATACACCGACAACAACAGATGATCCAATTATAAGACGTCTGTCGAAAACTGTAGGCAACGTCTTTGCTACAGAAGATTTACTAGCGACTATTATGTGCGCTACACGTTCCAACTACTCGTGGGATATTGTTGTGGAGAAGTTAGGTGATAAAATCTTTTTGGATAAGCGAAATAATAAACAATTTGGTTTACTTACGGTTCATGAAACTTCTGTGGAGCCACCACAAGATGAGGAGGGCTCTATTAATTCCCCACACAGTCTTTCAATGGAGGCAACATTCATTAATCACAATTTTGGCCAGCAGGTGCTTAAAATGGGTGATCTTGAGCAAAAATATAAGCTGGAAGAAGAGAATCCATTCCAGGAACCTGGTGTACAACTTGCCAATGTTGGCTATCGTTATAAGAAATGGGATTTAGGCAATGATGTTGTAGTGGTAGCTCGTTGTAGACAAGATGGCATATTGCAGAGTCCAAATGGTGACTTGCAATTCCTTTCGATTCGTGCCCTCAACGAATGGGACTCAAAATTGGCAAATTGCGTTGAATGGCGTCAAAAACTGGATACACAACGTGGTGCTGTTTTGGCCTCAGAGTTACGTAACAATGCTTGTAAGTTGGCTAAATGGACTGTGGAAGCTGTGCTTGCTGGTTCAGATCAGCTTAAGTTGGGCTATGTTTCACGTGTTAATCCAAGGGATCATTTACGTCACGTCATCCTTGGTACACAGCAGTTTAATCCCCAAGAGTTTGCAACACAAATCAATTTGAACATGGATAATTCATGGGGAATCTTACGTTGTATTATCGATTTGATTATGAAGCAAAAGGATGGCAAATATTTGCTTATGAAGGATCCCAATAAGGCCGTGATACGTTTATATGATGTTCCTGACAACTCATTTGAAACAGATAGTGAAGATGATGATTATGCAGATGTCGGGGATTATTCATTTACTATATTGGGAGGCTTGGGCGAATCGAAAGCTTGATGATTTTTGCTGTCATTCATATAACAATTTTTATTAATTTTTTTTAATTACTGAGTTTAGAAGAAATAGTTAAAAATATAAAAAAAGTACACAAAGAGAACAATTTAAATTGTCTGTTTATTGAATCTACATATGTGTTTCCTTGAGCATCTTGTTGACAAATGCGCTTGACTGACATGTTACAATGAAATAAATACAATTTAAATTGAGTTCTTGACCAGATGCACAACAATCTCTCACTCTTTTACTTTGTCTATTATGAAAAGGAAAAGATAGTGTATAGTAGTATGAACAAATGCTCAGAACATCAATCATTGTGGTTTTGAATAGAAACCAAAAAAACAAGAAAGAAAGAAATAAATGAATTGTAGTTATTTATCTCCTATTGTGTTGTTATTCTTCAAAATATGTAGTATATAGTATTTTGTACAAAAGGACATTATTACATGCATTCATTGTCCAACCAAACCCACGTGTGAAGAAGAGGACCATGACCTATGCACGAGTAGGTGCGCCCCCAGAAACCACCCAAGTGACGACAACAGCTTTCGTTTCTTGCCTTGATATACTTTTATTACTACTATTATACTGTTTGCAATAAATCACAAATTGAAATCAATCACATTCTTGACCATCATCTTCTTCTGTACTGAGTTTAGTTTGCTTGTTTCTGGTTGAAAATTGAAAAGTTAATGCAAATTTAGTAAATTTTTGTACAATTTTTGTCAATAAAAGAAGAATTTTTTTTCAAATCAAAATTTCGAAATCAATTTTAGTTTATTAAAAGTGAAGATTTCAAAGTGGAAACACATGATAAGTCAATTGGAAGTGAAGATAGAATAGTTTCTAGTTTAAATAATAAATTATATAGCTATGAAGTGAGCAAACTATGGATAGAATCTAGAAGAGTAGAATATTTGTTTGATATGAAGGGAAGTCAGTATGGATACAATAACTATGTATGCTGTCCAATAGAATTATATTATTTTGATTAATAAAAATAGAAGTTAGTATGAATACAATAAAACTGATTATTGTCAAATGGATAAAATGTTCTAAAATCAATACTTTAGTCTAGTCCAAGAACATGCACTTACAACGATCGTTTGTTCTCTCACCAAAATCTTCTTACTGCTGAACTCTGTAAGCATAGCAGTCGCAGAAGTCTTAAAAGACTTCGCACTGTTGATCTGTCAACGTCTTTAATAATACTTATTGTAAATCGAGTGCGAATGTATGAAGTGTATGTCTTAGGGTAAGTACACACTAGGCGAACTCAAACAATTGCACGCAGCCTAATTGATACGGCCGAATCTCTGCTGCGTTTGTTCGTTTTAATAGGCGAATACTTGCTGTACTCATTTTACTTTGATGCATGTAATTACTGCCAGTTGAGTGAAATGATTCGCAAGCAAACGAACGCGATTTCGTTCGCCTACGCTTCTGCTTACACATTGATTGAACATATGCGTTCACTCTTGTTCATTTGCGTTCGTTTGCCTAGTGTGGACTTACCTTTACAAGTACATCTGTATTTGATCAGCGTATTAAATTTCCAATAATTAAAAAACTCCGAGGACTATAAATATCTTTAATTTCTCAAATAATAAATACATTTTTAAGAAATATCTTTGAAAAGTTTTCATATTAAAATATTTCCAACTATCAAAAGTATTACTAATACATTTTTTTATATACTTAAGAACTCTACATATACTTGTGATTGTTATAACCATAAATATCTTTCATAATACACATAAATTATCATATTAACCCACGTTTTTTTTTTTTGTTTTATAAAAAGAATAATAAAATTCATTTTATTTTTCATTTTATGGCATTGTATTTTAATTGGCGACATTTTGAATTCATTTGTTTCCCTGTTGATTTCTAAAACAATTTCCTAATAATCATTTTAATTGTATGCTTAATTGGTCATGTGGTAAATTTAGTTTTTCCATAATTGGACTATTCAAGCGTTTAAGTTTTTCGTGTACCCTTAACAAAAAGAAATGCTAAGTATATTAAGTTTAGCCAGAAGTTTGTAATAGAACAAAATTATATTCAATAACCACTTTTAAAAAGGAGCCCAATCGATCTAGTTACGTTAGTCTGTTTATATATGAATTCATTCTTCAATTTATAAAATTTTAAGCTGAAACTGTGCATAGCATCTTTATTACATAACCAGAAAGAAGGCCAAAGATTTAATACTCTTCACGCTCCCCCGGGTTGCTTCACTATATTCTCTCTGTTACAGTTTGAGTATCAACAAAGAACACAGTTTGAGTGGCACACTTTTGTACAATTACTTTTTAAAAGTTTGTCATTTAATGTGGGTTTGTATGGGCGATCCATTTACTGAAAACCATAAGATCATGAAATTTACATGTTTGATGGATATGGAACAGAAACTTACAGAAACTTATAGTGTTTCGATACGTTAAAAAACAAAAAACTTTTTCTAAGAACATTAATTCAAAAGGTGGCCACAAATATACATATGTATATACTTTATGTCGTCTGCGATGTCTCCTTCTGTGCGTTACAAACTTCATGACAAACTTATAATACTATTCACTCCCGTGAAGAGTATAATGATTACATGATTGATTTGTTTTGTTTGTGTGTTTATACATTTGTTTCATCATATTCAAGACAATTGCGTGAGCTAAGATAAACATGATATCTTATTATTGTTAAGAACTCCTACCAAGGAGATCTTTGCGATAAAGTCTTTTGAACTGACGGCGGGTTCTGTTGTGTGTTAGGCATCTTGCCAGGATATTTGGGTGTTTTAGTAATCGTTAATTGTATCGGCTGCTGAAAAATTTGTTTTCCCCAATCACCGTTGGCATCATAAGGCCACGATGTAATATGGTGTTCCTAACAAGCCACGGTGTATCAGTTATGCGTCGTAGGGCCTTGTTTTGAGTAGCTTGAGTGATAGTATGCTGTTCGCATGTAGTAGGTAGTCCAATTTACTCATTTTTGGATTGTAGCATGATGTGACATTCTTCACATGGGAATGCCAAGTAAGGCGCTAGTCCAGGATCTGACCTAGATATCAAATAGGATTCACATGATGAATGATTCTAGAAACATGTGATATAACTAGACAAGAGCCACGCCACAATGTGTACTTGCATTTAGCGGATTTATGCCAATGTTCCATAGCTTAGCTCATGTGTGAAACCGCTGTATATATTTTTGGGTCATTTCCGCTGCTTCAATGGGGGAAGTGGAGTTTAAAAGTGTGGAGGTCATCGACCACCAGCAAATTATCATTTTGTGGCATTGGCATAACCGCCTTGAATAACGATTATAGAGTTGGCGCAAGAACACTGCCCTTCGGTACTCCAGCTTTGATGCGCCTAATGCCAGAGTCTACATCACAAACTCTTACGAAAAAAACTCTATGCGTCAAGTAGCTCTTGAGCAGAAGATATTGCTTACCTGGAAGAAGCCTTATCAGCTTGTTGAGCAGTCCGTCTATCCATACTCTATCGAACGCCTGCTTGACGTTTAAAATACAGCAGAGCAATACATTTTTGCTTTAAACGCACATAGAATGTGGTGGACAACTCTATGCAATTGCTCTGGTGTACCATGATGAACTCAAAAGCCAAACTGATGGTTCAGAATGGCATTCTGGACGCCCCACATTCTGCTGTTTATTTGTTTTTTATAAATTGTTCCTTTCATTTATGTTCATTTTGAGATCTTAAACTGAAATTTTTCATGGTATCTTCATATATCACTCTATTCTATGATTTTATATGAAAGAATTTATACCAAATAATTTTATAATGTTTATAATCAAAGATGTTCTTTTCTTGTGATTTGGTATAAAATAATCAATGAGACCGAAGTTTATTGTGTAGATTTTCTTAATTTTATTTCTTGAAATTCTTTTAACAATGAAAAGTATATTTTTCATGATTGCATAATTGAATTGTTTTGAAAGTTTTCCATTTATTATTTAATTATTTTTCTTATTTTTTTATTGACTACACAAATGTTAATTTGAGTTTCTTTATCTATAAAATGAATAACAAACTAAAGATATATAGTAGATTCTTACAATCAATCATACTAACATGTGGCACTTTGTTTTGCTATCATGTGGTATATTGTTTTAGCATGAATTGACAAAAGTTTTAGTTCTTTTTGTTTTCATTTATGATTATTTGAAATATTTCATTTTATTTTATTTTCGCAACCGCAATTTGATTTAATTACGTCGTTATTCCTTTGTGTGTTTTCTCGTTCGGCTAAAAGTGTGACAAAAAAAAATGTACATTTATAGAAGAAATACCAAAAATATTTCACAGTCCAATTTGCATATAACATTTTGTAGGCATTCGTACGAGTATAGGCACCATTACTCACAAACAGCAAACACATGCACATATGAATGTACATTGTACATATGTCTATGGCAATGAATATGTTGTAGTACTTAAAACTCAGTAGTACCACACAAATTTCACAAATGTCTAACTACAATACGAGAGTAGAGATATGTATCTAGAAACATGGAATACATATACTAGAAAGTGTATTTGTGTATCTATGGAAAATTATTCAAAAGCACCAAAGTGCACATGTGCCTCAACGAAAAATCCAATTACGCTTGTTGAACGCTACAGAATGGAATATTTTGACAACTATTCAATGAATTTAATTCGAGATTTGCAAATAGAATTCGCTAACAATTCAAAACGAGTCCAAAGCCATCGATGCCACCACCATTCATACACATACTACATACATATACAATACTGTGTTGTCTGTCTGCATATGGAAGTCGAAAGTGCAACTTTTTACCCATTTTCACTCAACCTTCCCGACTAACTGACTGACTGACTAACTGCCTCCCACATGTCTGTCTATTCATTCAGCTGCATTTTGTAGGAGAAAAACGAATTAGAAATAAAACAGAAGTTACTCAATTGTTGCAAGTGCAACAAAGCAACTGCATCCAACAGCGAAAAATCCATGAAAAAGATATGGCACAGAACAAAAAAAACAGAAGAGTAAACTTTGTAGATTTTTCCTAACTCTTTTGTCTACTTACCCACCACTATTCTATCTTTATCACTGTCTACTTGTGTATCTGCTGGGTGATAATTCGTTTTCTGATTAAAATGAAATGGTTTGGCCGACGGCAAGTAGCATAGCAACATACTACATACTAAGAAAGACTCGTTGTCATTTCTGCCAAGTGTCGGAGTCATGATTACTATCGCCAAGCTGTGAAGGATTTAAACAGCTCTTGGGTCACAGCTGAGACAAACTCAACTCAACTCAAACTATAGTCGAACAAGCCAACAAACTATGCATGAATAAGTTTTTCTTGTTCCAAATTCGAATCTTATTCAAATTTCTTTTTTTTCTTTCATTTTTCTTGTTCTTACTTTTTCTTCTTCTTGCTTAATATTTTTAAACATTTTTCAAACTTTTCGTTTGTGTCTTACATGGTTTTTTATTTTCTCTTTTTAGTTGCAAAGTAATAAATTTTAAAGGAAAAACTGGAAGAATTCAGTAATATTCAATATATTATGAAGTCCCCTACATGGGTAGAGAATTGGAATTAGAAATTGGTAAGCTCCCTTTACAAATTGATTGATTGGAAATCCCAACTGTTTAAAAGGAAATTTTACTTGCAAAAGTTATACTCGTAGTATCCAAATGCAAGATTTTATTAGGGGTTATAATATTGTTTTGTATCAAAACACATTCTTGATCATATAAACTTCGGTCTATTGCAATAAAACGAAAAACTGATTTTCCTTACTTGTTTCAAGGTGTGTTTTTGTATTTTCCAAGAGTTTCCTAGCATGGCAGTGATAAATGTCTTTTGTCAATTGATTAGTTCCACATATTTAGGTATGAAGGGTATTAAATTGTACAAAAAACTCTGAACAACAAACTAATTTTCCAGGAACATTCCAACATTTTCTTTACTAAGACAAGTTTTAGATTTCCACCTACAATTTCGTTTTGAATTAAACTTATGTACTTTCAATAGAACTTTGTAACAATTTCTGGTGATATTGGAGACACAGGTCTGAAAATGTAATTGTGATAAATGAAATTAATTAAGGGAATAGGCACCTGAAATCATTCTTATTGGTTTTCATCTTCTACCTCTTCTACATCTTTCTTATTTTGCTAGATTTGCATTGTGTTTAACCTCAGTTCGAGTCTTGGACCATACCGGTAATAGTGACTTCCAAGGCCTAGGTTCTTAATATGACTAGGTGTTTATCCATCAACCACGTTGTAGATTACTAAATTCCATGGATTCTTTCTATTATAATGAATGATGCAGTTGATAGACTTATATAAGGTAGGTCACAAAGAGTGCACTATTTCATTTAAAAACAGAAACACATATGTTGTGATCAAGTTGTGATATTTTAATTGCATTGTAAATTGGACATGTTTCGATTAAATATTGAATAAAATATACGGTAAATGGTCCCACATGTCATCCAGATCCATGCTGTCCAGTTGAGGCCATAAGAACTCCTGTAACAAATGCCGTTCACAGTCACTGCAATTCGGGTCTCATTTTAAAAAAAGTAAGGCCCAATCGCGATGACTGACCAAAATCCCCACCATTCAGTTGCTCGCTGTGGATAAATTGCGTGAACGACTATGAAAATTTTGTTTGTTCACAATAATAATGCTTTCTTCTTTTGTTTAGCACTCAATTTTCAATAATCGGAACCATCATAGGTTACATCTGTCAAATTTCAGAGTTGTTGGTATAAAATTACCCAAAATTTTTAATACTGTACTCTAATTGAGACACCCTAGACATAACGAAACCGATGCTTTATTCGAAGAAGTAGATTTCTATATGAAAGTAAGTCAGGCTCACTTTGAATAGCTTTGTGCCGATCTCTTCCGTCAAATATTGTACCCAGTAAAGAAGGCATATAATGATGCTAAAATGGACAAAAACTAAGTCCTGAATATTGTAGGTGGTGGATCCATACGTATTCCTAAAGTCAAAAGTATTTTTCAATAGTTATTCTGTGTCAAGAATGTCAACTTGTCTATTAATACTGATGGTGAGGTAGTGGTCTATGGTGCAGCAGTGTAAGCGGCTATTCTAAATGTCGATACTAGCGACATCAAAGTTATCGATGTTTCATTGAAATAATCGATGGTTTTTAAATCGATGTCATCTGTGTTCGATTAATCGGATAATCGATTTTTCCGCTTCAGATATTCGATTTTTACGCTTACTTGGTATTTTAACCCAGTGGCGACCAAAATGACGGAATTTCTTTGATTTTTTTGGGCTGCTCTTCCGCTATCCTTTTTTCTTTTTTGCTCGCCAATAAAGTTTACGGGGGAAATATTTTTTTTTGATCGCCACTAAATAACAGCCGTTTCATACTTAGAGTTGGTTGTTTTCATCTTCCCATCGATTAATCGATTTTTTAAGCAACAATTAATTGGTGTATCGATTATTTAGTAAAAAATAATAATATAATTGATGTCTCTAGTCGATACAAGCAGCTAAATTCAAGATGTGCTCCTAGTGTTTGTTACACTTCTTTCATTTCATATTGAAACTGCAGGCGGAGTAAATGGAAAACTAGTTTTTTCATTAAATTTGTAAATCACAGATGATTTGCATTTATCTAATCTACTTCTTAAACATCTATAAATCTAAAACTTGAAGTAAACAACTTCCTTTATATCCATATTTTCATTTATGTATACGCACCCCTCCATAACAATGTAGGTAACAAATATTTCATTGAACCGCAAACAAAAATTTAATTTTAGTTTTACTGGCTTAAGAAAAATTATCACTATTGTTAGAGATTTGCCAAGTAGCCTTCAAAATTTTTGTCTTCCCATCATCATCATCATCAGCATCATCTTCATCCTTATTGCTTCTAGTTGTTAGTGTTCAGAGCTCATTGTAGTGCGACGATGCTAAATGAAATTTGAATATTTTCGCACCAAAACTGAAAAAAAAAAAAAAAAGAGAGAATAAGAAAAAACAAAATCCAAAAATCATATAATTTACATTTAAAAAGGTAAGGACAAGTTTGCACAAGGCACTTGTTCCTTGGTCATGGTCCGGTGTCTATACTAGTAGTATGGTATATCTGTACAATACATAATATATAAATTTCAGAATGTCGCCTCCAATGCTGATGCTGTTGTTTGTAATGAAAAACTTTTTTGACAAATGATATTTAAATGAGGCTACAACAGAAGTAAAATGTGCAAAATACAATAAAAAAAAATAATAAAGAATGGAATGACAAGAAAAATCCTGAAAAAATTATGACAAATGACAGACCAAAAGTCTAGAGGGAGAAAAATATTATGACACAAGTTGCTAAATCAAGAGAGAAAAGAATAAAAATAAATAAAATATCCTGTAAATTTGGTCAACTCTTTTACTACTCACTACTACATCTTACATCTGATGGGAATGGTGATGATTATGATGATGATGATAATGATGACCAAAATTCAATCAACTTCAACTCAAGTAAAATACGCTTACAAAATTCTACGAACAAAGTTCTCAATTCCTTTAGGCCAAGTATTTAACATTTGAACTAAATAAAACCCACATTAATAATACCATGAACGAAGTGTGGTGCGCCTTCAGCTAAGTGAAAAGGACGAATAAAAAGTTTCTTGGTCTTGATCCTTACAAAACTGTGTAGAAACCAGAATCAAATCTCACATGGTTAAATGAGATATATTTATATGCGATTTTATTTTATTTTTAGATTTTATTACTAGCACTCGTATATATAAGTTGTACATATATTTTCTCTTCCTTAACTCACTTAGTTTGAATGAGTTTTTCAATTTATCTTGCAGTTTGTAACACAATAAAAGGAGGATTCTTTCTTTAAATAGTAGGTAAATGGAAAGCATAGTGAATTTGATATGACTATCAAATTGTAGTGTAATTTCTCTAAAATAAATCGGCATTGTTTTTTAGATCTTTTTTAAGAAATTAAATAAGAATTTTGAATGAAGAAAACCTTGATATTTTAAGGAAAAGTGAATACATGTTGTACATATTTAATGAAATTCCAAGAAGAATTCTCATTTTGATTTTGTATAGCTCAAAAGATTACTCTTTTTCAATGGATCTTTTTCAATTTCCCTAGTTGATTAGTGTTGGGTATAATTTATTTGACATTCACTGAATTTTTATTATTTTTTTTTTTTTTTTTTGATTTATTTTACCAATGTCAAAAATAAAATTTTACTTTGAGTTGCATGAAAACTTTTTCTTTGGAATTTATTTATATTAAAATACACTACACATCTTATTTGAAAGTGATATCTCCCCCAAATGATGTATGATACACATGTATAGAAAGATGAGGGATTTTTTTATTGAAATTGATTAGAATTTAAAATTTGATATCACCCTTACAACTGTTTTATGTTATGCATAAATAAGTACACATACATCATATAGCCTTATAGAATTTCATTAGGATTCTAAAGATATTCTATGTTAAAAGTGCCTTTCTTAGATATCATGATCTCTCAGTCCATGTAATCGCTTCAGAAATCAATGTGTCCGGTCTTACACAATGGATCGATCACAATAGCAGAGCTCTCTCTAGAGAAGGGAAGTGTACGGTCACTCAGTCGCTGTGTTCATTGTACGAAGAACAAGAACAAAGCGCTACCGAGAAAGAAGAATTGACAATCAGTCGCGTTGTTCTGAACCATCTTGTAATACCCGTATATTGAATGCCAAAATGCATGTCCTTGCACGATCAGTCCAAATTAGTGTTATCAATCGTTTCAGTTATTTGTACAACACTGAACACTTTTGTATCCATATTGTTCGTATTTATTTATTTATTTTAAAACATATGTGGTAACATAAAAACTCAATGATGAAGATTGTTTTATTGCAATCAGTTTAGCTTTGGCGCTGAAGGAAGAGCGGAAGAATAGAAGCCAATGGAGTAAATTTACTTGTTTATGACAACTTAGAAGTAATAATACTAAACTTAAAGTAGAAAAATAACATAAGAAATGAAAAAATATAATATAAAGCTGATAAAAAAATGAACTAGTTAAATTCGCCTCTGACCCGGTGGGGGGATTTAATATACTTCCTAGCTAGCTTGGCTCCTTAAAAGAAATTATTTGTCGCAATATATGTAATGAAGGAACTTCTCTTAGAACCATTGACTTTTAGCCGTTTTGTCATACTGCTGGTATTTTTTCAAGAAGGGCTTTGTAAACAGTTTCCCTTATGTGAAAACGTGCGTCATTTTTATCCCATAAGCAATGATAACTTTTATAGACATCTAAAAACTCTGAAATATAATCATGATCCATAACACACATTTTAATTTCATAACAGCCATTTGCTGTTGTTAACTTTTTTACATTTATCGTTATGTCATCGAAATGGATTGACCAATAAGCTGGGCCATCAGTACCAGGAAGAGAATGAGAGTGGACATTTTATACTGAGCTTTCTTTGGAAGAGACTTTAGGGAAATGCTTGTATTGTATCTTTAAGATCAGGCATGATAATCCTCATATTAAAAACGATCTCATCATCTTGTTGCCAGCTTGGCTTGGGAGAAGCTTATCCTAAAAATCAGCAGAAAAAGCAGGTTAAACCCAGCCAGGTCAAATAGCGACCGAGTTCTTGGTTAGACTAGACTCCATTTCTTTGCGAATACGTGCAGTGAAGTTGTCAAAGTTATTAGTTAATATACACTTACTAAAAACTATAATATTGTATAAACACAAAAGATTAACAATTTATAGAATGAATGTGGAAGTAGTGAAACTGAAAAGATCTGAATAAAATCTGTAAAACTAAAAAGCTGATTATCTATTTTTGAATTAAATTTAAGACCTCCTGTTTTCTCACACAGCTCAAAGTGCTTGAACCGTTGCAAGGGTATATAAATATCGACTTGACTGATTTCTTTCTATTGCATTTCATTTATTTAAATTGTCACACAAAAAAAAAACACCATGATGACAAAAAAAAATACTTTAATTCGCAATTTGTCGCCCTTAAGCGCTTAACTTTTTACTTAGCTTGAATTTGTGGTTAAACACATACTCACATAGAGACACACACACATATACTTTAGTATACACAAATTTAGTATGTCGTGTGTATATGTGATTGTATGCAAGCTTACGACAAAAAAATGCTCTTGAGTTTGGAGTTTAGAAAACTAAATGGAACAGTTTGTTAAATGCCTTTTAACAGCGTGGTTAGCCGAGTCGAACTCAGACCTTGAAAAATGTGCTATGCAATCCGAGTGAGTGAGTATGCACACCTTCAAACAAAACTACACCCCCACATTGCCAATGCATGCATGCATGTATGCCATTGACCAAAGAGACTTACCTAGTACCGCCACTAACGTCATGTAGTATGACGTTAGCTCATTTACCGAAAAAATAAAGAAAAATAACAACAACTCCAACAGAAGCACAGTTCAGTGCAGCTTAGTTTAGTTCAAGTTGGAGAAACAACTTCACCCATTGAGAAGAGAAAAAGTGAATGAGTAAATGAGTAGAAAAATTAGGGACTAAGAACAAGTAGTGGATGAGAGTGACTCCAGAGGCGAACTAAGCCATTTGATATCTCGGGGCGGCAAAACTAAATGACGGTACCAGTTGGTGATCTTCCAGAACTGAACTAAAGACAGAACAAAAAAGTATTACGTTGGCTTCTTCTAGAGATATATAGAGACATGATTAGAGGCCCAGGACCTGATTTAAAACTAATACAGTACTCGAGATTTGGAGATTTCTATAAGACTCATTTCCCCGTTTGTCCGCTAATGAGTGACTGACTAACTGACTGAGTGAGTCAACAAAACAGCAACGATCAACTTTTTTCTATGTGGCATGGTACATTACTTTGACTTACAACAACAACAACATCCACAACAATAATACAAAGTATGTATTGATGTATGTATGTATATATATGTATGTATATGTATGTGCCTCCGTGTGTATGTATGCATTAGTCAAAAGTTTGCGAAATAAACTGTTTTAATTAAATATTTGTTGTTGCTAGGAAAAAATTCAAATAGAAAAGTTTTCTCGAAAATATTCCAACCATGTTTAACGATTGAAATTAGAGGGTATTATCTATTTGAACAATATGTTATAAGTTCATCGAAATAGTAAAGTTGTCAAATAAAAGATCAATCTTTTGATTTTTATTTTTAGAAAATGAAATACTTAAGTTTTATAGCTTGTCAAACATGATAGATTTTCCGGATTGGTGGAGTGCTTAGTCATGTGGTCAACATAATCGATGAAAAACTAAAGAAATGTGTTATTATCAAACATGAGTTAACAAATCCTAAGTTAAAACTAATGGTCAGTCGTCGAAATAGAGATATTTCTGAATAAAGAAAAGATTTGAAAGTTATGCTCACTGTTTTCTTCCATTTTATTGCCATAGCTCATGTCACAATATCAAATGTTTAATAAATAAATAATAATATACTATAAAGATTACCTGAAAGAGCCTTAATAGCATCAATGAAATACACATTGAGAGAGCTAAAGATAAGAGATTAACCTTAGCATATGTAAATAAATATTAAATGTTTTTTATACCAGAATATCGGAGGGACTGAAATTATAGAGTTTATTACAATAGACCCATTCGAAATCAGTAAGGTGAATAGATCCCGTACTTCTCCTAATACAAGGTGGCGCAAAAGAAGTCATCCGATGTTGTTTGGCTCTTCTAAATGAAAAACTTCGATTCTGTTTTTTGATTATGTTTATTTAGAATTAATTGTGTTAAGTCGAGAAGATGATATCGGACAAATGGGCGCCGTCACAATTGATTGCCATACGGGCTCGTTTTATGGCATTTTCCATCACTTCGGCGAGCGTTTCGGGCGATAAATTCTCGCATTCGTGTCGGATATTTTCCTTGAGGGCTTCCAAGGTCTCAGGCTTGTTGATGTAAACACGGGACTTCAAAAAACCCCATAAAAAGAAGTCCGGGACCGTTAAATCAGGCGATCTGGCGGGCCAGTGCAAATCGCCAAAACGCGAAATTAAGCGACCCGGAAACGCGTCCTTCAGAATGTCGGTTGTGGCTCGTGCAGTGTGTGCTGTTGCTCCGTCCTGTTGGAACCACATGTCCACCAGTCCTAATTCGTCCAGTTCGGGCAGAAAAAACTCGGTCAACATTGCCCTATAGCGCGCACCGTCCACTGTTGTCGTTTGACCCGCGGCGTTCTCGAAAAAAAATGGCCCGATGACTCCTCCAGCGTGAACAGCGCACCACGCAGTCACTTTGAGCGGGTGTAATGGCTCCTCGTGCATCACTCGCGGATTTTCGGTTCCCCAGAAGCGATAATTTTGCTTGTTCACGTACCTGCTGAGGTGAAAATGAGCCTCATCGCTCATTATGATTTTGGTCGAAAAATCGTCCACTTCGGTGTCGAGATTGAGGATAGCTTGGGCATAAGTTACGCGCGTTTGGCGGTCGGCAGGCAGCAGCTGATGCACGGACTGAACTTTGTAGGGGAACATGTTCAAATCTTTCACCAAAATTCGTTGCAGGGACCGCCGGCTGAGGCCCAATTGCGTGGCACGTCGTCTGGTCGATGTTTCGGGGCTCATTTCGACGTCCTCGGCTACAGCGGCGATATTCACGGCAGAACGGGCGCTCCGGGGCCGGCCACTCTTGGCAACGTCTCGTGTGGTCCCATACTCTTCAAGGTTAGTGGCTAAACGGCGCAGTGTTTGCGCAGTCGGTGTCGGACGGCGGGGAAATCGGCGACGGAATTCACGCTTCGCCAACACAACGGACGAATTGTTACGCAAAAAAATAGACACAATTATTCCGCGTTCTTGGGGAGTGTATCGCTCCATGGCTTATTCACTTGTGTTCTGTATCTGTCTAGTCCACAAATGTCAAAACAGATTTGACATTGGTGGCCATTTGCAAAAATGAGAGCATCTTCCAATAGGGTGATTTCTTTTGCTTTTACTTCAAGAGGGCTAGTAGAAGGCTCAGAGCAAATAAGTAGGCATTAAGGCAATCTAGAGGAGCAAATATACGACTTTGAATCGCCTTGCCATGAAAACCGTAGAGTTCTCAGTATTATAGAATATTTCACACGTACACCATGCCAGCGCATTACTCGAACAATTAGGAAAAGCTCAATAAATGATAGATTATTAAGACAGCTTTGCTTTTCCGATGATTAGGTTGCGAACCACTAGCTACTTCACACATGAGTTGCTTATCAAATGGTAAATATGGAATCGATTTTTCAAATTGTTTGACACTTTGATAGAGTTCCTGGAAAAAAAAAACAGAATTGGGCAACAACCTCATCTGTATACATTGTTTAATGATGTGAATCTCCAGCTTCAAAGCAACAACTTCAACTTATCTAAAACTCAAAAATATTGTTGCTGCTTTTTTAGGTAAACTGCTAATGTACAATAGGAATATCAGCAAACATGAATTTAATCACTTTCCTAATTTATCAGGAGCATTCGGTAACGATGACTTGCTTCTTTACTGTTAACACTAGGAGATCCTCCACGATGATTTTTTTTAAACTATTTCAGGACATTTTAAACTGGATGTTGGATCCATTTTCAAATGACAACACAGTAGAATCACCACAGATTGAAGAAAAACTCATACCACACAAACCAATAATTTTGGCTGCAGAATCCAATCCCCCAACTGTATAATGAGTTATGGTCGGTTGTTCAACGATTTCTGATAACATTTCTATAGTTGTATTCGTAGCAAGAAACGCCATAAAAGAAATCGGCAACATGTTTGTGACCGCGCCAATTTACGGCTGTTTTTAACTCAATTCAAGCCTGATATTAACAAACTCGTCAAAATGCATTATCCTACATCCTTCACATTAGCGCAATTCCTCTCATTGAAGCATTTTTTCATATCGAAATACTATATCGATCACATCCTATAATAAAAATTAAAAATTATACTAGCAATAATTGTTTTAAAGTTTAACTGTAATAAAGTTTTGGCTAATTGTATCTAAAAAAGAAAAAAGTAAAGTAAGATTTTTAGAGAGCACTAGAATTCGAAATCTTCTTAGTAATTTTATAAGCGATCAAAAACATATGTAAGTATATGTTTATATTATGTCTGGAAACTTTTCAATAGACGCATGTACGCATCACTGCGACTAAGTATCTGTTTAGAAAAACCATTTGTACACTACAAGTTTAGTCCAGTTTATCTGAAAAGTGGATGTGAGGAAAATAAAAAACTCCTACTCACAAAAAACCTAGTAAAGGAGCTGGCTACACTTTGAAATTACGATCTTTAGGTCTTAAACAAATAGTTTAATATTATTTGATTACTTTATCATTTATTGTATCTAGTGTATTATTGTCTACATTCCTTTATACAGAAAAGATAAGCTTAAATTATATAAAATTCATCTTATGAAAATAAAAACCAAGTGTCACACTTCAAGACCTCATACAAACTCAAACACATTATGTTCTATGCTACAACTACTATGGGTATGTTTACCAATCTCTATTTCTATTTCTATTCTGCTGCTACACTACTATTGCACTCAAACCAAAACCAAATAGCCAAACAGAATTTACAACATTGTAAAAGCAGCAAGCAACTATATCAAAATCAACTTGAAATGCATTTTTCTGACGCCAACAAGTGTTGCACTTGATCTTTTTCTCAACACTTTTCCCAGAGACGAACTCAATGGACAACAAAACGGACAGACAAACAGATATTCGAATGAACAATAGAATGGCCAACGGCGGCCATTTCAAGGCAAACCAGTTCATGCCATTCTATTGCCATTGTATTGACTAAGTATACATACTACATAGTAGTACAAAAAGAAGAAGAATGCAAGGATACGATGGACTATAAGTAGAAATACAAGTGTATGTAAGTTATGCGAGGCGTATGAGTAACTAAGTAAGTGAGTGAGTGAATGTGTGAGTAGGTGGTTAGAACAAATATATGCTTTTGGTCACTTGCACAAAATGCACTAACAAAAGTAAACGCATTTCTTCATACACAAAGATTTGCACTCACTTCATACTACTTAGATACGCGTACACATATGTCCGAACTACTACATACTACATAGTAAACACATAAGAGCTGAGTGAAATCTGCTCGATCTCTCCTATACTTCATTCGACTTCACTTCACTTCATGTAAGTGTATGGGAATATAGTTTGAACGGAAACTTGGCGTATAGGAATTGATAAAAAAGAAATCATCAGAAGAATTCAATTTGTGCGAAACTTTGTGCAAATAGACAGAAAGAAAGAAAAGTAAAACAGTAAGACAGAGCACAGAGTAAAGAGAGTAAGATAAAACAAAAAACAAAAATTGGAAATGGAAGAAAAGACAACAACCTACACAGATTGTTAACATTACACTGAATAAGTATATCTATATATCTATCTAGTATTCGAAGATACTAGTACTTGCTTGCATCCGTTCGATACATTTGTTCTTTTGTAGGAATTTCAAACAAAATATTCTTTATTTTCTCTTTGATTGTCTGACTGACTGTCTGTCTATTTAGTATGGTTTGCTTGGTTGGTTGTGCTGTGCGTTGTGTCCTATGTCCCATGTCCTGTGTCCGGTTTGTCTGTCTCATGTTGTTTGTAAAAGGACAAAAATAGATACAACCTAATTTGTTGAAAATAATATAAAACAAATTGCAAGCAAAATTAATGCAACAAAAACAAAACTGAAACTGAAAAGAAAAAGAAAAACCAAAGAAACAAAAAACAGAAAATACAATAAAACAGAAAAGGAAAAATAAATCTTAGAGAAGAGAAAAAATGAAGTATAGAAATTGTGTTGTACTGTGAAAACTTTCAAGTTGCACTTAAATCGAATCCTGAAACAAAGTTTTATTTTATTCTCTCCTCTGCCTTTTTTTTTTGTTTTCCTTTCTTCAAACAATTGGCAGTGAACATTATTTCATGGCGGTAAAAAGAAAAAAAAAAAACCAAAAGAAAGTAGTAAGTAAATGTTAGAATGTGTACACATTCACCAAAATCAAACGATTCCTTAGAACATAAAACAGTATTTAGTTTATTTGCTCGCTTCTTTCTCTTTATTCTTTTATCGGAAATTTATGCTCTTTTAAGCAGATTTCTTTCACGATTTTTCACTAATAATCAAAAATTATTTCCTTGCTATTACAATGAATTTAGTGTATACTTTACTTATACTCGTATATCCAAATTAAATAAGAGATAAGAATTTTGCATATTTTGAATTTTTGAATATGTAAAGTTCTATTCAATAATTCAGGAAAGAAAAAATCGATCAGCAAATCAGCATATTTTCTTTAAACAACTTCTTTATTATTATTAATATTTTACTTTTTCAGGCTTAAAAAATATCCATAATTAGGAATTTAATCATTTGGCTTTGTAACCATAGAAATATGATGTTTGTGAGATTCCCTAATCAGACATCTTCTCTCATACCTCACTTGTGACTTTATCCAGAGAAGTGGTCTAGTCTGCCACTACTACTAAATCCACATCTCTAACAAAAAATTGTGCACCTTAAGTAATTATCTCAATTACCGATAGTACTCTCGATTGGGTTCCATTATGTTTAAAAATTATTTCCGTCTTAAATGTAGACTAAGTTGCACTGAATTTGGAGGTTACAGCGCATCTAAGTCTTTAAGCTATAGGAGATTAACATGACATACCATTGCGATGAAGGCAGATTATCATCCTCGATTTGCAGCCGAACCAGCAGCTTATGTATTAATGTCCGGTGTATTGTGTTTCGCTTTATGCTCTTCGACGTATGACTTCATTAAAAGGTTTTATAGCAAATCAGCTATTATTATTATAATTATTGTAAAGATTTGCTAGGCATAACCGGAGTAAGATTCTTTTAATTAAATAACAAGGAAAACTAACGTCCAATCGTTTTGGCGTTAGTGGAGCAAGATGTTGGTGAGGATGGTATATTGATGGTAGTTGGCTGTTGATAGAAAGGTCGAGTTGTCTTGCGATTGATCTAGTTGAGTAAGTAATGTTCCCTTGAAAGTCATGTTTCTTATATGCTAAGTGGGAAGCAACACTAGACAGACTAACGGGCAAACAACGGACAAGCACAATATATGAAACAAATCAAATAAACGATGAAATAAAAGATGAAATCTGAATTTCACTGTTTAGGCATAAAATGGCCTATGTGGACAGATAATACCTATAGATGGTATGGACATACACAGAGTGAAACATGATGAATAAATATGGGATGGAATCTGCCTTAGAATGATTAACTAGGGATGAAATTTAATTCATTTGAAAGGTTGAAATGTTAAATATAGTTTGTCATTTATATGTTGAAAGGTTTAGAACACAGGACAAAACAATTAAAGAACTTGTCGCTGTGACTGTTCATCAATAATTAAATGTGTCTTGTTGATATTGTCTTCCATGACCGATTGAATTGTGTTTTATTCTTCATGTCTGCTAGCGGCGAATGTCCGCTATGTAGCGAGACACCCTACGGGATGGTGGCTAAAGTGTGAGGTGCGTCTTTGTAATATGCGTCTAAACATAGGGTATTCAATAATTCTTAAACCCTTTGAAAGAAAAATCAGAAAATATATAAAAATGCTACCCTAAAAAGTATGCTTTATTTTTTTATTTATTCAGATTTTAATACAAAAAATTCAAAATTTTGATAGGATTTTTTCAAATGTTATTAGAACTATTAAATAGAATGTCTTAGATTGTTACAAATAACAGAGTTTTTTTTTGTATTGCGTTTAAAAATTAGAATCTTACCATGGAATATCAAATTTTATAGCTGTGGCACTCAATGAACTAAGGCGAGTAGTAGATTTTCTAGAAATTCTTAAAAGTGCCTTTATCTAGAAAACTAAGACAGTTTTACTGAGGTAATATTTAGTTATTCTGGCTAGTTATGGGCTGGTCTATCAGCACTCATAGGGATATCGTTGACTTTTGGGACACCGTGTATATATAAAAAGTTATTTATCATAATATATTTTGAGAGGAAGGTTTGGCTAAACGGATTGGGATCTTCACCCCATGAATCTTTGGAGCTAAAATGTAAGGCATTCAAGAAGGATGTGGAATGTCGTTAGGATATTATTACATATGTACATGATTCACTAATTGGTGGGGAAGATTTGTTGACGGTGCGACTATTGTTAATTTTAATGTGCCCCAGGCGAAGCCGTACTAATTTGATAGCATCGAGTTATGAAAGATGTCTTTTGTCATAGGTAATGTATTGACGAATGTGTGGATGTTTTATTTATGTTGAAAGTTTTGTGTTTGTAGTAGTAAGATGCAATTTTCAATAACTTTAATGATGTTGATTTCCTATGTAAATGGATAAGAGTGTGATTCATTATCGGGTATCCCGCAGTGGCCGCGAGCCCAATTAATTTAAATTTTGTTTTTTTTTTTTTTTGATGAGATAATATTTCTTATGGTTGAGGGATCCTGGTTATTATTATTATGCTGGCAAGCTTTAAGTTATATTTCAAATAAATAAATTAGGTGGTGACTTATTATTTTGTCTTCTTTTTTGTAAATTTCCGTGGGGTTTCATCTTGTTTTGGATGAGTGGAACGTAAGACATAAGCAAGAGATTTTAGAAAGTCAAGGGAGAAAGTTTGATTGCTTGTTTTGGTAGGAACAATATGTATGAATAACTTCTTATATGCTTATATTAGGCAATGCATATGTGAATCAGACATTAGATGCTTTAAGTTTATACTTTTCTAAATTTGATAAAAGGTTTTTAAAAAAATCAAGTCAAGTGTTTCCGCGGCTAGTTAATTAATTAACCCTTGCGCTTTCCTTAGCTTCCTGTTATTGATTTGAAATCAATGTGTTTGCTTGCCAAGGATTCTTCATTATCGAGGAGTGGACTTCTTTTTCGCACGTAAAAATAATTAATTATCTTCTGGTTCAAAAGTCAAAGCAGTCAGATGTTTACATGATCGTTATTTTATAATATAATCTTATAAGCGATAAAACAGTAGAATTTTCAATTAAATTCTTAGAAAAATTGTTTTACAAAGGCCTTTTATTTTTTTTTTTTAATATTATAAACAATTCACATATATCGTATATAAGTATATGGTATACTTTGGACTAAATAAAAATTTTAAGAAATAAGTGTATGTTTTGTATAAAGGTAATATTATGTTGAATGTAAATTATGGTGGTCAAATCATAATTCTCTAAAAATAACCTATACCAACCAAAGTAATTTAACTTTTCGCTTTTATTATGCACATAAACATAGATATTCTAAGAAACTATACTACACTTTATGTTTATTAATATCTTGATAGCGAAAAAAATCTGAAAATTCAAAATAACGTTTTAAATTACTTCAAAAAAGTACATGGCAGTTGACATTTAAGTAACCCCAACCCTACATATTTACCTGAATATCTCCTTCCTTTTTCTTCATTCATATGTTCAAATAAATAAACATATCAAATACACAATAACACATTTAAACATACACCCATGCACAAATACATATGCACATGTATTTATGCTGAATAAAGGAGAATACAAAACAAAAAGAAAAAGTGAAATTATTTTAAAATGTATTCGTTTATGGGAAAACTGCTTACAAAACAATCAACAATATTCCGGCTTTTGTTCCCTCAATAAAGATATTTTTTTTTTCTTCGAACTTTTAGTATTTCCTTAATACCTTTCTCCCACTCTCTGAAACCCCCTCCCTCACTCTCTTTCCCTCACTCGATCTCTGTCTGTATAGACAACGTCTATGTACTTGTACTATATCCTTTTGCATATTTGTTTTTATTTATTTTTTTCTTCATATTTGAATTTGTCTGCTTCTTTTTCTGTATGTGAGT